>OU343222.1:290965311-291368924 GCA_910596185.1 Chrysanthemum makinoi | reverse complement strand
TAATACTCACTCATTTTTGTATATCTAAACTGCAAAATCATCTGAAAACACTCAAAAATACATCAAAATGATGAAATATCATCAGTGTTTTTATGTGTTTTAAAATGCAAAAATATCAAATCAGATGAAAAATGATTCAAGTTTGCAAAATTGGCAGTTTTAGTCCCCCAATTTTCAAAAATTTTCAAATCTAGTCCCTGAAATTCAAAAATGTAAAAGTTTTGTCATTCAAGGTCCCTGAAATATTCTAAGTTGTTAAAAATGGTCCTTGAATGATTCTTTGGTCAAAAGGCAGAAAAGGTCCCTTATTTGAAAAATGCAAAATAGTCCCTGGATATTTTAAAATGGAATTTTATGCAAAAGTTATCCTTGTACTATCAAAGTTTGTCAAGATTGGTCCTTGTGATAATTTGGAAAAAGTTCAGTTTTGGTCCCTCAAGTCTGCAGAATTACAAAAATGGTCCTTATGCTTTATATAATACCAATTGGCCCTTTTGTATTAGAACCCCATCCAAAACCAAAAAGAACCCTGCCATATACCACTTGACCCCCTGTCATTACCCAATTGTGAACCCCCACCCTTGTATTATTAAAACCACGGGTCAACAAAGTCAAACCCCCTGACTGTTTCTTGCTTCTTCCCTCTCCTCGCCGCCCAAAACTAGAAACCAGGCATGGTTTTCCATGATTTACTTCCCCCCCCCCCTTACCTTGTCCCCTCCACCTCCACTAACACCAAAAATCTTTAATTGACTCAAACCAACTCCATTTATTGATCAAACCTGCTATGTGACTTTTGGGCGCCAAATCCACTTACGGACATGATGAGTTGGATCAATCCAATGGCTGAAATGAGTGGGATTGGTATCAGAGGTCAACAAGGATTCCAAAAGGCTATAAGAGGAGCAAGGAAGCAATGTATCAATATCATCTAGTGTAATTTAGTTTAGGATATGTCATTTTAGTTAATTTTTCATTTCCAGTGTATTAATTAGCTTTTAAGCTCTATATTTCATGTTCTTATTGTCTAAAAACACTTTTGTAAACCTCAATTCAAGTTTTCAGTTCTTTTCATGTTATGCAAATTTTCCTTGTTAAAATTCTCAAATATTCGAATATTGTTATTAGTTGTTGCTAAGAAAATCAAGCTCTAAAGCTCATTATATAAGCTTTTTAAGCTCACTTTAGCTTAATATCTACTCAGAAAGTTTCTACTCAGTTTTTTACTCTTAAACTCTCTCAGTCTACAAAAGTCACTGAAGAGATCAAAATGACTTGTTAGGATATTGGTTGTTGCAGAGCTTGATTTGGGTTGGAATAGCTGCATTTAGTAGAGTTAGGTTTGGGTATAAGCTGCATAGTAGCTGGACTCTGTGAGCTTTTCTTTCTCTCATGTCATTTTTTTTTCAAATCTGTATGTGGTTGTTTCATGTAGTTAGTGTCAATTGTTAACTCAAATCATTGCAATTAGGTTCAGTTTGGTTAGTAATAGTTAGAATAGGGAGTGACTCACACTAGTTAAGGTGAATTGTTTTAAAGTTTGCTTACAAGTTACACGAACCTGTGTTTGGTCTAAGCTGGCTTTGGGGATTGCAGAGCTATTATGGTTAGATTCAGTTTACTAAGCTCCCTTTAGGCTTACTAGGATCATTTGAGTCACTCATTTGCATACCAAATCAGTGGAAGTCAAAATCACAGTTAATGGGTTCTCAGGATCACCTCATCTTACTTCCATAGGTCTCCTCTTGCATTTAGGTTGGATTTAGTTTAACATAGCTTGTATTAGTCCTATTTTACCTTTAAACATCAATCTCAGTTCACCATTTAAGCTCAAAATTCATTTTAGTCAACCCTAGTTGGTTTTTATAAAAAGTCAAAATTTCTAAATACCCGTTTTTGAATAAACTTTAGAATTTAATTGTGTGTTTAATAATAGAGTTAGTTCATGCTTCTAGGATATTTAAATATAGCTGCTAAACTAAATTAGAAAAATACTAGTTTACTGTTAATCTGCTTATTAAGTGCTTATTTCTATTTCTTTTTGGACCCTTGTCTGAAAATGGTGCCCTGTGCACATTGGGTAGTCCACTTGATAAGCTTGCACAGAGCTATTGTGGGTCAAAGCTTGTGATTTTTGGTTCTTTGGGTAGCTGACCTAGCCATCTTGAGAACCCAAGCTTCATATTTCAATTTCTAGCTTGTTAGATAGGGCTGCTAGTAGCTTTTGTTTTTGGCCAACACTCAGTTGATACTTAGCTGAGCAGTGGTTTGGTGCTATCTTCTAAGCTCACCAAAGCTCTATAGTTGTCCATAGTAAGTGATCTTTAGTTTTTTGGAAAGCCAACCAGCTTATCTTGATACCTCAAGGCTTGTTTTGAGCTTTTGAGCTTAATTGCTTAGCTTAATTTGCCCTTAAACATGGCTGCATGCCTGTTTGGTTGAGTAGTTCAGACTCAAGTGCTTATTAGCTTTTTCCTAATTTTCAGCTGTTAATCTTTGTGTCTTTTAGCTTAATATAAGTAGCTTGTAGCTTATTTTATCTTATTCTAGCTTTTGTTTCAGTTTGAGAGCTTGTTCAAGCTTAATTCATCAAATAAGCTCATTAACAAATCTGTTAAGCTCATAAGCTTCGCAAATAGCTTATTTTTGATTTGTAAAATCTTTGTGTTCATAAATGTTTCATATTTTAAGTAGTTAGTAGTTTTCAAAAGCAAATCCAGAAAACTTCATTTTTAAAACAGTGATAGTGTTTATTTAATAGGTTTTAGCTTTTTTTGATTTTTCTTTTCATCTTATTAATAAGCAAATTTTGTTTTTATATTTTTCTTAGTTTTCTGTCACCTTAAGTTATTTTTAGAAAAAGTTTCATATTTTTCTCTATCTGTTTAGTATTTATTATAATTTTAAAAAGTTAAAAGTATTAATAATTAGTAATAAATAATTAAAAAGCATAAAAAATATCTTTTCAGTTTTTAAATTAGTTTTATCATATTTTAGATTTTTCCAAGTTGAAATTTCATTTTTCCAGGTTTATTATATTTCTAGAATTTAAGTGTAATTTAAATAATAATTAATTAGTAATAATTAGATAAAAAGTGTGAAAAATATATTTTTAATTTTAAAATTAGTTTTATAATATTTTAGATTTTTCTCAATCATAATTTTATTTTTCTAGCCTTATTTCATATTTTCTTTTATTTTAGGTTATTTTTAAATAGTTTAAAATAGTTTTAATTAATAATAATTAATTAAATAGTGGTAAAATAATTTCTTTTTCTAATATTTTCTTTTATTTTTAGGATTTCAAAAATGTCATTTTCATATTTTTAGGTCTTTTATTTCTTAGATCTCACTTTTTATTTTGTACGTATACGTAGTTTTTAAACGTGCGTTTTACGTTTCTTTTATCTGATTGTTGTGTTTCCAATTCTGTTTCCAATCTCATTCCAATCAATCAGTAGTGTAATATTCAATCCAAAACCTTTACTGATTACTATCCTTAGTGATCATTCTATCATCTGATCTAGTGTTTACACACCATTGAGTCTCCGTGGGACTTAACGACCCTGGAATTCATTCTATTCTCCAGGACTTCATTGTATTTGTGTGTTTTTAGCGTTTTTAAGCTTTTTACGGTTAGCCATTCACAAGTGGCTAGCTTGTGTAAGATAGCTTGACGGTTTAGCACAGATCAAATTTTGGCGCCGCTGCCGGGGAGGCTTTAGCGTGTGTTAAGCCATTTTCAGACCCATTCTTGCACATATCCCACCATTTGTAAAAAGTTTTTTGTAAAGTTATAAGAAAATCAAAAAGTTCATTAGCACTTTTCCTAAAGTGTTAAAAACACCAAAAACAATATATAAAACAACAAAACAATCGGAACGTTTTCTATCTTGTATTTTCTTTGAGGTGATTCTTAAAGAGATACGATTTGGTTAAACGAGACGATACCAAAAATATTGTCCCAAAAGTTTTTTTTTTTAAACTATCAGCACAAATCATTACCTACGTCTTTTCAGTGGTACTTAATTTATACATAAAAATCAACCACCGCAAATCAAGGCAGTACACCTACTAACTGGGGGTGTGACCAAAATAAGTTCCCGAACCACAGTTTAAAACTTGCCTTTGTGTCCTTGTGATTTGGTGTACCTTTTTCAAAGAAGCCATTTCATTTGTGATTATTGGTTAAGTTCACTTGTCGTTTTGCCTCGCATTTGTTTTGAAAATTGATTTTTATACTTAGTGCATGCACACTCGTTCTTCCAGTTCTACAAGTCCACTTTCAGAACTTGGCAAGATTCCTCGTAGACGTAGAGGACGTTCAGCTCCTTCAGCCGTGACTGAGGAATGTCTACCACCACCACCACCTGTCGTAATGGCAGAAGACAAACCCATGAACGAGCTTCTCCAAGCACCCATCGAGGGTTACGGAGATGCTATTGTTGTCCCAGCTATCGTGGCTGACACTTCGAGCTCAAACCGGGTTGCTTAATCTAGTAACCCAAAGCCAATTCTATGGTTTTGAGCGGGATGATCCTCATGCACCCATTCGATGGTTTAACAAGATTGCATCTACCATCAAGTACAAGAATGTCCCACATGAAGCTATCAAGCGTCTTCTGTTCCCATTTCTCTAGAGGACAAGCCAGCCCGGATTGGCTTGAGAAACAACCCCCTCGTTCCATTGAGACATGGGAAGATCTAGTCACCAAGTTTGTTAACGAATTCTATCCTCCATCCCGAACCACAAGTCTTAAGAATGAGATAATGAAATTTTCTCAGAGATTTGATGAACCATTCGGGGAGGCATGGGATCGTTATAAAGAGTTGCTTCGCAAGTGTGATAAGTCAATTGTTATATAAAAATATCAAATACGAAATACTCGCGAGAGAATCACAAATCAACCGTTTTAGGAAAAAGGTCGAAACGCAAAACCCGCGAATACTCGATAAGTGATACCGGGCAAGTGATTACCCGGGTCGTTTCCCAACGAGGAGTGAATTGACGGTCACGTTTGAGGTTTGTTATTAAAGTGCTTGAATTGTTCGGGAATTTTCGTTTTTGATTACGTTTTCTACAAATTAACTAAAGGGAAAGTAAATAAGGCTACGGGAACAAAGTAAATAATGATCTAACTACTACTAAGCATACGGAACAATAAAATTATGTTACACTAAGTCCTAGAGTGATAATATGCAACAAACTTGAAACCCGGGCTAATCCCGAGCCTCAAAAAGTGAAATTAATGCAATTTAAGGCCTACGGGTGTGAAACTAATTTTCCTACGTTCTAAACGACTAAAAATAATTTTAGGAAAAAGCCGGGTATTTTTTCGACTTTTAAATTATTTATTATGAATTAAAAACTAATTTTAACTAATTAATTAATTAAAAATACTAAATGTAATTGGAAAAATCTAAAAAATTGCAGAAAACTACTTTGAACTAAGCTTAAGGTAGAGAAAATAAAAAAGGTGGAACTTGCTTTTTGAAATAAGCTATAAAAAATCACAAAAGCTTAATAAGCTTAAACTGCCATATGTATTTAAATAACTAATAAAGCAAATTATGACAATAAAGACTTGATAGTGCAGATGGTTATGAGGTGGGAGCGTGGTGTATGGACTAGGAGGTCACCTGTTCGAATCCAGTTCCTGTCCTACTTTTTGCACTTATTTTTTTTTTTTTTGATTTTTTTCTTTTGCCAACTTAATAATGGATGTAAACAAGCACTTATTGTAAAAACATATAATTGGTAAAAGCGAATAAGCTGTTAGTGCTATGTAACGCAACATGGAAACTAAAACATAAATGGGAGGGGTTGTTTGTCTTTTGGATAGACCAATGTTAAGTTAAGCTAATAGAAACTTAAAATAAGCTAACTACATCTAGTTGCATCCTAAATAAACTGAAATGACAAACATTAAAACTGAAAAGTAAGCTAAACCTATTAAATAAGCAGTTGAGAATTAAGCTAAACCAATGAGGACTTGAGCTAAAAAAAAAGGGCTGCTAAAGGACACTAAAACTATCAAAAAGCTTCAATAAGCTAGAAACCTAATAAGCACTAATCTAAAATATTGCAAAACTACTAAAGCAACTTAAAAACAAGCAATTTAAATAAACTCTTAAGCTCCAAAAAGAACACATAGGCCTGCTGCTACTGAACTAAAACAGCCTACTAGGAGCCTTTTGAGCTTAAAAATAAGGCATCTAACAAGCACTTTAAGCTACAAACTAGACTAGAAATTAACACACTAACTTAAAAGCTACTGAGAGAGTATGAATAAGCAAAATTGAAAGAAAAAAAAACCTTAATCTCACTGCTACTATGATGCTGTAACAGTGGGCTTAAAACAGCCACACTAGGGGCTTCTTTTAGGCAAAAATAAGCGATTAAATGGCACTAAATTAAAGGATAAGCTAATCCCTATCATTACCTATCTAAAAACTAAATGCATACATAAGATGGGATCCTAAATCTAATCCTAACACACCTAAATCTAAGCTAAAACAAAGGGAAGGGGGCTGCTGTAGAAACAGATTTAGGAGAAGAGAAAAAAAAATGGCAAACTGCTTTGAAAACTTAGAAGATAGTTAAAACACTTGCTAAACAAACTTACTTACAACTAATTAGGATTACTTCAATACTCAAAGTGGGTCAAATGGTGAGCTTGACCCAAGAAAAGAGGTTGTTCCAAACAGCCCCTTAGGGGCAGAAATTTGATGAAAACACTATGAAACTTAAAATTTAGATTAATAGCCTAACCCAAAGCTCACATGAGCTTAACTGAAACTTTGTAAAAAAAAACTTTTAACATAAAAAAAAACTTTTAACGACAGTAAGGAAAAATGGAAGAACAAGAAAACAGCATAAACAAAATAGAACTTGGAAAATGAATTTGCATTAACTGGAAATTAAAAGTTACGTGAAAATTTAAATGACAATAAATGTAAATTGGTACTAGAACAAGATTTTCTAGACAAGAGTTTTACAAGTTCCTAAACTTCTATTTATACACTAAGCTCAAAAAAGTCTTATGTCTTGTTCCTCTTTTCTGTGTTGTGTTTGTGCTGTGAGAGAACTTGAGAAAAAGTGAGCTTGTGCTTGTTTGCATCAAATGAGAGCCTTTGATTTCTCCTTGGGGACCAAGGCTTATCATCACAGCCCTTGGATGCGTTTGCAACACTTTGGATAGGTGACATGGAGGGGGGACCAAAGGATGAGCTGGAGGGGGCATGTGAAGTGTTGTATTCTTCTGGTTTGAGAGTGATGGGGAGAGAGTGACAGGAGTGAGAGGGAAATTTTCATGGCGCCAAGCTTTTCAGGTCCTGGGTTTGGGATTATTTCTGGGTTTGGGTTTTGACTTGGGCAGTCAATGGGTAAAAAATGGTTTTGCTTTTTCCTGTTTTGGGATAAGATGGGTAAAAACAGGTTGGGTGAATTTAAGTTAAGTTGTTTTTGTTTTAAAAGGTATTTAAGGTCTAGGTTTTTTATTTTAAATAAAGTTTTTTTTTTTTTTTTTTTTTTTTTTTTGTGGAAAGGTTTTGAAAAATAATTGGTTTTAAAAATTAAAAAATTGGTTTTAAATAAAAATAAGTTTTAGGGGTAAAATAGTAATTTGAGATTTTGTTTTAAGGGTAAAATGGTGAATTGGGTTCGGGAAAAAGGTAGAAAGGTAATTTTGGGTTTAGGGTTCGGTTTCAGGTTTGTTTTCCCACTCTCACTCCAAAAACGTCTCCCGGGATCGAAAAATGCAGAAAATCCGCTCCCGGCTTCGTCCGCAAAGCACTTTTTCCATTCTGAGCTCAATTCTGCACGTTTTTGCCCTGTTTTCGATCCTTTGTACCTGAAACACATAAAAACACATTCCAAGGATATCTGTAGCATAATTAGTTATATTTCAATGTTTTTAGACATTTTTGTGGGCTTAGATGGGTAAAAATGATGAGTGAATAAGCACTCATCAAATCCCCCACACTATCAATTGCTAGTCCCTAGCAATCCGATCATATGAAGTAATGAAAGGATCAAAAATACCAAGAATACCCCGTTTCGACTTTTTATTCAACTACGAGAAATTTAAAACTTGAACGTAAATAAATAACATGCTTGATTATCAAAACATGGCATCACGGAACAGGATTCACGCAAAATGGGTGTCTCCGGGGAATTGTAATCGTCATCCTCTTTTTATACTCTCAAACCAAGCTTAAACTTATTGTGCAAACGTTTTTGTAAAATGCTAACACTACTTATACAAATAATCTATGTAAGTCGAGACTTAACTTTTTACTCCCGCAATTTATAAAATTTAAGTAATTGTGCTCATTTTCAAAAGTTTGATAATTAAAATCGACATTTGTTATGGTTGTTATCCACTTAACTAAAGTACTAACCCACCGGAAACGATGAAAGTCTAAGGATCGAAAGGGCCTCTTCCATGTAGCGGCTTTCTTCTCGGCACATCCCAAAACATTAGTTTTAAGTGACCGGGCTTTTGACACCTCACAGAGAATAGTACCGGAATTAGCGGGAATTCGATTCCAAAGATTTACGAAGCTACCGTTAAGTTAAAACTAAACCTAAATGGATTACAACCGACGATAATTTAGAAATTCGAGATTCAAAGGTGAGATCACTCCATGTAGCGACTTTCTTCTCAGCTTGTCCTTTTAAGGAGGCTAGGTTTTCACCCTCGAGAATAGTATCGGAGCTTTCGGGATCTTTGAAGTCAAGGATTTTCAAATTACCGTCAAACTTTTAGACAACTTTGACGAATACGAGTTCAACTTCCGATTTAAATTTAAGAAAAAGCAAGTTTCGCACATTTATTCTCAAGCAACATAATGCTTTTATTCACGCAACTCATATCTTTCTTTCTTTTTTTTCAACTTTTTCATCACTTCTTTTTTTTTTTTTTTTCTTTTTCACTTTTTTTTTTTTTTTTTTTTCACTTTTGACTTTAACTTTAAACTTTGCAACTTTTGCATCATTCAAGCAACTTTACGGTACTTTCATTTTGCAACATTATTCAGATTTAAAGAAAGTATGCTTTCTCGGAAATTTAAATAAAAAGTTGAACTCGGACTCTAAATCAATTTTTCTTAAAAACTTTTTATTGTAACAAGACGATTTTGAATGTTCAAAAGTTTGACAACGAGCACGTATTTTAGGTTCAATTAAGAGCTACTGGGAGAAAAAGCCATAGATTACTTATATAAGCTCTAAAGAGAACCAACTACTCCATGCTTAGCATTTTCATTTGCACAACTCGTAAAACCTTAGCCTAAATGTTAAGAGAGCAACTAGATCAACACTCTAGCAGAGTCGGGATTCCCCTTGTTCTAGCCGAATCAAGACTAAACTACCATTAACACCGAAGCATCAATGCTTTATTTTTGTGCAAAGCACTTCTTGTAAATGTAAATACTTGACTTAAAGCGATAAAAATTTAAAATTAGGTCAAAACGGGGGTGCTAGGGTACTAGAAGGTACATAATGTGATCAAAATTCGTTTAGAATTTCCCCCCACACTTAGAATTGAATATTGCCCTCAATATTCAAAGTACCGGCCGTAGCCGAAACTATAGAACGGAAAAAGGTAATACTACTAGCCAAGTGTGGAAGCGAAATCTTTTTTCACAAAAAGGATTAATAAAGATATCCCTAGATAATCGTTAGCAAAAAGATCGGATATTGGGTGGCTGGATTGAAAAAAGCATCAATCATCACGATCTACGGGAATCCTGAAAACAGAGAGCAAACACAACAAGCAAACATCAGTGGGGGTTTCCCCCCACACTTAGTGTTAGAAAAGAGAAAGAAGATAGAAACATGGGTGGACACCCATGGAATGCTACTATTTTTGTTAACCGAGTCACTAGCTTGACTCGACCCCGAATTCATTGGTCCATGGGGGAGCAAGTGGAAGAGAAAATCTCAATCGGACTTTCATTCAAATAGTTTGGATAAACATTGAATGTGCTGAAAGTTCCACTCCGATGAGATACAACCGGCTCAAAAGAAGAAGAAATGCCAGGGTCAAATATGGTATCTTCACTCCCGTAGGAGTTAAGATATGGAGAAGAAATGGGATAAGAAAGGAGAGTGTCAATGGATTGACAACGGGTGGGATGGGTGGGCAAAAGATTAGATTGAGGAACATTGAGCGAATGTTCAACAACCTTATCCACCACTGAAGCATGAGAATATCCGATCGGGGCTTAGAAGAGGTTCCATCATCCGCGTTTAGCAGGCGGGACACGAGTGGATGATGGACCTAAGCCATAATCGTCCTCTGAAACCCGGAGGTATCGAGTCATCCGTAGAAAGAAAGTCGACCTCTTCTATAAGAGTGTCACTTGACGAATTATCAGAAGACCTATTGTATAAAAGATTTTCCAATTCGGTAAGGTTGGCTTCAAAGTCGAAGTGCACATTATCATCTCCCGGTGGAGAATGATCAATAAGAGCGAGTTCATCGGCGAACTCCTCGAGAAGGTCTAAAGTCGAAGTGGAATTGCCACTATTCTTTTCTTCAGAAGTAGAATCCTCGAGCTCGGGTAAAGAGGTAATGGGGTTTTCAAAGTAAGAGTCACTATCCTCATTCTGAATGTCAAACATTGGGTTATCTGAAATTTGAGTGAATTCAGAATCTAAGTCAAACAGAGGATTAGTGAATGCCATAGTGAAAGGTTCCTCGGACACAACAAGAATATCTTCATCATCCGTTTCAAAATCAGTGTCAATTTCTCGATCTTCCGGTTCAAAATCTCTCACTTCTTCTAAGCTGACGAGCTCAGAAGGAATTTCCTCAACATAATCGATGTCTCCACACGATAAGGAATCATCAAACGACGTGTAGTCATTTTCAAACTCAGAGATCATCTCAACAGAATCATTAGGGGTGGGAGGAGAAGAATCATCATCAATAGGCTCATCACACATCATATCGAAAACACCCTCGCACTCACTTGGGGTTGGGACAAGGTTCTCAACACAAGACGGTTCCGTTTCCGGAATAGTGCTAAGATGCTCTTCCCCCATACTTAGAGAGTTAACGGGCTCTTCGGGTGTGATTTCGGCTGACAAACTTTCATCATCATCGTCACTATCATCATCATCGTCAATGTAAGTCGCGAGCCATCGGGCACGTCTTGCAAGTGCTCGTTCTTCGATTCGTATTTCTTCAAGACATCTTTGAATCTTAGCGGCTCGTTCCTCTTCTTCAAGTAATTCTAGCATAGATTTTTTTGTTGCGAGACGTTTGGTCTTCGGCAAGTTCTTCTAGCATACTTTTCTCACGAGGATGTTGATCAATGACGGGAAATTGTTCAATGACGGAAAATTGTGGGGGTTGGAAATTGTCAAAACAAGGAGTGTTATAACAAGGATCAGGCCCATAGTTTTGATTCCATGATTGACATTGATAATCAAAATGAGGACCTCTACAATTTGCACAACAAAGATATTAAGGAGAGAAGTTCTGAAACGATGTATCACTGAATTCTTGATAGTACGGTTGTGGTTCGTATGCATTCTGAGGAGGGTAGTTGAAATCGTTCTGAGGAAAATTGAAGGAATTAGGATTAGAATCATAAGCGCATGAATTCTCGGCACAAATCGAACAAAATCCATCAGTAAGATAGTTTCCACACCACTCGCACATACATTTGTAGCAACAAAATCCTTTTGGTAACACGTCTCCACAACCGTAGCAATAATCGTGATCGAACGAAGATATATCGGGTATGGGAGTAGGAATCGAGGGCTCAACAACATCACAAGTCGTATTTGTATTTCCCGAAGTTGAATCTTGACGAAATTCATTTAAGAAGTTTTCAATCATGTTCACGATTTCGTTTGAAAAAGGTTTCGAAGATTCCGGAGGTGGGACAAGTGGTGTGCTCTCAGAGCTAGCAATTTCCACCACTTCCGTTTTGGTCTCCGGTTCTTGTTCTTTTCTCTTAACCTTAACCGTAAATCGCGAAAGATTTTGATCAATTCTAGACGGTTTGGGCTCAGAAACAATAGAACAAACATCGGGTTGTGGCGGATGGTCGAAAAAACTTGGAGAATCATCGAGAGAGTTTTTATCGGATAACTCGCACCAATAGCAATATTTGCTTGCACCCATCCTTCCACACCGCTCACATATACAATCGCGATTGAGACAATATAGCTGATCCTCTTCCATACGGCCTTTACAGTGAAAACAACGACGATAATCGATCGTCGCCATGAGAATTAAACTTGTAGAGGGTTAAAGAAATAGAATTAAGTGATCGAGAGGATAAGAAGAATAGAATCAAACGGTGAAAGAGGGTAAGAGAAATAGAATCAACGAATAAGAGGAATGAGAAGAATATTTTTGGGGTTTTGATAAATAGAAAATATAAAAGGGAAAATAAATTTTGAAAAGGAAAATATTTTTGGGTTTTTGGGTTTATGGAAAGCAAATAACTTCACGAGGAAGGTTCTTCAAGTCACTAATCGTCAAACCTTAACGATATTGTCGCAACACAACCCCCCTGGCAGCGGCGCCAAAAATTGATAAGTCAATTGTTATATAAAAATATCAAATACGAAATACTCGCGAGAGAATCACAAATCAACCGTTTTAGGAAAAAGGTCGAAACGCAAAACCCGCGAATACTCGATAAGTGATACCGGGCAAGTGATTACCCGGGTCGTTTCCCAACGAGGAGTGAATTGACGGTCACGTTTGAGGTTTGTTATTAAAATGCTTGAATGGTACGGGAATTTTTGTTTTTGGTTACATATTCTACAAATTAACTAAAGGGAAAGTAAATAAGGCTACGGGAACAAAGTAAATAATGATCTAACTACTACTAAGCATACGGAACAATAAAATTAAGTTACACTAAGTCCTAGAGTGATAATATGCAAAAACGTGAAAACCCGGGCTAATCCCGAGCCTCAAAAAGTGAAATTAATGCAATTTAAGGCCTACGGGTGTGAAACTAATTTTCCTACATTCTAAACGACTAAAAATAATTTTAGGAAAAATCCGGGTATTTTTTCGACTTTTAAATTATTTATTATGAATTAAAAACTAATTTTAACTAATTAATTAATTAAAAATACTAAATGTAATTGGAAAAATCTGAAAAATTGCAGAAAACTACTTTGAACTAAGCTTAAGGTAGAGAAAATAAAAAAGGTGGAACTTGCTTTTTGAAATAAGCTATAAAAAATCACAAAAGCTTAATAAGCTTAAACTGCCATATGTATTTAAATCACTAATAAAGCAAATTATGACAATAAAGACTTGATAGTGCAGATGGTTATGAGGTGGGAGCGTGGTGTATGGACCAGGAGGTCTCATGTTCGAATCCAGTTCCTGTCCTACTTTTTGCACTTATTTTTTTTTTTGATTTTTTTTTCTTTTGTCAACTTAATAATGGATGTAAACAAGCACTTATTGTAAAAACATATAATTGGTAAAAGCGAAATAAGCTGTTAGTGCTCATGTAACAACAGACATGGAAACTAAAAACATAAATGGGAAGGGGTTGTTTGTCTTTTGGATAGACCAATGTTAAGTTAAGCTAATAGAAACTTAAAATAAGCTAACTACATCTAGTTGCATCCTAAATAAACTGAAATGACAAACATTAAAACTGAAAAGTAAGCTAAACCTATTAAATAAGCAGTTGAGAATTAAGCTAAACCAATGAGGACTTGAGCTAAAAAAAAGGGCTGCTAAAGGACACTAAAACTATCAAAAAGCTTCAATAAGCTAGAAACCTAATAAGCACTAATCTAAAATATTGCAAAACTACTAAAGCAACTTAAAAACAAGCAATTTAAATAAACTCTTAAGCTCCAAAAAGAACACATAGGCCTGCTGCTACTGAACTAAAACAGCCTACTAGGAGCCTTTTGAGCTTAAAAATAAGGCATCTAACAAGCACTTTAAGCTACAAACTAGACTAGAAATTAACACACTAACTTAAAAGCTACTGAGAGAGTATGAATAAGCAAAATTGAAAGGAAAAAAAACCTTAATCTCACACTACTATGATGCTGTAACAGTGGGCTTAAAACAGCCACACTAGGGGCTTCTTTTAGGCAAAAATAAGCGATTAAATGGCACTAAATTAAAGGATAAGCTAATCCCTATCATTACCTATCTAAAAACTAAATGCATACATAAGATGGGATCCTAAATCTAATCCTAACACACCTAAATCTAAGCTAAAACAAAGGGATGGGGACTGCTGTAGAAACAGATTTAGGTGAAGAGAAAAAAAAATGGCAACTGCTTTGAAAACTTAGAAGATAGTTGAAACACTTGCTAAACAAACTTACTTACAACTAATTAGGATTACTTCAATACTCAAAGTGGGTCAAAAGGTGAGCTTGACCCAATAAAAGAGGTTGTTCCAAACAGCCCCTTAGGGGCAGAAATTTGATGAAAACACTATGAAACTTAAAATTTAGATTAATAGCCTAACCCAAAGCTCGCATGAGCTTAACTGAAACTTTGTAAAAAACTTTTAACATAAAAAAAAAAAACCTTTAACGACAGTGAGGAAAAATGGAAGAACAAGAAAACTGCATAAACAAAATAGAACTAGGAAACTGAATTTGCATTAACTGGAAATTAAAAGTTACGTGAAAATTTAAATGACAATAAATGTAAATTGGTACTAGAACAAGATTTTCTAGACAAGAGTTTTACAAGTTCCTAAACTTCTATTTATACACTAAGCTCAAAAAAGTCTTATGTCTTGTTCCTCTTTTCTGTGTTGTGTTTGTGCTGTGAGAGAACTTGAGAAAAAGTGAGCTTGTGCTTGTTTGCATCAAATGAGAGCCTTTGATTTCTCCTTGGGGACCAAGGCTTATCATCCCAGCCCTTGGATGCGTTTGCAACACTTTGGATAGGTGACATGGAGGGGGGACCAAAGGATGAGCTGGAGGGGGCATGTGAAGTGTTGTATTCTTCTGGTTTGAGAGTGATGGGGAGAGAGTGACAGGAGTGAGAGGGAAATTTTCTTGGCGCCAAGCTTTTCAGGTCCTGGGTTTGGGATTATTTCTGGGTTTGGGTTTTGACTTGGGCAGTCAATGGGTAAAAAATGGTTTTGCTTTTTCCTGTTTTGGGATAAGATGGGTAAAAACAGGTTGGGTGAAAAGGGTTATTTAAGTTAAGTTGTTTTTGTTTTAAAAGGTATTTAAGGTCTAGGTTTTTTATTTTAAATAAAGTTTTTTTTTTTTTTTTTTTTTTTTTTTTTTTTTTTTTTTTGGGAAAGGTTTTGAAAAATAATTGGTTTAAAAAATAAAAAAATTGGTTTTAAATAAAAATAAGTTTTAGGGGTAAAATAGTAATTTGAGATTTTGTTTTAAGGGTAAAATGGTGAATTGAGTTCGGGAAAAAGGTAGAAAGGTAATTTTGGGTTTAGGATTCGGTTTCAGGTTTGTTTTCCCACTCTCACTCCAAAAACGTCTCCCGGGATCCAAAAATGCAGAAAATCCGCTCCCGGCTTCCTCCGCAAAGCACTTAATCCAATCCAAGCTCATTTCTGCACGTTTTTGGTCCTGTTTTCGATCCTTTGTACCTGAAATACATAAAAACACATTCCAAGGATATCTGCAGCATAATTGGTTATATTTCAGTGTTTTTAGACATTTTTGTGGGCTTAGATGGGTAAAAATGATGAGTGAATAAGCACTCATCAAAGTGTCCGCATCATGGTTTTACCGAGTTAATGCAAATGGATACTTTCTACAATGGTCTCAACCAGACCAATCAAGACTCTTTGAATGCCTCCGCGGGAGGTAATTTCCTGAGCAAGACTACCAAGGAAGCCTTGCAAATCATTGAGAACAAATCTCAGTCCGCCTTCGAGCAAGACATATCGGTCTCATGCTGGACCTTCTTCTTCTTCATCTCCCGTGAGTACATCTAGCACCGATACTAAGATTGACAAACTCCGAGATATTGTTCAGCTTTGGTTCTTGCTAACCAAAAGAAAGTGACCTTCACACAGACACCAACACATGGTGAAGTGAAGAAAGTCGAGAGTTGTGTTACTTGTGGTGGTCTTCATGCATACTACAATCTGCTGCCCACCGATGGTAGTCCATTTGAAGCCAATGCTCTAGCCGGTAGTTCACATCAGGGAGGTAATCAATACTGTCCTCAAAATGAACCACACTAACGTGCTAACACTAATCAGGCACCACCCGGTTTTAACCAGAATCATAACATGCAAAACCGAATCGAACCAACCTAGAATGAACCAAGGTTATCAAAACCAAGGTAATTTCTATCCTGCACCAAATCAAGGTTTCCAACATCAAGGGAACCTTAATCAAAACAATTTCAATCGAGGGAATCAATTTCATGGGAATATGAACCCTAATCAAGGGAATTTTGGCTATAATCAAAACATCGTACCTCAAATTATCCCTCCAGCTCCTCCCGCCATTGTTCCTCCAGGACCATCATCTGATGAGTTGTTGAAGCAATTCATGAAATCCCAAGATGAAATGAACAGGTTGTTGGTCAGTCAGATTGCTGATCTTAAGAAGTCTTTAAATGATCAACCCTCGGGCTCAGGAAAACTTCCGAGCAATACGATCGCTAACCCGAGGGGCGATGCAAAGGCGATCACAACCAGAAGTGGTGTTTCATATACTGGACCTGCTGTTCCTACTACCTCTTCTTCTCTCCCTAAGGTAGTGGAAAGTGAACCTAGGACACACAATGGACCTTTGACTCCAATGCCTCCTCCACCTGTGGAAATGAGTCAAGTTACCAAGGATACAACGGACAAGGTGCATTATTCGAGCCCACGAAGTACCGCACACGTCCTACCTTCGGTAGTCCAACCTCAAGTTGTCCAGAAACCCAAGTCAAATCCAGGAGTTGTTTTTGAACCTCCTGTAGCTCCTGTGGAAAACCAGAAATCCAAATCTTCTATTCCTTACCCATCACGTTTGAATGAGCAAAAGCTCCGCGAGAAAGCCAGTCATCAAATGGACAAATTTTTTCAAATTTTCCAAGAGTTACATTTTGACATAAGCTTTGCGGATGCTATCATGCTGATGCCCAAGTTCGCATCCACTCTCAAACACATGTTAAGCAATAAGGAAAAGCTGTTTGAAATGGCAAAAACTCCTCTTAACGAGAATTGCTCTGCAGTTATTCGAAAGAAGCTTCCGAGAAAAGCTTGGAGATCCTGGAAAATTTCTCTTACCTTGTGTATTTCCAGGAATGGTTGAATGCTTTGCCCTAGCTGATCTTGGTGCAAGCATCAACCTGATGCCTTATTCAGTGTGGAAGAAAATTTCTCTTCCGGAACTTACTCCTACATGCATGACTCTCGAGCTTGCAGATCGTTCCATATCCCGTCCTCTTGGCATTGCCGAGGATGTATTTGTGAAAGTAGGAAAGTTCCATTTCCCAGCTGACTTCGTGGTTGTTGATTTTGATGCCGATCATCGGGTTCCTCTCATTGTTGGTCGAGGATTCCTGAGAACGGGCCGTGCTCTCATAGATGTATTTGAGCAGGAAATCACATTACGTGTTGGTAATGAAGCTGTCACCTTTAACCTTGATCAAACTTCGAGGTACTCCGCAAACTATGATTCTGAGTCGGTTAACCGAATAGATATCATTGATGTTGCCACTGAAGAGTACTCTCAAGAAGTTCTTGGTTATTCTCATAATTTTGTGAGTGGGGATCCCACCACATCTTCTCAACCTATCATAGCCAATTCTACTCCTTCTATCACTCCTTTTGAGGGAAGAGACTTCATCTTGGAAGAGATTGAAGCATACTTGGCTAGTGATTCTGTTCCGTGGGAAATTGATCATGCTCCAATTGACATTGAGGGGGACATACTTCTCATTGAGAAGTTGCTAAATGATGATCCATCATCAACCCCTCACACTAGTGATTCAATTCCTAATGAGATTAATCGGAGGAGATATTCTTCTTGAGAAATTGTTAAATCATGACACTTCTCCTCCTCTCCCGCCCGTCAAGCTTCATAACAAGGAAGTCAAGTCAGTTGAGAAAGCTGAAGAATTTCCTGAGGTTGAGCTTAAGGACTTACCTCCTCATCTCGAGTATGCATTTCTTGAGGGTGATGATAAATTGCCCGTCATTATTGCTAGAGATTTGAGTAAGGATGAAAAGACTGCTCTCATAAAGGTCTTGAAGTCACACAAGCAAGCAATTGCTTGGAAACTCTCCGACATAAAGGGTATCAACCCTGAGTTTTGTACTCATAAAATCTTGATGGAGGATGACTTTAAACTAGCGATTCAACATCGAGACGAGTGAATCCAAAATCCATGATGTTATCAAACAGGAGGTTATCAAACTTCTTGATGCAGGATTGATTTACCCAATCTCAGATAGTCCTTGGGTCAGCCCAATTCATTGTGTTCCGAAAAAGGGTGGCATTCTTGTTGTCACAAATGAAGATAACGAGTTAATTCCAACTCGGTTGGTTACGGGATGGCGTGTGTGTATTGACTATCGTAAGTTGAATGACGCCACTCGTAAAGACCATTTTCCTCTACCCTTCATGGACCAAATGCTTTAGAGATTAGCAGGGAATGAATACTATTGCTTCCTTGATGGTTTCTCGGGTTATTTTCAGATCCCTATTGATCCACGGGATCAAGAGAGACCACATTCACCGCCCATACGAACTTTTGCCTACAAACGTATGCCTTTTGGCTTAAGCAATGCTCCTGGCACGTTCCAACGATGTATGATGGCCATTTTCCATGACATGATCGGGGAAACAATGGAGGTGTTTATGGATGATTTCTCGGTCATTGGGGATTCTTTTCAAACATGTCTCTCCCATTTAGAAAAAATGCTTCAAAGGTGTGAAGACACCAATCTTTGTCTAAACTGGGAGAAGAGCCACTTTATGGTCAAAGAAGGCATAGTCCTTGGCCATAAGATTTCCAAAAATGGGATTGAGGTAGATAGAGCAAAAGTCGATGTTATTGCTAAACTGCCTCATCCTACTACCGTCAAAGGTATTAGGAGTTTTTTAGGTCATGCCGGTTTCTATCGTAGATTTATTCAAGATTTTTCCAAAATGCGCCGGCCTATGGCTCATCTTCTTGAAAAAGATGCTCCTTTTATCTTCTCACCTGAGTGCATAGAAGCTTTTGAAACATTGAAGAAAAGCTTACTAAGCACCCATTCTCGTTGCTCCGTGGGATTTACCCATTGAGCTCATGTGCGATGCAAGTGATTTTGCTATCGGTGCAGTCTTAGGGCAACGTAGAAACAAGCATTTTCAGCCTATCCACTACGCCAGTAAAACTATGACTGAAGCTCAAACTCATTACACCACCACAGAAAAAGAGCTATTATCCGTGGTGTATGCATTTGAGAAGTTTCGACCATACTTAATCTTGACCAAATGCGTGGTGTATACGGATCATTCGGCTCTCAAATATCTCTTTGCAAAACAAGATGCAAAGCCGAGATTGCTCCGTTGGATTCTCCTCTTGCAAGAATTTGATATCATTATACGTGATAAAAAGGAGCGGAGAATCTAGTCTGCGATCATCTGTCCAGATTAGAAAACCCTCACCAAGATGTTTTCGAGAAAAAGGAAATAAATGAAACATTTCCTCTCGAGACACTCAATGCGGTTTCTTTTAGTGGAAACTCTACCACCCCATGGTTTGCCTTGACTTCGCAAATTACCATGCGGGTAACTTCATAGTGAAAGGGATGTCGACCCAACAGAAGAACAAATTCTTCAAAGATGTTAAACATTATTTCTGGGACGACCCCTTCTTGTTCAAAATTTGTGCGGATCAAGTCATCAGGCGATGTGTTTATGGACGAGAAGCTATTGACATTCTCACAGCTTGCCATGCTGGACCCACCGGGGCCATCATAGTCCAAACTACACCGCCAAAAGTGTTTGATTCCGGGTTTTATTGGCCCACAATCTATAAGGATCGCACGAATTTGTCAAAGCTCGTGGCGCTTGTCAACGCGTCCGCGAAATATATCTCAAAGAAATGAAATGCCGCAAAATGCCATTCAAGTTTGTGAGATATTTGACATCTGGGGTATTGACTTTATGGGGCCATTTCCATCTTCTCGAGGTAACAAGTACATACTCGTGGTTGTTGACTATTTGTCAAAATGGGTTGAAGCGAAAGCTTTACCTACAAATGATGCCCGGGTAGTTGTGAAGTTTTTAAAATCTCTTTTGCGGGTTTGGAACTCCGCGAGCTATAATCGGTGATCGTGGTACACATTTTGTAATGACCAATTTGACGTGTCATGCAAAAGTATGGTGTTACCCACCGTCTATCTCGCATACCACCCCCAAACAAGTGGGCAGGTGGAAGTCTCCAACCGTGGTATTAAAAGAATCCTTGAAAGGACGGTAGGCGAAAATCGTGCATCCTGGTCGGATAAACTGGATGACGCACTCTGGGCCTTTCGTACAGCCTTACAAAACACCAATTGGGTGTACTCCATACAAGCTAGTGTACGGAAAGGCATGTCATCTTCCGATTGAGCTAGAGCACAAGGCATACTGGGCCTTAAAGAATGCAAACTTCGATATCTGAGGCACTAGTGATCACAGAAAAGTTCAAATGAATGAATTAAATGAACTTCGTGATCAAGCATACGAAAACTCTTTGATCTATAAGCAAAAGACAAAGAAGATTCATGACTCAAAAATCAAGAACCGCGTTTTCAACGTCGGTGATCGAGTCCTTCTTTTCAATTCAAGATTGAAGATTTTCTCGGGAAAGCTCAAGTCCCGTTGGTCTGGTCCATTTACCATTGCTAAGGTTTATCCTTATGGCACCATTGAGTTATCTCAACCCGATGGTCCTAATTTTAAAGTGAATGGTCATCGAGTGAAGCATTATTTTGGAGAGGACATTCCTCCTGTGGTTGTCCCGGATTTACAAACTTTCCCCATGAACCAATGAATGCGGGGATCGAGTCAAGCTAGTGACTCGGGAATCAAAAACAAATAGCACACACCATATGGGTTTTCACCCATATTTCTGTCTTCTTTCTCTGTTCTACCACCCTAGTGTGGGGGAGTTACCCCACACTGTTGTATATAAAATCTTTTCTAAAAAAAAAAAAAAAAAAAAAAACTCTTTCTAAATAAAGGCCATAGTATTTCCCTTTTACGTTCTCAGTTTCGGCATAACCGCCGGTACTTTGAATATTGAGGGCAATATTCATTTCTTAGTGTGGGGGGGAATTCTCACGAATTTTATCATATATTATCCACCCAATTCCCCCGTTTTTGGCCAAAATGTTTTTTGGAATAAGTGTTTTTCACTTATTCATCATATGGTAATCAATCCGCCATGTCTAAAAAACAAAAGGATTGGCTAATCCAGGAGCAAACGGCTCTTGGTAAAGATATCTCAAATCCGTTTATGGCTTGCAATTTGCCCAAAATTGTATGGTATTCAACTCACCATATCCTAAAAAGTGAAGAGTTGGCTAGCCCGCGAGTTTATGGCTTGTGGTAAAGGCAGTGGAAAACCATAATTGGTAATCGACTCACCAAAGATAATTTATCTAAGAGTTGGCTAGTCCGAGCAAAAAGCGGCTTCTGGTAAAGACAAATCAAATCCGTTTACAGCTTATGATTTGCTCAAAATCATTTGGTTATCGTTGTACCAAGGTTCTTACTTGAATCAAAACAATTGGCTACTCCAGAAGTGATGGCTTTTGGTAAAGAGTTTTTAAAATCCATTAAAGATCTAAATCATTGCTAGGGACTAGCAATATCTCAGTGTGGGGGATTGATGAGTGTCTAAATACTCATCATTTTTGTACAATCTAAACTGCAAAATCATCTGAAAACACTCAAAAATACATCAAAATGATGAAAATATCACAAATCAGTGTTTTATGTGTTTTAAATGCAAAAATATCAAAATCAGATGAAAAATGATTCAAGTTTGCAAAATTGGCAGTTTTAGTCCCCCAAGTTTCAAAAAGTTGTCAAATCTAGTCCCTGGAATTCAAAAATGTAAAGTTTTGTCATTCAAGGTCCCTGAAATATTCTAAGTTTTTAAAATTGGTCCTTGAATGATTCTTTGGTCAAATGCGAGAAAAGGTCCACTGAGCTTTGAAAAATTGCAAAAATAGTCCCTGGATATTTTAAAATGGAATTTTATGCAAAAGTTATCCTTGTACTATCAAAGTTTGTCAAGATTGGTCCTTTTGATAATTTGTAAAAAGTTGATTTTGGTCCCTCAAGTTTGCAGAATTACAAAAATGGTCCTTATGCTTTATTAATACCAATTGGACCCCTTTTGTATTTAGAACCCCATCCAAAACCAAAAGAACCCGCCATATACCACTTGACCCCCTGTCATTACCCAATTGTGAACCCCCACCCTTGTATTATTAAAACCACGGGTCAACAAAGTCAAACCCACCCTTACTGTGCTTCTCCCTCTCCTTCGCGCCTAAACCAGAAACCAGGCATGGTTTTCCATGATTTACTTCCCCCTGCCTTTGTCCCTCCACCTCCACTAACACCAAAAATCTTTAATTGACTCAAACCAACTCCATTTATTGATCAAACCTGCTATGTGACTTTTGGCGCCAAAATCCACTTGGACGGACATGATGAGTTGGATCAATCCAATGGCTGGAAATGAGTGGGATTGTATCAGAGGTCAACAAGGATTCCAAAAAGGCTATAAAGAGGAGCAAGGAAGCAATGTATCAATATCATCTAGTGTAATTTAGTTTAGGATATGTCATTTTAGTTAATTTTTCATTTCCAGTGTATTAATTAGCTTTTAAGCTCTATATTTCATGTTCTTATTGTCTAAAAACACTTTTGTAAACCTCAATTTCAAGTTTTCAGTTCTTTTCATGTTTATGCAAATTTCCTTGTTAAAATTCTCAAAATATTCGAATATTGTTAATTAGTTGTTGCTAAGGAATATCAAGCTCATATAAGCTCTTATATAAGCTTTTATAAGCTCACTTTAGCTTAATATCTACTCAGAAAGTTTCTACTCAGTTTTTACTCTTAAAACTCTCTCGGTCTACAAAGTCAATGAAGAGATCAAAATGGACTTGGTTATGATATTGGTTGTTGCAGAGCTTGATTTGGGTTGGAATAGCTGCAGTTAGTATAGTTATGGTTTGGGTATAAGCTGCATAGTATTTGGATTGCTGTGAGCTTTCTTTCTCTTCATGTCATTTTTTTTCAAATCTGTATGTGGTTGTTTCATGTAGTTAGTGTCAATTGTTAACTCAAATCATTGCAATTAGGTTCAGTTTGGTTAGTAATAGTTAGAATAGAGGTGACTCACACTAGTTAAGT
Source organism: Chrysanthemum makinoi (assembly GCA_910596185.1). Taxonomy (NCBI): domain Eukaryota; kingdom Viridiplantae; phylum Streptophyta; class Magnoliopsida; order Asterales; family Asteraceae; genus Chrysanthemum; species Chrysanthemum makinoi. The sequence goes on along the minus strand of OU343222.1, from coordinate 291,345,568 downwards.
GAATTGTTAGTTAAAGTTTGCTTACAAGTTACATGAACCTGTGTTTGGTCTAAGCTGGCATTTGGGATTGCAGAGCTTATTAGTGGTTAGATTCAGTTTACTAAGCTCCCTTTAGGCTTACTAGGATCATTTGAGTCACTCATTTGCATACCAAATCAGTGGAAGTCAAAATCACAGTTAATGGGTTCTCAGGATCACCTCATCTTACTTCCATAGGTCTCCTCTTGCATTTAGGTTTGGATTTAGTTAACATAGCTTGTATTAGTCCTATTTTACCTTTAAACATCAATCTCAGTTCACCATTTAAGCTCAAAATTCACTTTAGTCAACCCTAGTTGGTTTTTATAAAAAGTCAAAATTTCTAAATACCCGTTTTTGAATAAACTTTAGAATTTAATTGTGTGTTTAATACTAAGAGTTAGTTCATAAGCTTCTAGGATATTTAAATATAGCTGCTAAACTAAATTAGAAAAATACTAGTTTCTTGTTAATCGCTTATTAAGTGCTTATTTTCCTATTTCTTTTGGACCTTGTTGAAAATGGTGCCTGATACACAGTTGGGTAGTCCAACTTGATAAGCTTGCACAGAGCTTATTAGTGGGTCAAAGCTTGTGATTTTTGGTTCTTTGGGTAGCTGACCTAGCCATCTTGAGAACCCAAGCTTCATATTTCAATTTCTAGCTTGTTAGATAGGGCTGCTAGTAGCTTTTGTTTTTGGCCAACACTTGTTGGGAATTAAGGTAAACTACTGATTCTGCCGAAGATTCTGTCGAAGATTCTACCGAAGAAGAATGGATTCTGCTGAAGTTATACTTCAGCAGAAGTGCTAAAGCAGATATTGTGTTGCTGCTGAAAGTGCGAACCACGTAGGAGAGATAAGCTCAGTATAGAGTAAAAGTCAGCGCCATATTAAAGATAGGTTGGCCGTATATGTAGAGCTTAATCAGAATAAACAATATGATGAACAAAACAATATGATTAGTTGCATGCTTGTCTAGATGCATGCTTGGTCTATGTTAGTATTAGGAGCGTACATTGTAAACGCTCATTTTAGGGTTTCTTGCCTATATAAGGAACCATTATAGTTTGTAATAGATAAGCTTTTCGAAAGTCTTTCAAGTCTTGTAAAATATCTGAAACATAGAGTTTCAATAATCAAAGATCCATAGAGGATCAAAAGCGTTCTTAGTTATTATAACTTGTATTTATTTTCCGCTACAATACCAAGTTGTAGAGATCTTCTATTAGTTTGCTTGTGATTACATTGGCAACACTAACGATCTCCGAGTGCTTAAAGATCTATCAAGAGGTCTTTGTGTTCATCAAGTGGTATCAGAGCCTCGGGAAGTCTCTACCATACTAAGAACCATTCATACCCTCATACAACCATACATACCGTCACCATGCCTGGATCCGATAATGAAACTGAAGTCACCAACACAAACAACACCAACACCACTTCCATGCAACAGCTCAGTCTCTCAAACAGTAATGGTAAATTTCCTTATTTGAAAAGGGAAGAGTATGAACTTTGGACTATGAAGATGGAAAACTGGATTTCCAATATTGATTGGAATCTGTGGGAGGTTGTGAAGAAAGGAAATAGTCTAAAGAAAATGATTCCTGACAGAGATGGGAAGTTTATCATGGCTCCACCAAAAGCTGCTGAAGAGTGCTGGCTATGCAGAGAGAGCATAAAGTAAAAACTATTCTGCTTCAAGCCATACCTGAAGATCATCTATGTGATTTTCATCATATGGATGATGCAAAGGACATGTGGATGGCTCTCAAAGCAAGGTTGTGAAATGAAGAATCAAAGAGAATGAGGAAGTCCATGCTTTGAGACAACAATTTCGGGACTTTAATATCTGAAGAAGAAGGTATTCACAAGGGATACGACAGGTTCCATAGGATTTTGAGTCACTAAACCAGTGAATGCAAAACTGATAATGATGACTGCAACTCAAAGTTCCTTCGATCCTTGCCTCCATCATGGTTGCATGTAAGTATAGCCCTCAAGGCTAAAGGTGGGTTGGACATGCTCACCTTTGATGAGCTATACAACAGACTCGAACTCTTGAACCGATGTAAGAACTCCCTACCGTACATCTTCTTCTGGCCATGCAGCTTTTGTTGGGACATCTCACTCCAACATGATGGTACAAGCTCCTAGTTCCAACTATTTTCCATCATCTCCTTGTTCCAACTACTTTCCATCATCCTGCTCTCCCACTCCACCACATAACACTCGTCCCACGCCACCATCTTCTCAATCTAAGACTAGTAGTGTGATGGAGGATGTTCTTCATTCATTTGTTTCTGACTATGATACTCAGTACCTTGCATATGAAGACTTTGATCAGTTGGACCACTTGAAATGGAGGAGATGAAACTGAAAATGCAGGTGGCATTACTGTCAGTGGACATCAAAAGGTTTGAAGAGAAGTCTGGAAGGAAGTTTGCTTTTAAGGGAAAGGAACCAGCTTCGCTTTGATAGGAGAAAAGTCAAGTGTTTCACTTTGCCACCGAGATGGGGCATTTCTCAAGGGAATGCAAAGACAGGAAAAGTGGAGATGGAGCAAACTACCTTTCCTATCAGCAGAAACAGCAGGAAGGCTGGAGCTTGACTCTCCTACACCATGGATGAACAGTCAAATGGACGCACATGAACACTGTGAATGAGGAAGCTCATGATTCTGATAAGCTTGGATTGCTGGCAAGGTGTACTTCGGATGAAAGGCATGATCAGTTTGCCTTGATGGGACTATCTCATGTACACAACTGTATATTTGGTTGTAGTCTAAGATACAATGAACTTAAAGAAGAGTATGATGCTATGAAACCTAAGTTTGATGAATGCTATGTTGAAAATGAAGCTCATAAACTAGCATTAAAAACAATAGAAAGACAAAAGGTATGGTTTCAAAAGAATCAAATAGCTTATGAAGAAAAGATAAAGGTGTTACAGTTTGATCTTGAAGTTGCTAATAATTACTTAAAATGCTGCGAGAAAGCTAAGGATGAAGCGGTGTCGAGAACCTAGAGCTTAAAGAAAAAGTAGTTGAGGAAATAGCTAGGAATAAACAATGGTTAATTTCAGGTGATAATCTGGCTAGAGAACTCTATAATAGTCAATCTGTAACCTCTGGCTTAGGATTAGGATTTCAAAAGTATGTAGGAGTAGAAGCTAGGTATGATGGTCGTAAATCCACACCTGCAGGGTTAGCTAACTTTGTTAAAGAGGGTGATATGCATGCTGTCCCTGGACCTATTAGAGGTGAATTTATGCCCTGAACACTGTCCATCACTGTTGACTTTGATGGATCACATCATCTATATGGCAAAAGTCAAAAGACTTGCAGGACCCCGATACCTCATCTAATGACTTTGTCTCTTGCTTTGACAGTGACAATTCATCGGATCAAGGGTCTACTTCCTATGAAAGCTGTGATTCAAATGAGAAGTCTGACCTTTCCAATCCTGAGCCTACACCCAAGCTGCACCCAGTTTACTTACAAGCCTTCTAAGGAAGCTGCTGAGGAATCAACTTCCAAGACAGTTTCTTCTGAAGACTTGTCTTTTAAATCTTTGAATAATCAGTCTGTTAAAAACAATTCCTTGAATGTTTCTAATTTAAGTACTTTTTCATGTAATCAAACATCTCCTATTTGAATAAATCTTCCAAGAAGAAGACATGTTTTGTATGTGGAAGTAAATTTCATTTTATTAAGGATTGTGATTTTTATGAGCAAAGATTGGGTGCATGTGCTACTCACCAGAAACACAAATCTAAATGGACCAATGTTGCTAATATTCCACCTTATGTCCCCAAGCACTATCTGACTCTCATTGGAGAGGATCAGTCACCTGAGACCTTATGTGCAACCAACTAGCCCATACTTTAAACATGGTTATTGGCCTACATATGTTGACTCTATGTATGATGGGATGGGATATGGAGCACTGCTTTGTGAAGCCCTCAGCAGGTTGTTCTTGGACTAACAAGGGACCCAATTATCAATGGAGGACCAAGAACAATGGTGGATCCTCTAATTACTCTTGTCCTAAACACTGTGATCCACAGGCAGGTTCAAGTCAGTAATGACTTGAACCTCCATATGTATACTAACGTATGTATATATTTTATTGTTGTTTGTAGGATCATCCCCTTAAGCATAAGAATATTGGTATTGTTGATAGTGGTTGTTCCAGAAGCATGTCTGGGAACAGGGATATGATGCACAATTTTGTCCCTATAGAAGGAGGAGGCAATGTGACTTTTGGAGGAAGTGATGGTAGTATCACAGGGAAAGGCACCATAAAGACACCTCATCTAGATTTTGAAAATGTGTACTATGTTAAGGAACTTCAGCATTTCAACTTGTTCTCTGTTTCACAAATCTGTGACACTAAGAACAAAGTCCTCTTCACAGAGAATGAATGTCTTGTGCTGTCTAAAGACTTCAAACTTCCCGAAGAAACTTCAATTCTACTGAAAGTTCCTCGCACTCACAACTTATACACATTCAACCTTAATGAAGTTCAACCTGATGGTGATCTCACATGTTTGGTGGCTAAAGCATCACTTGATGAATCCACAAAATGGCATAGGAGGATGGCGCATGTGAATTTCAAGACCATTAACAAACTCTCTAAAATGAGTCTTGTTGAAGGTCTTCCCACCAAAGTTTTACCAATGATCATAATTGTGTCGCTTGCAATAAAGGAAAACAACACAGAGCCTCTTACAAAGCTATTAGTGCTATGAGCATCATTCTTGAACCTCTTCGTTGCTTCACATGGATCTGTTTGGTCCAACTCAATTCAGAAGCATTGATCATAAGTACTTCTGTTTGGTGATCACTGATGGCTATAGCAGATTTTGTTGGGTTTTCTTTCTCAGAACCAAAGATGAAACATCTCAAGTGTTGACTGAATTCATCACTCTTGTTGAAAATCAGTTGAACAAAAAGGTCAAAGGTATTCGGTGTGATAATGGGACAGAGTTTAAAAATGCTGTTCTTATAGAACTCCGTGGGTCAAAAGGCATAAAAAGGGACTATAGTAATCCAAGAACCCCACAACAAAATGGGGTGGCTGAAAGAAAGAATAGGACCTTAATAGAGGCTGCTAGATCAATGCTTGCAGACTCTAAAGCGCCACTATGTTCTGGAACTGAAGTGTTGGCACTGCTTGCTATGTGCTAAACAGGGTGTCCATTACTAGACCACAACTCAAAACCCCATATGAACTTCTCTTTGGGAAGGTTCCTGTCATTCACTACCTAAAACCTTTTGGTTGTCAAGTGACCATTCTGAACACAAGTGATCCATTGGGAAAGTTTGATGAGAAGGTTGATGATGGTTATATTGTGGGCTATTCAGCTCATAGTAAGGCATACAGGGTGTACAACTTGCAAGCCAAGAAAATAGAGGAGACGTTGAACTTGAGATTTTTGGAAGATAAGCCTAATGTTCAAGGACAAGGTCATTCATGGTCCTTTGATCTTGACTACTTAACTGATTATCTGGGTTACCACCGACATCTGGCTAACCAAAATGCAGGTCCTCAAGTGTCTCCAACTAACAATGCAGGTTCCCTAGATGATGGCTCTGAAAATGAGTTTGAAGATGATGAGCAACCCATACTTGTACCTTCTTTCTCCTCTAACAATATTGCAGGTACCACCTCCAAGGATACCGCTGATTCGAGTGATGAAGATGACTCTCATTATGCTGAGGACCTTGCTAGGCTCCAGACTCAAGAATTTGCAGCTAAGCTTGAAGCAGAGAAACTGAATGGAGAGGTTGCTAATGAAGGAGTCGGTGGAAACCATGTTTCTGCTGAAGTTGATTCTGTCACACCTAGCTTCCCCAAATCTGCTGAGGCTATCGTTCCTTCTCAAGTATCTTCAGATTTTGGTGAACCCTATACACGCTTTCCAAAACCTTCAGATCTTGGAAATCATCAACCCAAAGCTGGCATCTTCACCTCACCCTCTTATGATGCTGAATTTGAGCCAACCATCACTAATCTTGACTCATCCATTGAAGTCAACCCCACCACTACTCAGCGGATCAACATTGCTCATCCTCAATCCAACATCATAGGTGATCTTCTGGCACCTGTTAGAACTAGAAGGGCTATCACCAGTCGTCAGTTTGGACAGATTGCTTTTCTCTCTTATGTCTCCAACCAGCAAAGAGACAATCACACAGACCTCAAGCATTGTCTGTTTGCTTGTTTTCTCTCTCAAGTGGAACCAACTAGTGTTTCTCAAGATCTCAACGATTCAAGGCGGCTCGAAGCAATGCAAGAAGAAATGCAACAATTTCACAATCAGCAGGTTTGGATTTTGGTTCCACTCCCTGATGGCAAATATGCCATTGGGACCAAATGGGTTTTGAAGAATAAGAGAGATGCTAGGGGTGTTGTGATCAAAAACAAAGCAAGGTTGGTAGCTCAAGGCTTCAGACAAGAGGAAGGGATTGATTATGATGAAGTGTTTGCACCTGTTGCCCGAGTTGAAGCAATTCGCATTTTCTTGGCATATGCTTCATACATGGGTTTCATGGTGTATCAAATGGATGTCAAGGGTGCTTTTCTGTATGGTGAGATTGAAGAGGAGGTCTATGTCACTCAACCCAAGGGATTTGAAGACCCTGATCACCCAAATCATGTCTACAAGGTGGTTAAAGCTCTTTATGGCTTACATCAGGCACCTAGAGCTTGGTATGCTCGGCTTTCATCGTTCCTGCTGAAGCATGGCTATAGAAGAGGTGCTATTGATAAAACTCTGTTCCTCAAGAAGAATTACTCAGACATCATTCTGGTGCAAGTGTATGTGGACGACATTATTTTTGGTTCCACAAACGAAGCTTGGTGCAGGGAATTCGAGGAACTTATGAAGGGTGAATTTCAAATGAGTGCTATGGGAGAGCTTACTTTCTTTTGGGTCTCCAGGTTCAGCAGAAACAGGATGGCATCTTTATCAGTCAAGATAAATATGTGAGGGACATTTTGAAGAAGTTTGGTATGGAAGGTGTTAGGACTGCCACAACACCTTATGAAGCTCCAAAGGCTAAAGCAAATAATGAACCAGATCTACCTGTGAATGTTCATCTGTACAGGTCCATGATTGGTTCATTGATGTATTTGACAGCTTCAAGACCTGATATTACATTTGCTGTGAGTGTTTGTTCTCGACATCAAGTCACTCCACTTGCTTCCCATCTCAATGTTGTCAAGAAGATCTTTAAGTACCTCAAAGGCCAACCTCTTTTAGGCCTTTGGTACCCAAAAGAATCTCCTCTCAAGTTGGAAGCATATAGTGACAGTGATTATGCTGGTGCCAATCTGGATAGAAGATCCACACCTGGGGCGCCAATTTCTTGGCAAGAGGTTGATTTCTTGGCAATGCAAGAAACAAACCATAGTGGCCACCTCAACTCTGAAGCGAGTACGTTGCTGCTGCAAATTGTTGTGGACAAGTCCTTTGGATTCAGAACCAATTGCTGGACTATGGGTACAACTTTATGAACACTACAATTCATATAGATAATCAAAGTACCATCTGCATAGTCAAAAATCCAGTTTTTCACAGTCGAACGAAACACATTGAAATCAGGCACCACTTTATAAGAGATGCTTATGAAAAACATTTGATACAAGTGGCTAAAATCCATACTGATGATAATGTGGCAGACTTGTTAACAAAAGCGTTTGATGGACCAAGGTTTCAACACCTCATGGTCAATATTGGAATGTTAAACCCTTGACTGCATAGTTTGAGGGGAGGCATAGGCCTCAGGGGAGGCATATGCCTCAGGGGAGGATTTTGTGCAAACTCTGCATTATTTTTGTATATTAGTTTGTATTCTAACACTAACTACTAATATTTCTCTAGTTTGTTTGTTTTTGTTGTTGTGTATGTCTTTGTGTCTTTTTGCGGTTATGCATCTGCATTTTGTCTGTTCCTTATCTGGATTGCAGTGTATATATCCCATGATCAAGATCAAAGTCATCAAGTGTGGTTCATTGTAAATGGTCAGATAGCTGAAAGGGTGTTACTTGTTTCTTCGATATCAAATAATGAAGCATACAATTTGATTCCACTGAAGTTATAATCAAGAAAAGAAATTGAAGTCAAATTGTTCATTCATTCATTCAAGAAACAGTTTACTGACTTACACTACATAAAGTCAACCTACTACTATGCATCTACAAGATACAAGCTGTACACTTAAGCTAATCCTAATCTAGTGTATATCCCTCATTCGAAATCTAAGTGAATGTTGGATATGCATTAGATGCTGGCTTTGCTTTCGTAAGTCTTGCGTAACCACCCATTCCGTTTAACTGGCTGGTTGGATATGCATGACCAACTCGATGAAGATGCTAAGGACCAAAATGGGAGGATGGATTGATGCAAACGATTGATGATGTCGATGACCACGCAGGATGACGGAGAAACATAACGTGTCCTGTGTGCTTCATCTATTCATTTCAACCAAAATGCAATCGATCCACCCTCCTTAAGCCCTTCTTCTATACGATGTGTGTTTATGCACCAAAAGATGGCGCAGTGAGACCAAGAACCACCTCTCTATCTTTGGGGAGTGGCGGATTCCTGGCACGAGGTCTTTGTGGAGACCAAGATGCTGGAGGTTGGGAGTAAGTCGTTCCCTCCTTATAGGAGTCATCAGAATCATCAGCAGATTCACTTGGATTCACTACACTGTCATCTTCTGAAGAAGGGAGAAAGGGCGATTTATTTGGTCGTGGATAGGGTTGAGGAAAGTTATACAGCCATGGGTTTGATTCACCACTTGATGATGATGAAGAGGATGATGAAGATGAGGAAGTGAGATCTATGATCTCAGGTCTGGTATTCATGATACAATTTTGTTGATTGGGGTTATTTTTACATCTAGGGTTTGTGGTAAATATTTGGGGATCTTGGTGAAGAGATGAGTTACATTGGGATCATTTATAGACGGGTTCGAGGCTCAATGAGTTTAATGCAAGTGGGTGGCACAGTAATTCTAGAAACTTACCAAAGATATTCTTATCTTTGATGCATTCTGCTGAAGCTATAACTTCAGCAGATTGATCATGTGTTTCTGCCGAAGTGTTATTTTGGGTTGGGTCAAAGATGCAATACACGTCAGCAAAGGTCAACCAAACGGTCCATTTTTCTTTGACTATAATTTGGGCAAAAACACTTCATCCACCATTACTCGCTTCAGAACAAACCAATTCCCTCTCATTCCACTTTCACAAACACTCACCATTTCAAGAATCATAATCCTAAACACTCATATTCCTCATGGCTCTTGAATTTAAACATGATCACAACAAAGTTGCATTTCTGGGAAAGGGCAAGGGATATGAATTGTACGAACCAATGGTGGAATTTCTGAAAAGGTCCAAAATTTATTATGCTCTAAATCATTCTCCAAATGAGATATATGAGTCACTGATCACTCAATTTTGGGAAACTCGAGAAGAGGAGCGAGACAGAGATTAGGGCTGTGATTGATGAAAGCAGTACATTGTGACCGAGGACCTGATCAGGAGGAAGCTTCACCTGGAAGATGCTGAAGGAGTATTTCACTCTAATCAGGAAGATGTGCTTAATGGGCTAAGGGCTATTGGGTATCGAGGAACAAGAACAGATATGTGGCTAAAGAAGGAACTCTGCCCAAAATGGAGGTTCCTGGTTCACACACTGCTCCAATGCATGAGCAACAAGACTGGAGGATGGGACCAGTTCTCTACACGACTGGGCTATGGTATTGTGTGTCTTTCACAAGGGGTAACTTTCAATTTTTCTAAGTATATTTTTGAAAACTTGGTTGAAAATATTCAAAAGACAAAGGGAAAGTTTTTAATGTACCCAAGGTTTCTTCAAATGATTTTAGACACCTCTACCCAGGCCCAATCTTTCTATCCCATAGGTACTTTAACTGCTAAATTGTTTGCTACAATGAAAACCCACTTTTAGGGGGAACATCATCCCTTGCTAGCAGCCATGTTGCCCCAAGGTAATGAGGCTGCTGATGAGGAGAATGTGGCTCATAATCCTCCTTCCTCACTTGTTGCTACTGATGGTAATCCATTGGTTCACATTGATGAGGGCCCATCTTCAACTGTTGAAGCAACTCATGTTGCTCCAGTCCAACCACCATGTCCCAGTCCTCCACCCACTCTAGCTACTCATGTTGAGTCAGATCTCAATAGACCACCCACACCAAGTCCTGTGAGGAATCCTCTCGATGAAGATCTTCCTCACATTGAGCATGACCAGGTTACTTCTGAAAGGTCCAATGAGGCTCCCCTAACCACAGAGCAATCTGGCTGGTGGGCTGAGGACCCCATTACACTCTCATCTGTGTATGCTCTTGTCAACGGTATCTGCAGAGGTTAATAGTCGAAAAAGGAGCTTGCAGAGACCAAGTCTTCTTGGGGTAAGATTGAAGAAGCTGCGAAATCAGGTCAAGGTCTTAGAGCACAAACTAAAGGGGCCTCCAAAGGAAACTTGTGGTTTCCTCTGATGAAGAACAAGAAGGTCCTCATTTTGAGGCTCTGGACATGTTGGCATTTGCTTTTCTCTCAATGATCCTTTATCATTAGCCGCCACTTCCTCAAAGAAGAAGGAGCCTGTCCTTTACAAAAGAAGGAAGAGATCTTATTTTCATAAGGTTTTTTCTGAAGCTTCAAAGGAACACTGGGTTGATAAGAATGCATCTGCTGATGTACTTATGGAGGATGTATCTTCAGATCCTAATCAATCTGCATCAGTTCAAGAACCAACAGATCTTTCCCCTCGCAGAATCTGTCTGACATTGCTACTATGACCACTCCAGTTGATGATCAGCATCAACATGTTGACCTAGGTACTACTACAGAGGTACCTGTCATTGATTTAACTGAAGAAGAGTGTGCCAAGAAGCTTGATGATAAAGGGAAAAATGTCATCGAAGATGAGCACTGGTCCGACCTGGTGAGTGAGGTGGAAAGACTAGGTCAAGCAAGTAGATTGGATGAGTTTGAGAAGTCAAAGGAAAGTGTAGCATTGGCTAAACAACTTGAAACAGAGGAACTTTCATCTTTAACTCAGAGAGAAGAAAGAACTCGATGAACTGAGGGTTCAGATGCCTGCTGAACACTGGGATATTCTAACTCAGCAAGTCATTTCAAGACCTTCTCTAGCTCAAAGTATACTAGGTGGTGATTTCCTCAGTGACAATTATGTGGAGCGAATGATGGCTCAGGGAAGACAAAGGAGGAGAGAAGCAACTGCACAAAAGAGGGCCATCCAAGCTCAGAAGGCCAAAGACAAACCCCCTACTAAAAATGAAATAAGAAGGGTGGTGAAGAACCAATGCTCAATGTACAACTCTGGGTTAACAATAAAACAAGTCAAGGCTTTTCCACGATCATGTCCTGTCATCGCAAATATAGCCAAATCATGAAGGAAAGATCATCATCCTCAGCACCTTCTACCAACTTTAAAAGGATTTCAGAGAATGAAGCTGCTCCAGAAGCCAAAAGACTCAAGGTTGATGATGCTCCAACCAAGGAATCCTCTCCAGTCATTCCTGCTGAAGCAACTTCTGAAGTTGCTTCCTCTACTGTCAAGGGTCAATCTGCTGAACCATCTTCCATTTCTCTGAATCACTGAAGCATCAACTCCCTCTCTCAGTGGCACTTTGTTGTCACTGGAAGATTCGAAGTAAAGGAAGCTGATCTCACAGAAACTAAAACAGAGAGGGCTATAATTATATTCCACGGATGAATGCACCGGCTCCAATCAAGTCTCAATCTACCGGTTCAAGCCCTACTACAAATGCACAAGATGAAAATGCTCACTCTAGGGATATCTATCAGCCTGGGAGGAGGAAGAAGAGTATGGCCAAACGGTCTCATTTGGATCTTGAAGCTGATGACTCCACTTTCATTATAGAAGGGTCTACTGCTGATTTTCTGATGGAAATTGAGATGAGGTGTTAGAGTGGAAATTAAAGGATGATGAGATGAATGTTCTTCTTCGAAGGGACTCCACTTCAATGGAATTCACCTTTCTAAAAGAAATTCTACACTTGGTAGGACAGGCAGGACTTACTTTCTCTGTTCACTCAAGTTACCACCTATTATTGCAACAAGGAACCACAAGGTTAGGATGTTCTTACCAGGAGATCTTCAAGTACTGTTAAACTCCCACATTCCCAATAGCAAAGCATCTTCCATTTGGGAAAACTCACATCGGTGGAAGCTTACATCCTGGAGATTCTATCCTCTCCCTCGTGTGCATGTGCTTGAGACTAAGGGTGGAATCACTGTATGCATGTTGTCTGAAAGAAAGTATCCTTTGCCTAAAAAACTTATGGAAAAGATCTTTGAGTCGAGAAGTTGGAAATTCCTCCAGATCCTGTGGGAAATGAAAGACAGTCTGCTTTAACAGCGGTGGGATTGATCAAAACTCAACTCAACAATGCAATAGGCCTCATCCTCATCCTAATCCTGGCACCTGGTACTCTCTGCACTACTTTGTTTTGTTCATTTAGTTTGCTTTATTTATGTTATTTGTCTATTTTTGTCTAAGTTTTTTTTTAAGTAAAAGACTTTCATAAAAAGAAAACTCACAAAAACATCATTTTAAAAATAGTGATAGCGTTTATTTAATAAAAATTAAGTTTTAATTTTCCTTTTCAACTTATTATTAATCTTTTTCAGTTTTATATATTGTTATTAGTTAAAAAACTTTTATGCAGTTTTGTTTGTTGTCCAATTCAGATGGTCTTTAACTCACCGAATGTACCTTGTGTATGTCAAAGAGTTGGCTAGTCCAAAGGGTACAGCTTTGGTAAAGACACAACAAATCTGTTGATAGCTGTAATGATTTGCTCAAAATCATAGGGTCTGCAACCACCCATGCTTCCGCTGAGAGTTGTATGGTCATCAATTCACCATGGTCTATTCCTTTTTGGAATCCAAGAGTTGGCTAGCCCACATGTATATGGCATGTGGTAAAGGCAACTGAATCCATATTTGGTTCTCAATTCACCAATTCTAAGAATTGACTAGTCCTGAGCAAACGGCTACAGGTAAAGACAAGTCAAATCCGTTTATATGGTTTCTGGTTTGCCAATAAATCAGATGGTTATCAATGTACCATAGTTTTCGAACTCAAACATGTGGCTACTCCAGTAGTAATGGCTATTGGTAAAGAGACATCAAACCCATTAATTTCAATGATTCACCTCTCACAGGAGTTAACACACATGGAAGTGATGAGAATAGTCTGAAACTTATATGTTTTGATGTACATGATGTCATATGTTGCTTGCAAAGATCTGCGTATCACATTCAGTCATCATAGAGATGTTCCTCTTGTTAATCTTTGTTGCTGATATTCGAACACAATCCTCAACAATTTTACAGATCTATCAAGGAAACTGGAACTTAACCTTGTCAAATTCCAGTTTAGGGGAGGATTGTTGGGAATTAAGGTAAACTTCTGATTCTGCCGAAGATTCTGCGAAGAAGAATGGATTCTGAAGTTATACTTGGCAGAAGTGCTAAAGCAGATATTGTGTTCTTTGCTGAAAGTGCGAACCACGTAGGAGAGATAAGCTCAGTATAGAGTAAAAGTCAGCGCCGTATTAAAGATAGGTTGGCGCCGTATTATGTAGAGCTTAATCAGAATAAACAATATGATGAACAAAACAATATGATTAGTTGCATGCTTGTCTAGATGCATGCTTGGTCTATGTTAGTATTAGGAGCGTACATTGTAAACGCTCATTTTAGGGTTTCTTGCCTATATAAGGAACCATTATAGTTTGTAATAGATAAGCTTTTCGAAAGTCTTTCAAGTCTTGTAAAATATCTGAAACATAGAGTTTCAATAATCAAAGATCCATAGAGGATCAAAAGCGTTCTTAGTTATTATAACTTGTATTTATTTTCCGCTACAATACCAAGTTGTAGAGATCTTCTATTAGTTTGCTTGTGATTACATTGGCAACACTAACGATCTCCGAGTGCTTAAAGATCTATCAAGAGGTCTTTGTGTTCATCAACACTCAGTTGATACTGACTCAGCTTAAGCTGAGCAGTGGTTTGGTGCTATCTTCATAAGCTCACCAAAAGCTCTATAGTTGTCCATAGTAAGTGATCTTTAGTTTTTTGGAAAGCCAACCAGCTTATCTTGATATCTCAAGGCTTGTTTTGAGCTTTTGAGCTTAATTGCTTAGCTTAATTTGCCCTTAAACATGGCTGCAGGCCTGTTTGGTTGAGTAGTTCAGACTCAAGTGCTTATTAGCTTTTTCCTAGCTTTTCAGTGTTAATATTTGTGTCTTTTAGCTTCATATAAGTAGCTTGTAGCTTATTTTATCTTATTCTAGCTTTTGTTTTAGGTTTGAGAGCTTGTTCAAGCTTAATTCATCAAATAAGCTCATTAACAAATCTGTTAAGCTCATAAGCTTCTCAAATAGCTTATTTTTTATTTGTAAAATCTTTGTGTTCATTAAAGTTTCATATTTTAAGTAGTTAAGTAGTTTACAAAAAGAAAATCCAGAAAAACTTCATTTTTAAAACAATGATAGTGTTTATTTAATAGGTTTTAGCTTTTTGATTTTTCTTTTCATCTTATTAATAAGCAAATCTTGTTTTTATATTTTTCTTAGTTTTCTGTCACCTTAAGTTATTTTTAGAAAAAGTTTCATATTTTTCTCTATCTTTTTAGTAATTATTATAATTTTAAATAGTTAAAAGTATTAAATAATTAGTAATAAATAATTAAAAAGCATAAAAAATATCTTTTCAGTTTTAAAATTAGTTTTATCATATTTTAGATTTTTCCAAGTTGAAATTTTATTTTTCAAGGTTTATTTTATATTTTCTAGAATTTAAGTGTAATTTAAATAATAATTAATTAGTAATAATTAGATAAAAAGTGTGAAAAATATATTTTTAATTTTAAAATTAGTTTTATAATATTTTAGATTTTTCTCAATCATAATTTTATTTTTCTAGCCTTATTTTATATTTTCTTTTATTTTAGGTTATTTTTAAATAGTTTAAAATAGTTTTTAATTAATAATAATTAATTAAATAGTGGTAAAAATAATTTTCTTTTTCTAATAATTTTCTTTTATTTTTAGGATTTCAAAAATGTCATTTTCATATTTTTAGGTCTTTTATTTTTTAGATCTCACTTTTATTTTGTACGTATCGTAGTTTTTAAGCGTCGTTTTCGTTTCTTTTATCTGATTGTTGTGTTTCCAATTCTGTTTCCAATCTCATTCCAATCAATCAGTAGTGTAATATTCAATCCAAACCTTCTTGATCACTATCCTTAGTGATCATTCTATCATCTGATCTAGTGTTTACACACCATTGAGTCTCCGTGGGACTTAACGACCCGGAATTCATTCTATTCTCCAGGACTTCATTGTATTTGTGTTTTAAGCAGTTTTAAGCTTCTTACGGTTAGCCATTCACAAGTGGCTAGCTTGTGTGAGATAGCTTGACGGTTTAGCACAGATCACCGTCAGTGTCATACACTGGGCCTGTGTCACTCATGTGGAGTTCTTGCATGTTTGCCATTAACATCACAGCTACATTAGCCTGCAAGTCCTCCATGTCATCATCAGAATCTGCATTTGCCATCAAGCTCTGTTCCTTGTTGGTAAGAGTTCCACCAGCTTCATCCTTGAGATCCAAGAGTAAAGCCTCTTTGTGATAAGTGCTGCCTCTTGTCCTCGTCTTTGGGCATGCATTAGCCAGATGACCCTTCTCATTACAGTTATAACAATGAAGACCATTAACCCCAGTCTGAGCATTTCCCTATTCAACCACTTGAGCCCGTTGTTGTGGAGCACCCATGTTATTCCTTCCATTAGCATTAAACCCTTGACCACTACCCATCTGACGCACATTACCACGATTCTGAACTTCAACACATCCATTGTTAACAACAGCTTGATTCCTTGCGTTTTATGAGGTACGAATGCGATTGTTGGATTTGTTAGAGTATCGACCGAAGGCTCTTGCAATCATGACAAATCCTTGTTGCAATGCATCGAAAGCTTCTGCATCCTCATTAGATTCACTGTAAAGTGCTTGATCATTGTTATTGTTGTATGGAACCAATTGAGTTTCTTGTGATTGTTGTTGCTGTGAGGGATCGTATGGTGTGATCTGAGCAGTTGGTTTTGGAGGATTTTTGAAGACAGTTTGCAAGGTTGGAAATTGAGGATAACATGCTTGAGCCCACAAAGCTAGAGTTTGATTATCCGGGAGTGAAGGCGAAGCAGGGACTCCACGGATGATCCTTTCTCTGTCAACTTCCTTTTGCTGGGATTCAAATAGTCATACAACAATCCGTATGTAGCTAGATGAAGATTCTTCGCTTGACGGATGAAAATCACATACTTTTCCCAATCAGGACCAAGACTGCTTAGGAACTTTGTGTTGATTGCAATTCTTGGCATAATGATATTATGTTTATCCAAGTCATTGATGATGTCTGAGAACCGATGATGATATGACTCTAATGTCTCCTCTGGTTCAATCATGAAGTGTTCATATGCTAAGTAGATTTTGGATTCCATGTCTTCTTGATTGAGTTTTGTGCCTTCCATTAGAAGATGAATGTGCTCCCACATTGCTTTAGCAGTCTTCTGATCATCAACACTACGAAGTATCAGATTGGGTAATCCCAAAAGGATATATTGCATTGCAAGTTCATCGGCTTCTAAGTGTAGAAGTTGGTCAGTAGTAAGTTGATCAAGACCGATAATGTTGGTAATATCATCTCTTGGTGGAACAGCATTCGGATCTCCGGGTACAGTGATAGTAGGCATCTGAAATGGACCTTCAAGGATGACCTTCTTCAAGAATTTTCCATGTGGCTTATTTAGATTACAAAACCTAAAGAACCTTATCACCTATTGATCATAGTTTCCGGGAGTGAGCATTGGAGGTCTGTCAAGGGATCCAGCTTCATGAATGGATTGTTGGCTGCTTAAAGCTTCACACATCTTTGCAAACCAAGACGGTTCCTTCATAGCATACTTGGATGGATGCTAATTTTGAAAGTTTGTGTAAGGTTGTCTTGTAGACTAGGGGTGGTTGAATCATTTGTGGTGGAATTGCTCCTTGAGGAAATTGTTGTTGAAATATTTGCATTTGTTGTGGTGATGGTGGAGGATATTGTTGATAGAGTTTTTGTTGTTGTTGTTGTTGAGGATACACATGAGGAAAGTAGCTAGAGTATGGTGGTTGAGACATCTTGAAACTTGTGTTGATGATGGATCTTTGTAGTCGAATGAAACTTTGTTGATGAAGAATCTTTATGCGTAGAAACCGCTTAAAGCGTAGAAAGCACCTTATCGTAAAAACCTACTTGCGTAAAAGAGAGCTTCTGGCGTAGGAATAGCTTACAGCGTGAGACTTGAGTAAAACTTAGCTTAGGCGTAAACCAAAGGCTTAGTAGTAGAATCCTTATGCGTAAGATTAGCTTATGCTTAAGACTAGGCTTAGGGTAAAGACAATGCTTAGGCAAAGAGAATTCTACGGCGTAAGTTTTTAGGCGTAGGTAAAACTAGGGTTTTGCCCAAAAATCCTTTACACTTATACCAGTGTAAAAGATATCCAAAGTCGAAGTGTTTTCGGGCTTATCCAAGCAAGAAAACACTGAGTATACCTAACCAGCTGTAGATCAAATGATGAAATCCTTATGCGTAACAAACTGCTTAGGCGTAGACTTTGTGCTTACGAGTAAGATTAGGGTTTTCTTATCGTGAAAGTACCAAACTTGACCAAAACTGATTTTAAATGCAAAATGTTTAGAAACGATTTTTGAATGAAGTAGCTTCAAAATCACCAAAATAACAAGAAAGTTGAAAACTTGATGATCCAAAATAATTTTTACCCTTATGCATAGAAACTACTATACGAACAAAACCAAGCACTAAAATGATTCTACACATGTAAAGTTTGAAACTTTATGCAAAAAACTTAAACTTTAACACCCAATAAACCTTAAAGTACAAGAATCTTGAATTTTTAAGTGTAAAATTTGAAGCTTTATGCGTATGAAAGATTATGCTTATGAAAACCCACGCGTATGAATAATAAACTTCGAAAACAAGTATGTTTCACCCAACTAGATGGTGAATGATACCACTGTTAGGTCACCATATTGTAACACAAGCATCAATATGTTAGAAATAGATAAGATATAGAGAGGATGAACACACAAACACAACACACGAATATGAGAGAAAAGTTATGCGTAGGAATTATGTAAATGTGAACAACCAACCTTCAAGTGAAGGTTTACAATAGCTTATATAGGGGAAGGGGACTAGGGCAACACTTCTAGTCCCTTCCTTTCTTATGGGCTTTGGCCAAGGCCTATGGGCTTTCTACATAAGCCTTGCCTTTAATACAAACATAAAAGCCTAATTAAGTAACCTATTACAAGTTAATTACAAACACTTGAAATATAGTTTAGGAGTGATTCCAACACGTGTCATGTCTATGTTTTATTACTTCCAATTGATTCAAGTGGGGGTTTAAGTCGCCAGGAAAACATTTGGTCAATTCGTCCTAACTTATCAACAGAGGCTCCTACCCGACGTCAAAGGTCTACCCCTTGGGGAGTCGAGGGTCTTAAGTCACCTAAGCCAAGTCATTAAGACCCTATGCAAGATTCGAAATAATGAGTGCCCGGGCGCTAGCATCTTAGACACTCATCACTAACTTCTTAAGTTCATCCGGACGACCGTTGATCATTTGGTCAGTTCGCACAAGAGAGGAAGAGTCGTCAGTTGGTCAATTCTTACCCTTCTAAACTCTACCTACCTACTTAGGTTCAGTTGGTCAATTCTCCTAAGCAACTAGATACGACCGCATTTCAAAACTACCTAAGCTAAGGTAACTACCATCAAACTATGCATGAATACACTAGAAACAATTATATGGAAGCATGAAAACACAAACAATACATTCAAGGAATCATAACTAGGCTAGCACCAAAGGTGCTTAGCCGATCATATTAAACGAAACAATAAATTCAGTGTTTAACATAATGAAAGACATGAATTAAAGTAAAGGATAGAAATGATCGCCAATGCTTATCGATATGGTGTGATTCCTCCCTTGAAGATGGCTCTGTATGCTTCATATGATCTGCCTTTGGAACCCTCTTCACGTTCTCTGCTTTGAGTTGTGAGTGAATGATGTGAAATGCAGAATTTAGGGCTTGTATTTATAGGCACGATCATAGTTACGACGTAACTTGAGTTGATAGTTACGCCGTAATTTAATTATCTTACAAATATAAATCTCGTTAAATAGACTACGGCATAACAATAGGGAAAGGTTACGCCCGTAGTTAGCAGCTCCGCCGTATAGTAAATGTTGGTTACGCCATAACTTAATTAACTTCAAAACAGAACTCTCGTTAAGTAGACTACGGCGTAATGCTTGTGAGGAGTTACGGCGTAGTTGATGGAGGCGCGAAATACTTCATGACCTAGATGATTACGGCGTAACCTTAGTTGGGAGTTACGCCATAATTGCAGTTGAGTAGGCAATCCGAGATAAAACACTAGCTACGGCGTAATGTGAGAGAATGATTTACGCCGTAGCTTCTTCATAAGTAGCATACTATCATAAACCGTTAGAAAAATCTCCAAATCCGCGTCTCTAAGCTCCAATGCACATAATTTACCTGAAAGTGAAATATAAAGGAATACAAGCGTAAATACATATAAATTACATAAAATATGAGTATAATCAAGGGAAATTGACACTAAAAAGTCAGGACTATTTGATATTATCAACAGGTATGCCCTGTAAGCATGTTGTTGCCACAAATTAGAATATGGCATTGAATGGACAACAAGTAGGATATGTGGAATCATGGGCTCGTTTATGTTACCGGCTTAATACTTGGCAAGATACTTACAAACATAATATCCATATCAAAAATGGTAATGAGCATTAGGAAAAGTCAATTGTGCCCACAACCATTCTTCCACCAAAACATCATACACATATAGGTAGGTCAAGAAAGAAAAGAACTAGGACAACTTCTGAAAAAGATGACATTTTTAAAGATGGTAAGTTGTCTAAGGCTTGGAATAGTGTAACTTATGGTGTTTGTGGCAATGCAGGACACACAAAAAAAATTGTATTGGGAATGATGGTGTATCTTAACACAAGGTAGTCAAAGTGTGCCTCAAAATGAAACACCGACTCAACCAAAAGCAGGTGGAAGTCAACCTCAAAATGTTGCAGCAAAGAAGAAGACACCTGTTAAAGGTAAAAAGAAGGTAGCAACAAAGAAAAAGTTGAAGCTCAAACTGGTGCTCAATCATTAAGTCAAGATCAAAAAACTGGTGTTCAAGCAAGTGTCGCTCAACAATCTCAGGTTTTGGAAAGTGGTGTACAAGAAGGTGTTGGGGGTGCAAACAGGTTCTGGTTTATGTTAGCCTATTTCACCAAAATGGAGTAGGAAGAAGATTGCATTAACAAGAATGATGGCCTCACCATAGGTCATTTGTGTTACGTAATTCAAAGACAATGTTTTACACCTATTATGTAAATAAATGTGTGTACTTTTAAAATAATGTATGTGGCTTACTTTTAATGTTCTAGACTATGAAATTTTATGCATTTAGTATTATATCCATTTGCATTATCTATGGAATCATGTTATGAATTTGTTGTTGACATTTTTTATTCCATTTGTTGTTCCTTTTGTTGTTGACAATTTGTCATAATCCATATGCATTTTTTGTTGACATTTATGTACATGAACCAAAGTTAGACATGCATTTGTTCTTGACAGTTTTTGTACATGAACTCTCAAAAGCTTATTATGCATTTACGGTTGACTATTCTTATGAATTTGTTCTTGACAGTTCTTGACTTACTTATTTATGTGGTCCCTTTATCAAGTTACCAAAACAACTAAGCATAACAAATACCACCAAAAGCAATGGACAAAAAATACATAGTACACATAAACAAATGCCACCATAGTTTTCATGAACCAAGGTTCTAAAATGAAAACAAAAGTAAATTGTAACTAAACTAACAAATGCTTTTGTTATTGAAAAACAGAGTACACATGAAACAAGTTCCAAAAACAGTTTAGAAAAGAAAAAAAATACTCATCATCAAGTGACAAAAGCACTAAACATTCCATTATAAAGTACATGGAAATACAAACTACCCCATTGTTACATTAAACGACTTACAAAAGCACTAACATGTCATTGTTGCTACCATAAAACACAAAATATCACCATCCATCACAAAAGATAAAATACATATTACATGAACAAAGCATAAAAAGTGAAGAAGAAGATCCAGCTAAGCACCAAACAGTTCTTCATTTTTAAGACATTAGTTTTGACAGCTAAGAAGTCAGCTTGACAAGACTGCAATGCACCTTCAAGCTCATTCCTCGACCTCTAGAGGCCATAAATGATCACAGTTGATCGTGCACGCTTCAGTGGGTCATTCCACCCCACAAAACCATAAGAAGAGCCTAAAATGAAAAATAAATAGTTATTAAAGAAAACATACTACCATTGTTACTGTAACAATTAAAAATAACTAAAACTCAAGAAAATTAAAGAATAACATACAGGTTGCGGACATGAGTAGAACATACGACCAGGGTTGAGACTAGTCCATGAAGTCTTGATAATCACGTGACGACCACACCAACATAGCACCATTATTGGATTTTGAAGAAGACGAAATAAAGGAGATGGGGAAAGTTTAGGGATTGCGTATAAAGATGAAAAGTAGTGAAGAAGTTTTATATAGGGAAATAGGTAATTGTCTGACAAGGGTTAGGAGCATTGTTAACTTCGTCCCACGAAATGACTATTGTGCCCTCACGTGAAAGGCACGTGAGGGGCTTAGCTGCCATTGACTAAAGGACGTTAGTCAGAGAGACCATTGAAGAAGCAAAATGGAGATGTGGGGTACGTTTGATGTACTTATTTAGAATTTGGGACGAAGCGTATATTTTGAGTACAACCTTAAAGACTAATGGTGCATTTTACTCTTATTTTAAAGGCATGCATAAATCAGTGACATATTAATAAAGGAATTGATTTATACGCTATCAATATTTATTGACACGTTCTATTGTTTGCATCATGTAGTTGTACATTATTTTCAACGTGCTTTAACTTTTTGTATAATAAAATGTGAAAACAAAAAACAAATATGTGCAAATCACCTATCTATTAATAACGAGAAAGGATGCACGCTCCTAATTTAATAAGTTCTAACACCAAATGTATAATGAGTTGATCGAAATGTAAGTCAATTTATTCGTCATGTGTATTGACATAAAAGAAAAACTCTAAATAAAGACAAAAATATTTATGATTTTCTTGTTCCCTGCCTTCAGGGTATGGAGTCACGTCGCTCGATATGGCGTGCTTCCCAGGGATCATGTAGTACTATGGTGATTTTTTGTTATGTTTCTTTCTCCGTCTCATATTAATAATTTGCGTTTTTTTAGAAAGATAATAATTAAAAAAAAAAGTATCTGATTTATCAATTTTTGTTGTTATATGTAGCCTTTTTTGTTATTAAAACAAAAATCATTCAAATTTTAATATTTGTGTGTATTTTGTTCATGTACAATTTTCGTTTTACCCTTCGATGTTAATAATGGTCACAAAATACACACAAAAGTCAATTTATACATTTGTGTTTTAATAGAAAAAAACTGTTACATGCAACAACAAAAATAGAAAAGTTAGATACATTTTTTTGTTATTATCCATTTTTTACATATCCCATTTAAATTGTCGACTACTAAAAATATATAGAGAAGATTGATCGAGTTTACCATATTACCCTTGTTTGGAATTATTATTACACACTTTAAAGAATATATATTTTTTAGTTAATGGTAAAACTGTCATTTTGCATACATCAATGTTGTAAAAAGTGGGCTAGGCAGCCAAAAAAGTAGTCAAAATCGGTCAACACGATAGTCAACGGCGGTTAACATAGTTTTTAAAATTTAAATTAGGTTTTTTCTTTCAATTGGTCGGATTATTTTTTTCAAACGATGTGTATGAATAAATTTTGTGATGTAATTGTTGTAGATCAGAAATATGAGAGACACAAGATAAAGAAAATGAGACTTTACTTTCAAAAAACCCTAATTTAACTAACACTGTGTTCTTGAGTTTTTTTTAAAAGAAAGAAAAGGAATTGTTGCACAAGAAAATGAAAGGATGGGATATTAAAGAAAAACGGCATAAAATATGTGTTCTCCAGTTGAAAGAAATTGAAAGGAAAATGAATGATACCTTATATGTTTTGTGTTCTTGAGTTGGATGGAAAGAAAAGTAAATTTAATAATTTTACTATTTTTCCCTTCATTTATATCAACAAATAAGCAAATGAACATAGAATAAATGCCATTATATGGATGATAACATCATGTACGTGCAACACAAAAGCCATAAACGGTTTGATTGCAAACAACATTACAAGACAAGAGAAAGTTAAGCATTCTCGAGAGTGCACAATAACATTACAACACAAAAGAAAGTTAAGCGTTCTCGAGAGCGCATCCAAGATAACCATTACAAACTAACAAGCGTTTCAAATCATACAAAATGACAAGTACAATTCTTAAAATACAAACGATAGACAATCAAGCTTCTTCATTCATTTCTATCCATCATTGTTGCTAAGATACTCATCCGCATTTCAAGTGGAACACCAAAAAGTGCTCGTGTTTTTTCCGGATTTCCCACCAGAAAAAGATACGCATGTGATATGTCCTCACATTTAACACCCATTAGCTCAAGTTCATGATAAATTTCCACCTCCGAATAGACATGTGGACGGGAACTTTCCATAACCTTAGAATAAGTAAAGAACGAAAAACATTATTTAAAGTATACGATCATTATGAGACTAATTATATATGAGGTAAAAAATTCAATACCTTAGTAGTCTTATCTATAGCATTAGCTAAATTGTTAAGTGAGCTCATGATCTTTGAGGTAAATGAATCTTCTTCGAGTTTCCTTTTTTTGCTTTTTGATGGTAATGTGTTTGTATATTGCACTTGTGGTGTAACATGATCATTGTCATCTGTAGTGAAATTTTCCAAACTAATCTCGTTGGTTTCTAATAGTTGATCAATCTCATCAATTGTTTCCACCGGTTGCTCATCTTGTTTCATTTGATTTTTTCTTTCTTTTACTGTTCCAGAGGCTTCACCTGTTGCTCTGTCTTTTCCGAACAACTCCATCAGCTCATCGTAATGAAGAATTGGCTTTGTCCTCAACTTTGCAGTATCAGGGTTTTCCTGTTAGAATAAGCAAATATAAGCTATGAAAGCAACCTCTTATGACAACTGCTAGATTAAAAACCACGCACATAAGTTCATGTGTAAACCATGACAGTAAAAAAAGGTGTAAATATAAAGAGATTAGCAGTTGAAATATGGCACTAAAAAAGGTGTAAATATGCATAGGTGAAACTGCAGTTGAAATTAGCAGTTGACAGCAAACCTTATTTCGTCTTGTGTCGCATTTAACACCTCATGCATCACCTCGTCTTCAAGTTCTTTGTCACGATCTTCCTCAAGTAAAAAGTTGTGTAGGATACAACATGCCAAAAATATATTTGATTGTTTTTCACATGAATAGAATGGTTCGGTTGGGCTTCTAACAATAGGAAACCTTTTCTTTAAGACACCAAATGCCCTTTCAATTGCGTTCCTTAATGAGGCATGGCGAAGGTTAAATAATTCTCATGGATTTTGAGGTGCACGATTCGAGTACTCTTTTAAATGATAACTAACGCTCCTATAAGGTGCTATGAGTGTACTTCTATGGGGTAGACCTCCATCAACCAAATAAAATTTACCTATAAATGTAGTAACATTAGTGTCATATAATTAGACAAAAATGTCAATATACTTAACTTTTAGTTAATATATTACCATCAGGAATAATTAGCTTATCTTCCCTAGTAAGTGCATCTTTTATTATTCTTGAGTCTGATGTCGTGCCTTCCCAGCCACTCAAAACATATGTGAACTTTAAATCAAACGTACAAGCAGCTAGTACATTGACTGTCGGGTATCCCTTACGACCACGATATCTTGGAGCATCTTTAATAGGAACTCTCACACGAACATGTGTCCCATCGATTGCCCCTATACAATCCTTGAAAAAGGGATAAAATCTCTTCTTTTGCTGAATTTCTTTTTGAACACTTTCACCACTCGGTTGTTTTATATTTTGATCTTCTAAAGATATTATAGCATTCAAAACTCTATGGAAATGCGTACTTGTAGCTGATCCGGATTGACGATAACACCAAGAGACAAAACGATTTCTAAAATCATTACCCACAATATGCAAAAACCTAGCAACTTGTTCTTCGATAGTCATACGTTGAGTTGGTCGAAGACCACCTTCACTCTCTAACTTTTGACACAATATCTTAAAAGTGTTTTCACTCATACGAATAAGTTGACGACATTTGCCACTTGTTAACAGATCGTGCAACATCTCTTCTCGTACGTTTTGTCTATGCAACATCGACTCTCGAGTAGGCACATTAACACGGTTCCTATTTATTAATCTACGATGTGCAATAAGAACAACAACTAGACAAACCGCGTGAATCACAGATAGATGTTGAGTTCTCACCATATGAATTAAGTTATCATCCATTTAAATCAGTGGTTGTTTTCTGTAAAGGAGTTCAATAAAAGGTGTAAGCATGGTAACAAGTTCTTAAACAACAATGGGTTAATAGTATACAATACATGAAAGAAAATAACTCAAGTTAATATTCATAATTATTAATAGCCTAGACATGCAAATCAAGTAAACTTCCAAACATGCATCAATAAAATTTGTTACCAAACTTCCAAAAAGATAAAGAACATGAAATTGATATTAGTCATGTATATGATACAATATATGTTATTGTTTATGATATATGAGATTGAGGGGAAGATATATATGAGAGGTTTACCTGGATCACAGAGAAGAAGAAGAGTATGAAACTATGGAAGAAGAGAGACAGACAAAAAATGACGTTATATTTTTAGGTTAATAAAGGGCATATTTGTCATAGAGAAAGAAACGATTTGGTTTCCGCCCAAATATGGGCTGAAATAATATCCCACCAAATAGCCCAAAATTTACCCTTTTTTTCTGAGATTTACTTCCTTTTCCTTCATAAAAAAACTCAAAAACATGATAGATTTTTTGTTTTCTTTCATTACTTTCCCTTTCCTTTAAAAAACAAACTTGAGAACACAGTGTAAGTGTAAGCCCTAATTTTCATTTAAAGCACAACATTCATTCTCTTTTAAACTGACTTAGTTATTTATGCTAAAATTTATCAATATACATATAATTTTAAATTTTATATATAGAAAAATCTAATCCTCCTAGACCCCGCCTAGGCTGATTACTAGTTAGGCGATGGTCAATCGCCCAATTAGTGCCTAATGCTTTTTGCAAACATGTCATAAAGCAAGTGAGAAAAAACCAGTAACAAATGTGTTCTATTATGCTTTTTGTCAGAAAACAATTATTTTAAAATGGATGAAGCATTAAGAAAATAAAAGCGTTACTGATCAATAAAAACATACGTGACAATATTTTTTTTTAAGAACGAAAACCAATCGAGAATTCGAGAAAAAAGGCCGAATGTTCCTAGACCTATGTGTGATCCAAGAACGCGAAAAAAGCGTATGCGGCAATATTGATAATGACTTTCTACAACTTGAAGTTAATTAAAACTTAATGAGTATATCGAACAATGGTCCCACCCAGAGTGAGACAAAGATATCGAACAATGTCTAAAGTTGATCATTTATCTATGTATAAATTCATCCGCTGCTCAGAAAGAAAGAAAAAAATGTTTAGAGTTGATCAAAAGATGCCTCATGTGGTGTTTATACCCTTTCCAGCACTAAGCCATATCAAGTGCATGCTTAAACTAGCCAGACTTCTTCACCATAAAGGCGTCCATATAACCTTTGTAAACACCCAAACTAACCATACACGACTCGTAAAGTCTGGTGGGACTCGTTGGCTAGACGGAACTCCTGGTTTTCAATTCAAAACGGTTCCTGATGGTCTCCCTTCTGCCACAGACGATGGTGTCATATATTCTGGAACCATAGCTGAAATCTGGACCTACCTAGGAACACATTTTTTTGATTCTTTTCTTGATATAGTATCCGGGCTTGAAACTCCTCTTACTTATATTATATGTGATGGTTTCATGACTTACACGAACATGATTTTTGCTGCTGAGAAGCTTAGAGTTCCCATCGTCCTTTTCTGGACCATGGCTGCCTGTGGATTCATGGGATTTTACCAGGCAAAAGACTTACTGGATAAAGGACTTATTCCGCTTAAAGGTAAAGTTTTTCCTAGTCTCTCAATTCTCAGAACTTAACATCAAAACCGTCTTGTTCTGTTTCTAAAATCGTATATTATATTTGCAGATGAAAGCTATTTGACTAATGGATATCTTGACACGGAAATAGATTGGATTCCTGGGATGGAAGGAATCCGTTTAAAGGACCTGCCTGAGTTTATACTACCCACAAAACTAGATGATCCTGTGTTAAAATACCACCTGGAATCCGCTGAGGCCGCACATAAGGTTTCACATATAATCATCCATACTTTCGAAGAGCTAGAGGCTAGTCTTGTCCAACATATTAGATCCATCTTTCCTAGTGTCTACACCATCGGGCCACTTCAATTGCTTTTGAATCACATGACAGAAAATCAAACTAAGAACTCATATTTCGATGGCTATAGTTTTTGGAAGGAAGAACCTGAGTGTGTCCAGTGGCTCCAGTCGAAGGAACCCAACTCTGTGGTGTATGTCAACTTCGGTAGTCTGGCTGTAATGTCTTTACAAAATTTGCAAGAATTTGGTTGGGGACTTGTTAACAGCAACCACTACTTTTTATGGATTATACGTAATGATTTGGTTAAAGGGGAACCTGTGGTTTTGCCTCAAGAACTCAAGGAAGCAATGAACAAGAAAGGCTTTATAGCAAGCTGGTGTTCACAGGAAGAGGTCTTGAACCACCCATCGGTTGGCGGGTTCTTGACTCATGGTGGGTGGGGTTCGATCATCGAGAGCTTGTCGGCAGGGGTGCCGATGATTTGTTGGCCGTATTCAGGTGATCAACGAACTAATTGTAGGCAAATGTGCAAGGAATGGGAGGTTGGCATGGAGATTGGGAGGAATGTGAAGAGGGATGAAGTGGAAAAGCTTGTAAGGGAGTTAATGGAGGGGACAGAGGGCGAAAGATTGAAGAAGAAAGCTTTAGATTGGAAGAAAATGGCAGAAATGGCGAATAGTTCTCATGGATCATCTTTTTTGAATACAGAAAAGCTTGCGAATGAAATTACCAAGTTATCTAAAAACTAGATTTCCATCTATATGTTAGACAATGTATTCGTAGTTTTATTAAATAATAACTGTATTTGTTATCCCTGCAGAAAAAGCTCTGAAAGGTAGTCAATTACTATTTAAACAACAAAACTACACGTGCGATTTTCAAAGTCAGTCTAGATGTTTGTATTCTGATAGCAAAATGATTCGTTTCAATCTAAATAAATACGTAACTAATAAAAACACTCTTCTAGTTTCTTGCTTGAGCTGATCTTAGACATCACAAACAACCCTCTTGCCAATTTTGTTGAACTGGATTTCAGTGTCTGAAATTAACAAAACTAACATGCTCGAAAGGCAATAGGTCGCACAGGTTGAAAATCCCCAAGTCTATCGTAATGCATAAAACCTATCAAATTATGCAATTGTTAATATTGTTATCGTCATAAATTTTGGTAATCATAAATTAAGGCAATATCCCTAATGGGTCAAATGGGTTGAAACTCGCTCAAAGTCTGCTTTGACCTAATAATTGGAAGTATGAACATTAAACCAAATCCAATGTACCTTCGTCTCAATCATTGGTGCTAAACATTCTTAGAACCAGCCAAGTAAACCCATTATCTGGACAGATATAATCCATATTTGTAGAGAAAGAACAAGCATTCAAGATGAAATGGAAACTATGAACTAACAAAGGATATTATTTTGATAAATACACAAACTCTATGCCGGCTGTCAAAAGTCAAACAAAAAAACAGAGGGATTTAAAAAAAGATAATAAAAACCTCAATTAGCTTAGACTGGCATTGGACACTTTTTCCTGGAGTGACCTAACATATGACAATGACCACATTGAACAATTCTTTTTGGTCGTTTGAAACTCTCTACACGGAGAACCTTCTTTTTGGGTCTACCAGGAGGCCTTCGTGTCTTTGGTGGTCGAATTATTATATCGCCGTTTACACCTGCACCTTCACCACCATCACCAACATCCTTCCAAAGACTTCTATCAGGAACCGGATATATCATTTGTGAATACGTCTCCCGATAACTTTCCACTTTAAAACAATGATCAGCAAACACATGCGCATTTTTCCCACTGGATATAAGAGCAGCTGCAGCATGTGCACATGGAAGGCCATATATTTGCCACCTTTTACACGAACATACTCTACTCCTTATGTCAACAATATTTGTTCTTTCAGTTGACACAACCTCAAATTCAACTTCATTAGCACGCAAAACTTGATAACAACGAGCATCAGCAACAGCTTCAAGAATCCGTTTCTCTGCAGATGGGACAACTATAGAATTCCATCTCATCCCCATGTTTTGTCGGTTTTCAAACCATGTACTCAACTGATGGCGAATGTGCTCCATTAATTGAACAATAGGGAGTTCATGACCTTCTTGAGCCCAATTATATAGAAGTTCAGTGACTCCTAAAGTGAAATGACCATAGCGTACACCTTCAAAGTATGCTACAGCCCAAAGCTGAGGAGGAAACATCTGAAACCACGGAATCACATCCTGCGAAACCTCTAACATCTCTGAAATCTTGCTTTCAAACTCGACTGGTGTAAGGGCATAAACCGCAGTCCAAAATATGTTCACTAACTTTGAGTTCTTGAAAGTGTCACGGAAATTTTCACTTACATAACGTAAACAAAACCCATGAAAAGCACTTGGAAAATGTGTCTCTACTGCTTCCACCATGCCCGGTTGCCTTTCAGATAATATGGTGAGTCTAGGCATGTTGTCGGTATTTACACCAAGAAGCTTTCTTAGTTCTGACATAAACCACATCCAATTCTCATCACTTTCAACATCAACTACAGCAAATGCTAAAGGAAACAAACCATCATCAGCATCAACAGCCGAAGCACACATAAGAGTACCTAAATACTTCCCTTTTAAATGAGCTCTATCAAGTTCTAAAAGCGGTCTACACGCATTTAAAAACCCAACAATTGATGCACGATAACATATGAAAAGACGTTGAAAGCAATTATCTTGACCAGTGGTATAAACCGACGCTATACTTCCTGGATTACTCTTCCTAATTTGTTCACAATACATGGGTAAAAACCGATACCCTTCTTCAAAAGTACCATGTAACGCAGCCATACTACGTTCTTTCCCACGCCACGCTTGCATATACGACACAGCAACACCATGTTGGTCACGGATATCTTGCAATATCTCCTTCGGTTTATACTGCGGATTAACTCTAATTCGTGACTCAACCGACCTAGCAACCCAACCAACAGACGCTTGTTGATGATGAAGGTTCCTAACACCTTCACATGTATGTGCACCATGAAGTGTCCTAACCGAAAAAGTAGGAACATTTGGGCACTTAGCAACATGAACACGCCACGGACACCCTTCTTTAGAACATTTAGCAATAAAACGACTACGGTCACTCTTAACAATCCGAAGATCAAAATGCAAAGCTATAGCAATATCTTTCAACGCCCTTCTACACATTTGAACATCAGGTAATTCTTGCCCTATCACTAAGGCATTATTCGTTAAATCTATCGACTCAACCAAATCTATCGACTGTTGCTCATACTGATGTTGATGCAAAAGCTGATGTTCTGTCAAATTTGCAAACGACTGTTCCGTAATCTCGCCTAAAGATTCATCAGCCATCGTAACTATAACTACTGTCACCTCTTCCAAACTTCAAATACTCATCTAAATCATACCAACTAAAAAAAAACCCCAATTTTTGTACTAAAAACAGAGCTCAATTGACACATCAAGCATCATCAAAATCAAAACTTTTTCACATGGGTCATTCTAAAATATGATAATATCAAATGGGTATTCATTAAAAAGTGAAAAACTATTTTTAATTTTTAAAAAGCCCAATTTTTTTTCAAATGGATGCTAAAAACAGAGCTAAATTAACACTTCAAACAGCATCAAAATCAAAGCTTTTTCACATGGGTCATCTTAAAAACTAATAATATCAAATGGGTATTCAATAAAAACTAATGATTTATCAAAATCAAAGTGGGTTCAAGTTGACTTAATATAACCTTTAACACAACAGATGATACTATGGAGAGTTGAAAAGAGTGATTTACCTTTAAATTAGGATGTGGGTATTACTTAAGATGATTTGTGAAATGAAATTAAGATTTGAATGAGTGATTTTGATGAATTTTGTGATGGTTATTTGTGAGCCCTAAAATCTTGTTTTTGTTTAATCTTAAGATGTGTGGAGTGATGAGGCCTGAGGGTACTCAACTGTTTGGGCCATGCCTTCCTGTGCAGGTATAGTAAATGGTTTGGTTTTTATTGGAAATGACATATTGCCCCTTATCGATTTATGTTAGTGTATCAATAGGCAAGCGTGGGTTATTTTAACTGTGGCTATAATTTTAGATTGATCTCTCTATTTTTTTTTGTAATTTTTTTTTTTTTTTTTTTTATAATTTTGTTTATATTAAAAAACTATAAACTTGAAAATACGGAAACAGTAAATATAAAGTTTAATAAGTCAAACGCTTAAAACTGTCAGAAATACGGAACAGAAACTGACAAAAAACTGTGTTGTACTGAAAAAAGTGGGGGACAAAAGGAATATCCCCCTATGATGTGACCCCATAGGGAGGGTTCTAATAGTACAACCCTTAGGCAA
This sequence comes from Chrysanthemum makinoi, assembly GCA_910596185.1. Classification (NCBI taxonomy): domain Eukaryota; kingdom Viridiplantae; phylum Streptophyta; class Magnoliopsida; order Asterales; family Asteraceae; genus Chrysanthemum; species Chrysanthemum makinoi. The sequence continues at coordinate 291,313,443 of OU343222.1, read as the reverse complement.
ATATATATGTGGTGCTAAGCACGGCCATTAGCATAAATATTTAACATTTTCAAAGATTGAATACATGAGATGCGATCCCTTGCAAAGGAATATAAAAATAAAAAGTGTAAAAACAAATTTCGTCCGTCTGATTTCAATCCCACGATTAGGATTTAAATTAAAAAAGATAAAAGCGGTGTTTTACTAACGCTCAGTTCTCGAGTTGAAAAGGAAGAGGAAAGTAAAGGAAACGGAAAGTTTTTTGTGTTCTTGAGTCTTTTTTAAAGGAGGAAAGGGAAACGGAAAGGAAATAGAGAGGAAGATTTGATAAGTAAATCTGCCTCCCACTTTTGGGAGGAAAGGGAAAGGAAACGGAAGCATATATTGTGTAAAGACTAACATACCCTTTTTAAAACATTTGACATTAATAACTAAAGGGCATATATGTAATTTGACCAACTTATTTTCCTTTTCCTCTCACTCAAGAACATGATTATGACTACTTTCCTTTTCCTTTCCTCTATCTCAAGAACATAACAACTACCACTTACTTTCCTTTTCCATTTCTTTTCCCTTTCCTATTCTTTTCCATTTCCCTTCCCTAAAAACTCGAGAACTGAGCGTAATAGAAGGGGCATAATCGTAATTACAACTCTCCCTCCCAACTATTCAGTTGCCTCCCAACTCTCAGAATTCCGTCATTTCTCTGTCACAAAAAACTAGGAAATCCTCTCTCTACAATTGGGGATCTAATTAGGGTTTCTTTCGATCAAAAAAACACGATTTTCACTCAATTTTATGGTTTAAAGTGAAGGATTTGCACTCGAAAAGATGAAAACAAAAAGTAAGTTCATGATTTATTTTTTAATTTTGTTTTAATTTTTTTTTTAATTTTAGTTTTTGCATTCATCAGTTATGTGTTAGTTTATTAGAATTAAAGAAAAAAAATATAAGTTTTTTTGAATTAAAATTATTCATCAGTTATATTTAGTTTATTTTTGAATAATCTTATTTTATTTAAATTTTTAGACAACTAAGAAAAAAAATGAAAATGATGGAGAAATATAATATCTGACTGTTCAGGAAGAATTAGAATTATTTTAATCTTATTTTATTTAAATTTTTAAGCAAATAAGAAAAAAAATGAAAATGATGGAGAAATAGAGTATCTGACTGCTCAGGAAGAATTAGAATTATTTTAATCTTATTTTATTTAAATTTTTAGATGACAGATAAATAAAAGAACTCTTCAAGGAAAAAAGATCGAAAAACAGACACGACAGTCTGCAACTCCCCGGGACAAATGAAGGTATCGCATTCATTAAAAAGTGGGACAATAGATTGTTACAATGTATATGTTATGTTCATCAATTATTAATAGTGGTAGTTTGCGAAGATTATTATGTTGTTTGTTTTTGTTAGATGATAATAGTCTTACAAAGTATATGTTATGTCCATCAGTTACTTGTTCATCAGTTATTAATAATGGTAATTTGCGAAGATTATTAGGTTGTTTGTTTTTGTTAGATGACAATAGTCTTACAAAGTATATGTTATGTTCATCGGTTAGATGATAATAGTCTTGTTCATCAGTTATTTTTTTGTTCATCAGTTATTGATAGTGGTAGTTTGCGAAGATTATTAGGCTGTTTGTTTTTGTTAGATGATAATAGTCTTACAAAGTATATGTTATGTTCATCAGTTAGATGATAATAGGCTTGTTCATCAGTTATTTATTTTGCTCACCATTTACTGATAGTGGTAGTTTGCGAAGATTATTAGGCTGTTTGTTTTTGTTAGATGATAATAGTCTTACAAAGTATATGTTATGTTCATCAGTTAGATGATAACAGTCTTGTTCATCAGTTATTGATAGTGGTAGTTTGCGAAGATTATTAGGTTGTTTGTTTTTGTTAGATGATAATAGTCTTACAAAGTATATGTTATGTTCATCAGTTAGATGATAATAGTCTTGTTCATCAGTTATTTATTTTGTTCATCAGTTATTGATAGTGGTAGTTTGCGAAGATTATTATGTTGTTTGTTTTTTTCATTTTGACCATCCTTCTCCCTGAACATGATAATCAAAACTCGCCATATTAGAAATCTTATAGGGATGTCACATTGGGGCTAAATGCTTCTCCAAACCTTCCATAAACCAGATATATTCTAGCGGGTCATTTGCAATATTTTAAGTAAATAGTAACTCTTCGAGCCTAGTCCCAAGCACATTAAAAAATTCTAGTAAGTTGATACGACTTAGGTTCGATGGAAACCAGATGACGACAGCAAATAGGTTCGATGGTAACCGATGCTTTTGGTGTTTATAACGATTGGAAAATATAGATGTTAGTTGTAATAACTTTTATGGTGAGTTATCAACTGACTGGGAGTAAGGTGAAAGTTTAAGGACTCTTAAGATGTAAAATCAGTTAGTATGGAAAATCATCAATTGTTATGTTCATTAGTTAGTTGTATGTAGCTTTTTTGGCCAAAACAATTAATTGTTCATCAGTTATTTTTTTTGTTCATCAGTTATTGATAGTGATGTTTTTGCTCATAATTTATTTGGTTTTCTTCAATAAAAGTATAAAAACAAAAACATGATGAACAAAAGATGTTGAATTGCCAACATCTTTTGTTCATCATGTTTTTGTTTAAATTAATAATCATCAACTGTTATGTTCATCAGTTAGTTGTTCACGGTTTTATTTTGTTCATCAGTTACTGATAAATGAATTATGTTTTGTTTGATATGTACAGTTTCAAAAAAGGCAACGAAATATGTTCCTGTAAAAGCATATACACCAAGTGATGATGATTTCGTAAAGGATGCATTTAAAGCAAAAAAACTGAAGTTTCTAAGGTTCTTAAACGCAAACGTGACAAACCGTATACTGAAACAAGTTCAAAAACAAAAGATTCATCAAAAACTTCTAGTTCATCTAAACCAGTTCTTTCCGATGACATAGATACTGAACTGCATCAAAAACTTCGTCAACCAGGGTCAAAATTTCCAAGGGTTTTAATAAAGTCATTCCCAGGTCCATTATTTGAAGTTATTAAGGATTTAACTGATGAACAAAAAGAAGCAGTTACAGCTTTAGGGTTTGGATCAATGTTAGAGTTTGAAATTAATGCAATGCCAAGCCGTTTAGGATATTGGTTGCTAGAAAGGTTCGATGCAGAAACAGGAACCTTGAAGGTATTTGGTAAATCTATTGAGGTTACCCCTGAAGTTGTTCAGCAGACAACTGGATTACCAATGGGCGTTTTTGAAGTTGAAATACGTGATGTGTTGAAGGAAAGAGCAAATACTGTTTACCAAGAATTTAAAAATCAATTCAATGGACTGTCAAGATTATATGCTAATAAACATTTGCTCAAAAGAATGAAGATTTAGATAAATAAAAATGACGCTAGAAGGCTATTTCAGTTGAATTTTTTAGTCATGTTTGCTACTATTATGGCGCATGTGGTTTCAACAGGGACTCTTAATCTAAGCATTATACCATCTCTAAGTTCTCTAGAAAATGTGAAAGAAATGGATTGGTGTGAATACATGTTGGATTATCTGAAGTCACAAAGTTTAATTTGGAAGGGCGGGAAGACGCGCTTCTTTGGCCCACTCTTGTTACTGAAGGTAATTTCTATCACTTGATAACTGATGAACATATATGTATTAACTAATGAACATATATGTATTAATAGATGAAATTTATAAATGATAAACCAATTTTTTTTTAACTAAACTTTAACTTAAAAATGCAGTTGATATTCGCCAATTCTTGCCTAAAAAATCCACATTATCCAGCTTTTGAATACTGGAAAACAGATATGATTATTGAATTGGATGAGATGATGTTTGGGAAAGACAGAAAAAAAATCGTAAAGAAAGAAGATACTGAAGAAGAAGAAGAAGAAGAAATGGACGATGATGAAGAAGAAGAAATGGACAATGAAATACAGAATGATGAAGTACCCTCAAAAAAACCAAAAATGACAAAGGCATTGCTTAAAGAACTGAGGACTTCTGAGAACAAAAGAACTGAAGGTATAACAAATTGATGAACTGATGAACAAATGATTTTATTATATTTACATCTATCTTATATTCTATTTTTTTTCTTATAGCGGAACTGATGCCAGAAGAAGATCAAAACGTATTGATTAAAACACTGAGTACTAAAAAGAAAAAAGTTAAAGGTAATCATATTTCTTAAAACAACTGTGTTTTTACATCTTTAAATAAAAAAATAATTAACTTCTATTTTGCAGAAGTTGAAAATGCAAAGAAGGGTTGTAATACTTTAGAAGGTATAATAATTTTATAACCGATGAACATATGATTTTATTATATGTTCATCAGTTAATACATATATGTTCATCAGTTTTAATTAAAAAACTTGTAACAGTGGATGGTGGACAAGAAAGACAAATAGTACCGCCAGAAGAACAGAACATATATGTAGTGGAAAAGGCTGATAAAGATGGTAAGAATTGGTATGTATATACTAATGATGAATTGTGTAAAACATGTTAAAAAGCGTTACTAAAAATACCTTTTTGTTGATGAAATAGGAGCAAGAGTTATAGAATACAGAAGAAAATTGAAAAGAAAATCAGTGATGACAGAATTAGAGAGGAAAGAGCCTGAGTTTGAAGGTGAAATTGGGGAGAAACATCTACAGATGAAAGACCCCATGCTTGATGGTGACATTGCAGCACAAGATACATTTGAAGGTCAAGCACTTCATGATACTCTTCATACAAGTGAAGACGTAACGGGTGTTCATATATATGATATTGGCGAGCATCAATGGTCTGATGAAGATATGATCGGTAAAAAATTTATGTGATCTTTGAAATTTGTTTATATTGACCATAGATTAGTTATTAAGATATATATTTTAAAATTTTATTCAATCATTTAACAGATACTGATAATCAACTCATCGGAATTGATGAAAGTGTTGAAACTCGTAATCCACTGACCGGAACTGATGGAACTGAAGTAACGAAAAATGATGAACAAAAGAGCTTGTCATCTGACAGATTAAGCTCACACGACAATTATCAGTGATGGTTTTAAAATTTCAAGGGATTTATTCACAATTCAATTCACTAGAGGTAAAAATCTTTAATATATCTTAGAGTAATAATTATTTTGTATATCATATTTATTAAATTTTAAATAATAACAGGAATTTGACTATTCATTGAGGAACATGTTAACAATATTTCAAGAGCTGAAAACAGAAATTGATGACATGTTAAGAGCTGCATTGGAAAAATACCCTCGACATAGAGCCTTGTTTGAAGTACATGAATGGATGAATAGGTTAGTAAACAGAGTGGGTGAAAGCTCGAAGGAAATTGTTGTTCATCAATCACAATTTGAAGGTGAAGAAGCTGATTTAGATGTTGATGAAGATGGCTCTGAACATGAACCAGCAGCTAAAGAAACTTTTGGAATTACTCCTAAACCTTAATTCAAGTATTAGTGATTCATATGTAATAGTTAGCTTAATATGGCATTTATGTTTGTTATTAAGCTAAGGCTTATGTAGAAGGCCCATAAGCCTTGGCCCAAGCCCATAAGAAGGGAAGGAGTCTAGAAGTGTTGCCCTAGCTCCTTGCCCTATAAATACTCTTGTATAACCCTCACTTGAGGGTTGGTTGTTCAATTCATTTCACTTCATACGCTTAACCTTTCTTATTTCATACGCATAAGTGTCTTGTTTAGTTCAACCGATCATCTCATCTTCCTTTCTTACATATTGATGCTTGTGTTACTAATATGGGAACCTAACAGTGGTATCATTCGCCAAATAGTTGGGTGAAAAGTTTATTTGTTTTTGAAGTTGTTTGGTTCTACGCGTAACTCACGGTTCAAAAACTTGGTCACGTTTAAAAACTCATTTTTTACACTTTTCAATCCAAGATTCTTGTACTTTCATCATTTTTAAGTGTTAAAATTTCAGTTTTAAGCAAAAAGTTTTGAACTTTACGTATTTTTCCTTAGTTTTAAGCTTTATTTTATACGCGTGTTCATCTTTACGCGTAAGGTGTTTTGAAGTTTTGGATCATCAAGTTTCACACTTTTGTGTTATTTTGGTGATATTGAAGCTGTTTCATCACAAAAATCTTGCTTAGAAACATCTTTGGGCAGAAAATCAATTTTGGTTGCTTTCTACGCGTAAGAAAACCCTATTCTTACGCGTAACTCATCCGTGGATCGATCTTCAGTTTTCGTGGTTTACTCAGTGTTTTCTTGCTTGGATAAGCCTGAAAACACTTCGACTTTGGATATCTCTTACACTGTGATAGTGTAAAGGATTTTTTTGGGCTAAACCCTAATTTTACGCCTAAGCTCAAATCTTACGCGTAGAACTCTTTTACGCCTAAACTTATTCTTACGCCTAAGCCCTGTCTTACGCCTAAGATAATCTTAACGCCTAACTTTCAGTTTACGCATAACTTTAGTGTTTCTCAATTCTTACGCGTAAGCTAATCCTACGCGTAAATATCATTCTTACTCGTAAGTTTGGTGTTTTTACGCCTAAGTGTTACTTTGCCTAAACTTGGTTTTTTCTACTCCGAAGGATACTTCATCAACAACGTTTCATTCAACTACAAAGATCCATTTAACAACACAAGTTTTCAACATGTCACAACCACCATACTCTAGCTATTTTCCTTACACTTATAATCAACAACAACAACAACTAAGTCCACAACATCAACAATTTAATCAACAACAACAAATTTATCAACAACAATTTAATCAACAACATACTCCACAACTAGGAGCAATTCCACCACAAATGGTTCAACCACCACCTAGTCTTCAAGTACAACCTTACACAAACTTTTACAATCAACATCCATCCAGGAGTACTATGAAGGAACCGACATGGTTTGGCAAGATGTGTGAAGCCTTAAGTAGCCAACAATCAATTCATGAAGCTGGCTCACTTGATAGACCTCCAATGCTCACTCCCGGAAATTATGATCAATGGGTGATAAGGTTCTTTAGGTTTTGTGATCTAAAGAAGCCACATGGAAAGTTCTTAAAGAAGGTCATTATGGAAGGTCCATTTCAGATGCCTACTGTTGTCACACCCGCAGATCCATATGCCAATCCACCAAGAGATGTTGTCACCAACATTGCAACTATCTCAGACCTCACTGCTGATGAACTTCTACATTTTGAAGCCGATGAACTAGCAATGCAATACATCCTTTTGGGATTACCCAATCCGATCCTTTGAAGTATTGATGCTCAAAAGACAGCTAAAGCAATGTGGGAACATATTCATCTTCTAATGGAAGGCACAACACTCAATCAGGAAGACATGGAATCCAAAATCTACTTGGCTTATGAACACTTCATGATTGAACCAGGAGAGACATTAGAGTCATATCATCATCGCTTTTCAGACATCATTAATGATTTGGACAAACACAACATCATCATGCCACGAATTGCTGTCAACACTAAGTTCCTAAGTAGTCTTGGTCCAGAATGGGAGAAGTATGTCATTTTTCTCCGTCAAGCTAAGAATCTTCATCATGCTTCATACGGATTGTTGTACGACTATTTGAAGCCTCACCAAAAAGAAGTTGACAAAGAAAGGACTATCCATGGACTCCCGGCTACACAGTTACTTCCGGAACATCAACAACTTGCTTTGTGGGCTCAAACTAGTTTTCCTCCTCAAACAGCTCCTCAACCCACTCCTCAACCAACTGCAACCATCACACCATATGATCCGGCACAGCAACAACCTCAACAAACTCAATTGGTTCCATACAACAACAACAAGGCTCAAGCACTTTACAGTAAAGCTAATGAGGACTCCGATGCCTTCGATGAATTGCAACAAGGATTTGTTATGATTGCCAAAGCATTCGGCCGGTATACAAACAAATCCAACAATCGCATTCGTTCCTTATCAAACATAAGGAATCAGGCTGTTGTGAACAATGGACGCGTTGAAGTTCAGAATCGTGGTTATGGTCATCAGATGGGAGGTGGTCAAGGGTTTAATGCTAAGGGAAGGAATAACATGGATGCTCCGCAACAACAAAGGGCTCAAGTGGTTGAACAGGGGAATGCTCAGAATGGGGTCAATGGTCTTCGTTGTTATAACTGTAATGAGAAGGGTCATCTAGCTAATGCATGCCCTAAGCCGAGGACAAGAGGCAGTGCTTATCACAAAGAGGCGTTGCTCTTGGCTCTCAAGGATGAAGCTGGTTGAACTCTTACCAACAAGGAACAGAGCTTTATGGCAGATGCAGATTCTGATGATGATATGGAGGACTTGCAGGCTAATGCAGCAGTGATGTTGATGGCACAAATGCAAGCTCTACACATGAGTGACACAGGCCCAGTGTATGACACTGATGGCTTGTCTCAGGTACCAGAACAAAATATACTCATCACTGATCTGATATCTCCGCCAATTTCTTCATCCGACAAGGATCCGAGTGTTCAACATGAGCCATCCACATCTCATTCCGATGATTATCAAATAGATCCCGTAGTTATATTTGACGATCAAGATAACCTTATGGTTAATATTGATAATCAAGTTGACTCCGTGGTTATATTTGAGGATCTAAATAATGATCATGTTGAGACTCACGTTGAACAAGATGAGCTTTTGTCTAATAGAGAAATTGAGCTCTTGACCTTAATTAAAGACCAAGAATCTCGTTTGGAAATTTGCAAGCAATTAAAAGATAAAAATGCACTGTTAATTAGGGATAATGAATGCTTAATCAGACAAATCAACGTTTTTAAAACTCAAGAAACACGTGAAAAAGGTTTTGAAGTCGCTTTTGCTAAATCTCATCAAAATGAAAAATCATTAGAACGACAGATACATGATCTAGCCGCATCCAGGAATGCTTTGTTGTCTCAAATAGAACAACTGAAACATGAACATAAACAACAACTTAACGCTCTTACTTTGGAAACTCAAAAAGCCAAGGCTGAGTTGTTAACTTGTCAAAAATAGTTCTCTGAGTACGAAAAGCATTCCACGAAACGAATAGATAACTATCTTGAAGAAATTGTCGACTTACAACACAAAATCAAAGAGTTTCGAAATGTTGTTTATAAACATGGTGAGTCAATCACAACTATTCAAAAGTTTACTTTTAAACCAAATCCAAATGGATATGGACCGATTCTTGCTGATTACAAACCTAAGTTTTCAAACAGAGCATTCAAACCAAATCTTGAAGTTTACAGTGCAGAACATAGAATTGATGATTCAATTATGACTGTTGTTGAATATAATCGCATAGAGGAATTAGATGCTGATGACGAGAGTCAGTCAAAAATGGAAAATGTCGTTTATAACAAACCATTTAACAATTCAAAAGCCGTAACTTTTGTCACACAACAAGATACTTCTAACAAACCTTTGGTTATCACACCAGTTTCTGAAGTTCGTCCCCAACACAAGGGGGTACAAATTAATGGTCCTCTACCTTCACTTAGTGAAGTAAAAACAAAAGCCGAAAGTTGTCGAGTTATAAAATACTTTGACACTTTCTTATCTGACCTCAAAATTTTGGAGCGTGAGATTGAATTTCATTCTGAAATAAAAGTTGAACATTTTCAATCGCCAATGGTGCGAGAACAAAGAGATATTCTTGAGAAAAGAATTTTACCCCATGTCAAAAATTTGAAAACTTGTGCACTATATTGGGAAAGGGATTTTCACAAGGAACTTGGTCTCATGAAAACAGTTTTCGAGAAAACAGAAACATCGATTTCAAATACTAAACGTAAAAAGAAATTGTTGAGAAAAGATGTTGATCGACTCTTGGAAGATGTTATCTGTGTTGATATCAATAATCTTGTGTTATTACAATCTATTGCATATGCATCTGATCATATCTCTGCTGATTCTATTGATTCTGTTGATATTGTTGAGAATACTGATAATTTGCATCAAATCGAGTTTTTAAAAGTTGAAAATGAACGATTGTTAACCGACCTTTCAAATGCAAAACGTCGTCTTCAATGGTGTCAAAAAGATTGTCACAATCGTGAACTTGCTTTGCAAAACAAAATCGACCAATTGCATTCCAAAACGTTTAATCCAAAACTTGAGCAACTGGATGATCAAAACGTGTCTTTGAAATATCAAATCTCAAAATATGAACAAGAACTTGCAAAAGTTAAAAAGGAATATGGTGTCATATTTGATTTACTCAAACAGACTTGTGATGAAGCATCAAACGAACTTGATCATTATCTTGCACACACTAAAGAAGTCATGAATTTTCTGGAAATCTTCGTTCTGAAAATCAAGATTTGGTGCACACTATCATTAAGTTAAGAGAAATGTTAGGAAAGTATGAACAATTTCAGCCTAACATCATTAAGAAAATTGCACCTGTAACACTTAGCAAACGTGAACCCAGAATGCCTACTGATAAACCACAAGATACTAATGTGCTTCCCTCTACTGAAACAGGAATAGTTGCCTCTTTTCCAAACGTCCGCACTTCACAGCTTAGGGGCAATACAAGGAAGAATAGGAAGTTGCAACCTAAGAAAAGAACAATAAAGAATGCTGAAGTAGAAGAACACCCTAGGACTTTGAATAAGACTCAAGTTGTACCCACTTTAGATATTACGTCTGACAAATGTAATGGAAAAAGTGTTGTAACGAATGCTAAACCTTTAAGTACTTTTGATATTCAGTTTGAAGCTTCTTTTGTTATTTGTCGTAAAAGTATGCTTTCTGATTGTCATGATAAATGTGTTGCTAGAGCTATCTTGTCTCGTTTACGGAATCCTAAGAAACGGAATACCTCTAGGCCCACAAATGCTTTTAAGTCTGTGCTTGGTAAACCGCCCGCTTTAGATTCTAAGAAACGCATTGATGTCCCTGTAGCTCCAATCTCACCTCCAAGGAATGTAGTACCACCTAGTGCATTCACTAAGACTAAAGCTAAGACTAGTTGGAGATGGCAGAAATGGATACATAATACACTAGGATTTAAATGGATACCTAAAATCATTGATGTGTGTATTTCTAACATAACTGCTTCGGAACCCTTTAACTCTTCGGGTTCCACATCTACTTCTATTCCATCTGTGTCGTCTGTGTGTAATGCAGGTGATACAGATCATCCTTTGGATTGTTGATAGCGGATGTTCCCGACACATGACAGGAAATCTCAAACTGTTATCAAACTTTGTTGCAAAGTTCATTGGCACTGTCAGATTCAGGAATGATCACTTCGCAGCTATCATGGGCTACGGAGACTATATTAATGGAAACATCAAAATTAGGAGGGTTTATTATGTGGAAGGCCTCGGTCACAATCTCTTTTCAGTCGGTCAATTCTGTGATGGAGACTTGGAGGTTGCTTTTTGGGAGAAAACTTGTTTCATTAAGTGATCTACAAGGAAATGATCTTATGTCTGGCTCTCGCAATTCTAGTATGTACACAATCTCAATGCAAGACATGGTTGCTTCATCTCCCATCTGTCTACTTTCAAAGGCAACATCAACAAAATCTTGGCTATGGCACCGTCGTCTCTCACATCTAAACTTTCAAACCATCACCAACCTTGCTCGACACAAACTTGTTGAAGGTCTCCCGAGATTCCGGTATTCTAAAGATCACTAATGCTCAGCATGAGAACAAGGGAAAAGCACTCGTGATCATTTTCCTTCAAAGGTGGAACATAGCTCTCAGCATGTGCTTCATCTTCTTCACAAGGATTTGTGTGGCCCGATGCGCGTGCAGACGATTAATGGCAAACGCTACATCTTGGTAATTGTTGATGACTACTCAAGATGGACTTGGGTTTATTTTCTTCAAAGTAAAGATCAAGCTCCACAAATGATCATCACCTTTCTCATGAAAATTCAAGTTCAGCTCCGGAACATCGTCCGCCAAATCAGAACAAACAAAGGAACTGAATTTGTGAACCAAACTCTTCAAGAATTTTATGAGAAAGTGGGAATTGAGCATCAGACATCTATTGCACGTACACCAGAACAAAACGGAGTTGTTGAAAGATGAAACCGTACGTTAGTGGAAGCTGCAAGAACAATGTTAATCAATGCTAAACTTCCAGATTACTTATGGGCAGAAGTTGTATCAACTGCATGCTACACTCAAAACCGATCAATGATTACAAAACGCCACAACAAAACTCCTTTTGAGCTTATCCACAATAGAAAACCGAATCTCAAACACTTTCATGTATTTGGATCCCTTTGCTACCCAAATAATGATCGTGATGACTTTGGAAAGCTCAAAGCCAAAGCTGATATTGGAGTCTTTATTGGATATTGTGATAATTCTAAAGGTTACCGGATCTAGAATCGTCGAACAAAGCAGGTTATGGAAACGATTCATACAAATTTCGATGAACTTACTGATATGGCTTCTGAGCATAACAGCTTGGAACCCGGTCTCAACTGTTTAAACTTCCCTTAAACCCCATCATCAGCTGAACCAAGCCCCCAACTCACTCGTCAACAAATGGAAAAGCTATTTGCTCCGCTGTTTAGTGATGACATTGATGAACGTGCTCCAAGTGTATCCAATGTTTCCGCTGCTCAACCTGATCATATTTCTATACCTGATACACCTTCTACAACAACTACTATTGAAGAAGCACCACCAGTTGACTCTACAACAACAGTTGAACAAACTGCATCCAATGACGCTGAACCAGCTGATGATGTTCTTAATGAAGTACCCCCACCTGCAGATTTTGATCCAAATGCGTTCTTTAACCCGTTTGCTAATGAAACTGCTGCACCTGATGTTGCAGAATCATCAACAAGCCATTTGAATCCTCAAAATCTGCACAATGTATACCAACATCAACCCTCTACACATCGTTGGACAAAAGACCATCCTCTTGAAAACATAATTGGCAACCCGAATCAACCAGTCGTAACAAGACAACGTCTTCACACAAAAGGTGAACATTGCATTTATGCACTCAATGTCTGCCAATCTGAACCTAAAAACATTAAAGACGCAGTGACAAAGGACAACTGGATTGAATCCATGCAAGAAGAACTCAACCAATTCAAACGTCTTAAAGTATGGGAACTGGTTGAAAGACCAACAGGGGTCTACGTCATTGGTCTCAAATGGATTTGGAAGAACAAATTGGATGCTGAAGGGAACGTAATCAGAAACAAGTCACGTCTGGTGGCTAAGGGTTATAGACAGGAAGAGGGTATTGACTTTGAAGAATCATTTGCTCCGGTTGCTCGTCTTGAGGCTGTTCGGATCTTTCTCGCGTTCGCAGCTCATATGAATATAACGGTCTTTCAGATGGACGTCAAAACTGCTTTTCTGAACGGAAAACTGAAAGAAACGTTTATGTCACCAACGAAGGATTCGTTGATCCAGAGTTCCCAAACCATGTCTACAAACTGAACAAAGCTCTGTACGGACTCAAACAAGCTCCCCGGGCGTGGTACGATAAGTTATCATCCTTCCTCATTACCAATAATTTTACCAAAGGTTCGATCGACCCAACTCTTTTCATACAATATCACGGGGCACATATCTTAATTGTTCAAATTTATGTGGATGACATCATTTTTGGGTCAACACATAAAAAGTATTCAATCGCTTTTGCAAAACTAATGAAGAAACATTTTGAAATGTCCATGATGGGTGAACTTACGTTCTTTCTAGGACTGCAAGTTCATCAATCACCCCGTGGTATTTTCTTGAGTCAGTCCAAATATGCCCTTGAATTGCTTATCAAATTTGGAATGCAAAACTGTGACACCTATGCCACACCAATGGCTCACACCAAGAAGCTTGACGCTGATTTACATGGGAAATTGGTGGACCCTACCAAATACCGTAGTATCATTGGGTCTCTCATGTATCTAACAGCCAGCAGGCCTGGCATTGTTTTTGCCGTATATCTTTGCTCCCGTGATCAGTCGAGACCAACTGAAACCCACCTCTCTGAGGCTAAAAGAATCCTCCGATACATCAAGGGAACCATTAATTTGGGGATCTGGTATCCGAAGGATTCTGGTTTTGAACTAATAGCTTTTTCAGACGCTGACCACGCAGGATGCTTAGATTCATGGAAAAGTACTTCAGGAGCTTTACAATTTCTTGGTGATAAATTGGTGTCATGGCAATCGAAGAAGCAAGATTGTACATCGCTATCCTCAACCGAAGCAGAATATGTAGCCATGTCGGCGTGTTGTGCTCAAGTCATTTGGATGAGAACACAACTCAAAGACTATGGTTATGTATTTGACAGAATCCCGATGTACTGCGACAATCGGAGTGCTATTGCGATCTCGTGCAACTCAGTTCAACATTCGAAATCAAAGCACATCGATCTTCGATATCATTTCATCAAGGACCACGTGGAACAGGGTACTGTTGAATTATACTTTGTGGGTACAGAATACCAATTGGCAGATCTCCTCACCAAAGCCTTAGCTCCTGCTAGGTTTAATGAGTTGGCCCACCGGATTGGTATGCGGTGTTTGACTCAAGAGGAACTGGATGAACTCTTAAAACATTCTTAAAATCAGTCAAACCCCAAAACCTCTTTTGTAAATATTTTTCAAAAACAAAATACAAAAATATAAAATCAGATAAACAACAAAAATATTCTTCTATCTATATTTCTTTTAACGTGGCAAGTACAATTCTTCCGTCAACACTCAAATCTTTCAAAATTCAGCATTTTTTCGATCAAATGTTGAGGGGGAGAAAGAAAATATTTTTCGGTTTCATAAAACCTTGTACTTGCATGTTACTTTATCACGGTTGTTTCTTTAATAATGGTGGTCACATTTCTGGTTTACTGACACTCCTCGGACTAAAATTTATAAAATTTCTTCATTTCTTAAGTCAAGGGGGAGTGTCGTCAAGTTTCTTTTCCAATATCATTCGTTTAGTAACCAAAATGGAAGTTAAAGGCATTGGATGTAAATGGTTAAAATGGAGGGACTAAATGTGTCAAATGCTCAAACTAATTTTAAATAAAACATGTCATAAACACATTTAATACACTTACATTTAATTCCCATCTACCCAAATCCTACGCCTAATATTCAATCCTCTAATCCGTGTTTTTTATCATCAAACTGTAAGTGTTATTACGTTTCTAACATGATTATAATCAAAGGTTTTTGATGTCATAAACATCCAACGGTTAAATCTCGTGTTTCAATGAGATTTGTGTTCTACGCGTAACATATGAACACAAATTCTTCATTTGAGTGTTATTGGTTAGAATGGTTGTGTCAAAACGTTTATCTAATCATATTGAAACCATCTCTATCTTTAAAACTCACCCAGAAACACGAATTGATTGAATTTTGAATTTAGGGTTTATGCGTAAGTTTGGGGATTTTCATATGTGAACGTTTCTGGTTAAAAAGATTGTTGTGTGATGTTGTTTACAAGATGAATTGACCATATCCATGTTTAGAATCAACCCAGAAACACTAATTGCTAATTAATTTGAAATTAGGGTTTATGTTCTTGATATTTGGGTATTTTTTATTCGATTAGAGTTTGATGTTAAAACTTGGACAGAACAACTCACTAGGCTTCTTAGAATTACCAGAACAAGTTTTGTGCAATTCCTATGGTTAGAAAGCTTACACGTAGAAATTAAGCCTTAGGGTTTAAGTTTACGCGTAACCTGCTTCTACGCATAACTGATTAATGAGTTTTCATGGTTTGAACTGATAAAGATTGAATGTATGTGTTAAGATTGGTGATATGATGAATTTATTTCAGGTTTTCTACGCGTGAAAATTCAGAATCAAGGTTACTTGCCATCTACGCATAAGGATCACCTTACGCGTAGCATGTTATACGTAAGAGAAATCTTACGCGTAAGGTTCTACATAAGGGACTACGCGTATCCTGTGAAGGATATGCGTAAACAGTAACCTCTACGCATAAGGTTGACTCTTACGAGTAAGCCTTACGCGTAAGGTTCCATATACGCTTACGCGTAAGCTCTACGCATAAGGCCCTCTTTTCCTACGCGTAAGTCAAGAACCAACGCATAAGCTTACGTTTACGCGTATAATCACTCCTTTTTACGCATAAGCTTGCCATTTCTATGCCTAAGCCTAGTTTTAACCTTAATTATGAATTGTTACGCGTTCAAACTTGTAAATAAATAAATCATAACGCCACGAAACCAATAATGTCACCAATAAGCTTAAACGTTTAATATGTTGTGAAAAATAAGTGAAAACATGGACTTTAAAACTTAAAGTTAATCAACTCACGAAACTTCTCACGACGTCATTAGACTATTGGACAAACAAGTGACATTGGACTCGTAACAATCATCGACATATCACATTCAATAATTAGACAATAAAACCATCTGTTGACTAACATAATGTCTTTCGATATGTTGGTTCTTTTGGCTAAATATCTTTCAGATCACGACATGGACGCTCAAATGCAGAATGTGGAAGCACCAAACGTTCTCACCGTTGAAGATATCTTCCCTAATGGCTATCCAATGAAGATTGGAAAGAACAACCTTCGTGTTGATTTTGATACTCTCACCTGCTCAGAGTCTTCTTTTTAATTGTTGTGGACATTCTGAAGAATCATCCTTATCAGAACATGCTCACCAATTCTGCTACAGTGCCGGAGATCTACATTCACCAGTTCTGGCATACAATGCGAAAGGTCAAAGGTCAAAATGATGTGACGGTGACGCTCAACCACAAACAAGTCACCATCACACCAGCAGATTTAAGGGCATTCTCCTCATTCCTGTCATCGAGCCAACCGAATACAACTGCCACACCAATGAAGAGGCGTTCGCAATTCATGATCGACATTGGTTATGACAAAGCTTCAGGAGTAATATCAAAGCATTCATATGTGGATCTTAAGAATATTCCTCAGCCATGGAGAACCCTCTACATTATCATCACCAAATCCATTTCTGGACGTGATAGTGGTTATGAGCATCCCAAGCTCGTTGAACTACAGATCTTTTGGGCTTTGGTCAACATGAAACACATTGAAGTTGAAGCTCTGATATGGGACGACATGATGTCATTCCTCAAAAAGCTTGGCTCCAAAATCCCATACATCATATATACAAAACTGTTGATCCAAAGAGCTCTAGGGTATAATCCTGATATCCCCTTGAGAACCAATGACCCCAACAATCACTCCATGTTGTATGAGCCTACACTCACAGTAAGATTTAAGGAATCTACAACAAAGAAACAGGGTGCTGTGTTGCCAGATCACCTTCTAACAGATGCAGTCAAACAACTCTATTCATACAAAAGGTATCTGGTAGTGGTTGATGAAGGCAAAATAGGCTTTCTTGATGAAAAATCTTCTGGTACACCCACTAGAAAAACCAGGAGAGGCAGTGCAGGAAGTGTTACAAGCACTAAGAGTCAAAGAAACTTCCCTAAGAGGAAACCTGCACTCAAAAGGAAAGTTTCCTCTAAGGAAGCTGTTCCTATTCCTATTCCCAAGCCAGAACCACAACGAAAGCTACTGGATGAAAGCTCTGAGGAAACTGAATCAGACGAAGAGGTCACCTACTCTGAAACGGCAATCGATGATACTCCAACAGTAGCTAAACCTCCCAATCCAATAGCTGAAAAAGGCAAAGGAAAAACTCTTGTGCTTGAGCATGATAAGGATAGTTCTGAAGAAGAACCAGTTGATGAGGAAAGAGAATATCAAAAGAAGTTGAAGAACCTCAGACTCAAACATCTTGCCGATGAATTTGTAAAGGATCAAACTCGTGGCCCCGGAGGGTCAAGTGGTGGTGCACTAACTACACCAGTTCCTGATGCGGTTAATCAACCCGATAAAGGAACTGGTACCACCACCCACGATCCACAACAACAACGATTGGAAGATACCATCACCTATGAATTTGAGGAACCTGAAAAGGAGAAATCTGAAAAAGAAAAAGCTGATGAAGAAGCTAAGATTGAGGCAGAACAATTGGCCAAGTCTGGAAAAGATGACGAAGTTGAATATGATGATTTTCTTCTTGATAGTCCTGCACGCTCAAAAGAAGAAACTTCTGAACCAGCAAAGGACCCTAAGTCTCCTCATATCTCATCATCATCAGATTCATCCTCTCATTCATCTCCACCACCATCCAAAGGAACAACCAGATCCACATCTAAATCAGTGAAGAAACCAACAGACTCTTGGATATCCCGAGCAAAAACAAAGATTGTCAAAGCTGTCAAGCAAGTACGGAAGAAGGATGTAACCAACAAAAAGCTGAATCAACTCGCTGATAGAATCAACTTTCTTCAAAAAGGGATAAACGAGTTGTTGAAAGAAAGGGAACAAATCCAGAAGTTTATCAAAGGAGATTTCCAAAAGGAATTGGAGAAGACGGCAAGAGAATATACTCACAAGTTTCTTCTCGACACTGTCCCTGGTTTAACAAAGAAGTATTTTCCAGACAACTTACTCCAAATATCGTCGCATTGGTTAAACATATAATGGCCAAAGAATCTGATCTCTCTGAAACTGAGTTAATTGCTAAATTGGTGATGCAAATGTCAAAACGATCTGCAACTTTTACTTCGGATGAAGCTAAATTTTTTGAAGGTCTACTAGATTATCAACTCAGATCATCATGCAAGGAATCAGCAGATCAACCTAAACGACCAAGAGATGACGATGATAAGGACAAGGACTCTGCACCTAAACGTCCAAAGAAGTCTGGTGAATCTTCCTCCATGCCACCTCCACCCCAAAGGACTCCATCTCAACAACGATCTCCTCCACGCTCTTCTGCTGACAAACCTCAGGACTCTGAGTTACCACCTCAGACAGAGAAAACCGGTGATCACTTCGAGTACACTGGTGGTAACGATGAAGAGATACCTGAGCCCCAACAACAACCCACCTCTCCCGCCTCAACAAAGAAACCAGCATCCTCATCTAGGCCAAAAAAGAAGAAGAAGTCACCTAAGGCTGATGTCGTCTCATGGCTAGACGAAGATGACACCGAGTTTGAATGGTTCTCTACACTTGTTGATGCTACTCCCGACCTTACTGATGATCAAGATATGGTAGAAGGTCGAACATTGGAGCATGCTAAGTTACTTCAAGAGAAGTTCCGGGTGAAGAAGATGACAAAATTAGAGTTGAGACGAATCAAGAATGAAGCCTTTAAACTACTCAAAGACAGCTCAAAAAGTGCTATTGAAGTTGAATATCACCTTGAAAACATAGCACGAGCCATGTCCACCAACATTGATTGGCTCAACCCTGAAGCAAACATTGACTTCACCAGAAGAGACAACGCTCCATACTACACCGACTGGTCTAGACCTCTACCAACGATTGGCCAACCAGATCAACCTAAGATTCCATTCCGCTACTTCTTCAACAATGACTTGGAATTTCTTCTACACGGTAGCGATGGTTCAAAGAAATATGCTACATCACTGACCCTTCTGTTCCCGGCAGCCATATACTCCAACTGCATAGCCATCGAAGAAAAGGCTAGTCACATGTTTTCTAACCGTGTGGATCAGTATGAAATTGATGCAATGTATGGGATTCACCATTGGCTGGAACGCCGATGAATCTACTACAAGAGCTGCCAGGTTCGAAAGTCTCAACATGAAGTGCACAGTGATAAAGGGATCGTTGCTGTTAAGCATGTAACTCTTTCGTCTAAATGGGATTACACCTTCCTCAAGAATATTGTGGTCAAAAGACAAGACGAAAGGGACTATGAATTCTGTGAAGCGGACTTTCAGAACTTGTCTCTCAACGACATTGAAGATCTGTATCTTGCCAAAGTACAGGGAAGAATGAGACAATTCTCGACTGAAATTCAACGTGAATACATCAAGTCCTTGCTCATCTTCATCAGAAGCATAGTGATCCAGGAACGTGTAGAAGATTTACAACTTGCTGTTGAATCGTATCAGACATGTGTCAACCTCACCAGACCTTAGCTAGAACTTCCTGACATCAACCAGCTTCCATAATACACTCTTGTCAGCAAACCATTCGGAGTAGTTTACCGTAGTGAACTACAACGCAACTGCTTGATGGCGTGTAGAGATCTTCATAAGTTTGGGGATCACACACTGAAGAAGGTCAGGGACGGCTTGGCTTATAGGTTGAAGGCGATACATGAAGGCATTGGGTCTCCAAAGCGATGGAATTCTCAGGATAGACGGGATGTGAAGAGGATCATCACTCGAATCGATGAAAGGTTGTACAGAATGGACCAGTTCAGAACTCTGGAGAGCTTCGTAGGTGGTCGTCCCAGGATTACTCTCACAGGCTATCAACGCCCTGTTCGCATTCTTTGAAAGATTGATGGACTACCTGGTACCCCTTAAATTGTTTCATTTTCATATTGATTTGGATTTGTGATTATTTAATGACAATGGTTTGTGCACACATAACAGTGTACAACCCGTTCTTGTAATGAAAGGACCCTGTGGTACGCTTCAGTGCCACAATCCTTATAAAAGGAGCGAAAGCTTCTTACTTTTGAGTAAAACCTATCAAACCTTTCAATTTTAAAAGGTTTTGCTCAAAATAACAAGCACTTCCCCTTATGTTTTTCAAAACCTCAAAGGTTTACATCACTTGTTGAGGGGGAGTATTTGATTAAAAACTTTGTTCACAAATTATTCTTTGTAGTAATATTCCCATAAAACTCTAAATGGTCATATTTATTCTCAACTTTTATTCAAAAATAACATATATATATGCCATTTTTTAGGGGGAGAAAAATTATGTGATAAGAAATATGTTGTGAAATTGCAAATGAATCGTTGTGCTACAGACTTAACCAATGAATTGACGAATCTTAAATGTTAGTAACTCGAAAAGACTTGTCCGGGACGGGTAATAATTTCAAGCTAGTTCGCTAGTGATGTAAACGTGTCTCGCAAAGGACTTGTCCGAGTAGAATGTACCATTCGAGAAACTCTTGGTAGACATGCACTTTGACGGGTTTGACAACCTTTCGAGGCGTGTCCACACCTTCAAGATAGTTATTAGAGCTAGTTGTCACCTAAAAACTGACAATGTATCTCTTTAACTATTCAACGTAACCGTGTCTCGCGGGGGATTGTCTATCTTGAGTTGATCAATTCAAAAGTGCGAGCTCTTTCCTTACTGTGCATATTTCTGTCAAAACTCTTAAGCACATGTGGAGGGGGAGTATTTCTGAAAATCCAAAACTCTTGAAGTGTTCAAACATGTTTTTCATTTACAAACACTTCGAGAGATTTTCATGAAAATGGTTTTATGGCAATGGAGTTATAAGGTGATTAAGGTTAGGAATAATCGTCCTATGATCCGCCAGAGCCAGAAGGATCTACCCAAGGACACTACCAATAGTTAGAATTAGAAGTCCTTAGGTATGATTATAAAAAGGAGAAAATGAGAATCAGAGAAAGAAGGAGTTGAAGAATTAAAAAGAAAAGCTAAGAAAAGGGTGAAAAGAAATAGCCCTCCAGATTATTCAACTTAGGGCAGACACCAGGTTTAATTCATATGCTACTGGTTGTCACTAGATGACACCGGTATTGAAGATTAAAAGTCGTCATGGACCCAGTGACGCATGCACTAAACCTTCTTAGCCACTCAAGTTTCTCCCAAAAGAAGCTTGTTTCATTCTCACAGGGAACCCTACGTAAACTATCGGCCTTCTCTTAGAGATCGCTGGTATTGAAGAAGGAGACCCTCTCCCTAGTCTCCGCTCAGGAAAACCAAAGCGCACTATTGAGTCTAGAGCCACGAGATTCATCAAAAGATCTCTTAGGTACACTTAACATTTTATCGCTTGTCGTTCAACAATAAGAACGCAAGTGATTCTTTGTCGTGTCCTTCACAGATCTTAGCAATCTGTCGAGAACAATTATGAGAGGTTCACAATTGTGATCCTCAGTGATTGAATGGAAACTCCTGCCAGGGTCAACATCAAATAGCCCTGACAGCAGGTCACTTCGGTAACTCCCTGTGGATTACGCTTAGTGTGTCTCAAACGGTCTACAGTCGTGAGGTGATGCTTCGGTATACCTCAGCGACTCATCTGAACTGTAGATGTACTTCGGTACATCGTGTTATCTCACTTGTGGGACTCCAGTTCAGGAACGGCCTTTGTAAGAATTAGAGTTGTGTTTTCACACTATGCTGTTAACACTCTCGAAGTTCAAACTTGTAAGTGCCGGAATCCGCTTATTACTAACCTTTCTTATGTTTTCTTCTTATGGAAGCTCTGGAGCGGACTGATCGTGCAGATTCTTCACATGCTCATACCAACAAAGTCACTAATGGAAGTTCTCTCAAAAGGCAACACAAAGTCAGAATGATTCTTCGTCTAAGTCAAAGAATCTACAAAGTTTAAAGACTAAGAGAACTACATCAGTACTGAAATCCAATGTTAAAGAGCGTGCGAGCATGTTGGAGAAAGACGTGGAGACATTGGAGCAACGAAGCGGACCTGATGCAGATAACCACACCATACTATCACTTTCACCACAAAGAACAAAGAAATCAAAAGACGTCAAAGCAGAATTCTTCAAAGGAAACAATTTCTCTACACTGGGGAGATTGTTCGAATCAAGACACTTCTTCTCACAAGAAAGAAGAATGTCAGAAGACGTCAAAGCTACTATTACATCAGTACCTACATCGTTTATCACTCTTTCATTCATCACCAACACTTAGGAGGAGATTGTTGGAATCACTCCTAAACCTTAATTCAAGTGTTAGTGATTCATATGTAATAGTTAGCTTAATATGGCCTTTATGTTTGTTATTAAGCTAAGGCTTATGTAGAAGGCCCATAAGCCTTGGCCCAAGCCCATAAGAAGGGAAGGAGTCTAGAAGTGTTGCCCTAGCTCCTTGCCCTATAAATACTCTTGTATAACCCTCACTTGAGGGTTGGTTGTTCAATTCATTTCACTTCATACGCTTAACCTTTCTTATTTCATACGCATAAGTGTCTTGTTCAGTTCAACCGATCATCTCATCTTCCTTTCTTACATATTGATGCTTGTGTTACTAATATGGGAACCTAACAGAAACTGATGAACATAAAGAGGATCTACAGACTGATGAACAAACACAGACTGATGAACCAACACATACTGATGAACCAATACAGACTGATGAACCAACACAGACTGATGAACCAACACTAACTCAACTGTTCATGGATCCAGAATTCGTGAAAGATTTTGAACGGATAGAACGTCAAAAGCAAATGATAAAACCAGAATTCCCGTTGTTCAATATCATAGAGGTGGAGAAAAATAAGTGTCTGGATATGATTTTGTATGAAAAGGCAAAACCAGTGATTAGTTTGGATGAATTAATTGCCAAATTATCTTTCTTGAACCCATCATCAGACATATTTGGAGAAGCAGTAGATAAGGATGTTTGGGAAAAAATTCTGAAGGATGTTTCAAAAGTTGAAATTTCATTTAGAAATTTGACAACTGAACCTGAAGAATTTTCAACACCAAAGCCCAAGATGATAATGTCGATATCATATGTGAGCGCAGCACCAGAACAAAACTGAAAAGGATATCATACTAGAGCGAAACACCAGAACAAAAACTGAAAACCACTCAGCTAAGTTCATTCAATACAATTGCTAAAAAGCTGAAAATACCAGCCCCTAAAGAAAAAATGCAAAAAGAAGAAGACTTGGGAAAAAGAAAAGTGAAGCCGACAGAAGCACTCAAGTCTCCTTACTTACAGAGAGTGGTAGTCATGAAAAACAAACGACATGACAATGAAAAAAAGGTCGTTGAGACTATCTTCTCCGCACAAGAAAATGTAGAGCAAGTAATCTAAATTATTCTCATGAATTTAAAATTCATATTGGTTCATCAAAAGCAAAAAAATAGGAATGTTTTTTACTAAAATATTATGTTAATTTTAAATTGCAGTGATATTTGTTTAAGTCCTACTTTTTTGATGGTCTGAGAATACATTTTGAGAGCTTGCAATTTGGGAATGAAATAATTGATGCGGTAATTGACATGTGGACACACTTACTGAATATCAGTGAAGAAAGGAGAAGTCCTCAGTCGTTGAAAAGACTATTCTGCAGTACAGCGATTATTGTAAGTTATATAAAAGAAACAGAATATTTTTCATTAGTTAAATCCAATTACCCTTATGTATTTTGATGAAAAACAGACAAAGAAGATGATGCAAGGGGATGTAAGGAAGGCTTCTGTGTATAACAAGTTTGAGGAAAACATGAATAATGCTTTATTCCTGTCAACTTATGAATCTATTCTTGATATAGATCTGGTAAACAATTTTATTTGTATTAATTCGTATAAGATAAAAAACTGATGAACAAAAATATATTAATAAACTGATGAACACTCCATGTATGGCAGGTATTTTTCCCAATGTTGCTCAATGATGATCATTATTATGTTGTCTATTTCAATTTGAAAGATCCTTAAATTCACGTTCTAGACAACATGCTTCACAATCAGAAATTGGAAGAAAGATATGGGAAGAATCTGGGTAATTTGGTAAGTATTCCAGTGTTTCAAATTATCTTCACCAATGCATTTAAAAAAGTAACGAAACTCATTGTTACTAATATGTTATTACAGAAAGCACTTTTTTTAAAGTTTTTGAGTAAAAAAAAGCATCCACGCGTAGTAAACTTGAAGAATTACAATCTCTGCATTGTTGAGATGCCATGGAGAAAACAAGACAATGTGATTGATTGTGGCATTTTTGCCATGCGACATATGGAAACATATCAAGGAAGCATGGCAAAATGTGATGCTGGATTTGAACCAGAAGGAAAAGAACAAGAGGAGCAGATAAGGAACTTGAGAATGAAATATTTGACAAAGATTATGCTATCTGACTCCAAAGAAAACAAAGAAGGAATTGAAAAAGAAGTTCAAGCATATCTGAACTTGGATTTGAAGACAAGGAGAAAATTCCAACAAGAATCAGTTGAAGCCATAATTAGCCGTATCAGCGACTACTTCGATATTATTCCTACGACCAATGTTGCTAAGTGAAAACAATGTTTGGTTCTGTTACGTAGGTTCATATGTTTTGTTTAATATGAACATCTGGAATATTTGGGTTTTTTTTGTCAAGTATGTTGAAATTTGTGTAAGTGAAGAATTTGTAGTTTAAATACCAATATACATGCTTCTTTTTAAACTGATAAATTGATCAATAGTGTACATGAGTTAATTATTATTATTATTATTATTATTATTATTATTATTATTATTATTATTATTATTATTATTATAATTATTATTATTATTATTATTATTATTATTATTATTGTTTTTTATTATTATTGTTATTATTAAACAGGTGAACATTTTTATTAAACTGATGAACAAAACATTAAAAATAAACTGATGAACAAACTGATGAACAAATAGTTTTAATAAACTGATGAACAAACATGTACTTGCTTCTATAAACTCATAAATTGATGAAAAGTGTACATGAGTTAGTTATTATTATTATTACTTACTATTATTGTTATTATTAAACTGGCGAATTTTTTTATTAAACTGATGAACAAAACATTAATAATAAACTGATGAACATTTTTAATAAAATGATGAACAAACATATCAACAACTAAACCTTTATTATATCTAAGAGTATCAAAAAAACATATCAAGTACACCTTTATTTTGACAGTAAAAGAAAAAGGAAACAAAAGCTAAGTAACAACACAAGCATTCATATCAGACAACTTCGCCTTCTTAGCAGCCAACTTCACCTTTTGCTTGCTCTCTTTTATAGCAGCCTTATCACTAGCCTTCTTAGTAGCAACTTCAGCTCTAATAGCATTGCACTTGGCTTGATCATGATCTTTCATGCTACATTTGCAATATCTACAGTTCTGTGGAAAACTAGTAGGAGGGGTTGAATAGTTTTCCCGATTCAAACTTTGTTTTAAAATATTTAGATTGACTTATGTCAATCTATTCAAATGTGTATGTTGGATGTTGATAGATAGATATGTAAATATGTAATGCAAAGGTAAAGAGTAAGAAACACAAAACCACAACACGAGTGTTTATAGTGGTTCGGCTACAAGGACACCTTCCTTGCCCTACTCCACTCCTCGAGTCACCTACTCGAGAGTTCATAATCACTACACGACACAACTCCTTATGGCGGAGAAGCCTTCACAACGTCGCCTACTCTTTTTCCGGTACTAGGCTAGACACCGGGTTCTTCCACAAGGTAGAACCACACCTATCATAACGTCGCCTACACTTTATCCGGTACAAAGCTAGATACCGAGTTCCATTACAAAAAAGGAACTACTACCCAACACTACACAACAACTATCCCAAATGAGACCCACTCCTTATTATGACATCATCAAGGATACCAATATCCTTGGACACAACCTATCTCTATTTGTACATCGATGCACCTCATCGATTGTACGCCCTTGACATCTTTCACTAATGCCTCTTGACTCGACTTCTAGGCACCCTTCACTAATGCCTTTTGACTTGACTTCTAAGAACCCTTCACTAATGCTTTCAACACGGACGTTCGACACCTTTCACTAATGCCTTCGTCTTGACTCTTTTGGCATCCTTCACTAATGCCTATGACACGGACGTTAAGTACCTTTCACTAATGCCTTCGTCTTGACTCTTTCGACAGCCTTCACTAATGCCTTTGACATAACACTTCTAGGGAGGAAGAAAGAACTTATCAACAAGAGAACCTCAGTAGTCTTGATAATGACGAAGCATGGAAACTCATGGACTTGAGCTTGCTCGACTTCAAGAGGTGGTGATCTCCCCTTTAAGAAGAACCTAGAGAATCTCACAAACTACATAGAGAGATCCTTATAATCTGAGGTTAGAAGGTTTACAATACTAGGAGAAAGTATTTGTAGGAGTGGTCACCCAAAATGAAGAAATCATTCACTATTTATAGAATAAAATAGTCTACTGTTCCACGGATCCCTTGCTTGAGGGATCCCCCAATGTAAACTAGGGGAACCGTGGGACACTCCTCTTTGCCCATGGGTTTTAGGTCATGGGTCATGGGTTATGGGTCATGGGTCCTAGACTTTGGACCATGGGTATCCAAGTAGATACAATGTATCTACTAGATGCAATGCATCTAGTCCATGGGTCATGGGTTAAATCCATGGATCATGGATAATACCCATTTATGACTTACGCATGATGTCATGCAATGGGTTATGGGTTATGCTCTATGGGTATGGGTCATGGACTTTGGATTAAACCCAACTACATTCAATGTATTTAGTCAATGGGTCAAATGCTTAAACTTCTACCCATTATATTACCCATTATCATACATACTAGTTATGTATATATCTATCCAATATGTAAACACTAGTTGTTGTACATATGTATTACTAAAGCATGAAAACACTATTACTTGTTTGGTGTTTTATGTTAAAACGTAAGTGTGTTAGTAAACTATTGGCTCAAACCAATTACGTATTTTATTTGTTTCCTTAAAATGATTTTACGTTTGTTATCGACAAAACATTAGAAGATCGTAAAATATAAATAAACGTTTTTACGGCTTATTTGTATTAACAATCTCCCCTTTTTTGTTGATGACAAAACATAAAATTATTTTAAGGAAAAACTAAAAATCGTAAAAGTTTGAATTGGATTTTTTACTCTCTTCTCCCCCTTTTTGTCGAAACAAAAAGAGCGTCAAAAAGAAACAACCACATTGTTTTAAGAAAAACATGTAAAAAAAGGAAGATAAAAAATGTAGAGAGAAAGAGACGGGAAGTGTTCTCGTCTTAACTCCCCCTTGACGAGTCCATCCCTTTGTGAGGGCGTCAAGTAAGAAGAAATACTAAACTAGTGAATTGCAACTATGTTTGCTAATGGTTTCGTCTTTATGATGAATATGCTCCCCCTTGATGATTGCAACTTTGCAAGAGGACGTCATGTAATGTAATCCTAATGTGAATTATATTGCAAATGTTTTTGCAATGTATTGCTTTGACACGAAACTCCCCCTAGCTTAGGGTGTCAAAGTCTTCATGTGTATATTGAGAATCTACAAAACAAAGGTTAGAAAATAAGTATATAATGCATAATTTTCTGCAAATAAGACTCAAGTTAGTAGTAAACAGGTCTTTTGTTGCACGGATCCCACGGTTCCCTCCTTGGAGGGATCCGTCTGGGCAAAATAGAGGGATCCGTCTGACTGTAAACAAAATACAGCAATGGTGACGTAACAAATGATGTTAACATCAAAATGAGATATGTATTAGGGTAACAAACATGCTCTCAAGACAATATGGCACATAACATGTAATCTCATTCAATAAAACATACGAGAAATGATCTACATATCTGTAAAAACTAAGAGAATGATTTAAACATGAGATGTGATTCCTAACGATCTAAGTTGAGCTTAAGACTAGGACACCACTTGAATCCTTAAGCTCATGGTTGTTTAGGTTTGTTGACCTCATCGAAACGTTCGAGGAGGTGATAAAACATGAAACGTTGCTCTTCACGTAGTTCATGTATCAAGCCTTCAACGTGTTGACAATGATAACAATCATTGTCATGGCTCGGAAAAGGTGGTGGTAGAAATGAAGTGGCTTGATGTGGAGGATCAAGTGAGGAGGGTTGAGGACCCTCAAAGGAAGGAAGGATTAGTGGAGGTACATTTAATGATGGGTCAACAAAGGATGATGTTGGAGGTAGAGAGGTGTCAACTTCCATGTGGTCGGGTGGTTGACTTTGATTATTCCTCATAATCCAAAATGGACCATTTGATGGAAATGGAGAAAAGGATAAATGGTGCAAGTGTTGATTCAACACATTGGCTTTGTTGCACAATCTTCTTTATTGAAGAGAATGTCGGTAATGGTGGAGGATGGGATGGCCTAGGAGGTAAGTCCTCTAAGTTGTAAAGATGTGGAGATGATTGTGAAGTGGAAAATGATATGGCTCTAGGCACCAAAGATGATGGTTGGGTGGAAATGGGTGTGTTTGGTTTAGTAGGAATTTTGGTGTTTGGTGATGATATTTTTGTGGGAACAATCATTTTTGGTATTGGTTTGATTGGTTGAGTTGTTGGAGGAGAAATCCTAGCATTTGTGGATTTAACGGGAGATGATTCGGTTGAGGAAATTTCGTGTACAACACGAGCAAGTCTCTTGGGTGGTCCTTTGGTGGATGAGTTAGCACTAGGAGCTTTCCTCATGATGAAATGACTAAATAAAAAGGTTTCTAAATGCTGAGAATTAAGTTGTGGTTGATGACTAAGAGGTTCTAACAAGATGACTTATAAAGGGAAGGATTTGGGAAGTGCATTAAAGACTTAAGCCACTAAGATCATTAGAAATGTGATGATTTGCATGCACAAGGGTCAACTACAGATTTGCACTGATCTACGAGTTTAATTAAGACAATATGGAGTGTTCAAGTTAGCAAGGAGAGCTTGAAATTATTGTTTTGGGTAGGATTTGCTGAATCTGTCACTCGGATCCCACGGTTCCCTCCAATGAGGGATCCGTCTAGGCTAATCCTAGGGATCCGGCTCTCAGCAGCTAAGAAAGAAGGAAAATGATGTTTGTAGATTCTAATACTTATACATCTTGAGTGTCTCAGCCTTCTTAAGTGTTTTAAATGAGGTGTGACTTAAATGATCAAGGGTAATGAGTGGTGGTAGCTAATGATTGCCTTTTATGGAAAGAAAATGAGACTTTATGACCACCAATGGGTGATCAAGGATGACACTAGGAATTTTAATAGTGTCAAGTGAAGTTAAATGATCCTAGAGATCAGATGGCAACTTGGGATAAAATTTGAAAATTCCTTAAAAATTATGATAATTGAAAAACTAGTTTTTGACTCATTTTGAGGTAGAGATGACTAAAATCAATTTGCTAAAATTGAGAGATTTACAAAACTAGATGTGTTGACATGTGATAGATGATGTGTGAGTATAAGAGCGGAAGAATGATGAATTTTGGTGAAATGATAAATTAAAAGGCACTTTGAGTGTGATCCTAAGTAAGCTATGAGTGAGTGTGAAGCTTACTAAGCTTGAAGAAGACTTAAGTGGTCCTAAGACCTTATGTTTAGCTAGTGTGAAGTAATCTAGTGAGCTGTTTTGATGTGTGGGATTCTGCATTGTACATCTGTCACCACGGATCCCACGGTTCCCTAAAAGGAGGGATCCGTCTAGTATATCTTTAGGGATCCGGCAACTACAGATCAGAAGCATCACAAAAAAGAATGCAGATTTTGCACTATACTATGTATACCAATTTCTACTGTTTTCTACTCTAAAAGAACAACAAAACAAGCAAAATATCTCATAAACCATATCATAAATAAGAGAAGTAATGATAATATCCAAACAACCAAACTAAAGCATTTCACAAACATAAGCATTCATTGTAAAATGATAAACAAAATGTCTAAAAGCAACCATAATCCTAATGTCTCTTTTGTCAATATTTTATCTTCCTCTTTCCCGACTTCACGACGTAGTTAGTTAGGCATTGGATCATGCCCTTCAATTGTTTGAATTATTCGGTCTCATTTGGAAGAGTTGAAAGTTGTTCACAGTAGGTTATGGAGTCCAGGTTGACATTGGCGACAGGGTTGACATTTACTTCTTCTTCGTCCGAGGAGTCCGGGAGAGCCCGAGGTCTTCTTCCATTGACTACGAACCGTTTAGAGGGTTGTTTAGTGAGTGGTACCATGACGTGATCGGAAAGGAAATGATCATCTTGGAGAAGGTTGCATTGCACTAACATACTCATGGAGTCGTATTAGGAGCATGCCATAGGGAAGTACCATGTTGGCGACTTTGAATACACTCGCCATTCTCTTCACCATGTAATAGGCAAGATTAAATGGCCTTTGGTGAATGAGGCAATATATCATTTGGACAAGACATGTATTTGGATGGTCTTTGTTTCCGACCAAACTAATGACGTTTTCCCTAAGAATTTCTTCCCACTTTCTATAGATGGGATGCATTTCGAAGAGTTTCATTTGAAAGGGATCACGGTGTATAAGCTCTTTGTTGCGGTTGAAGCGAGATTGGTCGGCTCTATTTTGGAAAATGGTGTCTCGAACAACTGCGGGGTCATCAAGAGGAGTGCGGTAGATTGGTTTCGAATCTAGTGCAAAGGATTGAGTGGATATTGCCCAATCTTGGAAGTACATACAAATTCCTTCACAAGAAATGCGGAGGATTTGTGCAAATGTGTTGAGGGGTAGGGTAAAGTTTTGTTTATTGATGATAAAAGCGATTGAGATGCTATCATCAGTATTTCTAATGATCCTAACGCTTTTGTAAAATTCAAAGATGAAAACCGGACAAATTTGTTCATCAATATCAAGGAGACAATCAAAGTTGATTGCCGAGAAGACTTGACGAATGTCGGTATTTTCAACTTGAGGGATCTGGCTATTGTGGACAGAAAGAGGGTGTTTGGTGTTATTTTGTAAAGTTATACACTAGCTTATGGAACAAAAATAGCTTTGAGGTTCCTAAATGAATAGATGTTTGGTCAACGGGATTTGATAAGTTAATTATCAATGATCTATTTGTGACGGCGGCGTTAGTTTGATGGTCTTTTTAGAAAATCAAGGAGGAATACTATTCCCGATGATGAGTAAGTCGGGAAAGTGGCGAAAATAGACTTTTTAGAGACTAGCAATTATTAACGTCTAAATTAATGAAAAAATAATATCAACATATTCATGTAAACGTAAACTAGCTAAGGATAAGTGAACATACCTCTACGCTCTTGATATGGTTTATGGAGACCATGAAACCGAAATACTTCATGAGCTTTTAAAGTAATATGTTGTACTTAGAATAAGTAGGTTGCGATTACTTTTAGGTTCTTCCTTGAAAGTTGACTTCATTATTCTTTGAATAGAAATGAAGAATTTGGAGAGATCCTAGGATGAAGATTTCTTGAAAAAAAATGTTAGAATAATCTATCATTATCCAACATAAAAGAAACAATTTGTTTTAAAAGATTTCCTTCTTTGTAGTTTTCAAACATACATGGATCATATCAAGTTTTTAAAGTACAACATACTCTAAGAAACATGGTAACGAAGCTCCCGATTAAAACTTTGTTTTAAAATATTTAGATTGACTTATGTCAATCTATTCAAATGTGTATGTTGGATGTTGATAGATAGATATGTAAATATGTAATGCAAAGGTAAAGAGTAAGAAACACAAAACAACAACACGAGTGTTTATAGTGGTTCGGCTACAAGGACACCTTCCTTGCCCTACTCCACTCCCTGAGTCACCTACAAGAGAGTTCGTAATCACTACACGACAGAAATCCTTATGGCGGAGAAGCCTTCACAACGTCGTCTACTCTTTTTACGATACTAGGCTAGACACCGGATTCTTCCACAAGGTAGAACCACACCTATCACAACTTCGCCTACACTTTATCCGGTACAAGGCTAGATACCGAGTTCCATTACAAAGGAGGAACTACTAACCAACACTACACAACAACTATCCCAAAGGAGACCCACTCCTTATTATGACATCATCAAGGATACAAATATCCTTGGATACAACCTATCTCTATATGTACATTGATGCACCTCATCGATTGTACGCCCTTGACATCTTTCACTAATGCCTCTTGACACGACTTCTAGGCACCCTTCACTAATGCCTTTTGACTTGACTTCTAAGCACCCTTCACTAATGCTTTCAACACGGACATTCGACACCTTTCACTAATGCCTTCGTCTTGACTCTTTTGGCATCCTTCACTAATGCCTTTGACACAGACGTTAAGCACCTTTCACTAATGCCTTTGTCTTGACTCTTTAGACATCCTTCACTAATGCCTTTGACATAACACTTCTAGGGAGGAAGAAAGAACTTATCAACAAAAGAACCTCAGTAATCTTGATGATGACGAAGCATGGCAACTCATGGACTTGGCTTGCTCGACTTCAAGAGGTGGTGATCTCGCCTTTAAGAGGAACCTAGAGAATCACACAAAACAAACACAAACTACATAGAGAGATCCTTAGAATATGAGGTTAGAAGGTTTACAATACTAGGAGAAAGTATTTGTAGGAGTGGCCACCCAAAATGAAGAAATGGCTCACTATTTATAAAAGAAAATAGTCTACTGTTCCACGGATCCACTGCTTGAGGGATCCGTCCAGTGTAAACTGGGGGAACCGTGGGACGCTCCTCTTTGCCCATGGGTTTTGTGTCATGGGTTATGGCTCGTGGGTCCTAGAATTTGGACCATGGGTATCCAAGTAGATACAATGTATCTACTAGATGCAATGCATCTAGTCCATGGGTCATGGGTTAAATCCATGGATCATGGATAATACCCATTTATGACTTATGTATGATGTCATGCAATGGGTTATGGGTTATGATCTATGGGTATGGGTCATGGACTCTGGGTTAAACCCAACTACATTTAATGTATTTAGTCAATGGGTCAAATACTTAAACTTCTACCCATTATCATACATACTAGCTATGTATATATCTATCAAATATGTAAACACTAGTTGTTGTACATATGTATTACTAAATCATGAAAACAATATTACTTGTTTGGTGTTTTATGTGAATGTGAAAACGTAAGTGTGTTAGTAAACTATTGGCTCAAACCAATTACGTATTTAATTTGTTTCCTTAAAATGATTTTACGTTTGTTATCGACAAAACATTAGAAGATCGTAAAATATAAATAAACTTTTTTACGGCTTATTTGTATTAACAAGTTCTTTCTACACTTCCCATTTGGATTAACTGAACGCTCAAGACTACTCTTAATCCTTTTTCTAGAACCTTTAGTACTAACCTGTTTTCGAAAACAAATCAGGGTAATAAAAATTAGATGATCAAAAAAATGCTGAAAACACATGTTGAAAAAAAAATCATAACACAAGAAGAAAAAATGATGAACAAAACATTAATAACAAACTGATGAACCTATGTGATAACATAATAGTTAAATGTCAATAGGTGATGAACCAAAAACAATAATGTTCATCAACTTAAAAAGCATAAAAACTAACTGTTAACCTATAATAACTATAAAAAAAAAAATAATAATAATAATCTAATTGATGAACATATGATAAGATAACATGTGAACAAAAAAAACAAAAAAAAAGACAAAAAAAAACAAAAAAAGCATTAACTGATGAACAACTGTACTAACCTGTTTTGGAACATTTACAATGGTCTCTACCGGTTGCGACACACCAAAAAGAAAAGCAAGCCTATCTCTTTTATTAGTCTTTTTGGTATAGGAACATCAGCATCTGGCCGCCATTAACGAACGATGATCTCTAAACTTTTGTAGTAGCTCTGGATCATCTGCATAACGATTCACACAATACTCGACTGCTCTGAATATCTCATGCAGGATCATATCAGGACTGTCACTTGTGGCTTGAATGACTGATGCAGGTGGTAATGAATCCTTTGACCAACGCCTAAGCACATATTTTATTTGGAAACTTTTTAACCTTCGACAACCGAAGCACATAAAAGATATGACGACATAAAAGTCCATATGACTCAAAACGTTTGCACGTACACTGATAAAAGTCTTCAGCTAGTTTACACAAGACCTACAAAAAAAGAAAGTAGTACATACAGTGGTAAATTACGAAAAATTGATGAACAATAACTAATAAAAAAATTATTACAAAAGACTAATGAACAAAAAACTAATTATATAAAAGATATGTTGATTAAAAAAAATTATAACGACAAAAAACCGATGAACAAAAACTAATGAACAAAAAACTGATGAACAGATTAAAAAAGATGTTACGTCATAGAAAACTTCATTTACAACGCCCT
The DNA here is from genome assembly GCA_910596185.1 of Chrysanthemum makinoi. Classification (NCBI taxonomy): domain Eukaryota; kingdom Viridiplantae; phylum Streptophyta; class Magnoliopsida; order Asterales; family Asteraceae; genus Chrysanthemum; species Chrysanthemum makinoi. The sequence continues at coordinate 291,278,553 of OU343222.1, read as the reverse complement.
CCACTTGACGATGTCGCCTAGAAATATGCTCATCTTCACCAGTATCTTGTATACATATTTTTTGCCAGAATAAATCAGCGAGAAACAACATGAATCACAGAAGGATAAATCTCAGTTTGAACATCAAAGAAAATCGACCGAGGTATATAGTGCGGGCCTCTGCTCAATCGAGTTCAGTGTGCATATCCGGAATACTATACTAACTGTCATGATCATTTTACGTTGAGAAAATCTTTGGCACCCACTATCAAAATGATTATAGAACTCCCATAAAGTCAAATCAATACTTCCAATCTACCATAAGCATTTTTTACTCGACCTAGAAGTAGTTCTCATGAATCCGACATCGGTTCATCCTATAATGGTGGTATCCATTTATGCCTCAAATTATACATATCTGAAAGCCATTTGTGTCCCTTTAAATCAAAATCAACTAACAACCACTCCCACAAATCCTCAAACTCTTCAGGCTCTATTCTATCAGTCCAAACAATATCAGATATTCTTCTTTCGAAAGTAAGATCTTTAGCTAAAACATGCCCAACCTACAAAAATGAAAATCAAATTTAATGATGAACATAACTCACTGATGAACATAATATATGAAAAAAACTCGTTGATGAACAAAATATTAAAAAACTAACAGATGAAAAAATAGTTGATGGACATCAATTAACTGTTGAACAGAGTTAATTGATGAACTTAATTTTATACTAACTGATGAACAAAAAATAGTTAATGGCCAAACACTAACTGATGTACTGAAGTCATTGATTAATTTACTTATAAAACTAACTGATGAACAAAAAATTTAATCAAAAAACACTAACTGATGAACAGAATAAAAAAGCTGATACACTTAAATAATTAAAAAAAAAAACAAATATGATTGTGGAACATACCTTTGAAGTCAACTTACGCGATATGCCACATGCATAATATGTGACGAAGATGACGGAACACGACTCTATAGCAACTTTCATTGATCCGTCATGGTCAGTCACAATAACCTTTGGTGCTCGAACATACGCTCTTTTAAAACATTGAAGCAACCAGATGTAAGATTCTTTTATTTCTGATGACAGCAAAGCAACTCCAAATGTAACACAATGATTGTGATTGTCAATCCCAGTGAATGGTACAAAACCATTTTGTACCTATAAAAATATAAATTATAAACCATTACTATATAACTGATGAACCAATACTATATAACTGATGAACCATTATTAAATAACTGAAGAACCATTTACATTATTAGCTAACTGATGAACCATTTACATTATAATATAATTGATGAACCATTACTATATAACTGATGAGCCAATATTATATAACTGATGAACCATTATTAAATAACTGAAGAACCATTTACATTATTAGCTAACTGATGAACCATTTACATTATAATATAACTGATGAACCATTACTATATAACTGATGAACCAATATTATATAACTGATGAACCATTATTAAATAACTGAAGAACCATTTACATTATTAGCTAACTGATGAACCATTACTATATAACTGATGAACCAATATTATATAACTGATGAACCATTATTAAATAACTGAAGAATCATTTACATTATTAGCTAACTGATGAACCATTTACATTATAATATAACTGATGAACCATTACTATATAATGGATGTTTCTAGCTTCAAATGTGTCCCCAGTAATGTCTTTGTGTGAGTACGTTTTGAATCCCATTGATAATCTCAAACACACACAAAATACCAGAACAAAGATGATGGGCAACGGGAAGTAATTTTTATACCGATGAACATCATCTTGTTGTGCCGATTTTTTTGTGTGATTGAGATGATCATTAGGTTTTGAAGGTACAATTGAATATCTTTAAAAACTGATGAACTTATAACTTGACAGAAATATAAAACTTAATACTTAAAAAATTATAAAAAAATGGACTTACTTATTCGTTCTGAAACTAGCATCAAATGACATAACATTTTTCCAAAAGCATAATAGTTCCTTTTTGCATATTCATTAGCCCAGAAAAGATTCGTCAGTGCATTATTCTCACCGGTTTGATACTCAAATGAAAAGTTAGGAAGAAAATCCTTCTTGTTCATCAACATTTCAACTAACATTTGTGCATCATTTTTTCCTGTGAAATCAAGCACACCCCTCCTATAATTTTTACAATCAACCGAACTAGCTCCTATAAAATCATAGTCCCCATATATCTACCTAAGTAAATTGAAACCCTTCACTAGACCAAGATTGACTTGTAAAGCTTGATATAGAAAAACTTGCTGAGTATAAGTAACTTCACGAGAAGAAGAAAGAAAAACGTTATCCTCTTCTTAACAAGGCGTGATTATGACCCTCAACAAAATCATAACACCAATAACCTTTCCACGGAATATGCCTAACCGAAAAACGCTTTGTCAGGTATGCTTAGACGAAACTTTCCTACTATTAGACTTCTTCTTCAATGCACCAGCTTTTGGGGCATGATGTGTACCTTCCTTACTACAAACAAAATATTTCAAATCGAGAATTTTATCCTTATTTTCCTTATATATATACTGATGACCTAAACGGACCTCAAAACCAGCTCTTTTTGCATAATCTTTGTAATACTGATAAGCACGCTCAGTGAGTGATACATCATACCATAGTAGGCTTTTGACCAACAAGTATCGAGAACCCAAATCTTACAACCTCCACTCGAAACAATACCAACAGAATGCGGAACATGTTCATACTCATTATCTGTGAAAAATTATACAATAATGTTTCAATTTATGGATGAACCTAATATAAAAATAAGCAATAAAGAAAAAAATAGATGAACCTAATAGCAGATCAGCAGATAACAAAAAAAAGATAAACTGATGAACCTAAAATACAAATAAACATATAACAAAAAAAAGGATAAAGCTGATGAACCTAACATAATAGATAAATGATGAACCTAATGTTAGGAACATGTTTTATTATCAAGTGTAGGTCATTTCATTTGTAATAGGTCGTTAATAATTATGGTTTATAAATGTTTGTAATTAGTTTCACAGCTCATGTAGTAAGCCCATGAGCGGTGATAGAAGGTTCTTAGAACCAAGGAAACCCCTACTTATGTAAACACTATAAATACCCCTCTAGAAGGGAGAGGTTGTTGGTTCTAATTGCAATTATCATTTTCATTAATCATTCATTAGTTCCTTCCACTTTATCTCACTAAAACTTTCTCTCTCTAGAAATACATATTGTTGTGATAATATGGCTTCTGAAGCAAAACTTAGGACCCGTCAACCGTCCCCAAACTTTCATTCTTCATCAATTTCCACCCATGGAATTCACTCGTCAACAATTGGAAACTTTGTTTGCTCCTCTGTTTGATGAGATTCTCGAAAGTAGTGCTCGGATGTCGAATGTTTCATTGCACACCACGATCATAATCTAATACCCGATACTTTCTCCAACAACTACAAGCTGTTGCACCATATGCACCAACTGTGATTCTCAATCAACAGAAGAACTTGCATCCATCAACGGCAGTGATGAATCACAAACTCAAGAAGTACCGCGCAGATTATGATGGCAATGCTTTCTTCAATCCATTTGCTCGGCTCCAACCATTCCGACATTGGCGAGTCGTCTTCCGCAATTTGGAAGTCTAATATGCATGCAACATTCAATCATCACCCTTCGACACATAAATGGACGAAAGATCATCCCTTAGTAAATGTGATTGGCGATCCTTCTAACCTAGTTATGACAAGACAACGACTTCATACGATCTTTGAAACTTGTGTTTATGCACTCACATTTGTTTGTCGAATGAACCACGAAACATCAAAGAAGCTATGACATATGACAATTGGCTTGAATCAATGCAAGAAGAGTTGAATCATTCAAACGTCTCGAAGTCTGGGAACTTGTTCCAAGACCAGATGGGATTTATGTCATTGGACTCAAATGGTTCTGGAAAAACAAACCGGATCTTGAAGGCAATGTTATTCGCAACAAATATCGTCTTGTGGCTAAAGGTTATTCTCAAGAAGAAGTAATCGATTATGAAGAATCATTTGACCATGGCTCCGACTTGAAGCATGCGGATAATTCGGCGCTATGCTGCAGAATATCACGGTTTATTAGATGGACGTAAACGGCGTTTCGAATGGTCAACTCGCGTGAAGAAGTTTATGTGGGTCAACGGACGGGTTCGTTGATTGAAACATCCTAACTACGTGTACAAGCTCCAAAAGGCTCTTTATGGTCTTAAACAAGCCCCACGGGCCTGGTACGACAAACAGTCAAAATTTCTTCTCGCTAATCAGTTTATCAAAGGAACTGTTGATCCAACATTTTTCATTCAACGTCACGGGGAGGATATTTTGATTGTTCAGATTATATTGATGATATCATTTTGGTTCAACACATAAAAAGTATTCAAATGCTTTTGCAAAATTAATGAAACAAAATTTTGAAATGTCCATGATGGGTGAACTAAAGTTCTTCTTAGGACTTAGTTCATCAATCTCCCGTGGCATATTTCATCAGTCCCAATATGCTCTTGAAATCTTGAAGAAACATGGAATGACCAGTTGTGTTACTTATAACACACCTATGTCTGCAACCTCACCAAAGTTGGATGCTGATTTACATGGGAAAATTATTGACCCTACAAAATACCGAAGTATTATTGGGTCGCTCATGTATCTAACAGCGCCAGACGACATTGTATTTGCTATATATCTTTGCTCGTTATCATCAAGACCAACGAAAGACACCTCAATGAGGCTAAAAGAATCCCATACGTAAAGGAACCATTCACTTGGAATCTGGTATCCGAAGGATTCTGTTTTCACTAATCGCTTTTGGATCACGTCGCGCAGGGGTGTTGATACACGCAAAGTACATCTGGTGGTGTTAGGTTCCTCAGAGATAAACTTGTGTCTTGGCAGTCAAAGAAACAAGACTGTACATCTATCATCAAGCGAGAATACGTTGCCATGTCAGCATGATGTGCTCAGATAATTTGGATGAGATCACAACTGATGGACTACGGTTTTGTATTCGACAAGATTCCAATGTACTGTGACTACAAGAGTGCCATTGCAATCTCCGCAACAGTTCAGCATTCCAAGTCAAAGCATATCGCTCTCCGATATCATTTCATCAAAGAGCATGTTGAAAAGGGTACAATTGAACTATACTTTGTGGGTACTCAATACCAATTGGCGGATCTGTTCACCAAAGCCTTGCCATCCGCAAGGTTTTCTGAGCTTGTCCATCAAATTGGTATGCGGTGTTTGACTCCAGAAGATCTGGAAAATTTAATCAAACGTTCTTAAAACGTCAAACACCAAAAACATTTCTTTGTAAATACATATTTCAAAATCAAAATACAAAAATATAAAATTCATACAAAACCCAAAAAGATTTTCTTTATCATTTTTTTTTCTTTTTTCATTAAAAAAAATAAAAATAAAAAAAAAATAAAAAAAAAAAACGTTTTTTTTAAATACACTAGGGACTAAATGTGTCAATTTTTCATTCCTCTCCCTATATATACTTAGGTTTATTCATTCTTCCAAAAACATATTTTTCTCAAAATCACAAACCTGCTGTTGCTAACATCTATCCGATCAATCCAAAGTTTTTTTTTATTCACTCTAATCGATTGTAAGTAGTCTTTAAATCTTGGTTTGGTGTTTTTTTTTAAATCTTCTCGCATAAATTGATAGCTAATAGGATCTATCCACATGACTTAGTTATGCTAAACCCTTATGTCTCTTAGGATGTCTAATCTGCGTTGTCTTAGATTAATATCGATGCATATAGAGTAATTTGATCGATTTATAAGTTGTCTCATATTTTTTTTGTGATTTCGGATAAAAGAGATGATTTCTTGCGAGTTTAGGGTTTGGTTTGTTTGAATTTTGGCGAGTTTGTCATAATTATTGAATACTTGCGAATTTTTTACTTGAATTTTGGCGAGTATCTGCAAGTTTCATATGAACTTATGTGTTTTGGCGAGTTTATCATGGGTTTTATGAATGTTGGCGAGTTTGCCATGGTTAATGAGTTCTTGCGAATTTCTTTTACTAGATTTAGTGTTTGGCGAGTTTTTTCTCTTAGATTCATAACTTGGCGAGCTTGCCGTATACATATGAATTTTGGCGAGTTTCTATTAAGTGTAGAGTTTGGCAAATTTGTTTAGGTTTTGTGAGTTGCCTACCACAAAATTTTGGCGAGTTTGTAATTGGTTCAAGAACACTTGCGAGTTTCGTTTTGATTGTTGAATACTGGCGAGTTTGTTTAGGTGTTTGGCGAGTTTGTCTTTCACACAAGTAATATTGGCGAGTTTCTCAAACATAACTAAATAATGGCGAGTTTCTTGCTGTTTGTTGAATGGTGGCGAGTTTTTTTTTTTACCTGCTCTATGATTGTTTGCGAGGTTGTCATTGGTTCAAGGACATGTTGTGCATTTAAGGTTTCATACTAGAGTCTAAGAGCATTTAGGATTCCCTTAGTAAATTTTTGGCGAGTTTGTACGCTTGTTACTCTCTAAGCATTTGATGTTTCTTGTGTGTTTCTATTGAGTCTTAGCGAGTATGACTTAGTTAAATTTGAGAGTTTCACAAATAAATGCTTTTGTGAGTTTGCATAGTTTGTATGTTAGGATCATATGAGTTATTCCTCTAACATGTCATTACAAATTCTTGGATATCTTGGTAAATGATTTGTTTCAGGTCTAAATATGTCTCAAGGATCTCTCATAAGAAGAGACATGTATCCCATTGAAGATGAATGCAATATTGGGCTTTCAAACTCTCGTATTGATTTTGAACAACTTTTATGCCATCCCACATGTCAGATAATAGTGGAAATTCTTAAGAAGCACTTTTGTCGGCATCTTCTGACTTTATCTGCAAGTATCCCTGAGATCTACTTACATCAATTCTGGCATTCACTCAAGATAAGTAACGATTCCAACCTCATGACAGTCAGTTGATGAACACCATTGAATTTGATGTTAGCATTCTTCGCCATGTTCTTCATCTTCCTCTTGAAGAAACAAAGACTCACACTTCGTTCATACCATCTCCATCGTTTTTACAAATTGCATTATCTCTTAGAAAAATGGGTTATGATGAGTCTTCTCAACCATTGTCAACCGTTGATGTAAAGGAAATTCATTCCTCAACCATGGTTATCATTGTATACCATACTCAATCATTGTGTTACAGGAAAAACTACCGACCATGAACACCCTCGCTTGGAACTACTTCAAATCTTTTGGGGTGTCATTAATACACAACATCTTGATTATGCACAGCTAATCTGGAATGATATGATCTATCAAGCACGGCAGTTTACCAATAAGAAAGGGTATAAAATTTCGTTTGCTCGTTACACCAAGCTTATTTGAATACTTCATGCAAGAAGATCCAAGCATCGCAAATAATAGCAAGTGGTGATAAGTATCATACTAGTCACATGGATCATGTGCTTAAAACTGTTAAAGTTCAAAGCACTAACACAACAAACAAAGGCTTAAGAATTCTGACCCGTCTCTTTAATGATGGCATCAAGCGGACTACCGCTACAGGGACTATGATCAAGCAGAAAAGCAGAACAGTTGGAATTATTTCTGAAAAACCTAAAGGTAGAGGAAGGAGATCCATTGCGAAAACAAGCAAACCTTGCTGATTGATGGCTGTTGCGAAGAAGAACAAGTTAGTCATCACGACAAAGATGATAACCCTGCAGACACTCAAGAACTTATCCAGGTGAAACAAGATAAAGCTGCCAGACAGAGTGGTACAACTATCAGTCGTCAAACTCAACTACTTCAATCTCCTCGCACTCATAAAGAAGAACGAGCAATCCTGAAGAAAACCTTGGCTATCACCAAACGTCATCACCAAGCTGATCTTGAAACGTTACAGAAGAAGGGTGAAGGATCAGGTTCTAAGGTGATTTCTGAACAACCTCAACAACCTATGAATGAATCAGAATCTTCCGAATCGGATAACTCGGTTTCGCCACCCTCTTCATCCAAAGATGAATCTGATCAATTCATTCGTTCTGATAATGAAGACTCTGTCAAAATGATAACTCGAGATGATGATTCGATGATGCTTTCGTTGTTAAACCACATCGGGAAAGTGACCTCGTCTTCCAACATCACTAACACAACCACCTCAAGCATCTTGGATCAACAATTCAGACGAATGTTCTTTCCAAAACCACCTTTAAGATCGGGCTCCCTTCTCGACCAACATCAAAGAACGAAAAGATAAATTTCAAGTCATTCAAAACAGCTTACTTCTCTTCAAACCCAAGTTCGAGACAACAAAGCAACTTCAAGAACAACATCAACAGATTCAGAAGTTTCCATTACCCGAGTAGATTGAGGAAATCCTTAAACAGGTTCTTCCTACAGAGGTAAAGAGTTGCATTAATGAAGTTCTACCATCGGCATTACGCACATATGTTAAAAACAAGCTTCAAGGTGTTGTAGCCACTCATCTTCAAACACACCCGATAACCCTTGAAACAAAACCTTCAAAGTTGCCTCTCGTTGATCTCAAAAGTCAACTTCTTGAGAAGATAATTGATGATGATGAAGAAGTGGAACTTCGAGACGCTCTACTCAAATCCATTAAGAGGGTTGATAAGAAGAGTGCATCGCATCGTGCAAAGATATCCCGCCTCTAAACGTAGCAGACACGATGATAAAGATGATGAGTCACGCGTCCGGCGACAAACGTTCCAAATTCACTGCACCCCATCTTCAGTTTTCAAACCACTTCTCATGATATTCCACCTAAAGATGAAATTCAACCACAATCTTCCAATCAACCTCCACAACAGACTGTCTCTCAAGTCATATCCCGCCCATTGAACATGCAACAAGATGATGCCCCGAATGGATTGACTCTTCCACGACTCGCTTTAACTGGTTTGAAGATATGGTTGATGCTCATCCCGAAGATGACCTTCCTAATGAAGCTTCCATTGTGGGTTTCACAAAGAATTTGAAAAAGATCATGATGGTGCAGAAACTTCAATTGTCTCACATTGCCACTATTCGCGAAGCGGGGTTTACACGATTTAAGACTTCCACCTTTCAAGACTTCAATTTGAATACAATCTTGAGGAAGTTGCACGAGCCATGTCTGAGAACATTACTTGGGATGTTTGATGCCCTCCATTGTCCAAAACGTTCAAGTTTCAAGACTATTCTCAACCTTTACCACTCATGGGTCATACTCATAATCCCAAGGTACCCACACCATATTTGTTTAATCATGATTTAGAATACACGATGTATGGCAACACAAATCCAGAGAAATGGTATGCAACATCATTGTCTAAGTTCCATGCTGCGGTTTACACTCAAGAATGGAGGAAAAGTTGTTGAATTGTTTAGTTCTTGGTTGTTACATATAATGATGAAGAACTTGGCATCATCTTCCTGGCCTAATAAATTAAATCGTTTTACAAATGGCGGCTCACATTCACCTCTAAAACAAAGTGTGTTATAACCCCGGATCTTGTCCATTAAGCGAGATTATGGATAAATACGGGTACAATTTTCGACTAACATCACGGTTGCGAGCAGGGCGATAAAGAATACACTTTCAACGAGGTTGACTACAAGTTTCTCAATCTCAACGATATTGAAGATATGTATCTTCTCAAAGTTCAAGGAAAGCTTGAGCATCTTCCTGGTAGCCTACAATATGATATCTTCAACTCAATTCTTATTTTCATCCGCAGTCTTGTCATTAAGACAAGAGTTGAAGATCTTCATCTTGGCGTTGAAAGCTATCAAAAACGTCTGAATCTCACCAAACCTGATCTCCAACCACCTGGCATTTATGACCAGAAACCGTATACATTCACCACAACACCATTTGGATTACACTTCATCCGGAACAACATCGTCAAATTCATGGGATACGAAGAAATTCACAAGTTCTGTGATGATACGTTGACACAGGTAAAGGTTGAGCTTGTCAACATTCTTGAAGATCTGAAAGGCTGAAACAACGTTGGTTGCGGAACATGACATGGAAGAAGCGATGTTAAGCAAGCGAAAAGTTTGTCAAAAAATTGATTCACGACTCAATTCCGAGTTCAAATGGACGACTAGAAGGCTATGTTGGAGGAAGAGCAAGGGTTCGAATATCTTGACGTTTCGTCGACTGAATGAAGTCTGCAGTTAGATAGTTTTGGAACATTACTGAACATTTAAACATCCTGCGTAATAACTCTAACTCTTTACTTTCATTCGTATTCTTATCTTAATTGATTATGTTTTTCAGTTAAACCTTGAGCTCGAATTTTTTTACAAGCACAACAAATCTAATAATATGTGTTTTACTACCTGTAATAAACTGTTTCAAATTCGACTCAAGAAGGCTATCTCTCAAATATACTTCCATATTTTAGGGGGAGTACTTTTGTTCAACGAAAACAAAATCTGATTCCACGAAAGGACCCTGTGGTACGTTTCAGTGCCTCAATCCTAATTAAAGGAGCGAAAGCTTCTTAAGTGTTTGCAACGCAAAATCTTTGTTCAAAATCAAATGTTCTTGAAATCTGTTTCTTCCCAAAGGAATTTCAAACACCTCAAAAAGCATATTTTAATCAACATGTTTTCAAAAACATCATTCATACGCTATTTTTGAGGGGGAAAAATGTGATTAAAATTGTTGATCAGGAAGTTATGGAATCTCATAACGTGCTCGACTCAGATGTCACCAACGATTGTGATCTTTGAATGTCGATGTCGAAAGATTTGTCTTCCAAGACTTATCTTAGTAGAATGTACCAATCCGAGACACTCTTGATTGACATGAACTTTGACCGGTCTAACCTCCTTTTCAAGGAGAGTTTACATCTTCAAGGTAGTTACTAGAGCTAGTTGTCACCTAAAAGTTGATAATGGAACTCTTTAACTATACAACGTAAGGTGTCTCATGGGGAATTGTCTATCAAGAGTCGATCAATTCAAAAGTGCGGGCTCTTCCCTTTTTGTGCAGATTTCAGTCAAAACTCATAAAGCACACGTGGAGGGGGAGTATTTTTGAAAAACCAAAAACTCTCAAGGTGTTAGCAAAACATGTTTTTCATCATAAACATCTTGCGAGATTTTCAAGAAAAGGTTTTGTGGCAACATAGGATAGTCATGGAGTTAAAAGGTGACTAAGTTTAGGAATAAACGTCCTATGATCAGCCAGAGCCGGAGGGATCTACCCAAGGACACCACAAATAGTTAGTATTTAGAAGTCCTTAGGTATGATTGAAAAAAGGAGAAAATGAGAATCGGAGAAAGAAGGAGTTGAAGAATTAAAAAGAAAAGTTAAAGAAAATGGTGAAAAGAAATAGCCCTCCAAATTATTCAACTTAGGGCAGACACCGGGTTCAATTCATATGCTACTGGTTGTCACAAGATGACACCGGTATTGAAGACAAAGACGTCATAGACCCAGTGACGCAATGCACTAAACCTTCTAAGCCACTCAAGTTCTCTCAAAAGAGCTTGTTTCATTCTCACAGGGAACCCTACGTAATCTATCGACTCTCTCGTAGAGATTGTTGGTATTGAAGAAGGAGACCCTCCCCAGTCTCCGCCAGAAAATCAAAATGCACTAATCGAGTCTAGAGCCATGAGATTCATCAAAAGATCTCTTAGGAACACCTTATATTTCATCACTTGATTGTTCAAACTATAAGGACACAAGTGGCATATTCAAGAGTCCCAGATCTGCTTAATCTGCCGAACATTTATAGGGGTTCACAATTGTGATCTCGGTGATTGAATGGAAACTCCGCCATGGTCAACATCAAACCTTGAAAGAGTCACTTGGTAACTCCTTGTGGGTTACGCTTAGTGTGTCTCAAATGGTCTACACTGGGGTGATGCTTGGTGTACCTCCAGTGACTCATACTGTAGGTGTATTTTGGTACATCGCGTTATCTCACTTGTGGGACTCCAGTTAGGAACACCTTTTGTGAGAATTAGAGATGTGTTTTCACACTATGTTGTTAACACTTTCAAAGTTCAAACTTGTGTATTGGATTATTTCTAACCCATGTTTTATGTTTTTCTTCTTATGGATGCTCACGGTTGGAAAAGATCGTGCAGAGACTCATCAAAGTCAAAGAAATTGAAGTTCTCTCAAAAGCAAAGAAAATTTAAGAAAGATTCTACATCAAAGTCAAAGAATCTACAAAGTTATGAGATAAAGATCAAAGTTAAAGAATGAGAGCTTCAAATATATGAATCACAAACTTCACCAGAAGTATGAGCATGTTGGTAATGACTTTCATCACAACAACTAAGATGTGATAGAAATTCCAACCCGATCACAAAACAAGAACAAAGAACAAAGATGCAAAGAATCAAAGACGTCACAAGCTATGAACGCCAAAGAAGTTCAAGACGTCAAACGACCTAAGCAAGACAACAAATGATGACCAACCATTAGGGGGAGATTGTTAGGAACATGTTTTATTACCAAGTGTAGGTCATTTCATTTGTAATATGTCGTTAATAATTATGGTTTATAAATGTTTGTAATTAGTTTATCAGCTCATGTAGTAAGCCCATGAGTCGTGATAGAAGGTTCTTCTAGAACCAGGGGAAACACTACTTATGTAAACACTATAAATATCCCCTCCCTAGAAGGGATAGGGTTGTTGGTTCTAATTGCAATTATCATTTTCATTAATCATTCATTAGTTCCTTCCACTTTCTCTCACTAAAACTTTCTCTCTCTAGAAATACATATTGTTGTGATAACATGGTGACCTAACACCTAAGATAACATAATAGTAGGTAGGTATGTTCATCAACTAAAACAAAAAATATAACAAAAAAAGCATAAACTGATGAATCAAAAAATAAAAATACGCAGATAAAAAAAAGTAAAAAAGACAAACAAAGCATAAACTGGTGAACCTAAGATAAGATAATAGCTAAATTGATGAAGCAAACATGAAAATAAGAAAAATACAAAAAATGCATAAATTGATGAACATAAGCAGATAACAAAACATAAACTGATGAACCTAAGATAACATAATAGCTAAAGTGATGAACCAAACATAAAAATACAAAAAATACAAAAAATGCTTAAATTGATGAACACAAAACATATAATGATGAAGCTAAGATAAAATAAAAGCTAAACCGATGAACCAAACATAAAAATAAGCAAAATATAAAAAATGCATAAATTGATGAACATAAGCAGATAACAAAACATAAACTGATGAACCTAAGATAACATAAAAGCTAAACTGATGAACCAAACATAAAAATATAAAAAATACAAAAAATGCATAAATTGATGAACACAAAACATATACTGATGAAGCTAAGATAACATAAAAGCTAAACTGATGAACCAAACATAAAAATAAGCAAAAATAGAAAAACTGCTTAAATTGATGAACATAAGCAGATAACAAAATCTACAAAATAATGTACTCACTTATCAAACTCTTAACAATAAAATTACCTTGATTAAATTGATGAGCATCAACAATCGTCATTACACACCGATTTAACCGCCAAAAATCCCCAATTTTTATCAAATTAATTGATTGAACGGTTAAAAATCCCCAATTTTTATCAAATTAACCGATTGAACAGTTAAAAACCCTAATTTCTTCCGATTAACCAATTAAACGGTTAAAAACCCTAATTTCTTCCGATTATGAGATTGAACGATAAATTCTTAACTGATATGAAGAATTAACACAATTTGAAGAACAAATAACGATTCAAATAACCAAATATGAAAAGAGAGCAAAAAAGCTCTAAATTTACAAAATATGAACAAATGAAAAAATAAAAAAAAATTAAAATTGAATGAGTGAATGAATTGAATGGAAATCATCATGAAAATATCGTTTATATATGGCCGGAAAACTCAAACAGATCCGATCAAATAGAAAGAGCAGATGAGAATAGAAAGAGAAAAAAAGAAAGAGGAAAGAATAACGGGGGGACTAAAATTACATAAATGTCCTTGAGGGAAAAAAGAGGGGGGACACGTAGCATAACCAGAACTCTTTTTAGACTTTGTAAAAGTTCCCCTCATTTTAAAGGATCCGCACATATCATTTTTTAAAAATTCTAAGCTTATAAAGAGAAAAATACAACACATATAAAGTAATAAGAAGTAAAACATGATCCCTACTATGCAATCAAAAATAGAAATACAAAGTTTTGAAACTGAACCATTCTGTAGGCTCTTCTTATTGATATGTATAGTAGTTGTCAAGTCATCTCGATTTCTAGTTACGTAATGAGTTAATAATTAATCTTATGATGTGAGGTGGTAGTATTTCTGTTAAAGCACTATTGTGTTTGATGATCTCCATGAGATGCAAGTGACGAGAATGAGAGAGTAGGTCTAACAATTATATACTTTTTTTTTTCATCATGTCCAGTTGTCCTTCATACTCAATTGCTCACCGTATAGTACCCCCTTGCCATGCCTGAAGTACTTGTTTAATTTTTTTCTTTTATTTTTTTGTATGAATAGTTATGGAGTACGAAGTATTATTTTAAATAATTTATCTCTCATAACATCACTGCAACATTTAACTTTTACTTCTTCTGTCACACCCCAAAAATTACTGTTTTTGCGTGAATGGAATTCTGAGGATTGGTATTTATAGCATCACAATCACAGTTATATTGAACGACCTAAAGTGTCGTTTGGAAAATATCGTTTGATTCATAAAATCAGGTTACAAAACATAGGTCCCAATAGATTTCCAAGATACCAAAATAAGTTTATTACAACCAAACGATAGTTAAGTTAAAAACAAATGTAGGAGACACGTCAACACCCGGACTCTATGATAAGTCCACATGCATGCCATGAAGTGAATGCCTTAGATACCCGAGATAAAACATGCTAAAAGTGTCAACACAATGGTTGAGTGAGTTCATAGAGTTTGGTTAACAAGTAAAGCTTTTAAAGAGCGTTCATGCAACAAAGGCAAAGTTTGGTCATTTAGAATAGTCCACAAAAGCAAAGGCATTGCAAATCCACTCAGTTCAAGTTCGCCAAAACTTGCAACTTTGTGTGTTCACAACCTTTACCGAAATATGTCTAGTTTATGTTCAAGCACTCGAGGTTAAATGAGTTCTCAAAGCAAAGGCATTGTAAATCCACTCGGTTCAAGTCCCGCCATACAAAACTTGCAACCGTTGTGTTCACAACCCCATTGCAAAAATATAGTGTGTCTAATAGTTAAAGTATAAGTGGTCATAATAATTCACAAAATTGCACTACGTATATAATAATTCAGGGGATGCTCCCGATGAAACCAAATTATCTTTGGTGCCACTACCCAAAGTTATTGAATGCCCCTTCCCAAAGATATACTGGGTGCCTCTTCCCAGATATCCTTGGTGCCTCTTCCCAAAGATATAATTGCCTCTTCCCAAATATCTTGGGTGCCTCTTCCCAAAGATATACTCCGAACATAGGAGACTTTATAGTGATGCTCCGAACAAAGGAGACCTTATAGTGATGCTCCGAACATAGGAGACTTTATAGTGATGCTCCGAACAAAGGAGACTTTATAGTGATGCTCCAAACATAGGAGACTTTATAGTGATGCTCCGAACAAAGGAGACTTTATAGTGATGCTCCAAACATAGGAGACTTTATAGTGATGCTCCGAACATAGGAGACTTTAGGTCAAGGTCATAACACGTACGGTTCAATAAGTTCAAACAAGTCATAAGTTTGTATTTAAGTTCAAAAGTTCCGTTCAAAAGTTAAGTAATTAAGTTCAAAGATTTAAGTCGAGTTCAAAAGTTGAAGCGATCAAAGAGCTTAAAACATATCAAAAGGTTCAAGATAGTGGCGTTCAAAATCTTGTCAAACAAGTTTAAAATATATCAAAAGGGTTCTTCTGAGTTTAGAGAGTTCAATTATATGTCAAAAAGTTCAAATCAAGTCCAAAGTGTTCACTTATATGTCAAAGGGTCGAATCAATTTAAAAGAGTTCAAATATACATGTCGAAGGGTTCAGAATCAAGGAAAGTGTTTCAACTAATAGCGTTCATAATATAGTGATCAATTTAGTTCGGGCATAATCTACTTACGCACACATAGAGTGAAACAAAGGATATTTAAGTTCATATAAAGGTAAAGTAAAAACAAGTAGTTGAGCATGTATCTCCCCCGAAGAGTTTGTAAAACAATTAAACGAGTAAAAGTGGGGCTACGAACTCACCTGATGCAATGATTATGGTGACAAAAGTAGATATGTTGAAATGAGGTGCGATCTCTATCCACAACCTAATATGAATGATATGCTCTAATATAAGTCATGAAACAATGTCGATGCATCTGCTCCATATGATATCCATACCACTTATGCGTTTTGGAAATAATGTTTATCGTCAAAATATATGTTTATGACATCTCGTCATATTATAAAATACTTTACAAGTATTTACGTTGAAATGATATCATACGATAATCATTTAGTGATTTATTATGAAATTATAACTTTTCGTTGTAAAATAATGTCGTTGAAATTTTCATGAAAGTGACTAAAATGACCTTGAAAAGTTAGTTAAATGAAATGGTTACGTCGAGTGTTAGGAAATGAACTCAACGGTTTTGGGAAGTTTGTATCATTATCTCAAAGTTTTAGTGTTTAAGTTTCCATCCTAGAGGTCGATCACGAAAAATATAGGTTACGTATTGTACTTTAGTCCAAAAATATAGTTTGAAAGGATGGTTTTGGGCAAAGTTTGAGTGACTATATGTTATTGATTACAACTCCGCTCAACAAGCGGTTGGACATTTTGGAAAATATGCTAGGCTAACTTACTTTTACTAGAAGACATCACGTTATAAAAAGTTCTACATCATTGTTAAAAACGTCCGCCAACATGGTCCTTTAGTTGCCGTAGTATGTTTTTAATAAAGAATATATTAATTTTGCTAATAGAATAGAGTTACGGCAACTTGGTTTATCGCGTGTAATTTAATCGTTACAATTCCGTTTTCGTTTCTACATCCTTAGATTCGTGTCAAGGTATACTAATATATTTTGATAATTGACACAATTTATAAAGCTTAAGACTCATTTTTGACTCGTAAGGTGTAACATTTTCAATGCTGAAATTTCTGAAATTAATAGTTTTCCTCGTCAAACTTGAAAAATTCATAACTTCTTCGTTATAGCTCCGTTTTAATCCGTTCAAGCGACGCAGTTCGTTTTAAAGTATATTTTCTAAATATCAAGGCAAAAAATTCGTGCCTACTGTCGGATTTTCCAGAAAATCAAAACAAGATCAGACCACTATATTTACTTGTCGAAAAGAGTTTTCTGTTACTAAACCTATTCCAATCCCTTCAAAACAACTCCAAAGCTATTCTAATCCTACCATACACCTTCTTAGGGTGTCATGGGTTCCTAGACATCACCAAAACTAAAATATAACAAAGGGTAATTATAGGATGATTTAGATATATATAACCCTTGAAAATCAATGAAAAAGTGGTACAACATCATATGACTTGCATGTTTTTGCTCAAATATGATGAAATGGATATGAAATGAATATGAAAAATGAAAAATAGACATGAGATGCTTACAAGAATACTTGATGAGGTTTATGAGAACAAAGGGGTTTCCTAATCACTTGAGGTTTTTATTGCAAAACCTATACAACAAGTGATACTAGATTGTTAAATAACTTGTCTTGAAAATTTGAGATGATCCTTTTGATCCTTTTGGTGTTGCCGGTTTTGGTAGAGAAGAAAGAGCAAATGGTTTTACACTTGGTGAATTATGAGTTGAATGTGCAAGTAGTTGAGTATAATATGATATATAGTTAGATATTTTGGCAAGACAAGATCCACCAATCAAGGGGAGTTGATAGTTTATTATTATCATTAATATTTTTATTAAGTATGTAAATGTAAATGTATATTTGTGTAAGCATAAGTAATAACTTGTGTAAATATTTGAGCTTGTAGGGTAGTGTTAGCTAAAACTAAATTTTAACGGGTCAAAGTAAAATATATTGAGGTCATAAAATTATAAAAATACATTTCTTGAAAGATTTGAGTGAATAAATATTTATAGGGTTGAATTTAAGAAAACCGTCGTAATTTATATAAACAACTTATTTATATCTGAAATAAATTTAAAACACAGATGGTAAAAATAATATATATTTTTTTTTATAACTTAATATGAGTCTAAAAATATATTGTGATAAATTTTTGGAAGTATTGGATTAAATGTTCAAAATAATTAATTACGCGATAGCGTTTATTTAATAAGAAAATAAACGTTTAATGAAAATGCAAAACCATGCACGAACCGATGTGAAATGATGAATATGGAGTATGATAAATGACCGGAAATTGAGAATTGTGACATTCTTCCCATGTCAAAGGAATCACGTCCTCGTGATTCAATCGATGATACTATGGTTCGAACCTCGACAAGGGTTCTAAAAGTTTATGCTTGTGTATGGTCTATATGATTATGTCAATGCTCATGTATATGAGTTACTCGTCCACAAGGAATGCACGTTCAGTGCTATAAATTGAGCAATTCCGCCCTAAATACATGCTTTCTTATGATTAGGCTCGATGAGACAAGCTTTCCATTCTCAAGCAAAATTTTTAAAAGACTTTTTGGTAACCGATTTTACTTAATCCCACACAATTCATCAAGAAGCGTCATACGATTAGGCTAAATCGGTTTAGGTAACGACTTGTTTCTAGCTCGATCTTTGTAACTCATCAAACAAGGCGTAAAACGGATCAAACCTGAAACAAGTGGTTTGAAGAAAATCTTTTGAAAATTGGCTGATACTGAAATGCTACACATATGAGACTACTACTCCCTATTGCATGATTCTTCAAGATTAGACAGGTGATCGGCTATGTATAATTTAGAGTAACTATGCAATGCTTGGACTAACTCATATGATGTTTGGTGTTGAGTCATAAGTCATGTATAGTGTGCACTTATAATGATATGATGAGATGCTATGATGATGTAGTTATAGTCTAGGGTCAATGATGCAACCTAGTTCTCTATAATGAAGCTCTGATGCCAATCTGTCACACCCCAATTACCTTTTGCGGCCGAATGGAATTCACGGGGATTGACCATAACATCACAATCACAGTTATATTGAACGACCTAAAGTGTCATTTTGAAAATATCGTTTGATTCATAAAATAATCGAGTTTACAAAACATAGGTCCCAATAGATTTCCAAGATACCAAAATAAGTTTGTTACAATAAAACGATAGTTAAGTCAAAACAAATGTAGGAGAGACACGTCGACACCCCGACTCTATGATAAGTCCACATGCATGCCATGAAGTGAATGCCTTAGATACCCGAGATAAAACATGCTAAAAGTGTCAACACAATGGTTGAGTGAGTTCATAGAGTTTGGTTAACAAGTAAAGCTTTTAAGAGCGTTCATGCAACAAAGGCAAAGTTTTGGTCATTTAGAATAGTCCACAAAAGCAAAGGCATTGCAAATCCACTCAGTTCCAAGTTCCGCCCATACAAAACTTGCAACCGGTGTGTTCACAACCCACTGCCAAAATATGTCTAGTTTATGTTCAAGCACACGAGGTTAAATGAGTTCTCAAAGAAAAGGCATTGTAAATCCACCGGTTCCAAGTCCGCCCATACAAAACTTGCAACACTGTGTGTTCACAAATTGCACAAAATATAGTGTGTCTAATAATTAAGTATAAGTGGTCATAATAATTCACAAAATTGCACTCATTATATAATAATTGAGGATGCTCCGATGAAACAAATTATCTTTGGGTGCCACTACCCAAAGTTATACGGTGCCCTTCCCAGATATCTTGGGTGCCTCTTCCCAGATATCTTGGGTGCCTCTTCCCAATACTGGGTGCCTCTTCCCAAAGATATACTCAAACATAGGAGACTTTATAGTGATGCTCAGAACAAAGGAGACCTTATAGTGATGCTCGAACATAGGAGACTTTATAGTGATGCTTCAAACAAAGGAGACTTTATAGTGATGCTCCAAACATAGGAGACTTTATAGTGATGCTCCGAACAAAGGAGACTTTATAGTGATGCTCCAAACATAGGAGACTTTATAGTGATGCTCCAAACATAGGAGACTTTAGGTCAAGGTCATAACACGTACGGTTCAATAAGTTCAAACAAGTCATAAATTTGTATTTAAGTTCAAGAGTTCCGCTTCAAAAGTTAAGTAATTAAGTTCAATTTAAGTCGAGTTCAAAAGTTGAAGCTTGTCAAGAGTTTAAAACATATCAAAAGGTTCAAGATAGTCGAAGCGTTCAAAATCTTGTCAAACAAGTTTAAAATATATCAAAGGGTTCTTCAGGGTTAAGAGAGTTCAATTATATGTCAAAAAGTTCAAATCAAGTCCAAAGTGTTCACTTATATGTCAAAGGTTCCGAATCAATTTAAAAGAGTTCAAATATACATGTCGAAAGGTTCAGAATCAAGGAAAGTGTTTCAACTAATAGCGTTCATAATATAGTGATCAATTTAGTTTGGGCATAATCTACTTACGCACACATAGAGTGAAACAAAGGATATTTAAGTTCATATAAAGGTAAAGTAAAAACAAGTAGTTGAGCATGTATCTCCCCCAAAGAGTTTGTAAAACAATTAAACGAGTAAAAGTGGGGCTACGAACTCACCTGATGCAATGATTATGGTGACAAAAGTAGATATGTTGAAATGAGGTGCGATCTCTATCCGCAACCTAATATGAATGATATGCTCTAAAATAAGTCATGAAACAATATGTGCATGCAACTCCATATGATATCCATACCACTTATGCGTTTTGGAAATAATGTTTATCGTCGAAATATATGTTTATGACATCTCGTCATATTATAAAATATTTTACAAGTATTTACGTTGAAATGATATCCTACGATAATCATTTAGTGATTTATTGTGAAATTATAACTTGTAAAATAATGTCGTTGAAAATTTCATGAAAGTGACAAAACGGCCTTGAAAAGCTAGTCGTAAATGGTGCACGTCGAGTGTTAGGAAATGAACTCAACGGTTTTGGGAAGTTTGTATCATTATCTCAAAGTTTTAGTGTTTAAGTTTCCATCCTAGAGGTCTCGATCACAAAGAAAAATATAGGTTACGTATTGTACTTTAGTCCAAAAATATAGTTTGAAAGGATGGTTTTGGGCAAAGTTTGAGTGACTATATGTTATTCGTTACAACTCCGCTCAACAAACGGTTGGACATTTTGGAAAATATGCTAGGCGAACTTACTTTTACTAGAAGACATCACGTTATAAAATGTTCTACATCATTGTTAAAAACGTCCTAACATGGTCCTTTAGTTGCGAGTAGTATGTTTTAATAAAGAATATATTAATTTTGCTAATAGAATAGAGTTACGGCAACTTGGTTTATAAGCGTGTAATTTAATCGTTACAATTCCGTTTTCTACGTTTTCTACATCCTTAGATTCGTGTCAAGGTATACTAATATATTTTTGATAAGTCGACACAATTTATAAAGCTTAAGACTCATTTTTGACTCGTAAGGTGTAACATTTTCAATGCTGAAATTTCTGAAATTAATAGTTTTCCTCATCAAACTTGAAAAATTCATAACTTCTTCGTTATAGCTCACTTTTAATCGTTCAAGCGCCACGTTCGATTTTAAGTATATTTTCTAAATATCTAGGCCAAAAATTCGTGCCTACTGTCGGATTTTCCAGAAAATCAAAACAAGATCAGACCACTATATATACTTGTCGAAAAGAGTTTTTCTCGTACTAAACCTATTTCAATCCCTTCAAAACAACTCCAAAGCTATTCTAATCCTACCATACACCTTCTTAGGGTGTCATGGGTTCCTAGACATCACCAAAACTAAAATATAACAAAGGGTAATTATAGGATGATTTAGATATATATAACCCTTGAAAATCAATGAAAAAGTGGTACAACATCATATGACTTGCATGTTTTTGCTCAAATATGATGAAATGGATATGAAATGAATATGAAAAATGAAAAATAGACATGAGATGCTTACAAGAATATTTGATGAGGTTTATGAGAACAAAGGGGTTTCCTAATCACTTGAGGTTTTTATTGCAAAACCTATACAACAAGTGATACTAGATTGTTAAATAACTTGTCTTGAAAATTTGAGATGATCCTTTTGATCCTTTTGGTGTTTCCGGTTTTGGTAGAGAGAAAAGAGAGAGCAAAATGGTTTTACACTTGGTGAATTATGAGTTGAATGTGCAAGTAGTTGAGTATAATATGATATATAGTTA
The DNA here is from genome assembly GCA_910596185.1 of Chrysanthemum makinoi. Lineage (NCBI taxonomy): Eukaryota > Viridiplantae > Streptophyta > Magnoliopsida > Asterales > Asteraceae > Chrysanthemum > Chrysanthemum makinoi. The sequence goes on along the minus strand of OU343222.1, from coordinate 291,256,199 downwards.
GATATTTTGGCAAGACAAGATCCACCAATCAAGGGAGTTGATAGTTTATTATTATCATTAATATTTTTATTAAGTATGTAAATGTAAATGTATATTTGTGTAAGCATAAGTAATAACTTGTGTAAATATTTGAGCTTGTAGGGTAGTGTTAGCTAAAACTAAATTTTAACGGGTCAAAGTAAAATATATTGAGGTCATAAAAATTATAAAATACATTTCTTGAAAGATTTGAGTGAATAAATATTTATCGGGTTGAATTTAAGAAAACCGTAGTAATTTATATAAACTTAACAATTGATATACGAAATAAATTTAAAACAATTAAACTAAAAATAATATATTTTTTTATAACTAATATGAGTCTAAAATATATTGTGATAAATTTTTGGAAGTATTGGATTAAATATTCAAAATAATTAATTACGCGATAGCGTTTATTTAATAAGAAAATAAACGTTTAATGAAAATGCAAAACCATGCACGAACCGATGTGAAATGATGAATATGGAGTATGATAAATGACCGGAAATTGAGAATTGTGACATCTTCCTATATTTTTCACACATTTTTTGGTCACCTACTCCCATTAATATTTAGTTGTTGAAAAGGATCACACATGTGTATGCTTTTTCCCACATCTCCTTTTCCTCTTTGTATAATCTACATCACAAGACTATGTGCATGTTTTGATATTTAATGTCCAACTCCAAAAGTTGTTTTAGCATTTGTTCAAACTATAATTATTTCTTTTACAAAAGGGTTTTAATGTCTTTTGATCAACATTTCAGTTGTTTGTTGGTGTGCGGTTTTATGGGATTTTCATAAACCAAAATCTCATTTCTGCCATGACACTCATTATTATCATGTTTTTTTTTCTAGGTTCATGTTTTGATTAATTCGTTAGTTAATCAACTAAATAATATTCGTATAAGTTTGTTAAAAAACATAAACATTAATCTGTCAATAAAAGATATTATTTTAGAAAATGTAAAATCTAATACTATCTGGGATTGAATTCTAGTCCCACAATACCATGTGTTAAGGTGTGTTTGTTAAAAGTAGCGGTGAGCAGAGCTCACCGTTTCTTAAAAAAGCATAGAGAAAATGAGCATTTTAAAAAATAGCAATGCTCACCGCTCATTTACCAAACTAACAATAAAAACCAAAAAGCTCATTGCTCACCGCTTATCATCCTAAAATACTCCGCACCAAACATAGCCTTAACCTCCATCTCTCACCAAATACTCATACCTTGCCGTGTCAACTTTCTTTATAGTCAAACCTCACCTTTTTTTCTTCTACTTATTTGCATTTCATATTCCTTTAAAATGAATATAAGTAGCATTTTATTACTGTAATCATATGATACAGAGGACAATTTTCAATTTATAGACGATAAACTTGAACGGAAAAGATGCATAACATAAGTTAAATCGCTATATGTAAGTGTAAGTGTATAATAATACCGACGCAAAAGCACCATATGAATAAAAATAATACAAAACTTAAAAAACGTAAATGAAGAATTCAGACGCTTGAATTCAAATATCAATGCAGTTTTCACTTTTCATCATCAATCAAAATGAAAACAATGTTCTTTTATATTTTATGAATTTATCTTCAAATAAATCTACATAAATTCATATTATATACTATAAAAAATTATTGCTAAAAGTTACAAAATAAAGGTGGAAAGACTTAACCGGACATCTATGTAACGAATTTCATATAAATAATGGGTGAAAGGTTTGTTACATGTAGCTTTAAATCTTCAATATTATGTAAACAAATACTTGGCTTCATCCTACTATCTTCAAATGTTCACAAGCTATCTTCCAAATATCCAACCATCCATCTTTAAATTTTCAAGACCATCAAAACAACTACAACATCACATGAACAAATTAAATATTAGAAAGACCAAATTTTAGAAATAAATATAACTCACAAAATCAAGCAACAAAATGGCAGACAGAAAAAAATCAATCTAGATAGAACACGTTTAGGCAAGAAAACTCGGCATATACAAACATCGTCACCATCACAGACTTCATAGATTAAATCTAGAGAACCCAAAACTACACAAAATAGTGTACATGTAAGTTTAGGCACATGACCAAAATCAAATAAAAGATAAGTTAGGAAGAAAAAGAAAGGGTTACCATTGTCGGAAAATGGTGTTGCCGACAAATTGGAAGTGAGTAAAGGAAAGCTGAGTTTGAGAGATGGAGTGGGAGGGAGATAAGATATAAATATCATGGAAGCAAACAAAATCATATCTAACCTATAAATCTAAGAGGAAAAACTACAGTAAATACAAAGTAAAGAAAAAAGGTTGTAATACGAGAGAGAAGAGAGTGGTAAAAAAAATGAGTTTTCAATGAAGAAGAGGGAAGAAGTGATCAACATAAGGTAAAGATGAGAAAGAGTGGGTTATGTGGCATTTTTTTAGCATGCTCAAGAGGGTTACGTGGCATATTTTTAGGGTGCTACAGTAATAAAATGCCCCTTTTTATATAATAGGTAGGTAGATGTAGGATGAGCTCGATCCAAAAAATGTAAAAATGGAACCGATAGCCAGACCCGATTAGGTTTTGGTTTCAGTTTAGTTCTCAGTTGCGGTTCTGAATTTTCGGGTATTCTAAATTCTTAGGTTGGATCCGAAAAGTTAAATAGAAAAATCTTTTCTTTGGAAAATGATGTATCTTCCCATTCATTGTAATCAAATTTTTATCAAAGATCAAAATGGCATGATCCTCACCCTTCATTCCCTTTAATCTAATAGCTGGGATTGAAAAATGCATGATAGAGCAAAAAAGAAAAAGGGACAAAAAAGTAAATGCTTCTAAGTAATCTCTTATCCTCACCGCTCTATCATTTACCTCTTCACACTTTATTCCAGCTAACACACACACTCTCAATCTCTGATTCACCAACACACACTCACAATCTTTTAGTATGTTTCCCCAAAAATCAAATCGTGGATTCTTCATAGCGTAATTATGCCTAATCGAAAGAAACTGCCGAAACTAGTACTTCTGTTAGCTTTCGACTAATGGATGTTTGGATCAATTTTTCTAGCTCATTTAAAAAACTGATACTATCAACGTTTTAAGTTTCAGTAAGTCAATAAGCCCCGAGCTATATTAGCAAATACTCCTTATATTATAAGCATTGAAACAAATCAATAGGGGCCCAACTTTGTCAAGCGTTAAGCATTAAGAGATAAATAAAATGAACAATATGTTAGGAATTGGAAATTCCATATTAAAGTGTTGGTCACCCCAATTATGGTCTAGCATATTTTAGCTCGTAGACTTGTAGTTATTTACGTTGTTTTGTAGTTAATTAGTTAATTAGTAGCGTAAAATAGTTTAGTGTAATACCGTGGAGGAAGGACGGGTCTTTACCCACTGTATACCTAATCCACAGGCCGTTAGGAGGTCGTGTAGTCTTGTAACTATAAATACCCCTTCCATCCTTGGAAGGGGTGTGGCTTGGAATCTAACCTTCTCATTTTTATTGAACCAACTCTCTACCAAGAACACCATCTCTTTACTTTCTCTCTCTAAAATGTCTAACATGTATTTTGATCATCCAAGACCACCCGAATCATCAAATACCATAAATATAACGATCCTACAAGTGGTACCAGAGCCAATGTTGTTGTGTTGTGTTGATTTTTGGTGGTTTTTGTACCTTGTTAAAACTGTTTTTTTTTATTACTAATTGATGGTCAGAAATATATATTTTCGATGGATTCTTATGGTTAACAGTTTTTTATACATGGTATGTATCCATTTGGTCAAAAAAATGTCACATGGTGTGTTTAAGTCAACAAAATATGTCTTGCTTAAACTTTAAGCCAAGTCAATTTTTTCTTTTGTTTCATTTTAGTGACGTTATTTTTTGTGCCAATCCGTATCTGTGAAATATTGGTGGTCAGTTTTCATCGTCATAATGGGCATAATGAAGCTTTATAGCAGTTTTTTTTCTGGGTTCTTGAAGCTGAACGAAAATATTTGTCGGAAACATCGCCGGAAAAAAATAAAATGGTCAAATCTTGTTGTCTTTCTTGTTAGCGAGTTGTCGAAAGTTGTTATAGCGACTTGGTTACAAAAGATAATATAGCGACTTGCATAATGAAGTAGCTACTTATTGAAGTAGCGACTTGACTTGTCAAAATGGGTAGCGACTTGTCATAACTATTTAGCGACTTGTTTTTGATAATATGTAGCGATTTGTACTTTTAGACCTAGCGACTTACACAGAAAGGAAGAAGAAGAAGACCTAGACTATTTGACCACGACTTCACACATAATACCAAAGACTACTCGACCTCAGTCCCAGTCAAGAAAATCATCAGTCCATGATCTTTAAAAAAAATGACTACTGGGTTTTTGTACGGTATTATTGACGCGAAATGCTATCCCATATGTGGTCATTACTTTTTGCCGGTGAATCAAAGGACATTCGTTTACAGCAATTCTCTTGGGTTATCTAATGCCACAGAACGTTTACGATACTTCACAGTCTAAGCAAAATCTTTCAAGAATCTTCAGCGTCAGTCACGACTTTTCAAGATGTTTGCTTATGACAAGAACTTCTACGTCGAGATGGTGCATTACTTCGTTATGATGCTTCCGAAAGTTCAAAACCATCATGGGGGAGAAACGTGTACTTTGATGTGTTACGGTTAACCTCTAGGGAAAAGGAGTTTATAGTACTGTATGGTTTGTGAAGTTATCTACATATGGGTGTTAATGATGGAGAATGAACCATTAATGAACCCCTGCATGTTCCCCTAAAATAGATATTCACCGAAACCAATGTTGTCATAACACGTTCAAACTAACATTGTTTACGGTTTTGTCTTGATTTTGTAAAATCCCGAGAAAGAACCTATTTCTCGGTTTAAATCATAGACTTGTAAAATCCTGTGACAATGGAAACATTTTGTAATTGTAAAGTGCATTTTCGGATCTATCTTACGGTTTATTCTTGGTTTTGTAAAATCCCACAAAAGAAACTATTTCGGTTTAAACCATAGAGTTGTAAAATCCCGTAATGATGGAACCATCTTGGAGAAAGGAAAGTGTATTTCGATATCTCTTTGATCTTTGGTGCTACGGTTTCTTTCAAAGAAGAGATAAAAGAGTGTACTTCATGAATTGGATGATTGGATATCGCCATGGCAGTTTGTTACTACATGGTTTCTGGGGTTATGTGCTTTTAAACCATGGTCGGGATGAAACCATTATCAAAGTTCACTTTTAAAGTCAAAGGAGGCTAGATTTGAGCTTTTAACAAAGATGTGACAACGGCGTTAATTCAGTATTATTTATTTGAGGTTGAAGTGAAATATCATGGGCGAGTGTACTTAGCAAGGTTGTCAAAATCGCGATCCTACGATCCTACACACAAAACGATCGGGATCTTAACAAGATCGTAATCCGTAGGATCGCTTGCGGGATCGTAGGATCGCGATAGGATCGTAGGATCGAGGATCGTCGTATAGGATCGCCTATTACTATTTTTTATTATTTTTTTTTTGTATATTAACTTATTAAGTATAAGCTCATGTCTTAAAGCCCAATGACTAAGAATTTTTCAAAAAAATTATTATTTTTGTGCTTTTAATTAATTGTCTCTTGCAAGATTAATGAGTGTAAAATCATTATGTTTTTATAGACTATTTAGAAATAGTTTAGATGTGTCTTTTTGGGTTTATTATGAAAAACGATTTCGTGATTTTTAAAATGTCAGAAGCTTGTTTTTGAAGTAAACTATTTACATACTTGACCCAATTTTGTTCATATTTTATTTTATGTTACATATAAAAGCATGAATATTTTAATTTAATTTATTTGGTCATCAAGAAAAAAAATTCAGTAATATTATCATAATATTCTAATTTAATTTATTTGGTCATAAAAAAAAAAAATTTTTTGGTTGCCCTCTATTATAAATTATGCCGTTTCATTTTCAGATACAATCATTTTATCTTTTGCATTAATCTATATATTGTAATAAAAAAATTGCAGAATCACGTGCTAATAAATTAATATTATCTTTTTGCATAAATGTTATCACGAAAAACCTATAATAAAAAAATATTAAAATAAGAAGTAGGTGCACCGTGCACGTATGTAGTAACTTTGTCCAAGTTTGCATGGCAATATATCTAATATTCTACTACTACGTTACTTGAACATATAACTTTTTCTTTTATCATCTATTTAGATTCGTTTATCATATGAAATATAAAACTACAACCCCTATACAAAAATATATACATTTTCATAGGATCTTACGATCCCGATCCGATCCTACGATTACGATCTTGCAAAGCCAGAAACGATCCTAGGTAGGATCCCGATCCTGACAACCTTGGTACTTAGTATCTGAAGGTATCAGGGATGGTTGGATGAAGATTCTTGTAGTGCTCAGTGTCACATTCAATTGTGGATTTTCAAGAGGTAATGTACGTCTTATGCTTGATGGTTGGTTGGTTGAAGAGTATAGAGTACTTAGAGATGCTAATGGAAATCGGCACCGCTCTTTGTTACATTTGTGCAAGCTTAAGTCACGAGTTTGGGGTAGTTTACTTCAGGTTCAAATTCATTATATCGGGTTTTCTCCATCAGCTGTCACTACAAAGAGCCTACTGAATGAAAAGAGAGAGATTATGACGTCACATTCACATCGATTCGGGCCTCGTACTTCATCATAATGACTATGAACACCAGTTCATGCCTCGTTCTCTAAAGAAAAGAAAATTGTACGTCTTAGTGTGCTTTATCTTCCAAAGAAGAGAAATATTCATATGACGTCTGTTCACATCAGTTCAGGCCTCGTACTTCAACATAATGACGTTTGAATACTTCAGTTCAAACCTCGTACTCTAAAGAAAAGAAATGTATGCTTCAGGTCGCATATCTTCGGAAGAAGAAATCTTCTTATTATGACCATTCTCATCAACATGCTTCATGCTTTTTCCATGCGCTTTTAGTCATCAAGTGAACGAACTACATTGATTGTTTTCTTATTCCACTTGCTCAACTATATTGACGATGGCGACATCATATGCTAATTTTACGGGGGAGAAGTGTGAATATAATGCATTTGGATGATTTTCACTTGTTTAGTCAAGAATGGCAACTTCGCCTGCAATTATTGAGGGGGAGAAGAAGTGTGATAATTATGCATGTTGATTGTTATCTGAGAATAAATGGTCAAACGGCTCCAAACTCATGTAAGAACCGAGCTTCTTCTTATCGGGTCATCTTTACATGGAGTTTCTTCTAAGAGTCGTTGGTTGACATCTTCACTCGGATTGATGAGTTTATCGACAAAGTACTTCCGGTTAATGCTTCACGTACACATCAACATGATGATTCCGAACAATCTCTCGTTCTTGTTTGATGTGATTGGTAGTTTGGTGTTACCATCTTGTGTGTTCGCTTGCGGCTGATTGCGATTTCCTTGATGAACATCTTTCCGTTCTTGTTTGATTGGGAGGGATTTTAGTTAAGGGGATTTGCAAGATGTAAGTTAATTGGGATGCTTTTTGGTGAGATGCTTTTTGGTGTGAGTTGAAGATGTTAACTATCTATTCCCCAACTGAACAATCTTGATGAAGGTCGAGTCTGATCGGTTCTACATTCTCTGCTACATATTAGAAGACTAAAGACGAGTTGCATTTAATGAACTAAAGACTTATTCTTATTCAAGGCATTTATCAAAAAGATTGTCGGTTTTGGGGAAAGCACTAATTGGGGGAGGGTGAAATGTCTGATTTAATCCCCAATTAGACTTGCTCACATTCTTCAGCAAGTTGATTCTCACAGATACATATGAGCTAATGATGTTCTTCTCAAATGATTTCTAGTACACGGGCTTACAAAGAGTTGCTGATTCTGAAGTATCAAAACCAGTGAGGGAAGGAGACACATATCTAAACGCAAGTAAACTTGATGAACTTAATACTTCTAAGTAATTGAAGATAACAGGAAGGATGTTATTATGAGAGAAACTCAAGGTTTGACTCATGGCGAGTAAACTTGATGAGCTTAATACTTCTAAGTGATTAAGAGATATCCGGGAAGACAAATGTCATGACCATGAGAGAAACTCAAGGTTTTACTCATCAAGGCGTTTAGTGTTCTTATTCCAACTACGTGGGGGAAGAGATGTAAGAGACAGTTTCTGAATATAAAAGAAACACACAAGTGAGGAGGCATTTGAGTACTTCGGGTTCTTGAGCTTCATACACAATCATCAGGAAAGATAAATGTGCATTGGGTGGTGTGCTATCATTTATTCTTTGGAACTCTATTTGTGTATTCGGGCTCTTGAAGTCTATTCTAAGAGACGGGCTGCATCATTTCAACTACTTGGGGGAAGTGTTCTCTTGACACCTTTTGGAATGGATCGCTTCAGACTTCAGTGGAATGGAAATTTGAGAAGATTATTTAATGTGGGATGATACGTTGATGTTGTTCTATTGGATGATATAGCCTCGAACGATGAATCACGGTGATTATTCTTAAAAGGAGCGGTACCGGTTTATGATAATGGTGTGCTTCTTTGTGCACTGGCTAAAGCAAGCTTGAAATAGAGCTCGAATCGCTTCAACATAAGGATTTTAGGTTTTGGGGGAAGCTGCCAAAGTCTCACTTTCAGATGGTTCAATTTCTTTCATTCCGAGAGCCCAAAGCTTTGGTGGTGGAGTTTAAGAGATGCGAATTCTATCTTCTACGACGTCTTTGCTCGATATCCATATCTCACATACTTTCATATCATCATCTTCTTTAACTATATCATCTTATCTATCTTTGTATATATTTATCAGAAAAACCAAATACAAAAATACAAATCCAACAAAAGAAAATAGAAAAATATAAAACCAACAAAAACCATAAAAAATCGAAAAATTTGAAAAAGACCAAAAATGTTTTACAAGACATCTCTATCGGTATCGATAACATCTGCGGTCTTAGAAATGTCATTCAATAATGGCAAGGGACCATAGATGAAGTTCGAGTAGGAGGTGTAAATATTCTTTTCAAAACATGTCTCAAAATATGGCTTCGTTATTTGGACATAACCCGTGCTTAAAATATGGCTTACGATTATTTGATTATGTAGTGCTTAAACCATGGTTTGCTATTATTTTCAGATAGCAACCGCTCTTCAAAGAAAGGAAAGTGTTGCGCTAAATCAAATTTTCAAATATTTCGTGCACTTATCCTAAAACAAAACAAGGAAAGTATGTCGAAGGACTGCTGTTCCAACATAAATGCTTTTCCGTCTAAAATTCTTCAGAAAAATATTTGGTGTATTTCAAAATGGTGGAAAATGAGTTGCTTACAAATCTATCAGATTCAGAGTTTTCGTAATAATTGAAAACTCAATCAATGACTTCAGCGCTTTTAAACTTTTTAGAAAATGAGTCATTGATTGAGGGGGAGAATGTTTTCAAATCTATATCATCTATCGGGCTTTCTTAATTATCCTAATATGCTTAATTAAAAATGATGTTAACCTACGTTGAAGGACTAGGTGCCTAGGATAAGATTGTTAGGATTAGATGATTAGAGTTTGATGAACACATAATTCCCATAACTTATATGAACTGATCGATATGTTGAATTGACTTGAATTGGTCGATTGTTGTTTGGGTGATGTTGACCACCATATATCTGTATGTGTGTTCACTAACGTATACAGGTATATTGGTATATAAGAATGTTCCCGATCCGGATCCCACAAATGAAGATGATTGGATGCCGAAAGGAAAGGGTAACTAGATCTTGGGTTGACAAATGAAGAAACGGAGCTTAATTTGACTTCTATGAAGAGTTGGCATAGAATGCAACGTAAGAGGTCTCACTGCATCTGCAGATGGTTTTCTTCTAAGTGATTGAAGAAACGGAGCTTAATTTGACCTCAGTTGGCATAAAAATGCAACGTATGAAGTCTCACTACATCTGCAGACGGTTTTCTTCCAACCCTACAGCAACAACAGAAGCTTCTCAGCCACCAAACGTATCTTTGTGCAGGATACCATTTTTAAACAATTTTGAAAAATTAATTTTGATTAAATTGTTTTGAAAATGGAAAATATTGTTTTTGAAAATTAATTGAACTAAATTTTGGAAATCACCGGACTTTATTTTATCAAAACTTAAGTCACTCAATCAACAACTTTGGTCATCGATTGAGGGGGAGAGTGATTTATTTTAAAGTATTTTCAAACAATATTTCTTCATAAAAGTCCGTTTTGTACGATAATAAGTGGTGATCTAAAGATTTAATGTTATGTCATGGTATGATTTTTCTTTTGAATCAAGGTCTTTCAAAATGAGATTTTTTCTGTTCTTGTTTGATTGTGAAATTATTTTGTTTTACTTAAAGATCTCTTAAAACAATCATACCTGACACTAACAATCTTTAATGTCTTAAAACTGTTCCTTATTAATCATTTTTCAAAATTAAATTTTACCACGTCTTTCCCTAAAATTTTCTAAATGATTTAAATCAGATGGGATCACAAATCTCGAATGGTTTGATATTTTTGATCGGGGAGAGATCAATAATTTAAATCTCTTGTCTCATTTTTAATGAAATTGGTTTTAGTCCTTCAAAGGCACTCCTGCCTCCATGTGCCAAACGACTTGAAATACACAATGCACATGTTGAGGAGGAGGATTTATCCAAAACAAGATGAGTATTTAAACCTGCCACATATTCTCCCATGTTTTCTAAACCGTATTAAATCACTTGGGATCCAAAATCTCAAAGGGTTTGATATTTTTGATCGGGGGAGAATTTGTGATTTAATAATGAAATTTGATCAAGGATGATCTATTTGATTCAAAAGTGCTAGTTCTCTCTAATATGTGCTAAACTCTTTCGGTTATCGATGCACATATTGAGGGGGAGCAAATGGTTTCTTAATGGATTTTGTAATCGTGGATGTGCTTCAAATGAACTCTTGCCTCTATGTGATAAAATGATTTCAAATATCCTATGCACATATTGAGGGGGAGAATTTACCAAGAAAATCAAATGGCTTTTCCACGGAAATTGTGATCAAAGAAATTATTTCTAAAGAACTCTTGCCTCCATGTGCTAAACAATTTCATAATCATATGCACATGTTGAGGGGGAGGATTTCTAAATGATCAAAACTATTAAGGTACAAAATGCTTTGATCTCGTATCACAAGTACCTTGATTGATTTTCCAAATGATTTTTCAATTGGTTTCGAGAAGAAATGAACAATACCAAAAGACCGACCAATTTACTTTATGCATGGTGTTATAAGGATGGTTAGGTAGGTATTCGTTCCCACGATCCGCCAGAGCCGGAGGGATCTACCCAGGGACAATCCACTAGATAGTGTAGAGTCCTTAGGTATGATGAAAAAAGGAGAAAAATGAGAATATGGGAAGAGTGCGGACTGAGATAGAACTAGAACTGGAATTAACCCAACAAGGTTCTGGTAATGAAGTCTCGGTAAGCACTGAAGGGGTTGAAGAATGAAAAAATAAATGAATGTGAAAAAAGGTGAAAAGAAATAGCCCTCCAATAATTCAACCTTAGGGCAGAAACCGGGTTCAATACATATGCTACTGGTGTTTACTAAGGTAACACTGGTATTGAAGACAAGACGTCATGGACCCAATGACGCACTGTACTAAACTTCCCAAGCTACTAAAGTTCCTCTTAAAAGGGCTTGTTTCATTCTCACGGGGAACCTACATAATCTATCGACTTTCTCTTAGAGATTGTTGATATTGAAGAAGGAGACCCTCTCCCTAGTCTCCGGCATAGGAACCAAAAATGCACAATTGAGTCTAGAGCCAAGAGATCATCCACAATATCTCATTAGGACACTAAATTCTTGAAGACTTGCTGTTTCACACAATGTGGAAAGTAAGAATATATTAAGAGTCCTACGCATTATCCTTGTGGTATTGCCAAAACATCCGAGTGATATGTAAAAATATTCACAATGAAGATGGAAATCCTTCTAGAGCCAACATCAAACAAGCTCTTGGTGGGTGACATGTGAGATCTTCTCGTAAGATCAAGCTTGTGACAACTGGATAGAAACAATGGGGCGATTCAATCTTGAATCAACCTTGGTCCAGGAATGGAATTAACGAATACTTTTGGAAAAACCATTCGATGTGCAAATCTTCTTTTCTCTAGCACGTCGAATGTGTATTCATTTTCAAATTCAAAAAGTATCTCTGATTGAAAAAATACTTTTAGAAAAACCGTTCGATGTGCGAATCTCTTCTTTTCTCTAGTACATCGAATGTGTACTCTTTTATAATACAAAAAGAATTTTGATTGAAAATTGATCTTTCTCATAAAAAACCGTCGCATTGTGCAAAACTCTTTCTTCAAGCATACCGCGATTGTTTTTCAAATCAATTTTCATTCGATCAGTCTCAATTATTTGGTTCACTCACTCCGTGTTGTCTTCTTTGAGACGTTCGGTTTGAGAACGGCTAACAAATTTCGAAACCCTCAAGGAGATTCTTCATAATTATACGATCACAAGCGATTACTTGTCTGTCAACGGGAACCGTGGGCCGTGTACCTCAATTCAACGAAAGTGATCAAAGACACTTTCGTGTGTTTTATTATACTGTTGTTTGAGGTACATTTGGACGGTTCTGTTGTCGAATTGAAAGTGAATCAAAGCCGCATGCTCACAGATCCACACTTAATTGAAGAAATCATGGTAATATCACACATAACAGCTCTGATATTTTTTATACTTATCTTCAACTGCCCTTGCGCAAATATCATGAACCGATAAGGCTTTCGCTACTCCGATGGAAAGATGTCATGATTCAAAAGTGTGAGCATGTCGGTCCAAAAGTCACAACATCACATGAAGGCAACACAACTATGGATGATCTAGAGAGATTTGCTGTGGCTGATGATCTCAAAGGAAGCTCGAAGATCATCAAAGATGTGGATCAGTTAAAGGCCTCCACTGAAAGTACAAAATAATTGGACTATAAAGAATCGCTACTAATGCAAAAGATTGCGAACTTGAAGAATTGAAGTCTATGAGCTCAAGAACAAAGACAAAGATAGAATGCTAGGAAGCAAAATGTATTTCATGGGGTGACCTCCCTTAGGGGAGATTGTTAGGAATTGGAAATTCCATATTAAAGTGTCGGTCCCCCAATATGGTCTAGCATATTTTTAGCTCGTAGACTTGTATTTCCCGTTTGTTTATCAGTTTATTAGTTAGTTAGTAGCGTAGAATAGTTTAGTGTAACCGAGTGGAGGAAGGGCGGGTCTTTACCACTTGTATATACCGATCCATGGCCGTCAGGAGGTCGTGTAGTCTTGTAACTATAAATACCCCTTCCATCTTTGGAAGGGGTGTGGCTTGGAATCTAACCTTCTCATTTTTATTGAACCAACTCTCTACCAAGAACACCATCTCTCTACTTTCTCTCTCTAAAATGTCTAACATGTATTTTGATCATCCAAGACCACCCGAATCATCAAACACCATAAATATAAAGATCCTACACAATATTTTTATGATTTTTTTTACTAAAAGGTATTTAAATAGATGAACATAACAAGTCTCTTAAAAGTATAAACCGACAGGTCTTTTACACATTGCACAATTCACATCATAGCCAAAGAGTTATTTATTTATATCAATGTTTATGTCTTACTGGTGGGCTAGAAAGATACACACAAGTATTAGACAATTTAAGTACTTAAGTAGTGTTATGATATTGTATTTAGTATAGGTTGATTCGAATCAATCTGCACGATGATGTTGTTAGAAACATGTCCATATTATTTTGTCATGTAAATCGGTGTTGATATGTCAACGCAGTTAGTGTTTTAGCTCATAAGATATTATGACAGCAACATGTCTATATTCGTTTGAATTTCGTCCAATTATCTATATTAATGTGTTATATGCTTAGTTTTTTGGTTCTTTGCGTTTTAACCTTTGATGTTGATGACTTTGTAGACGATGATGCTAGAATTGATACGCTTTTGAAAACATCGGATTGAAGGAAAAGATTCACACAAACTACTGATGTTCCCAAAGGTATTTATATTCAGATATCATCTTTACTTTCTTATCTATCAAGGCGAATGCAATTTTTTGTTTTGACCTTATTTTTCGGACAAACATAGTCATTGTAGCCAAACTCATAAGTGGGGAACTGATTATCTTACATTACATGATCACTTCTGATCAGCGAAAATCACTTGTGATTTGGAAAGATCACTTGTGTTTTGTGCAAATCACAAGTGATTTGTGCAAATCAGAAGTGACTTACAAATACTTAAACATGTGATTTTAATTTTAATTACAAGTAGTTTACATTTTCTTACAAACCTTTCAATTGTTTTAAGCAGGTGTCACAGATCCTAAACCATCTTCACAAACTGTTGACAAATTAGCAACTAAAAAAAGGTCAACCCATCCCTACCTCGCATCAGTGAAGTAAGTGAGCATGGCCCAAGCAGTCCCTATGAAGCACCCAAAACAACTAGATTAACTAAGACTATGGCCTCCCGTGACTCTCCTTCTAAAGATGTTCCTTCTAAAAGGAAAAAAAACTAATGTTGAAAAGAAGGTGACAGATTTGAGTCAGAATCAAATGTGGGTTCTAGTCTTAAGAGGTCTAAGAAAAAGATTGACCCAAAACCGAATCCTGAGCCAAAGCCAAAGCCTGAGCCAAAGTCAAAATCTAAGCCAAAGTCAAAGCCTGAACCAAAGTCAAATCCTGAACCAAAGGCAAATCCTGGCAAGGCTAATCACGAGAGCGGCGATTCACGGTCCAAAGTGAAGCGATGTAAAGGAGAAGCCTTCTCATGCGAAGCCTGCTGCAAAGGCGAAGCCTTCTCAGGTTCCTAGGTGTAATGTTGAAAACAAGAAAAGAACTCGAAGTAATGTGCATGCCACATACTCATTATAAACATAAGCGGGGCCGCCCAAGTAGAGCATCCTTCTGTAAGTCTAAGTCCAATTAAATTCGAAGCGACAGCCCAGAGGTGGAACCTTCGTGAAGGAC
Source organism: Chrysanthemum makinoi (assembly GCA_910596185.1). Taxonomy (NCBI): domain Eukaryota; kingdom Viridiplantae; phylum Streptophyta; class Magnoliopsida; order Asterales; family Asteraceae; genus Chrysanthemum; species Chrysanthemum makinoi. The sequence goes on along the minus strand of OU343222.1, from coordinate 291,241,113 downwards.
AAGTCTAGGGAAAAAAAGACTTCAGATTCTTTTCCAGCGGAAGAGGAAAAAATAGAGAGTGTTAAGAAAATGAAAGCCGTTGCTAACCAGAAGGATAAGGGTAAGAATGTTTTAGAGGGGGAAACTATAAAACATGTGAAGAAGGAAGATGAGTCTGGTTCCGAATCTAGTTTTCAGAAAGGTAAAAGAAGGCGGAAACAAAAGTGTCCAAGTGAGGCGAAAATTAAGAAGGAGTTTATTAATAATGAATATCCTAATATGCGTTCAAGGGTTGTTCCTGATTCGCTTTTTAAAGCAATTCGTGGCGCCAAAGTGAATATGAAGTTGTTTTTGGATAGTATCGATTTTGGATCGTTACATGGAATTAATATGGAAGAAATTCCAGGGAGATTGGGTCGTTTGGTACATTAAATTGTTTTGATAGTAAGAATTTTGTATGCGTTTAAATCAAGGAACTATTCATGTGAATGCTGACAAAGTTCATGATATGTTTGGAATTCCTAATGGTGGAAGATCACTTCTGTCCCTAGATGAGAAACCTAATTGGCCGAAGATCCGTGACACAAGAGTGGCAAGTATTTTGGCGTGAAGATGGGAATAATTCGGCAGTCTCATATTGTGATAAGATTACAAGCAACCCGTGTTGATTTAATATTCAAGCTAATTTTCTTACTTGTCACCACACACTTGGTAAGAATGAGACAACAAATGGGGATCTTTCATTTGATGTCTTGAAAGCGTTTCGAGATGACACTCCGATTGATTGCCTTGATTGGTGTGGCTACATTTGAAACATCTTTATAAGTAAACTCAGGGGGGTCCTGGTCTCTACTACAATGCCGGTGTTTTCCTTGTTGTAGTAAGTTTTCTTTTCATATTTTTATATTTCAAGCTTATGTCTACCTGTAAGCCACTTTGTAAATCACTTGTGATTTACATTTGGCCAATCACAGTGATTTAAATCACTTGTGATTTGCATTTGCAGTGTCAAATCACTTGTGATTTGCCATTTTAGCCTAATACATATTCTTAAACTTTCTTTAAAGCTGATGTGTTAATATATCTTTTGTATGTTTTTATAACTAGCTTTTGTACTTGGATTCAACCAATTTTGAACCCATGCCATATTCGTTCCGCGTCCAGCAATTAAAGACTGGAATTCTACTTGAAGAATAGAATGGATCTTGAGATTGAACAAGGTATTTTTGGCGACTTGGAACTACTGGAGAGGTGGAGAGGAAATTTGGGGTATGAGAGGGTTTTTAAGCTGATGAAGTACATGATTTTACCAGATTGTCTTATCCACCAGCACCGACCAACCAAGAGGTAATATAGGATCACATGCGATTATATACTTTTTATTGTAGTAATTTATGAGCTTTTAGTTAATAAGATACTTTTTTTGTTAACAGGTAGGATTTTGTAAGAAGCGAAGTTCTCCATCATTTCTGATGAGATGGAAGATTTAGAAGAGACCCTCAAAGAATTTAAAAAATTGTTCCCTGGTGATGCCAAGCTGCCTGATTACTTTGAGAAGTATGATCAACTCTTCAAGAAGGTAAAAAATCTAGATGACGAAGTTGATCAGGAAGACGACAATGGATCTGAGGATGATGCCAGTGATGACAAAGAAGAATATGGTGATGCAGAAAATTCTAGTGACGAAGAAGGTTCTGGTGATGAAGACATCAAATCTGGGAAGAATGAAAAAGTAAAATCAGGTAGTGAGGAGGATGATGGCGATGAAGAAGAGAAAGAGGATAATGAGGAAGATATTAAGGAAGACAATGAGGAAAGTGATGGCGGGAGGATAGTGATGAGGATGATGGTGAGAAGAAATAAGGATGAAGAGATCAAAATAAAGATGATGATGAAGGAAGAAAGAAATGATGGGAGAGTGATGGCGAGGAGGATAGTGTTGAGGATGATGGTGAGAAAGTATAAAATAAGGATGAAGAGGTCAGTAAGGACGGTGGAAAGGTGACAATGAGGAGAGTGATAGCGAGGAAGATGGTGAGGAGGATGATGGCGAGGAAGATAGTGAAGAGGATGATGGCGAGGGAAAAGAAAATAAGGATGAAGAGGTCAATATCAAAGATAAAGAACATGATGTTGTTGATGGCAAGAACGTGTCAACTGAAGATGGAAAGGTTGTTGATGAAACTGATGACTTCTTTGAATTGATTGACAAAAACATTGATCAGATTTGCAACAAGGTTGATTCTCTTGCTCTTAATTATTATAAACAAAAACATAATTAATTTTTCTTCTTTTGTATTTTTTTCATTTAATTAAGAAGTATTTGGTTTTTTATTTCAAGATCATGACCGCCCCGTAGTTGATGCATCTCTAAAGACTCCTGCGAGACGACATGCTAGACCATCTATCTACCTCTGCTATCCTTATCTTAATAAGAAGACTGTCATTGACACTCTAATGACATCGGATGAGTATAAAGTTTCCAACTATTTGTTTTCGATGTTGGGCGAGAATAGGTAATAATACTACTTGCAATTTGTACCTGCAAATTACAAGTGATTTGTACAGACAAATCACAAGTGATTTGTACAGATAAATCATTTGTGATTTGTACATACAAATCACTTGTGATTTGTACCTACAACAAGTTTATGGCTACTTTCTTACAACCATATTTTTAATACAGGGATGTGGTCTTCAAAACGAAATCTAGTGATTCTTTTATCAGAGATCAATGGAGTCATCAACACCGCGTTTTTGTGTGGATTCTAGTGTCATTGATTGTTGGTCTTATTTGCTTAATTATGAGGAAAAATTCAAAGAACCAGGAGCTCTGTCCAGGCATTTCTTTCATGCGGGTTGTGTTGTAAGTTTTGGATCTTATTTATAAATTCGGATTAAACTACATAGACGTTTTTATTTCTTAAGTGACTTTTTGTTACATTAATAAATACGAGGAATATGTGTCATGGCGGACTCACGTGGGAGCAAAAGTGTGAAATATTTGATGCACAAATTGCTTTTATTTTCAAGGACAATACTGATGGCTCTAATCTCAAGGACGTTGATTTGGTAAATTTTTTATTTTTTACAGTTTAATAAAGAAGTTTACTTTCATTTATTGATTTTTTGTTCTTTGTATAACATGTGTTCTTTCCCATTCTCGGTTCTGAGTATTTTTATGTTATTGTTTTTAATCTGAAAAAGACGGCTATCAATATCCTTAACAACAATCGCGACGAGACAACATCCTATGAAGCTTACTACAAAGGCAGATGTGATCTATTGGTAATTTACTAGTCAAACTAATTTCGATTTTTTTTCTTTTTTGACTTTTAGAACCATTTTACTAGTCTAACTATTTTTTAAAATTGGTTCTCTCTCTCTCTCTCTCTCTCTCTCTCACTTTTTCCTTTTTTTTGTAGATAAAGTTGTTTGCAAGGTACCTCAAAAGCGTTGGCCACAGAAAGAGTCACGCTGTTGCGACTGCGGTTCCACACATTCCGAAACTCAAATGCACCACTATGAAGAAGAATATCGAAGATTCTGGTATCTTTTGTATGCATCATATGGAGATGTATATAGGAGAACCATTTTCAAAAGTGGGACTGTGAAATTGTGGGAAAGTCAGATAAACAACACCTCTTGTTGCTTTTGAGGGTCAAGTATGCAACCAAGATTTTGTCACATGAAATAAATGTGCATGCTATGAAAAATATGAAAGAGTCTCAGGAACTCCATGTGAAGTTTCCACCAGTGACAAAGATGGAGATGATTAAGAACGTTATCCTGGCTAGGGCAAACCGCGAAACTAGATAGGAAGTTTGACGGGTAGTTGTAGTAATGAACTATTTACTACTTTTGTTTGTTGTTAAGGTCTGTTGTTCTTTAACACAAGTAGCAGGTGGATTGACTTTTCAAATTTTGTTGGTCATGTGTCGTTATGGACAAGTGTTTTGGTGGATCTATGAAAAGTCAGCCGGTAGTTATGGACACTATTTAGCCTATTTAAATAGATTTTCTTATTAAGCTAGTGTGAAAAGTCAGCGTGTAGTTAATGTGACTTATTAAAATTTTGGTGGTTATTCACTTGTGAGATGTGGGCAAATCACAAGTGATTTGATACAAATCACAAGTGTTTTGATACAAATCACAAGTGATTTGTGACAAATCACAAGTGTTCTGGTTAGAAAAATCACTTGTGATTTGCCCAAAACACTTGCGATCAAATCCCAACTAAATAAAAAAATGAAAATTAAAGTCCATCTATCCAAGTGAAATTTATAGCCAAATTACAAAATTTGTTCCAAATCACTTGTAATTTGACGTAAATAACATGTGATTGGACCAAATCACTTGTGATTTGGTATAATTATCAGTTAAGCAAGCTTGCAATTATATCCATACAACTTAATAAAAAAGTGAAAATTGAAATCCAACTATCATTTTTATTCAAGTAGTAATCAACAGATCAAAGTTTTTATCTCAAGTAACAATCAATATCTCAGTTATAACTGAGGTAAAAATCCACAAATATTTAAAACTTAACAAAGTATATAAAGTATTTATAAAGTAAAAAAAAAATCACTTAGTTTGAAGCAGTGTTATTCATCAATTTTTCAGCCGCTGCTTTTGCAGCTGCTATTGCCTTTGGACCTAGAGGACAAGTTTTTTTGGTATGTGTATTAGTTCTCACTCAACATTCTCCGCATTTCCTCTTTGGCTTTAATCTTGGATCTATTGCTTTCTCTTTTTCACTCTTCCTACGTACCTCTCTTGTACCGCCTTTGTTTTTAGCACCTGATGGGCTGTTGACTCGAATAATTTTTGGCTTTGGAACCCGATAAATATATCATCTTTTTTGCTTGGAGACTTTGCCACAACAATGTCGACCTTCTTCTTCAATGTTCTAATCTGCTCTACAAATTCGGCCATCTTTCCTTCATCGTTGCTCAAACGATGTAGGCAATCGTCTACTAAACAAGTTGCCTCATTTGTGACTCTATCAATTGTTCCATTCTTTTCACCATATCGGTTTCTTGTTCTTCTAAAATTAGGTGGTATTATATCCCTTGTCCAACGACTCAAAATGTACCTCTCGGAAATCTTTTCAATGTCATTATTCTTGAAAACACAAAATATGTGGCGACATAGAAACCCAAATCGAAGGAAGTGCCTACATGTACAGACCAGTGATCCATCTTCCAAATTGCGCACTACCTTAGCAGAACAAAACACACCAAAAAAAAAAGTAAGTCCAAAATAAATTATATGTGCAATCACATGCAAACATAACAATGGATAACATAACAAAGAATCACAAGTGATTTGTGTTGGATAATGAATATTATGTTGTTTGATGATTCGGGTGGTCTAGGACAATGATTAAATAAGAAAGCCATTTTAGATAGATGAATAGAGTTGAGAGGAGGTTCTTGAAAGAGAGTTGCTTAAACAAATGAAAGGTTAGATTCAAAGCAGCCACACCCCTTCCATGGATGGAAGGGGTATTTATACTTACACAATACATGACCTCCTATCGGCCTGTGGATCAGGTATACAGTGGGTAAAGACCCGTCCTTCCTCCACGGTGTTACTCTAAACTATTCTATGCTATTGACTAACTAATTAACTACATAATAACGTAAATAACAACAAGTCTATGAGCTAATATATGCTAGACCATAATTGGGGTGACCGACACTTTAACATGGAATTTTCTAATTCCTAACAATCTCCCCCTAAGGGAGGTCACCCCATGAAATACATTTTGCATTCTAGCATTCTATCTTTGTCTTTAGTTCCAAGCTCGTAGACTTCAATTCTTCAAATTCCGCATTCTTTGTGCTTGTGTAGTGATTCTTCATAGTCCGATTATTTTGTACTTTCAGTGGAGGTCTTTGAACTGATCCACATTTTGATGATCTTCGAGCTTTCATTGAGATCATCAGCCACAGTAAATCTCTCTGGATCATCCATAGTTGTGTTGCCTTCATGTGATGTTGTGACTTTCGGACCGACATGCTCACACTTTTGAATCATGACATCTTTCCATCAGAGTAGCGGAAGCTTTACTGGCCCATGATATTTGCAGCGGCGAAGCATAGTATGAAATATCAAAGCCGAGGTTATGTAGATATGCACTAGTCATGATTTCTTCAATTAAGTGTGGATGCTGTGAGCATGCGGCTTTGTATTGACTCCTCAATTCGATCGGTACTGCAACGTCCAAATGTACCGCAAACAACAGTTAGCAATAAGTCGCACGAAAGTGTCTTTGATCACTTTCGTTGAATTGAGGTACCACCGACCCATGGTTCCCCGTTGATCGGTACAAATCGCTGTGATCGGGTAGGATTCGAGGAATCTCCTTGTGACAGGGTTTATTTTGTTCTAGCGTTCTCAAAGCGAACGCGTCTCAAAGAAGACAAGACGGAGTGAGTGAACCAACGAATTGAGATTCATTGATTGATGAAAAATGATTTGAAAAACAATCGTGTATTGCTTGAAGAAAGAGTTTTACAATACAATGAAGGTTTATGAGAAAGATCAATTTTCAATCAAAAATACTTTTTGTATATGAAAAGAGTACACATTCGATGTGCTAGAGAAAAGAAGATTTGCACATCGAACGGTTTTTCCAAAAGTATTTTTCAATCAGAGATACTTGTTGTGTTTGAAAACATAAGTACACATTAGATGTGCTAGAGAAAGAAGGTTTGCACATCGAGCGGTTTTCCAAAAGCATTCGTCAATTCCAATCTGGACCAAGGTTGATTCAAGATTGAATGCCCCATTGTTTCTATCCGTTGTCACATGGTTGATCTATTGGATAGATCTCACATCACCACCCACCGGGAGCTTGTTTGATGTTGGCTCTAGAAGGCTTTCCATCTTCATCGTGAATATTTATATATATCACTCGGATGTTGCGCAATACCACAAGGATAATGCGTAGGACTCTTAATATATATACTTACTTTCCGCATTGTGTGAAAGAGCAAGTCTTCAAGAATAATGTGTCCTAATGAGATATTGTAGATGATCTCTTGGCTCTAGACTCAATTGTGCACATTTGGTTCCTATGCCGGAGACTAGGGAGAGGGTCTCCTTCTTCAATATCAACAATCTCTAAGAGAAAGTTGATAGATAATGTCGGTTCCCCGTGAGAATGAAACAAGCCCTTTTAAGAGGAACTTGAGATGCTTGGGAAGTTGTAGTCTTGCGGCGTCACTGGGTCCATGACGTCTTGTCTTCAATACAGTGTTACCTTGGTAACAACCGGTAGCTTATGTATTGAACCCTTGCCTAAGGTTGAATTATTGGAGGGGGGCTATTTCTTTTCACCCTTTTCTCATTTCATTTCTTTTTCATTCTTCAACCCCTTTCAGTGCTAACGAGACTTCATTACTAGAACCTTGTTGGGTTTATTCCATTACTAGCTCATCTCAGTCAAATGCACTCCTCCCATATTCTCATTTTCTCCTTTTTTCAATATACCTAAGGACTCTACACTATCTAGTGGATTGTCCTTGGGTAGATCCCTCCGCTCTCGGATCGTGGAAACTAATACCTAACCATACCATCCTTATAACTCCATACATAAAGTAAAATGGTCGGTCTTTTGGTACAGTTCATTCTTCCTTGAAACCAATTGAAAAATCATTTGGAAAAACAATCAAGGTACTTGTGATACGAGATCAAAGCATTTTGTACCTTAATAGTTTTGATCATTTAGAAAACCTCCCCCTCATCATGTGCATATGATTTAGAAATTGTTTAGCACATGGAGGCAAGAGGACTTTGAAATATTTTCTTTGATCACAATTTTCATAGAAAAAACCATTTGATTTTATTGGTAAATTCTCCCCCTCAATATGTGCATAGGATATTTGAAATTATTTTATCACATAGAGGCAAGAGTTCTTTTGAAGTACACCCCCGATCACAAAAGCCATTAAGAAACCATTTGAAAACTCAATCAAGGTACTTTATAAATCACTTTAAAAAACTTTCGTACCTCGATAGTTTATTTGCTCCCCCTCAATATGTGCTTCGAGATTCGAAAGTGTTTAGCACATATGAAGAGCGACTTGCACAATTAAATCAAAACGATCACCATTTATCAAATTTCATTATTAAATCACAAATTTTCTCCCGATCAAAAATATCAAACCCTTTGAGATTTTGGATCCCAAGTGATTTAATTAGGTTTAGAAAACATGGGAGAAAATGTGGCATGGTTTAAATACTCATTCGGTTTTTGGATAAATCCTCCTCCTCAACATGTGCATTGTGTATTTGAAATCGTTTGGCACATGGAGTCAGGAGTGCCTTTGAAGGACTAAAACCAATTCCATAAAAACATATTTGAGATTTAAATCACGATCTCTCCCCCGATCAAAAAGTTCAAACCTTTTGAGATTTGTGATCCCAATTGATTTAAATCATTTAAAAGATTTTGGGGAAAGATGTGGCAAGATTCAATTTTTGAAAAATGACAGATAAGGACCATTTTAAGACATTAAAGAATGTTAGTGTCAGGTATGATAGTTTTAAGAGATCTTTAAGTAAAATAAAACAATTTCACAATCAAACAAGAACAGAAAAAATTTCATTTTGAAAGAACTTGATTCAAAAGAAAAATCATATCATGACATAACATTAAATCTTTAGATCCCCACTTTGTTTTTGTACAAACCGGACTTTTTATGAAGAAATATCGTTTGAAAAGATTTTGTTTTAAATCACTCTCCCCCTCAATTGATGACCGTAGTCGTTGATTGAGTGACTTAGGTTTTGAAAACATGAAGTCCGGTGATTTTCAAAATTTAGTCCAGTTTATTTTCAAAACAATATTTTTCCCATTTTCAAAACAATTCAAATTTGTTGAAAAATGGTATTATCACAATTATCCTGCACAAAGACACGTTAGGTGGTTGAGCTACTTCTGTTGATGTTGCGGCTGTAGGGCTTGGAAGAAAAACCATCTGCAGATGCAGTGAGACTTCTTACGTTGCATTTTAGTGCCAACTGAGGTTACATTAAGCTCCGTTTCTTCAATCACTTAGAAGAAAACCATCTGCGATCTGATAAGACCTCTTACGTTGCATTTTTCCATGCCAACACTCCATAGAAGTCCAATTAAGCTCGTTTCTTCATTTGTCAACCCAAGATATAGTTACCCTTTCCTTTCGGCATCCAATCATCTTCATTGTGGGATCCGGATCGGGAACATTCTTATATACCAATATACCCGCATAATGCTAGTGAACACACATCTGAGATATATGGGTCGACATCACCCAAAAGAATCGACTAATAAACTTGTCAACTCAACATATCAATCAGATCATATAAAGCATGGGAATAATGTGTTTCATCAAACTATAATCATCTAATCCTAACAATCATATCCTAAATTCCTAGTCCTTCGACATAGGCAAATATCATTTTTAATTAAGCATATTAGGATAATTAAGAAAGCCCGTTAGATGATGTAGATTTGAAAAACATTATCCCCCTCAATCCATGACTCATTTTATGAAAAGTTTAAAAGCGCTGAAGTCATTGATGAGTTTTTGAAATTTTATGAAAACTTGATTCTGATTGATTTACAAGCAACTCATTTACCACCATTTTTGACAACAACAAATATTTTTCTGAAGAATTTTAGACGGAAAAACATTTGTGTAGGAACAGCAGTCCTTCGACATACTTTCCTCAAATTTTTTTAGGATAAGTGCACGAAATATTTGAAAAATTGTTTAGCGCAACACTTTCCTTTCTTTAAAGAGCGGGTTGCTATTTGAAATAATAGCAAACCGTAGTTTAAGCACGGGTTACAGTCTGAAGTAACTACAAGCCATATTTTGAGACATGTTTAGAAAGAAATATTTATACCTCCTGCTCGAACTTCATCTATGGTCCCGTGCCATTATTGAATGACATTTCTAAGACCGTAGATGTTATCGATACTAGAAGACATGTCTTAGAAAAACATATTTTTGGTATTTTTAAATTTTTTTATTTTTATGGTTTTTTTTTTTTTTTTGAAGGTTTTATATTTTTCTAATTTGTTTTGTTGGTTTTATATTTTTGTATTTTGTTTTTAGATAAATATTTACAAAGATAGAGTAGATGATATAGTTTAAGAAGATGATGATACGAGTACCGAGATAAGGATATCGAGCAGCCCCGTTGTAGAAGATAGAAGTCATCATCCCTAAAACTGTCACCACCAAAGCTTCGAGGCTCTTATGAAGAAAGAAATTGAACCATTTGAAAGTGAGACATTGGCAGCTTCCCCCCAAACCGAAAATCCTTTAAGCTGAGCAGATTGAAGGCTCTATTTCAAGCTTGCCTTAGCCATTGTGTGCACAGAAGCACACCATTATCATAAATCTTTCTGCTCTTTTTAAGAATAATCACCGTGATTCTTTGTTCGAGGTTATATCATCCAATAGAACAACAGCAACGTATCATCCCACATTTGAATAATCTTCTCAAATTCCTTTTCCACTGAAGTCTGAAGCAATCCATTCCAAAAGGTGTCAAGAGAACACTTCCCCCAAGTAGATGAATTGATGCAGTTAGTCTCTTAGACTAGAGCTCACGAACCCGAATACACATATACCCGAAGACAGACAAAACTTATACCATGAAAGTAGCAGATTAAGTCCAATAGCCAAAGAATAACCCCGATGTATACTTTTCTCTCCCCGAAGACAAGTGCATGAAGCTCAAGAACCCGAAGTACCCGAATGCCCAAAGAGAGAATAACCGATAACATTGAAGAAGCGGGCCGAATCGATTATCTCTGCGAGGAGGACTATCTCTGATTTCAACTCCGAATAAGTGATCTCGAATCACGATTAAGCACTCAAGTGAAACATCTGGCGTCCCCAATGTACACAATCCTTCTCCCTGATGATTGCGATAACATCAAATCATCACACACTCACATATTACCTCTTTTTATCATCTAAACTAACTCTTACATCTCTTCCCCCCCGTAGTTGGAATAAGAACACTAAACGCCTTGATGAGTAAACCTTGAGTTTCTCTGCGGTCATGACATATGTTTTCCCGGGATATTTTCAATCACTTAGAAGAATTAAGTTTATCAAGTTTACTCGCCATGAGTCAAACCTTGAGTTTCTCTCGCGTAATAACATTTGTCTTCCCGAGATATCTTCAATTACTTAGAAGTATTAAGTTCATCAAGTTTTCTCGCGTTTAGATACGTGTCTCCTTCCCTTGCGGTTTTGACACTTCAGAATCAGCAACATATTATAAGCCCAAATACTAGAAATCTGTTGAGAAGAACGCTTGAAGTCTTTGTGAGACTCAACTTGCTGAAGCAGAATATGAGCAAGTCTAATTGGGGATTAAATCTGACATTTCACCCTCCCTCAATTAGTGCTCTCCTCTAAACCGACAATCTGTTTGATAAGTGCCAAGATTAAGAAGAATTCTTTAAATAATCAAATGCAACTCGTCTTTAGTCTTCTAACATGTAGCAGAAAATGTAGAACAGTGTATCAGAGACTCGACCTTCTTCAAGATTGTGCAGTTGGGGAATAGATAGTTAACATCTTCGACTCACCAAAACAAAAGAACATCACCAAAAAGCATCCCAATTAACTTACATCTTGCAAATCCCTTAACTAAAATCCCTCCCAATCAAACAAGAACAGAAAGATGTTCATCAAGGAAATCAGCAATTAGGCCCGCGAACACACAAGATGGTAACACCAAACTACCAATCACATCAAACAAGAACAAAGAGATTGTTAGGAATCATCATGTTGATGTATACGTGAAGCATTAACCGGAAGCACTTTGTCGATAAACTCATCAATCCGAGTGAAGATGTCAACCAACGGCTCTAAGAAGAAAAACACCATGTAAAGATGACCCGATAAGAAGAAGGTCGGTTCTTACATGAGTTTGGAGCCGTTTGACCATTTATTCTCATAAATCAATCAACCATGCAGTGAATTCACACTTCTTCTCCCCCTCAAGAATTACATACGGAGATGCCATTCTTGATTAAATAAGTGAATATCTTCAACAAATGTAGTCTATTCACACTTCTCCCCCGCAAAATTAGCACATGATGTCGCCATCGTCATTATAGTTGAGCAAGTGGAATAAGAAAACAATCAATGGTAGCCCTGTTCACTTGATGACTGAAGCGCATGGAAAAAGTATGAAGCATGTTGATGAGAATGGTCATAAATGAGAAGATTTCTCTTCTTTGGAAGATAAAGCGCACTGAAGCGTACACTTTTCTTTTCTTTAGAGTACGAGGCTTGAACTGTTGTGTTCAAACGTCATAAGAAGATTTCTCTTCTTTTGAAGATAATGCGCACTGAAATGTACACATTTCTTTTCTTTAGAGAACGAGGCATGAACCAAGCTATTTGTGTTCATACGTCATAATCTCTCTCTTTTCAACCTCTCTTGGCAAACTTATAATCAACCTCATTATCATTCAGTAGGCTCTTTGTTGTGACACGGTGATGGAGAAACCCCATATGATGAATTTGACCCTGAAGTAAACTAACCCAAACTCGTGACTTAAACTTTCACATATGTAACAAAAGAGCGTGCCGATTTCCATTAGCATCTCTAAGTACTCTCTATGTACTCTATACTCTTCAACCAACCAACCATCAAGTATAAGACGTACATTGCCTCTTGAAAATCCATAATTGAATGTGACACTGAGCACTACAACGTAACTCCTTAAAGTGATAGTTATTTTGTGGTGGTATGAGCCCAATTCCCCCAAGTGGTAAAAGAAAAGTTAAAAGACACCCAACAATAACTAGATTTCCAAGTCTTCGTTTTTTAATAATAAGCTCGAACAAGGATCATGAAGAATCTTCATCCAACCATCCCCGATACCTTCAGATACTAAGTACACTCACCCGTGAAATTTCACTTCAACCTTAAAATAAAACAATAGTGAATTAACTCCGTTGTCACATCTTCTGGTTAAAAGCTCAAATCTAGCCTCCTTTGACATTTTAAGTGAACTATGATAATGGTTTCATCCCGACCATGGTTAAAAGCACATAACCCCGTAAAGCCATGTAATAACCAAACAGTCATGACGATATTCAGACACACATCCAATTCATGAAGTACACCCTTTTATCCCTTCTTTGAAGTAGAAACCGTAGTGTTAATACAAATATCGTCATTAAACGTTATTTATATTTTTGATCTTTACCTAAGTTTTGTTAACGACAAAAGTAAATTTAATTTGTATAAAAGCTTAAAGCTTGTCAAGTTTAATAGATATTAAAACAAGCTTTTTCAAACAATATATTCATCATTCAAGCATTCACATTTATGATTAGTAACATCTTGATATGACTCTAATCATTATGTATGATAGTAGTTTTTAGAATGTGTTAGGTTCTTAAAACCAAACACTACTTATGTACTTGCATATTTCTAAGAATAGAAATACAACTTATGACATCATGTAATGCATCATGGAAATCATTAGAAGATTTCATTAAGATATTTTGTGTGGATTTGTACTCTTCATATCTTACACAATCTCACTTAGATAGAGTTGACTTTAGCAAAGATTTGATATCTTGACTGCCAGACCGGCGGTACCAAAATGGACACGCAGGCGGAACCCTTTAAGGGTTCCGGTCCGGACGCCTCTGTCCACTTTGGCTATAAATAGCAATGCCAAGCCAAGTAGTTTTCATCCCTTTCTAACATACTCTCATACATATCTTCTCTAACCTTTCTAACTCAGTTTCATATCATATTAGTGATCTCTTTTGTAGCAAAGAAGATCAAGTCTTATTCAAGCTTCAAACGAGAAGTTGGAAGTCTTGTTTGTTTAGTGTTGTATGATCTAGTGTTGATTCATACTTCATTGTTGTATTAAACCATCATAATCTTGTGAGTGTGAGTGGTTAGTATTTTAGTCCTCAAAATACATTGTGTGTGGGAGTGGTTGTACCCTTGGAAAGAACTCGACATCTAGCTTAGTGTCGGAAATAGTGTAAGCGAAGTGTAAAGGTTTTCTCCGCCCGTGAAAGGAGCTTGTTGACTAGTGAAGTTAAACTCTCGAGTGTGAGACTCGAGGAGTGGAGTAGGGCAAGGAAAAAGAGTCCTTGTAGACCCAACCACTATAAACAACTTGTTGTGGTTTGATCATTTCTTTCCTTATTTACTTCTTACATATTGCTTGCATATTTCATTAACATATCTAAGATCAATATCAATTGATCTTACAATAAGTTTCAAAACAAAGTTTTAATTGGTAAACTATTCAACCCCCTTCTAGTTTTCTACAATTGGTACCGAGCCTCGTTGCTCAAGAATTTCTAAAATATATTGTATTTTATAAACTTGAAACGATCCATGGATTCGAAAACTTTAAAGAAGGGCAATCTATGCAAAGACCACCACTCTTTGAAACCAATGGATTTATCTATTGGAAAAACCGTTTTGAAACATATGTAAAATCAAAAGATATAGATCTTTGGTTTATTATTGTTAAAAAGGATTTTAGTTCTACAACAAAGGATATTTCCGTTGATGAACAAAAGAAACTAGTTGCTAAAAATAATGAAGCTAAAATGATGCTTTATAATGCTTTACCTAGAAAAGAATATGAAAGAATTTTATGTGTGAAACCGCCAAAGATATTTGGGAATCTTTAATTGTTACACATCAAGGTAATTCACAAGTCAAGGATAACAAAATTGATCTTCTTGTTCAACAATATGAACAATTTGTTATTCCTGAAGATGAAACCATTGATTGTGGCTTTGCTCGCTTTAACACTATTATTACATCACTTAAAGCACTTGATGAATCTTTTCGTAGTAAGAACTTTGTCCGGAAATTTCTTAGAGCACTCCATCCCAAATGGAGAGCTAAAGTGACCGCCATTGAGGAATCAAAAGATCTCTCAATAATGTCACTAGACGAGTTGATCGGTAACCTCAAAGTACACGAAATGGTGATGGAGAAAGATTCGGAGATCATCAAAGGAAAAGGGAGAAGATCAAATCCGTTGCTCTAAAAGCAAAAGCGGAATCAAGTGATGATGACGAATCTTGCTCCGGTAGCGAAGATGAGGAATATGCCATGGCCGTTAGAGATTTTAAGAAGTTCTTTAGAAGAAGAGGAAAGTTCGTAAGACAACCTCGAGAAGAAAAGAAGCCATTCCAAAAGGATCGGGATGACAAGAAGGGAAAAGGTGAAAGAAAATGTTTTAGATGTGGTGATGCAAGTCACCTCATAGGAGAGTGTCCCAAGCCACCTAAAAGCAAAACTCAACGAGCTTTTGTAAGTGGTGCTTGGAGTGATAGTGAAGACGATGAAGAATCAAGCAAGGAAGAAATCGCTCTAATGGCACATGAGTCAAATGAGGTACTTTCCGACTCTTCTTATTCTTCTATTGATGATGACACTTTGCAAAAACAATATAATCAATTGTGTGAGCTAAGTCTAAAAATCATAACTAAAAATAAATTTTTAAAACCAAAAAGGAATTTTTGGAAAATGAAGTTTATGAGTTAAAAGAAAAGCAAAACGACTAAAAAGGAAAAGCAAATGACGATGATTGTAAATCATGTCAAGAGCTTAAACTTGAAATAGAAAAACTAAAGCTCACACAAGATGTTTTAATAGAAAACAATTCTAAATTTAAAAGGTTTAACAAGAACATCGCTCTTGCCGATGAAATAGTTAAAATTCATAAAACACCAGGAGACATGAATGGGCTAGGTTTTAATGAAGTATTAATTCCAAAGAGTCAAAATAAAATGGCTGAAAAGGACGAACATCTCATCAAAATTGCTGCAGATAAAGACGGACGCAGACGGAACCAAAATAAGGGTTCCGTCCGTTGCAAAAATGGTACCGTGGGTACTTCAACAGAATGTAATGTTCGCAATACGGACCGCATGAATTTGTTAAAATAACAAAGAAAACCAATAATAGTATTAAACTAAAACCAGCCGTTACTTCAGGAGTAGGACTTGTCAAAAATGAATTTAGATCAAAAACTACTCAACAACGATATAAAACTCCTTTTGCCAAACGCCCCTTTCCTAAGAGCAACCACAACGTACAACCCAACTACCAACACAATGGTTGGAATCAAAACTTTCCTAGACCATATCAAACTCCAGATTACATGCCATGGAACTCTTACCCATCGTTTCCATACATGAATCAAATAAATGGTATGTGTAACCCAAATGGACCCATGAGAGATTGGGGACCAAATGCTTGAGTTATTTGCTTCTTAGGTATGCTTGAAAGTTGGATTGGAACCTGATGAATGGATAAAAGATAGTGGTTGCTCACGACACATGACGGGCAACAAAGTCTCTTCTCATCATACCAAGAGTATGACGGAGGTAATGTCACCTTTGGTAGCAATCTCAAAAGCAAAATTATTGGCAAAGGTACGATCGCTCATAACTCCCTAACTATTGAAAATGTTGCTCATGTGGATAGGTTAGGATTTAATCTACTTAGTATTAGCCAACTATGTGATAAAAAGTATAAAGTGCTATTTGATGAAAATGGTAGTAAAATACTAAAAGATGGTATCACCATAGCTAAAGGAGTTAGGAAAAATAACATATATGTCATGAAGATAGATAAAACATATAATGACAAACTTTGCCTAACAACATTAGATGATAGCTCATCTCTTTGGCATAGACGGTTAGGTCACGCTAATATGAGACTTATACAAAACCTATCTTCAAAAGAATTGGTTAGGAATTTACCAAAACTTAAATATGACCAACACTTTTGCGACGCTTGCAAAATTGGTAAACAAACACATAGTAGTCACAAATATAAAAATTTGGTGTCCACATCTAAGTGTCTAGAATTATTACATATGGACTTGTTTGGACCATCCGCTATAAGAAGCTATGGAGGCAACTTATACACTTTGGTCATAGTAGATGATTATTCAAGGTTTACTTGGACGTTGTTTTTGAAAACCAAAAATGAAGCTTTTGATAAATTTGAAATACTTAGCAAGAAAATTCAAAATCTTCTAGGTATCAAAATTGTGTCGATCCGTACGGATCATGGTCCGGAATTTGACAACGAAACTCAATTTGGAAACTTTTGTGATACAAATGGTATAACACATAACTTTTCCGCTCCACGAACACCTCAATCAAATGGAGTAGTAGAACGTAAAATAGAACAATTCAAGAAATGAGTAGAACAATGCTTAATGAACAAAACATTCCTCAAAAGTTTTGGTGTAACGCCGTTGACACTTCTACATATATTTTGAATAGAGTCTTAATACGTCCTTTCTTAAACAAAACACCATATGAACTCTATAAAGGTAAAAGCCAACGTTAGGATATTTTAGAGTCTTTGGTTGTAAATGCTTTATTCTTAATACTAAGGATTATCTCACCAAGTTTGACCCAAAGTCTTATGAAGGTGTATTTCTTGGTTACTCTCAAACTAGTAAAGCCTACATTGTCCTAAACAAAGAAACAATGATAGTCGAGGAATCGTTGAACATAACATTTGACGAAAGTCCACCTCCCTCTAAGACATCACCTTTGGTAGATGATGACTTAGTTGAAAGTCAAATGATAGAAGGTCAAGAAATAATTAATAATAACAAGGAAGATGAACCATTAAATAAAGAAATTGTCAACATCAAAGAATCTAAAAGTCATCTTTTAGAAAAAGTCATAGGACTACTCAATCAAAGAACCTTAAGGTCACAAGCCCAAAATCAAAGTAATTATTTTTGCTTTGTATCCACCATTGAACCCAAAACCATAAATGAAGCAATAAAAGATGAATCATGGGTTATTGCCATGCAAGAAGAATTAAACCAATTCGTTAGAAATGATGTTTGGAAATTAGTTCCAAAACCCAAAGATCAAACTATAATTGGAACAAAATGGGTTTTTCGAAATAAGATGGATGAAAATGGGATAGTATCTAGAAACAAAGCTAGGCTTGTAGCACAAGGTTATAATCAAAAGAGGGAATGATTATGATGAAACTTATGCACCGGTAGCTAGGCTTGAGTCTATTAGAATATTGCTTGCTTATGCATGTGCCTATGATTTTAAATTATTTCAAATGGATGTTAAAAGTGCTTTTCTTAATGGGTTTATTAACGAAGAAGTGTATGTTGCTCAACCTCCCGGTTTCACCGACTTTGAGAAACCTCATCATGTCTTCAAACTCAAGAAAGCATTGTATGGTCTTAAGCAAGCCCCAAAAGCTTGGTACGACCGACTTAAGACTTTTCTTATTGATAACAAATATACTATGGGATTAGTAGATAATACTCTTTTTACCAAGAAAAGGAATCACATATTATCATTGTTCAAATATACGTTGATGACATTATATTCGGATCAACTTGTCAAGAATTATATGATGATTTCTCTAAAATCATGCACGACGAGTTTGAAATGAGTATGATGGGTGAGTTAAATTTCTTTCTAGGACTTCAAATAAAACAACTAGAAGATGGCATATTTTTTAACCAATCTAAATATATAAAAGACATGCTTAGGAAATTTGGTCTTGAAGATTCCAAACCAACTAAAACTCCCATGTCCTCGGACACTAAACTAACCAAGGATGAGGAAGGTGAATCCGTAGATAACACTAAATATAGAGGAATGATTGGTAGCCTACTCTATCTTACGGCTAGTAGACCCGACATTATGTTTAGTGTTTGTCTATGTGCTCGCTTTCAAGAAAACCCAAAGGCATCACACTTAGAAGCCTTAAAAAGGATTTTTAGATACATTAAGGGAACAACGTGTTTAGGATTATGGTATCCCAAAGGAACGGGTGTAGAAACCATAGTGTATGCCGACTCGGATCATGCCGGTGACTATGTCGATAGAAAAAGTACAAGTGGTATTTGCACTTTTGTTGGACATTGTCACACCTCATGGTTTGCAAAGAAGCAAACGGCCTTGGCCATTTCAACTAACTGTTTAGCCGAGTACGTCTCAGCCGGAAAGGCATGTCAACAAGCTCTTTGGATGAAGCAAGCTCTTGTAGATTATGGAATTCATCTCAACGACATTGTGATATTTTGCGACAACAAAGGAGCCATCGATCTCAGCAAGAATCCCGTTCAACATGCTCGCACAAAACATATTGAAATCCGCCATCACTTTCTTCGCGACAATGTTCAAAAAGGAAACATTTCAATCGAGAAAGTATCCTCCGAAGACAACATTGCCGACATCTTAACTAAGCCTCTTAAACGAGAACCTTTTAATCTTCTTAGACTTGGTTTAGGGTTAATGGAACCAAACATGTAGGATAAACATAGCCCAAAACATTAGAATAGTCAAAACTAAATAAATTTGTCTTGTACCTGCACCTTTCGTAGCC
Organism: Chrysanthemum makinoi; assembly: GCA_910596185.1. Classification (NCBI taxonomy): domain Eukaryota; kingdom Viridiplantae; phylum Streptophyta; class Magnoliopsida; order Asterales; family Asteraceae; genus Chrysanthemum; species Chrysanthemum makinoi. The sequence goes on along the minus strand of OU343222.1, from coordinate 291,221,718 downwards.
ACGGCACCAAACGATAACAAAGACGGAACCAAATTTTGGTACCGCTCGGTCCGTGGTGTCTACGAACAAAACCGCTATATACAAATCATCCTCTTCCTCAAAACCCACTTTACCAAAACGTGTATAACTTAAACCAAGCTCATTATTGTCATCTTCCAACTCACTAATCACTGAAGATAACATCATTGTAAGTATCCTAACTACATTTCATCTCTTAATTCTGAGTCTAGGATTCTTATTTTCATTACATCATGGGGTTTTATGTATGCTTTATACCAAATATGAATTCAATTGGCAAATTGCATAACTAGTCATTGAAATTAGGTACTACATTATCATATTGCATAAACAAATCATGCTTCCCACTAATTGATAGATAATGAATATAAGGCCCTATTCAAACAACCAAACACCCCATGTCAAAAATTTTGAAAAGCTTCTCACTTGTAGGAAAACAATTTTTCATTGTTAATACAAATAGAAACGTTAAATTTTCATCACTTGCATGCTCTTGAATACTAAAGGTATTGCATAACTAATATGCATTCCCTGGTATATTCAAATGAAGCCACATTGAATTAGGAGCATTTGGGTTATCTCATGGTATTTGCCAAACACCCCACTAAAACCATCTTTGTGCATAAAATGAGTCGAGATAACCGCAACTCCAAATTGTTTTCATATAGGCACACACTAGAACCAAAAAACGTTAAAACTTATTCTCATTTTTTTAACATATTAACTCTTGTCCTTAGGAATAACCATGGTAGCCGCAAGATTCTATGATCACAAAGACACCCTTAACTACATTCCCAAACACCACAAAACCAAAGGACTTACCAAAGAACAAGTAGAAATATTTAGGGGTCTAGAATCAAGGTATTTCCATGAGGGTAGAACCATTCACTCATCCTTCCTTGAAAACACCAACCTTCGTGAAGAACTAACCGCCATTCAATTCGATTGTCTTCTTGACATCGATGAACCAATTTGTCCTAGGTTTGTGTTAGAATTCTATGCTAGTGTGACCGGCTTTAGTGATGAAGACGATGATGAATTTTGTCTTAGGTTTAGAATTAATCAAAACGACTACACCATCACCTTAGCCAACTTTGCTCAAGTGCTAGGAATTCCCAACCGAGGAACTTGTCTCTACTCGGATAAATGGTCACTCACCGCTCTTGATGCTATCAATGACCGCTCTCTACCCTACCAAACCCGTTTGGCCGACAAGGATGTCATCCGTGAACACCTTTTTAACCCAAAAAGTGACACAACCCGAGTTACCTGAAAGGGAAAAGAAGTAAACCGAGATCCATATGGAATGGAGCTAAATGAACTTAAGCCCGAATTTAAGAAATGGGAGGAGCTACTTAGAGCCAACGTCATTAGCACCATAGGAAATAGGGATCACATTAACGCTTGCCTTTGTCATATGCTCTACAACTTGTCCACCCGTCAACCATTCAATTTAGCCTACTACATAGCTAGGAGAATGATTGATATTCCAACTCAAGGATCGGTTGCTCTTCCATACGGGATGCGCCTCACCCGTCTCTATAGAAACTTTGCACCAATTCCACCAACACCAAAAGGGATGCACCTTCACTATGAGCTCATCCCTCACATCTTTGTACCTTTGAGTGATGCACGAGTTGCTAAGACAAAAGGCAAGAGAGCAAAACCTCCAACTCCATCATCATCATCATCAAATAGCTCCGAGGATGGTCTTCCAAGCTCTCGTCTTCCGCCTCATGAGTATTATGCGTCTCTTCCCGAAATAGAGAATGAATCAGCCGAGTTCAAGCAAACTAAGGGAATGTTCAAGTGCCTTGGTAGGATGATGAACAAGATTTACAAGAAGTTGGACAAATAAGGGTACTTTTAAGGAGCGTTTGGAACAATACATTATCATTAATGTTTGATACAATTTGGTTGTTTTATTATGTAGGATGATAATATAACCTGAAACAATGGTGAATGCTAACAATTTCATGCAGGGGATAGCGCAAGTATGCTATCAAATTTTACCCATTTTCACTATAATATGAAAATCAATAAGCCTTGCTCAAAATACATGCTCCACTATGTTTATATATATATTATCTGCTTTTCCTAACTAGAAATGTTTAGTATAACATGTTTTGAGAAGAATTTCAGGTTTCGGAAAAGTCCCCTACACCTAAAAACGAACTCTATCCATTTTTCTGCACTTCACGGATCCGACGGCACCATAATTTTGGTACCGTCCTATATGTATTTGGTACCCCGTACTGCATAAAGCGACCAGACGGCACCCTTTTAGGGTACCGTCCGTGTATGATTTTGGTGCCGTGGATCCTCCAGGTAATTTTCTAAATTTCGACTCTTTCGTGATTCCAAATTATCTTCCATCACTTATAAATCAATCTTAACTAGTTTATACTATTATTAGAACTAGTATAATTCACTAAGGTATATAAGAAATCCATTTCCCACCAAAATTCAAAAATTTGAAAAATCCACCCAAAGAGCCCTTTTGCATAAAGGAAGGAACCAAATTTTTGGTACCTTCAAATCCGTGTGTGATCTGAATATTAGGAAATTCCACTCACTAGAACACATTTATTGCAAATCTTTTCTTCTTCACTCCATTTCTCTTGAATGGCTTGACTTGGGTGATATGACTAGCATTCAACCCACTTCCAAATCATTAGGAACCTCATCTCTTCAATGGTTTAACATCAAATCAAACACATTTCTCCATAATTTTTCACTTCTATAAATTGAGAGGTTTTACCATGATCATCCTCACACCTTCTTCACTCTTACTACTATCTAGCAAAGCAAAACCCAAGTTAAAATGACTAAATCATCTCCAAAACCTTGCAAGAAGACCGCTAGAATTAGCGTAAGGCCTTGTTGCTTTGTTCATCTTAGCTCATCATCCAAGTCTTCTCCACTCACAATCTCATCTCCCATTAGAGATGATACAAGCCTTACCTTAGCTACACCCAATACATCACACATTGTGATCACCACTCCACCACCAACAAAAACACCTACTTCACCTCCACCGGCACCCATCCAAACATCCAAAACACCCTCACCACCTTCACCAAGGTCTCCAATTCTCATTCCTATGGAGTTATTCTCAACTCCACCAACATCACCAAATCCTTTCCTAGAGGACTTAGAAGACTTGCCTCCTAGGCCAAGTCATCCACCACCATTGCCATCATTTGACTCCATTGAGCGGATGGCTCATGAGTCACCTCGGTCATTCCTTGACCCAAACGCCCCATTAGGGCCTAAACCTCTTCTCTTCCACCCCATTCACAAAGACATTCATGGTCCTTTATATGGGGATCATTCACTCCTCACATCAATGTCCCCTCATCTTGAGGACATTGAGGAGTGTATGTGGGATACCAATCCCACTAGAGAGGAGATTCAAACCGAACTCCACAACCTCCACCAATTCAAAGGCATGGTGGACTCTCACTTGAGTGAGACAATGCAAATGCAAAGTGCTTTGCTTGCTTCCATCATGACCACCCCAAACACTTCCACCAACACCAACACATCCACCATTCCACCACCACAACCTCCCCAAACATTCTACCCTCCAAGGCATGGTTGCTCCACTTGTGAGCAAACGGGCCAAACCGTGGAAAGGACCCGGGTTATGGTCCATGACTTCCAAGAAGAAATGAGGTTCATCCTCAACCACATCCTTGAGCGTCTCAACGCTCTTTCACATCCACCATCACTTTAGGATGGTTTTAGACTAGTCTTTACTTTCTTAGGATAATTTTTTTTCTTGTACTAAAACACATCATTGTGTTCTCTTTTCATGATCTTTACTCATGAAAAATTTTAACTAATGAATGTTGTTTATTATATTGTTGGTGTCATTACATAGTGTTTGGAAATGCTTGTGAATGATCATTATTACTAACATTTTTTGTAGCTTTATTTTCACAATCCATGAATCTTCCCATTAAAGCACCCAATTAGGGGAGAGCTTTGAACAAGGGGGAGATAATAGCTCTGCTCATTACATTCCGCATAGCCTCTTCTTTTGTTGAGACAAAAAGGGGGAGAAAATATAGAACTTTGAAATTATTTATATTTGACTTTCTCAAAAGTCAACTGCATACATTTGACTTCCTAAAAGTCAAACATGAACCCTCATTGATAATACTTGACTTTTCCTAAAAAAAGGTCAAACTGCATACTTTGACTTTCTAAAAAGTCAACATCATGCATCAACTAGTGAATACTTTGACTTTCATAAATAGTCAAACATCATACACTTGCATTACCATTCTCTTTTCAAGTTCTAAAACTAATATTTTTATAACTCTTGTACAAACTTTGTATCTTTTATAAAAATAAAATTTATATTTTGTCCTCAACAAAAGGGGAGATTGTTAATACAAATATCGTCATTAAACGTTATTTATATTTTTGATCTTTACCTAAGTTTTGTTAACGACAAAAGTAAATTTAATTTGTATAAAAGCTTAAAGCTTGTCAAGTTTAATAGATATTAAAACAAGCTTTTTCAAACAATATATTCATCATTCAAGCATTTACATTTATGATTAGTAACATCTTGATATGACTCTAATCATTATGTATGATAGTAGTTTTAGAATGTGTTAGGTTCTTAAAACCAAACACTACTTATGTACTTGCATATTTCTAAGAATAGAAATACAACTTATGACATCATGTAATGCATCATGGAAATCATTAGAAGATTTCATTAGATATTTTGTGTGGATTTGTACTCTTCATATCTTACACAATCTCACTTAGATAGAGTTGACTTTTGCAAAGATTTGATATCTTGTGTCAGCCGGCGGTACCAAAATGTACACGGCGGAACCCTTTTAAGGTTCCGCGGTCCGTGACGCTCCTGTCCACTTTGGCTATAAATAGCAATGCCAAGCCAAGTAGTTTTTCATCCCTTTCTAACATACTCTCATACATATCTTCTCTCTAACCTTTCTAACTCAGTTTCATATCATATTAGTGATCTCTTTTGTAGCAAAGAAGATCAAGTCTTATTCAAGCTTCAACGAGAAGTTGGAAGTCTTGTTTGTTTAGTGTTGTATGATCTAGTGTTGATTCATACTTCATTGTTGTATCAAACCATCATAATCTTGTGAGTGTGAGTGGTTAGTATTTTAGTCCTCAAAATACATTGTGTGTGGGAGTGGTTGTACCCTTGGAAAGAACTCGACATCTAGCTTAGTGTCGGAAATAGTGTGTAAGCGAAGTGTAAAGGTTTTCTCCGCCCGTGAAAGGAGCTTGTTGACTAGTGAAGTTAAACTCTCGAGTGTGAGACTCGAGGAGTGGAGTAGGGCAAGGAAAAGAGTCCTTGTAGACCGAACCACTATAAACAACTTGTTGTGGTTTGATCATTTCTTTCCTTATTTACTTCTTACATATTGCTTGCATATTTCATTAACATATCTAAGATCAATATCAATTGATCTTTACAATAAGTTTCAAAACAAAGTTTTTAATTGGTAAACTATTCAACCCCCTTATAGTTTTCTACAATTGGTACGACCGCAGCCTGCTCAAGAATTTCAAATAACTTGTATTTTATAAACTTCTTGAAACGATCCATGGATTCTGAAAACTTTAAAGAAGGGCAATCTATGCAAAGACCACCACTCTTTGAAACCAATGGATTTATCTATTGGTTTTGAAACAAATGCAAAGACCTACACTTTCCTTTTCTCCAAGATGGTTCCATCATTACGGGATTTTACAACTCTATGGTTTAAACCGAAAAATAGTTTCTTTTCAAGGGATTTTACAAAACCAAGAATAAACCGTAAGATAGATCCGAAATGCACTTTTACTATTAATAGATGTTTCCATTGTCACGGATTTTACAAGTCTCTCTCGATTTAGACCGAGAAATAGGTTTCTTTTCAAGGATTTTACAAAATCAAGACAAAACCGTAAACAATGTCACTTTGTATGTATTATGTCAACTTTGGTTTCGGTGATTATTTGTTTTAGGGGAACATGCCGTTCATCGTTCATTATCCAACATCAACAACATCATCAACCATCAAATTAACACTTTGGTAAACACATCATTCACGATTTTGCTGTAAAACAATCGCAAGTGACAACATGGAGAAGTAAACCCGATATGCCAAACTTGATCATGAAGTGACATTCCCCAGATTTGTTACTTAAACTTGTACTAATTCTTGTGAAGAAGAAACGGTGTACCCATTGTACAAAACCTCTTGACATTCTCAATCGAAAGTGAGAAGTGAAGCTGATAGTTACGCTGTGGGTTAAGCGAGAAAGAATCACAACCGTAACTAAATAGCCAAGTCTTTATCACACTCAATAAACGCCCAAAACAAGTCATCTTCGCGGAAGGGTAGAAAGAAAGAAGACGAAAATAAGTAAGCACGCCCGGAAAATCTTACTGCACATCCAAATAAGAAATACCGTCCAAACAACCCCGTAGTCAACTTTGTTCAACCATTAATTCAAGCCGTGACATAATATTATTCATGAAAATGTGTATACCAAAGTATCTGATATGTATAAAAAGGCTCAAGGGTTATGTGTGGGGATAAATCCTTAATATCAATATCAAAAATACTCACTAAGATAGATTCAAATTCTCTTAGGAAAAAGAATAATAAATCAAATCCCGTGTGTGATCGTGGTAGTACGGATTAGTCAACGAATCGTTTTCCCAACGAGGCGTGAATTGCCAACGCCGCTCTTGGTTTGGATTTTATGCTTGATGATAAAGATTTTGATTTTATTAACTACGGGAATGGGAAAGTAATTAAGGAAATCTATCCTACGAAATCCTAAACGCTAATTAAACTAAAAACGTAATAAACAAACGCGACTAAAATGCAATTCTACGCCTAAACGATACCCTAAAAATGCCTAAATTTACTTTTACTCTAAAAATGTGATTAGAAAACTATTTTAGAATTAAAACTATTTTTTTGGATTTTTCTTGATTTATTAAAAATTAAAAACTAATTATAACTATTTTAAACTAATTAAAATAGTGAAAAATATCGAATAAAGGGGAAAAATATGGAAAAATCTTTTTTAAGCTTTTTATATTTTTCTTAAACTAATAAAATTGAAAAATTATTTTTTTGAACTTTTTCAATTAACATATTAAAACTAATTAAAAATTAATTAAAATATATTTAAATTGAGAAAAATAGCAAATGAAGACCAAAATAATGAGAATTTTAGGAAAATTCTAAAATGATATTAAGAATCTATGAAAAATGGAAAACTAGCAGGTTATGTGTGAAATATGGAAGCTATAGTGTAACCGCTACTCAATTAAGCTAATACTAGAATAAGCTAATGATCTATATTACCAACCAAACAAAGTGAGCACAGCTACAAACATCATCTACTATAATAAGCTAATTACTACAAATTAAAACTACTCCTATCAAGTCCTAAGCTCAGATTGATGATCTAATGCAACTGCTATATGAATAAATCAGTGGTTCAGTCCAATCAAGTATAACTTAAGCACAAGCTTATTTATAAGCTTAGAGTGAAAAACAGATAAGCAAATTCCTAAACACCACCTGGCCAACTATGATTGTGCCAAATCTTAAGTCCTAACTCCTTGAAATGAAACCTATGTAGTGGATAAAGTACACGCTTCACACTTAAGTGTGAACAGGGAGAACAAAGCCTAATGAGGAGCTTATTTGAAGCTCAAATTGACCAAAACCATTGAAGCAAAAAGCAGTTATCAGATTAAGACCAGCTTGAAATGATTATTCAAAGTCTCAAACTCTAAAACTCAGTAATGAATTAGAAATTTGGTTCCCAAGTTTTGTGAAAAAAAAACTGCTTTAGCAACTTTGTGATTTTGACTTTTGAAGAATGCTTAAGAACTTTGACCAAACCAGCTTTTAATCCAAACTATTGAACAGGTTATGATGTATTAAGACTAATTATGATGACAAAGAGCTAGATCTAACAATTTCAAACCAATTTGCAAGCTATGTTACCTACTGTATCTAACTTCAAAAAGGATACCGACAGATTATAGATCAAATTCCAAATGATTTTGACTTAATGAGTTATCTTCGCCAAGCAAGACCTCAATTAACTCACAAACAACTACCTTAACAAGTATAGACTACTCTTATCGTGATCAACTAGCCTCTAACACAGTTATATCACTTTGATCCAAACACTAGTGCAACTATTTATGAACTAATTAACAGATGTAAAATGACTAGATCAAGCTAAACAAGCACCAATCACGATCAATAACTATAGATTACTACTAACTCAATGATTCAAACTACGTATGTGAGCAAAACAGATTGAAGAACTTACAAAGTGCCTTAGCCACTATGGCTTGCCAACTGATGAAACAAGAACTCTAACCTATTTAACCCCTAATCCTAATTCAATCCAAACTCAGTATTCAACCCAATAACAACATCAAGAATATCCAAATCCGCCAGATCCAAACAAGCAATCAGAGCTTCCGATTCACCTGAGATTTTGTGTTTTGAGTGAGAAAACAAGTACAAGCTCACTATAAGCTACTAAAAGCTCAAATGAACCTATATAACAGTAGATCAATGAGAAATTACTCTATAAGACAGATCTACAAAGGATTTTTAATTTTCAAATGATTTTATGTGATTTTTTTGTATTTTTGAGTTTTTGAAGAATTAAGCTAAAACTTTGTTTATAAAACTGAAATAAGCATTAGAATAAGGTAATAAAGCATGATATAGAACATAAAAACTTAATCAATAACAATTGAAAATGAAATTCAAATTCTATTAATAATGGAAATATTGAGTACAAATACTTAATTACAAAAGTGTTTAAAACATTTAAATGGAAATAACCACTACAACTAAATCTAGAGAGATGAAAAATACAGAAAGTAAGATACATCAAGTGAATGAGAAATAAGGTCTATATATAGCCAAGCTAAGGATTGAAGCTTCTCTAAATTCTTCCCTTTGTGCTTCTTTTGAGCTCATGTGCACCCTTGGATTGAATCCACATACCTCCCCTTCTTCTCATCACAACCTTTGGATCAAATCTGATGACATGTAACCACCAATGGAAGAACAACACGTGGCCATTAGCACACGGATGGGTGAGGTGTCATTCCTTTTGTCGGGGTGTCGTGGAAAAGTACTAATGTGCCCTTAATTGTGGTTAATTTTATTGATTTACATGGGTGGGTAATTTAGGGTTCGTTAACTCAAGGAAAGGGGGTTTTAGCGAAGGGTTTTTATAATATTTTGATTGTTTGACCAAGTAAAAGAGGGGTTTGACCGGGTATAATGAACCGGTAATAGGTGGGTTTCTTTTTAGACAATATTAAACGGGTAGCGTTTGTTTGTTGGGCTCGGTAATTATTTTTGGGCCGAGAGGTATATAAAGGATTTGGACTAAGGAGTTAAATGTGATCCAATGTATACTTAAGGGACTAATCTTGTACACTTCGAATTTTCAAGGGACCACAAGTGTAAATCTGGAATTATTTCAAGGACCAATCATGTAAAGCTCTAATAATCCAAGGGTGCATTCTGTAATTTCTGAATCTTTGAGGGACCAATTCTGTCAAAAGCTCAAACTTGAGGGACTAATCTTGTCTTTTCTTCAAACTTTGCTGAAACTTCCAAAATCATCTTCTGAGAATAAATTCTTTCAAAATACACAATCTTGACCTTCGGCTTTTAAAACTCTCTTGATCTCTCGTGCTCGGATTTACATCCGATTTGGATCCTTTTTGCGTGTTTTTGCATATCCGCATTCTGCACAAGCACAAACTCAAGAAAACCACAAATATTAGCAATAAACGGCTTTTCCTTGGTTGTTTTGGGTCTATATTGATAAAGAAAAGGTATGTGTTTAAACACATATCAAAAATACCCTGTAAGAGACCATTGCCGCGGTCGTAACTCACGCAATGCAATCAACTCACGCTTCTAAAACCAAGGATTTCAATCTCTTTCTACTAAACCTATGAAGAAGTAGCAAAGATTCCTCAAAAGAGATTAAAAAACCCCTAATTCTAAAAACGCCCCGTTTACCTTTTAATTCACATGTAGATATTACGGTTAAGCACATTCCGATTATGAATGACGGTTTGTTGAACTTTCATGTCGATCAATAACTCAAACATTTTTCAAACGACACGTTAGGATCACGGAGTAGAAAACACAACACAGCGTGAAGTGACCATACGGATAGAATACATCGTCCCTGATTTTTCACAAGTCCCCAAACTAAGCGTAAAATCGAAATCATTGTTACATACGACTCTAGATGCTAACACTACCCATGGAAGTTACTTGTGTACTTACTTTTCGTTCCCATTTTCCTATTTCCTCTAGATTTTTTTATTTTTGTGAGAAATGAATTTCTTCAAATTCTCGTTTCGATAACTTTTATTCCGATAAAGATACAAAGCTAAGTCGATAATTAGTTATCCGCCTTCTCTCAAGAACCATTGTCGCAAAATGAGGTCCACATCAAGGAATTTTATTCACTTCTTATACTTTTGATTTTTCCATTTTTCATCATTTTTTTTTGCAATTATACTTTTACTTTATTTATATGAGGCGTGAACTACACGGAGCTTCACGGGTAATTCCAAGACTATAGGCTTCATGAGATGAGAATCGCCTTACTGGCTAGGCTAAGACCTCATTCAATCCCCTAAAGATCCAAGGGTCCGATCCACATCAGCTCACAACTTTACTTATTACTTTATCACTTATCACTGATTACTCATTTATTCATTACGGATCCTTGATGTGTACCCAATTTTTAAAACAAAGATTCTTTTAAGAAGATAAAGAACTAACTATCGCCAAAAACTCAACATCTCTAATTATTATGACAGATATGGGGTGAAACAATTTTGTGGGAACAAAAAGCCATAAGTACCTTCGATGGGCTCTAAAGAGAACCAACTACTCCACGTTTAGCATCTAAACTCATAAGTAACTCTATCATTTCGATCTCGCAAATTTAAAATCCCAAATAATGAGATCCACGGATGCTTAGCCGATAATTAAATTATCTATGGTTAAGGAACAAGCTAGGCTCAACACGCCCTAGGTCAAGTCAATTCTATTCCTACTCTCACCAGCTGAAAGTCAATCAAGGTGTCAAAACATATATTAACTTAGCAAATGCTTCGTCTAATGAAATCAAGTTATGCATATTTAAAGTCACTAAGGGAAACTTGCAAAATCTTGGCCTTGTGAGCTAGAATTAGCATTTTATAGCTTCTTATCTAAGAGACTAGCAAACTTTTCAATCAAAAAGACTTAACAAAAGCTTACAAAAAAAATTTTAATTTTTCTCATTTTTGCACAATTTTTTCATTTTCTAAGGAAAAACGGGGTTACGAGAGAAACACAACAAAAATAAGCAAGTGCGGTTAAATCAAATCGAAGATTACCCTACCCCAGACTAGAACGAAACATTGTCCTCAATGTTTAAAGCAAGAGTATCACGAAAATCTAAAAGCCGTTTATTAAGTATGCTCAAAGATAAACGTTAGTCGATAAGATTAAGGATATCGGATTTCCATCAACATCGATCATGAGACTCGAGTGGAGAAATAACAAACTTCGAGCACGAGAGTCTTCATATCGGGAACATCCTACACACAATCACAAACAACCAAAACACAGAGATCGAAGAGGCGCACCTCTTCACATCACTTATTAGAAAATAGAAAGAAGAGAAGGATAAGCATGGGGTGCCTCCCACTAAGCGCTATCGTTTTTGGTTACCGAGTCGCTAGCTTGACTCTCGATCCCTAATTCGCTTGTTCTTAGGGAAAGTTTGGAGATCCAGGACAACCATGGATGGAATGTCCCCTCCGAAATAATGTTTCACACGATGACCATTCACCTTGAAATTAGGACCGCTGGGCCGAGAAAGCTCCACCGCTCCATACGGGAAAACTTGAGTGATGTTGAATGGTCCTGACCAACGGGTTTTGAGTTTGCCCGAGAATATCTTCAATCGAGAGTTAAAAAGGAGAACTTGATCCCCAACGTTGAAAACGCTGGTTTTGATTTTTGCATCATGAATCCTCTTAGTCTTCTCTTTGAAAATCAAAGAATTCTCGTAGGCCTGATCCCTAAGCTCGTTTAATTCATTCAATTGAACTTTTCGGTGATCACCCGCGGTCTTAAGATCGAAATTAGCATGTTTCAAGGCCCATAATGCCTTATGTTCGAGCTCGATGGGCAAGTGACAAGCTTTTCCATACACCAACTTAAATGGGGTGCACCCGATGGGTGTCTTGTAAGCCGTGCGGAAAGCCCATAATGCATCATCTAACTTATCGGCCCATGAAGCTCGATTCTCTCCTACGGCCTCTAAAATCCTCTTTAAACCACGATTCGAGACCTCAACTTGTCCGCTCGTTTGCGGGTGATACGCTGTAGAAAGACGATGGGTAACTCCATATTTAGCCATAACTTTAGCAAATTGTTCATTACAGAAATGGGTACCGCGATCACTGATGATAGCACGAGGTGCTCCGAATAGGGAAAACAAATTTTTCAGAAACTTAACAACCACTCGGGCATCGTTGGTGGGGAGCGCCTTCGCTTCAACCCATTTGGACAAGTAGTCGACGGCCACGAGGATATACTTATTTCCTCTAGACGACGGAAATGGTCCCATAAAATCGATGCCCCATACGTCAAAAATCTCACAGACTTGAATAGCATTTTGTGGCATTTCATCCTTCTGTGAAATTTTCCCTTGACGTTGGCAAGAATCACAAGATTTGACTAAATCATGGGCATCTCGATATATGGTCGGCCAATAGAATCCGGAATCAAAAATCTTCTTGGCGGTGTAACTTGCACCATGATGGCCACCAGTGGGTCCGTTATGGCAAGCATTAAGAATATCAAGAGCCTCTTGGCCATGAACACACCGCCGGATTACTTGATCCGCACAAATCTTGAACAAGTAGGGATCTTCACAGAAATAATGCTTAACATCTTTGAAAAACTTTTTCTTTTGTTGAGACGACATCCCTTTCACAATGAAATTCCCCGCATGGTAATTTGCAATGTCGGAAAACCATGGGGTGTTCGGGTTTTTCTTAGCAATCATCCCAAGTGTCTCAAGAGGAAATGTTTCCGTAATCTCCGTTTTCTCGAGCACACTTTGATGGGGATTTTCAAGTCTAGACAGATGATCGGCAGCAAGGTTCTCCGCTCCCTTTTTGTCAAGAATAGTAACATCAAACTCTTGAAGGAGGAGAACCCACCTAAGTAATCGTGGCTTAGCATCTTGTTTTGCCAAAAGATACTTAAGAGGCGAATGGTCGGTATACACTATGGTCTTCGATAAGACAAGGTAGGGTCGAAATTTTTCAAAAGCATAGACAACGGCCAATAATTCCTTTTCAGTAGTCGTGTAATTGTGTTGGGCCTCGGACAATGTCTTACTCGCATAGTGTATGGGTTGAAAATGTTTTGACTTTCGTTGCCCCAAGACTGCCCCAATTGCGTAATCACTAGCATCACACATAAGCTCAAAGGGTAAATTGGGGCAACTAAAATCGGTGCCTCGCTTAGTTTCTTCTTAAGAAAGTTAAATGCCTCAATGCATTCGTTGGTGAAGATAAACGGAGAATCCTTTTCAAGGAGATGGGTCAGAGGGCGGGCTATCTTAGAGAAATCTTGGATGAAACGGCGATAGAAACTCGCATGACCCAAAAAACTCCGAATACCTTTGACGGTAGTGGGATGAGGGAGTTTGGCTATAACGTCGACTTTAGCTCGGTCGACCTCAATTCCAGATTTTGAAATCTTATGGCCGAGGACAATGCCCTCTCGAACCATGAAATGGCACTTCTCCCAATTCAAGACCAAGTTGGTGTCTTCACACCTTTTGAGCATGTGGTCTAGATGAGAGAGGCAAGAAGTGAAAGAATCTCCATAAACCGAGAAATCGTCCATAAAAACTTCCATAGAATTTTCGATCATGTCATGAAAAATAGCCATCAAGCACCTTTGAAACGTTCCAAGAGCATTGCATAAACCAAATGGCATTCGTCGGTAAGCAAACGTTCCATAAGGGCACGTGAAAGTCATTTTCTCTTGATCCTTTGGATCGATCGGGATTTGAAAATAACCGAGAAACCATCGAGAAAGCAATAGAACTCATTTCCGCTAAACGCTCGAGCATCTGATCCATAAAGGTAGCGGAAATGATCCTTCCTTGTAGCATCATTCAACTTCCGTAGTCAATACACACCTCCATCCGTGGACGCTGGCGGTGGAAATCAATTCGTTATCTTCATTGGCAATGACGGTCATTCCACCTTTCTTGGGAACACAATGAACAGGGCTAACCTATGAGCTATCGGAGATGGGATAAATGATTCCGGCGTGAGGAGTTTGAACTTCCTTTTGATAACATCATGAATCTTGGGGTTAACCCTACGTTGTTGTTGAATCACGGGTTTACAATCATCCTCCATCAGAATTTTGTGAGTACATAAACGAGGATTGATTCCTTTGATGTCAGAAATTTGCCAAGCAATTGCATTTTTGTGTTTACGTAGGACATCCAAAAGTGCGGTCTTCTCCTCATCTTTCAAATTTTTAGCAATGATGACGGGAAATTTGTTCGGTTTTCAAGAAAAGCGTATTCAAGATGAGGAGGTAAATCCTTGAGCTCGGGCTCCAAAGGTTTTTCGTTAGACGTTTGTACTTCTTTAATCTCTTCTATCGTAATTTCCTTCGGAGGGAGTGACGGTAATGGATCTTCGTTCAACAATTGTTCAAGATAAAGAATATCTCCCTCCGAATCATAAACTCCATCATCAATTCCCGGTGGAATCGATTCATCACTAGCAAGAAACTCATCGATCTCTTCCAAAAGGAAATCACCTCCCTCAAACGGAGTGAGAGAAGGGGAAGAGTCGGCAATGATTGGTTCAGAAAGTGAATCAGAAGAAGTAGAATTGTTAGCAAAACCGAGAACTTCTTGAGCGTACTCCTCACAAGAAACATCAATAACGTCGATTCGATTGATGGAAGCATCGTCGAAATTTGAGGAGTACCTCATCGTTTGATCAATGTTCAATGTAACGGCTTCTTTTCCAACTCGTAAAGTGATCTCTCCTCCATAGACATCAATCAACGCATGTCCCGTTCTTAAGAAACTCCTTCCGAGAATCAAGGGTACTCGAGGGTCAGCATCAAAGTCAACGACAACGAAATCAGCGGGAAAATCGAACTCCCCCACTTTGACAAAGACATCCTCGGCTATACCCTTTGGTTTCGTAGTAGTACGGTCGGCTAGCTCGAGAGTCATACACGTTGGGGTAAGTGGGGGTAATGAAAGCTTTTCGTAGATTGATTTTGGCATTAAATTGATACTCGCACCAAGATCGGCCAAGGCGGAGCATTGAACAATTCCTTGAAAATCACATGGAATGAGGAATTTGCCGGGGTCACCTAACTTTACGGGAAGTTTCTTGAGGATAACCGCCGAACAATTCTCATTCAGAGATGTCGTAGCAAGCTCATATAGTTTCTCCTTGTTCGTAAGCAATCCTTTTAACGTAGAAGCAAGTTTGGGCATCAAAAGAAGGGCATCCGCAAAACTGATCTCCACATTCAAGTCTTTGAAGATTTGGAAAAACGTTTCCATCTGATGATTAGACTTCTCACGAAGAGTTTGATCTTTAAGACGAGACGGATATGGGATAGACGGTTTTGGATTAGCTTTCTTCACATTAACGGGAGCATCTTCGGGCTCAGAATCTCGGACAACCGTGGGTTGGACATTCACAGTACTCCCCTTATCAGTAGGAAGCACCGGGTCCTTTGTCACCCCGGTCTCACGGTCTACCACACGAGAAGAAGAAGAATTAGTGGTAGGAACCGTAGGTCCATCATAAGCAACACCACTTCGGGTAGTGATAGCTTTCATGTCACCTCTCGGGTTTGGAATCGTATTGCTTGGAAGAGAACCAGAACCCGAGGGTTGAGAATAAGATGTGGACGTTGAGGCTTGAAAGAAACTAGCCATCATATTCTTTATTTCAGACATCTGTTTGTTGCTTGTAGCTTCCATCTCCTTTTTGAAGTCCGTCCTCATGCCGTTAATTTGATTTTGCAAATTTTTGATGGTGTAATCAGAATTCTTCATGTAAGTTAGAAAATCGTTGTTCGGGGCGGCTTGAGGAGGTGCTTGATAAGATTGTTGAGGAGGAGGTGGTTGTTGGTAAACTTGAGGTGGAGGAGCTTGGTAGTGTTGATTTCCATGATTAAAATTAGCTCCTCGGTTCTGATTAACATGATGATTACCATTGAAACGGTTTTGATTATGGTTTTGTTGTTGAGGTTGGTTGAAACCGGGAGGTCCGAGATAATTGTTTGAACGGTAGCTAAGAAGATTTCGATCTCCTTGCGGTTGATTGTAGTTTTCCGTAGCAGCATAAACATTCTCATGTGCGTAGCCACCGACGGCTGGGCACTCGGAATAAGAATGTGGACCTCCATAAGTCTCACAAATCGTGTACCCGATTTCACTTGTTGTTGTTGATTCCGATTGTTCATCCGAGTAATCCGTAAGATATCGTCGATCTTTTTGTTCAGTGCGGCTATTTCGAGAGAAGAAGATGTATTTGATCGAGATGATGCACCCCTTTCGGCGGTAGAATCCCAATAGTTATAATGAGCGGTCATGTTCTCAATAAGATCGTAACATTCCTCGGGACGTCTTTTCATGAAAGTTCCACCAGCAGCAGCATTAATCGTTTCCCGGTGTCTCAACGTTAAACCATTATAAAACGTATCAATTTGAGTGACAAGCAACATGTTATGATTCTGACATCGATCAATCGCAAGCTTATATCGTTCCCAAGCTTCAAACAAAGATTCGTCGGGAGATTGCCGGAAATTACCGATATCGCTCTCAATTTCGTCACCATCGACGGTGGAAAGTACTTTGCCGAAACTTCGTGAACCATTTCCTCGAAGGTATGAATTGAATTCTTCGGGAGTCGATCAAACCAAGACGTGGCATGATGAGTCAAAGAGTATGGGAAGAGATACAGACGAAGGGCGTCATCGGAGACCCCATTCCGCTTCATACTGAAAGTAACCGTTAGAAACTTATCAAGATGCTTGTTTGCATCGTCATCTGGTAAACCATGGAATTGACAACTGTTTTTTACTTGTTCTATCATATGATGTTTCAAGCTAAAATCGGTAGCTTGAAAATTAGTCGGTGCAATTGGTCCTCCCCTCCCGTACATGGTAGGTTGACATAACTCCTCCATCGTTCGGAGATCGGGAGCTACATGTTGATTATCGGGAGGAGGATTAGGACCAGGTATTGGTGGTCCGTTGGGAGCAGCCATATTACGTAACTCGGGTACGCTCGATTTCGCTTCAAGTCGTCTAGATCGAGATCGAGTGCGCATGCACTTTCAAAAACCAAGGCAATTAAAAGAAACCGATATTCAAAACACAAGTGAACTTAAACCAATAATCCCAAGTGAATAAATCACCTCTACAAGACAAACGCACAAGCAAGCGGAGAAGCTTTGTAGGTCAGCGCGAAGCTTATTAAAAACCCGCTTCTTTACAGCCGCAATTTAATGTCAGGCCGTCCTTATACCCACCACACAGTTTGTTTATCAAATAGAAGTAAATAAATCCACAAGCGACACAAAGGCAAGTTTTTGATCTTTTGTTCGGGAACTTATAATGATAACACCTCCGTTGAGAATGTTATATAATTGGTATCTTCTATTTATTATCAAAAACAAAGAGAAAATATTTTTGTATTTTTAATCTGATATATATATACAAAAGAAAAAGGAAAATATTTTTTTACTTTTTTATTTTATAGAAAAATAGTAACTTCACGAATGAAGGATCTCAAGTCACTAATCGACAAACTTCAAACGATATTGTCGTGACACAACCTCCCCGGCAGCGGCGCCAAAATTTGATACGTATAAAAAGGCTCAAGGGTTATGTGTGGGGATAAATCCTTAATATCAATATCAAAAATACTCACGAAGATAGATTCAAATTCTCTTAGGAAAAAGAATAATAAATCAAATCCCGGGTGTGATCGTGTAGTACGGATTAGTCAACCCGAATCGTTTTCCCAACGAGGCGTGAATTGCCAACGTCGTTCTTGGTTTGGATTTTATGCTTGATGATAAAGATTTTGATTTTATTAACTACGGGAATGGGAAAGTAATTAAGGAAATCTATCCTACGGGAAATCCTAAACGCGAATTAAACTAAAACGTAATAAACAAAACGCGACTAAAATGCAACTACGTCTAAACGATACCCTAAAAATGCCTAAATTTACTTTTACTCTAAAAATGTGATTAGAAAACTATTTTAGAATTAAAACTATTTTTTTGGATTTTTCTTGATTTATTAAAAATTAAAAACTAATTATAACTATTTTAAACTAATTAAAATAGTGAAAAATATCGAATAAAGGGGGAAAAATATGGAAAAATCTTTTTTAAGCTTTTTATATTTTTCTTAAACTAATAAAATTGAAAAATTATTTTTTGGAACTTTTTCTCAATTAATTGCTATTAAAACTAATTAAAAATTGATTAAAATCTATTTAAATAGAGAAAAATAGCAAATGAAGACCAAAAATAATGAGAATTTTAGGAAAAATCTAAAATGATATTAAGAATCTATGAAAATTGAAAAACTAGCAGGTTATGTGTGAAATATGGAAGCTATAGTGTAACTGCTACTCAATTAAGCTACTAGAATAAGCTAATGATCTATATTACCAACCAAACAGTGAGCACAGCTAATATCTACTATAATAAGCTAGTTACTACAAATTACAACTACTCCTATCAAGTCCTAAGCTCAGATTGATGATCTAATGCAACTGCTATATGAACAAATCAGTGGTTCAGGTCCACTGTTAAGGCTTAAGCACAAGCTTATTTATAAGCTTAGAGTGAAAAACAGATAAGCAGTCCTAAACACCACCTGGCCAACTATGATTGTGCCAAATCTTAAGTCCTAACTCCTTGAAATGAAACCTATGTAGTGGATACAAAGTACCTGTTTCACACTTAAGTGTGAACAGGGGAGAACAGGCCTAATTGAGGAGCTTATTTGAAGCTCAAATTGACCAAACCAGTTGAAGCAAAAAGCAGTTATCAGATTAAGACCAGTTGAAATGTGATTATTCATAGTCTCAAACTCTAAAACTCAGTAATGAATTAGAAATTTGGTTCCCAAGTTTTGTGAAAAAACTGTTTTAGCAACTTTGACAGATTTTGACTTTTGAAGAATGCTTAAGAACTTTGACCAAACTCAGTTTTACTCCAAACTATTGAACAGGTTATGATGTATTAAGACTAATTATGATGACAAAGAGCTAGATATACCAATTTCAAACCAATTTGCAAGCTATGTTACCTACTGTATCTAACAGTGACAGATTATAGATCAAATTCCAAATGATTTTGACTTAATGAGTTATACTGCTGAAGCAAGACCTCAATTAACTCACAAACAACTACCTTAACAAGTATAGACCACTCTTATCAGATCAACTAGCCTCTAACACAGTTATATCAGCTGATCCAAACACTAGTGCAACTACTGTTTATGAACTAATTAACAGAAAATGACTAGATCAAGCTAAACAAGCATCAGTCACAGATCAATAACTATAGATTACTACTAATTAACAGATTCAAACTACAGAATAGTGAGCAAAAACAGATTGAAGAACTTACAAAGTGCCTTAGCCACTGTGGCTTGCCAACTGATGAAACAAGAACTCTAACCTATTTAACCCCTAATCCTAATTCAATCCCGCTCAGTATTCCACCCAATAACAGCATTAGTAACATCCAAATCCAGATCCTAAACCAGCAGAACCAGATCCAAAACAGCAACTGTAGCTTCTGATTCACCTTGAGATTTTGTGTTTTGAGTGAGAAAACAAGTACAAGCTCACTATAAGCTACTAAAAGCTCAAATGAACCTATATAACAGTAGATAAATGAGAAATTACTCTATAAGACAGATCTACAGTGATTTTTAATTTTCAAATGATTTTATGTGATTTTTTTGTATTTTTGAGTTTTTGAAGAATTAAGCTAAAACTTTGTTTATAAAACTGAAATAAGCATTAGAATAAGGTAATAAACAGATGTAGAACATAAAAACTTAATCAATAACAATTGAAAATGAAATTCAAATTCTATTAATAATGGAAATATTGAGTACAAATACGAATTACAAAAGTGTTTAAAACATTTAAATGGAAATAACCACTACAACTAAATCTAGAGAGATGAAAAATACAGAAAGTAAGATACATCAAGTGAATGAGAAATAAGGTCTATATATAGCCAAGCTAAGGATTGGAAGCTTCTCGAAATTCTTCCCTTTGTGCTTCTTTGTGCTTCTTTGAGCTCATGTGCACCCTTGGATTGAATCCCACATACCTCCTTCTCATCACAACCTTTGGATCAAATCTGATGACATGTAACCACCAATGGAAGAACAACACGTGGCCATTAGCACACGGATGGGTGAGGTGTCATTCCTTTTGTCAGTGGGGTGTCAGGGAAAAGTACCAATGTGCCCTTAATTGTGGTTAATTTTATTGATTTACATGGGTGGGTAATTTAGGGTTCGTTAACTGGGTAAAAGGGGAAAGGGGTTTGGCGCGAAGGGTTTTTTATAATATTTTGATTGTTTGACCAGTAAAAGAGGGGTTTGACCGGGTATATGAACCGGGTAATAGGTGGGTTTCGGGTTTAGACAATATTAAACGGGTAGCGTTTGTTTAAGTTGGGCTCGGGTAATTATTTTTGGGCCGAGAGGTATATAAAGGATTTGGACTAAGGAGTTAAATGTGATCCAATGTATACTTAAGGGACTAATCTTGTACACTTCGAATTTTCAAGGGACCACAAGTGTAAATCTGGAATTATTTCAAGGACCAATCATGTAAAGCTCTAATAATCCAAGGGTGCATTCTGTAATTTCTGAATCTTTGAGGGACCAATTCTGTCAAAAGCTCAAACTTGAGGGACTAATCTTGTCTTTTCTTCAAACTTTTCTGAAACTTCCAAAATCATCTTCTGAGAATAAATTCTTTCAAAATACACAATCTTGACCTTCCAGCTCAGCTAAAACTCTCTTGATCTCTCGTGCTCGGATTTACATCTGATTTGGATCCTTTTTGCGTGTTTTTGCATATCCGTACCTGCACAAGCACAAACTCAAGAAAACCACAAATATCAGCAATAAACGGCTTTTCTTTATTGATAAAGAAAAGGTATGTGTTTAAGTACACAACGAGTCTCATCATCAAAAACACATCATATACCAAATCTTGAGAAGCTCAACTGACCCAATCATGAGTGCAAACCACTCTTGGTTACTTGTAATAATCAAGGCCCGGTCTATGAAAAACAATCCAATAGTCCAAGTAGAGCCTTTAAAACATTAAAATCAATACCAAATTAGTAACACCGGTCAAGAAGCTCAAGCCCATGTTTTTCAAGAATTAGAGTAAGCCGTGAATTAGCGAATTCTCCGTGAACTCGAAATACCAAAATACCATTCATTTTGCCGAATTACACCGAAATTAAACACAATGCATTTTAAAATACATAGAGTTTCATCCGAATTGTGTGAACAATTTCGGGATACCATCAAGACACTTGCAGTCCAATTTTAAGCCCAAGATAGCAATAAACACATGACCTAACATAATCGGCCCATGAAAGAAATACAAGATCCCACACAAAGTTACCCTAATCCCACGGTATTTAACTCCACATAAAGTTCACATACCTAAATTTTACTCGAACAGAAACACGCCCCCATCTCAGCCAAATGAATCTCTCCCTTGAAACCCTAATCTCTCTCATCAAATTCATCCGCCTCACTCCTAAAAACAACTCTCTAACCTGCTTTCCAAGATCCGTATGTTTAAGCATGAAACCGAATGATATCAATCATTAATCTAATCCAACGAATCCTTTCAAGCTCGCCATAGGGTTGGCTTGAGCTCGATATTACAGCCACAGGGATGGCTTGAAGCAAATAGACGGCCTCAAGGTAAGTTTGTTCCATCTTGTTTTGAGTCATAACCGAACCAAAAATAGGTGTTAACAAAATCGTTAAACACTTATCTTTTATGTTGTACGAATAAAAAACTGAGGCTTAGCTTCAAACAAACATATAGATCTGTGATGATTATCTATTTCATGTAATAGACCATTGGTCTTGATGACGCTTTTAAATTCCACGAATTTAGGAAAAAAAAACTGAGATCTTTTGTACTTTTTCTTGGTTTCGACCCAAAATTGTTTCTGATATTAGGATTGTTGTTATAAAGGTTTATGTTATTTATAAAACATATAACAACATCAGTCCTTGAATCATTTTAAACACATCTTGAGCGAACAAAATAAAGGAAATAACATTCTTGTTATCTTCTTCTAATTGTAGGTTCGGATAGTATCAGACCTTGCCCTTGTGTATAGCTCGATGATGATAGAGTTCGTGTGAAATGGTCTTTGAACCATCTTGATGATACTTGTGAAGACACGAACTATTCAGAGATGCATTGTATTTCATTTTCAGTTTTTGATTGTAGAATGAGACTAGTGATGAATGATGATGTTGATAGTGTAGAATAGATGTTGAATGAATCTGTTGTATTATGTTATGGTTTTGTGGTCATGGTCATGTTCCTATTCATCTTTTTCTTTCATTCTGTTAAGTCCATTTTGACATAAGTGCAACTTGACACACGTCACTGCATGACTCAAGTCACATCTATTTTAGCACAACTCGCTTCACTGTCTGGCAACTAACTAGCTTCATGACCTTAGTTAACAACTCGCATTCAGTAATGCAAGTAGACAACTCGCTTTAGATTTGACTCAACTCGCATCATAGAAATCAGTACAGAAACACAACTCGCTTAAAAACTACTAGTACTCAACTCGCATTAAAGAATGCGAGTCCACAACACGCATATATTTCAAAAAAAATTTAAGCAACACGTATTCATAACCAACCTGCATAAGCAACAACTCGCTCAATAGCGAGTTGAGTGCAACTCGCATCCCAGTACAATGAATCTGGACAAGTTAAATAACTCGCATATGGAACATAGTAACTCGCATAAATGAATTTCATAGCAGCAGCAGAACAGAACTCCATAAAATAGATCCATTCATTGTGACCGTTTTGACCTTTTATGACCACAAAATCTCAAAAGATATGAGTAAACATAAAAGTGTTTATCTTGGACTAGACACAAATTTTTGAGAAACCAGATGATCAAATAGCTGCTTTACCACAAGTTTAAAACCGGTAACTAGCATTTTAAAACTTTTTCAAACTAAAGTCTCCACAAGTGTAAACTGCTAATGACCATGTCAAACATTTAGACACATGAACACCATTGAATGACTGACACTTAAACAAACCAGGATACAAGCAACAAACTTTAACATAACCAACTCAAAACTCATTCAACCATCACAATAAACACCTCAACCCGCATACGAACCGTACAAACCGCATACACCAATGAGTGCCAAAAACCATACGAAACATCAAAACAACAAAACCTTGGCTCTGGTACCAATTGTTGGATCGTGAATATTATGTTGTTTGTTGATTCGGGTGGTCTAGGACAATGATTAAATAAGAAAGCCATTTTAGATAGATGAAGAGAGTTGAGAGGAGGTTCTTGAAAGAGAGTTGCTTAAACAAATGAAAGGTTAGATTCAAAGAAGCCACACCCCTTCCATGGATGGAAGGGGTATTTATACTTACACAATACACGACCTCCTATCGGCCTGTGGATCAGGTATACAGTGGGTAAAGACCCGTCCTTCCTCCACGGTGTTACTCTAAACTATTCTATGCTACTGACTAACTAATTAACTACATAATAACGTAAATAACAACAAGTCTATGAGCTAATATATGCTAGACCATAATTGGGGTGACCGACACTTTAACATGGAATTTTCTAATTCCTAACAATTTGTAACAAATCACAAGTGATTCGGGACAAATCACAAGTGATTTAGGCAAGCATAACAATGAATAAAAAACACACAATATTAAATTAAAAGAGCTTTTTTGTACCTTATACATTGCATGAACACGCGACGCCTTAGGTTTTTCTACCACCTCACTTGTGCCCTTCTTTTTTTCCTTATATAGTGTTCTATATTCACCAAAGATTGTTATCTCTAATGAGTGTTATCTCACAGCCCTCTTCAGTTTGTACATTATGTATCTGACAATCCTAGATTCCTTCATTAATTTCTGTTTGAACTCGTAGAAAAATTGTCCTTGTGTATACCAAAGTTGCATGTTTTTCAATGATCAGTTTTGTTTTTAACTTGGGCATAGATTCCATTGAATCAAAGTCTAATTGTTCTTGAATGTGTCTTTGCTTTTCATTGCAGATTCGAAGCAGATCATGAAGTTAATCAATGTCGATCCTTCATTTGTGAAATGCGAGAAGAACGAATTATCACTTTCTGACCTTGAAGTAATCCTCATTAACCCAAACAGTGGCGAGTCGAGAAAATAGGCAGGTATCCATGTTGATCGCATGTTAAACATCTTCGTCATCCACTTATGATCTTTTAATCCAAAATCTTCAATTAACTTTCCCCACTTTTCCTCAAATCCCCTTGGTGCCAAGAACATATCCCATACAATCTCGTTGAAGCGCCTTTTGAAGTCTGTTTCATCACATATCTTCTTACAAATTTGTCAAACAATTCCACTTATCAATGCTACAAGTCCATAGTCTTAGTGATGGTACAACTTTATGTAAAATCACAAGTGATTTACTAGAAAGTACCTTAGCCGAAACCTTTTGGGTGATATGTCACATACATAGCATGTGTTTCGACTCTGGGAGAATGGTTGCAATAGCTTTCTTCATCGCCCCATCTTGATCTGTTACCACCATTGTAGGTTGTTTGTTAAATGCTGACATGCATGACTGCAACAGCCAAATATAGGATTTAGTGTCTTCACTTTTAAGCATTCCCCCAGCAATTTTCATACTCTTTCTGTGGTTATCTATTGCAGCAAATGGAACAAATACCATATTGTACCTGAAAGCATATAAAAACACATGGAAAGCATATATAAACAAAAACCTTCTGTGACAAATCATAAGTGATTAGTCACAAATCACTTGTGATTTGTCACAAATCACAAGTGATTTTATTGTGGCATCTGATAAATTATAAGTGATTTTTACTTTATTGATAAAGTTGAATAGTCGAAACATACTTATTAGTTCTGAAAGTTGCATCAAAAGAAACGATGTCTCCAAATTCTTCATAGTTACATTTCATTACCTCGTCGGCCCAAAACAGTGCAACTAGCTTGCTGTCTTCTACTTTGTAGTGAAAAGAAAAGTTTGGCACATACGTCTTTCTGTTTTCCATCTTGTTAATTAGCATTTGAGAATCCCCTTCCCCTATGAAGCAGTTAAGTTCCATAAAATAGTTCTTAAAATCCACAACCTGCCCGTGAACTAGGTCATACCCTTTCATGCTACTATAAATATGGTGAGCTACAGTAGTACCTATATTTGCGGTTTTAGCTTTCATGACAAAGAGCTTTTCAGAGTAACCATTTTTCTCTCCATCTTAGAGAGATGTCGATATACTTCTGGACAAAGCGTATGGTTATGCCTAGGATTGAATTTTACTAGTTTGTATTTTCCAGAAACAGGATCCAAATCTAACTTAACACGTGCCATACAACCTGTTACTCGTAGGTTCCTGTTTCGAATAGGCTTATCATTTACTTTGCTTTTAAAGTATCTATGTTGATGTTCATAAGTTTTCCTTCACGGTTACACATTAGATACTTGTGTTGTACAAAACCACTTCTAGTTTTCCTTTGTGACGAAAGATTTATTTCGAATCCACCTCTAAGAGCGTAAGCCTTATACACCCTAATAGCATCATCTCGTGTGTCAAAGTAAGTCCCCTCTTTCGGTATTAATTCTGGTTCCATATTAGGTTGCCAATAAACTGAACCCCGAGGTGTCTCTTTATGAATTGCTCGCTTTAGGTGTTGTCATAGATTCTGAAAAATATACAAGGTTGAAGTTTGTTTTAATCATATTTGTGTATAAAAAAGCATGTTATTTTTTAAAATTGCAAAATCATCTGTGATTTACCTAAATCACCTGTGATTTAGGTAAGTCACAAGTGATTTACCACAAATCACAGGTAATTTGTGTTAAATCACATGTGATTTGTTGTACTGCAAGTTCTAACCGCTAAATATATCTAAATCACATGTGATTTACACCAAATCACATGTGATCTCACTATATGCTTCAAAACTAAAGAAATTTAATAAAATTACAAATGGCTTGCCGTTAACATGTGTTTCATTTTCATCATCTGTTTCACCACTTCTGAGATCATCTTCAACAATAAACCGAACTCGTTCAGTATCACCGACATCATTCATAGTGAGTATACCTTATTCAACTATCTGAACTTGTTCATCAACACTCATAACCTCGCTACCTCCTTCAACATTCTGATTTTGTTCAAAAGAATCAACAACCATAGCTACGATACTTACGCTACCTAATTCATTACTCTCAATTTGTTTTGCATCACAAACACTACCCGCACTACCTTCAACAACCTGAACATGTATAATTTCTCCAATATTATCCATGTGTTGGATGATATTGATGATTTTCAATCGGATTTTAATGAATTTGATGATTTTTGGACAGATTTGACAAATTAATCTACTACAATTGAATGATATTCGACCTGATATTATCAATGTAATGGGTGATTTTGATGATTTTTGGATTGGATTTGAATGATTTTCGACCTAATTTGATGAATAAATGATGAATTTAATTGATGATTTTCGTATTTGAGATTGTGTTTCGTGTGTGTGTGACTGTGTGTTTTGACAGTTATTTTAGAAGCGTGATATGAGAAGCGTGATATGATATCGACCTAATATTGGACCAAATTGCCCCTATAGTGTAAATATCAGATTTAATCTTGTCCTTTTGATGAAGGTAGATTGGATGGCTTGGAACTTGCCATTTGATCTTTGAAAAAAATGCGCTCTAAATGGATCCTACCCCTATATCCTCTTATTTGTGTAATCATGAAAGGTGAATTGATCAATGAATTAAATTAAGGAAGAGAATTAGAGCTTAAAGTACCATAACATGTTAACACGGAAAAAGTATCGTCACGTAAACGCCACATCATTTCAACATCAAAACAGTAACACCACCTTTTGGAACCCATATTTTTTTTCTTTTCCATTTATTTAAATAAACTAGCATTTCATTAATTAAATTAAAATACAAATAATAAAAATAAAAAGATAAATTTTATACTATCTATTTTTACAACACTGGGTCAAATAAAAAAAGGCCCACTTTCAAAAATAGTTTTACCCGGTCCAACCTCACTTTCTATGACCCTAACCTCACTTTTGTTTTTGCAGTCAAAACTACGCATACTTGCTTTCTTCTTCCTCTCTTAGACACACACTAGAAACACACACAAAATAAATTTAAAAAAAAATGCACGCACAAAAAACCATTTAAAAACTAAAAAAAATGGCGTTGTAACTTACGTTGGTGGGATAACTTGGAGCATAACACCAACGCCGCCATTGTGGTATGGTAACGCCACCTCAACATCGGACACGCCGTATTAACGCTGGATCATACGTTATTATACCTAGGGCTCTTAGTATATCACTTTTGTTTTTGCAGTCAAAACTACACATACTTGCTTTC
Source organism: Chrysanthemum makinoi (assembly GCA_910596185.1). Lineage (NCBI taxonomy): Eukaryota > Viridiplantae > Streptophyta > Magnoliopsida > Asterales > Asteraceae > Chrysanthemum > Chrysanthemum makinoi. Next base: position 291,193,824 of record OU343222.1, on the reverse strand, counting down.
TTCTTCCTCTCTCAGACACACACTAGAAAAAAACACACACACACACACACAAAACCCACAACAAACACATACACGCACAAAAAACCATTTAAAACTAAAAAAAATTGGCATTGTTGTATGACCCCGAAAAATTCCGATAATACTATCTAATGTAATATTCCATTCTAAGTATTTATCCGACAATTTTTGCGTCAAAATTTTTCTTTTTACATATCAATTCATTTGATATTTACCATTCAACAATGTGACGCGATTCACATTCCAAGTAAACGTGCTCACCCGCATACCAACCTTAATTTTTTTTGGTCAAGCAAGTTTCATCTTGCATTTTTGTAGATTGTGACCAATATCAACGTTATCATTTGTCTCTCTAATTCTTTGTTCGATGTAGCATTTCCTAATATATGCACCCTTAAAAAGAATAATAATAAAAGAAAAACAAATAAATAAATAAATATACTCCGTATAGTTTGATCATAGGAGCAGTAATAGATGTTCTCTTTTTACATTTAGGCTTTGCTCTAGTCAATTTCTCATGTAAAGTGTCTTTTAGATGCTAGTATGTTTTGACAAAACATACAAATATTATCTAGCTAACTGTTTATTATTGATATACACCAAGCATGCTCTCCTCTTCCTTCTTGTCCTAGCCATCTCTCTCCTCTCTATTAATATATTAAATCATAAGTGACTTTACGTGTCAAAGTTGTACATCATACAAACAAGTTTACTTATGGATAATATGGAAAAGCAAGCGACAATATTGTCTCCCTTCCCCTAAGGGTGTTGATATATTAAATCATAAGTGACTTGACCTGTCAAAGTTGTACATCATACAAACAAGTTTACTTATGGATAATATGGAAAAGCAAGAGACAAGATTGTCTCCCTTCCCTTAAGGGTGTTGATACTCACACCATTTTTTTATACATACATCATAATTTTGCATTATTGTCTTGTACAATGTGCATTAAAATGTTGTAGAGTGTGGTGTATATGTATAAGAAACAATGGTGTGAGTATCAACCCCTTCCCCTAACCCACGACCAAACTAAACACACATACACTCATGTTTACATATCTTTTTACCTAGTCATTTATTTATTATTTCATGGATGCATGCCACAATGTTGTTTCAGTTTCCTTCCTTGCATGCGTCTGGAAACCAAACCATGCGCCACCCTATAATCCTTTTAGGCTAGTCAAACTTTCCTTGGGTCTTAGTAAGTTGTCGACTAACAACCATGTGACTCTTCCAACCTATCTCGATACCCGGTGAATTGACTAAACATGAGTTATCCGCAAAGGTTGTTAATACTATGTTAAGCATGGATCATAAACTAGACTCAGAGAACTACAGTTTTGGTTTCGACCTCAATTTAATCCAACGAACGGTTAATTCTATACGATCTTACAAAGTTGACTAAATTTTTTGCACTACATGTTGTCATTTTTCCGTACTTGCCCAAAATTTCCAAAACTCACTATAAAACTATATTCATCACTTTTATAACTTCACCACGGCTTATTAATCATCATAAACATCATTTTTCATAAGACCTTAAGCAAAATTTACTAGTTTAACCATTATTGTAAGCTTATGTCAAACACCCCTTTATGGTATACACTAAGCATTAACAACATAAAAAACATGATCTAATTCATATCTTAAAACATAACCTTCTTCAGTTTTGGAATATAATCATGATCTAATTCACAAAAGCATGCTTAACATAATCTATAATCCATCTTACATATGCAAAACTTCATAAACATGCCTAATTCATTTTTATATATAAAGCATAAAACACTAAGGCCAATATAAAGTTATAGTTCAAGTCTAAGTACCCCATACAGACAGCGGATACTTAAATCCCTCAAACCTGGCTCTGATACCAAACTTGAAACGCCAATAAAACATTTAACTTTGTTCTATCCAGATTTCAGTTTATGCAGTTTTCGTATTGTAGGTCTATACGGTATATAGGGCATCATTATGGCGTATAATTGTATATGGTGTATATTGTGAAGACTTATACGGCGTATTCAGTATAAAAAAATTATGTGTGTTTCATAATATATGGATGTTACATTGATAATAAAAACACATGTTGTGGTTAGAATGAGAATTTTGTTATATTGACTCAAAAAATGAATGTTAAAATTATAAATATGCACCTTATTTTTAGAGTATAATGCAAAAACCGTCATTGTGGTATGTCCAAATTGCAGGTGCAACCCTTACTTTTCTGAAAGTGCATGTGACGCCCATGTCGAAATTTTTTTGTACAGATATTGTCCATGTTCCAAAGTGAAATGATTAAAATGCCTAAAGGTGAAATGTCAGTCTCACTGACGGTAATGGCACTTTAGCCATTTCACTTTAGGGCATGCGCCAAAGGTTTCCCACAGTGACAACGACCGCACTTTTGAAATGGTAAGGGTTACCCCAACAATTTTGACACAACACATGAGCGGTTTCAGCTACATTTTTTAAATATATATTGATAATTAAAATGTTTATTATTCTTAAGTATTAAAATAATCATTTAGAAGTGATCAAGCTATTTGGTGATTGAAGACATAATTTTGCTAATGTTTGAAGAGAAATTTGAATAAGAAGAATCATAAGAGATTTGAGCCACACATTTTAAATAAGGAGGAGAAATTTAGGGGAAGATGCATCTATTTCTTTAGGTGCATCTGAAATATGCGCATGTTTTTTCTTTTCACCATTATCATTTTAATTATATTTCTCATTTGATCATAAATCACAAGAAGTGAGCATATTGGAGTCATTTATGTTTGAGGCAAGATAACGAACTCTATACCGTTTTACAAAATTAATTATTTTGGATAAGTTGCGAGTAGGGGTGTTATTCGGGTTGACCCAGTCGGGTTCGGGTCAACTCGGGTCGGGTCAAATCGGGTCAAGCCTTAAAAAAACATACCCGAACCAGACCTTGTTTAGAACTCTGGTCAATTCGGGTTCGGGTCAAATCGGGTCGGGTCAATCGGATCGGGTCAATTCGGGTTCGGGGTCAACCCGAATTTTTTACATTGTAGTCGGGTTATTCGGGTTCGGGTCGGGTCAAGGCTAAAAAAACATACCCGAACCCGTTCTTGTTTAGAACTCGAGTCAATTCGGGTTGACCCGATTGACCCGGATATAATTTCAAACCCGATTGACCCGACCCAAATTGACTCGGGTCGGGTCAGCCCGAATGACACCTTTAGTTGTGAGTGACATTTATAAATGAGTATCTTTTCACACTGGCTACATGATTCTTACGTCATGATAGTACTTACAACAATCAACTATTGCATTTTTTAATATATGTAAGCTTATCTATAATACTATAAACTTGAGTCCCTTAATTTAATGTGCAAGAGTGAATGTGCACAACAATTTGTACGGTACAATCCGTGTAAAACCATATGATTTAATACCAAGTAGTGAAATATATAAGATTCAATGAAGTTTACAGAATTAATGCGGAATATCAAGTGATGCGGAATATAGATTGTTGCTACGGTTTCGAGTATATGAACCATCTTTGCACTCACCACACATAATGATCTCAATACTATAAATAAGAAATGTATTATCACAATTTTTAGGGAAGTTCTTTGCTTATGCTTTTCAGTTGTTTATGGAGGTTTATTTCTGTGTATTACCAAGTAGTTCAAGTGACACCACAAATCTGATTTTAATGTTGTTTTTTTCCTTGCAGGTAAGAAGGTGGCCCGTTGTTGTTGTTGAGAGCGTAATGACTAATGATGTCTCTGCCTTTTATAACCACCCCTGTTGGAGATGTTATTTGAAAATGTGAAGGGAGGTTGGTAGTCACAGGTTTAAATGAGAGTTTTAGCGAGCAAGATTGTTAGTATAACAACCTTTACCTTTGATTACAGGCATATTCCTAACAACCGTGCAAATGCTTCAGGTGATGTAATGGAAGCGCTCATTATTCTATTATGTGTCTGCTTCATTGTTTAGATTGTTCACAAAGGCACCATATAAATATGCTAGAGATTAGGGTCATATTGATAAGGGTTTTATTAGATTTTATGACCTAGAGTTCCTATCGTTATGAGAGCTCCAAACGAGGGTCTCCTTGATTACTTCAGGCATATTGGAAAATGGGTGAGAGGTTTTTATTTTCTCTATATAAAATTTTGTATGCATCTGGAAATGATATTCCTGCAGGTGAATCGAGGAGATTCTTATATGAGATACATTTATCTCATAGAGGTTTACAGGTTGCTGGAATCTTCATTCGCTTGATGCTGCCATTAATCTTTTATTAAGCATTGAATTTAAGGTGAATTCAGAAATGCAAAATTCTATACCCATATGTTAATCTTTTATTAAGCATTGAACTAACTCTTTCATTGGTTCACTAGAAATACCAATTCTGGACCGAAGCAAATCAGTAAGGGTATTTTAACATAAGGAACATAATTAATGTCGAATACAGTTTATATGTTTGCTCAAATTAAATGCATGCATGCACAGATTATAAGTATGGTATAACGTATTTTATGTTATTAATGCAGTTTACATGTACCCTATAGGGAAGCATAATGTCTTTAGAGTAAATGGACCTCAATTTCAGCAATGTGCCATTCCTGCTGCTATTGAAGCACTCACCAGTGGATAAGATGTGATCACATTAGCAACACCAGGTGTGAGGGTGTGGAATTAATATAATATCGTCAATCATATCTCTAAGGAAAGTTTATTAAAATACGTATCTCTTTTGGACAGAAAAATAAGAAGAAAGCGCAGCCAAAGAAGAAACAAAAGGTCATTGATTCTACATCAAATGAAAATGGGATTGATGGAGAAGATACTAATAACAACAAAGGACCAGTCGCGAGTTCAAGCTCATGTAGCTATGAGGATGATTTAAATGGTGGTGGAGATAACGTGAACTGGAAAACAAGAGCATGTCGAGGTGCAGCCACTGATCCACAAAGCCGACCATTGAAGTTGTAGCTGCACCAGTGGCGGCTACTGCTGTTGCATCTCTTCCAATATAAAGATGTTTAGTTCTTTTTGGTGTGAATGATTGTATTATTTTCTTTATGTTTTTTACATGCAAAGGTTTAATTCCTATAAGTCTTCTTATCTGTTTAATATTTAACTTTATTATGTTGTCAAAAAATTCGACATAACATGGTTTCTATTCTGTGATCAAAAAGTTATCTTTAGTAAATACTTTATACAAATAATAATGAAAATTTTCACAAGAATTTACTTGCTGTATAACAATAGGATAAGAATATTATTAAAAATTGTTTACTTAGTCAGTTTTATATAATAAGTTTTATAAACCGTTTATTTAGGATAGATAGTAAGTTGGGTTCTAAAATAAGTTTTATAAACCATTCATTCATAATACATGTTAATGAATTTACCTCCGCCATACGATAACAAATCTTATGATATCATCAATTGAAATATTTTATATGTAACTATTTTCATACAATATTACATAAAAAAAACGTATACATTCAACCCCTACCAAATCAGCGACATTGAAATTACTTATCAACTAAATTTGCCGTTGAAAATAAAATATACAAAAAACCAAATGGTTCTATAACTCATTATGAAACAAGCACCAAATAAATAGGCCAAACATTATTTATGTAACCTACTAATATTAAAGTGTTACATATGAAATGTCTTTTTTTAAATGTAACATATTAACATAAACCTCTTCACATATACTCTTATAAGGTTAATTGTCTATCTAAAATAATACAGTAGTAACTTAAATTAATGCCATGGTACAAAAAACAAATGTAGTCATCTTTACAATTTAGAACATTGACCAAAATAAAAATTAGTCAACATTATTATGTAGTCATCTACAGTAGAGCTGAAGAAGCTACTTTGGCAAGAATTTACCTCCGCCCTACGATAACAAATCTTATGATACCATCAATTGCAATATCTTATATGTAACTACTTGCATACAATATTACATAAAAAAAAATTATACATTCGATCCTTACCAATACAGTGCAACGCACGAGCTTATAATGCCTCGTTTTTTTAATATTATTAGGTAGACAATTAATCATAAACACGTGTCTTTAAATATTATCGTAAACATTAATGGCTTAACACCAAAAAATTTAGTTGCACATGTATCTGTCGCAACAACATGTAAGTACTAGAATAGAGTGACTAAAAATTTCCAATACTTTTTAAAATTTCAATATATTTCAAAAGAGTGTTGATATTTTTATTTAACAAAAAAAACTTAACAATAAACCTAATTTATTATTTTTTTGACAAATATTATACACTTTTACTCTTTCATCATTTTTCACAACTAGTCGGATACCCGCGCACAGCGGCGGCGATAAGTATAGTTATATGTGTTTGCTTACCCGTTTAGTAAGTTCGTTTCACAACACTTCGAATGTATATGTGTTAGTTGTATGTGTTTGTTTGGGTTACCCGTAACTTTCCCGTAGCTTTCCCGTGACATCATTATTCCCGCATACAGAAATACCCTCGCAATCTCTTACGCGTCAAACACTCCCCCAAAAGTATATGATTTTGACGAATCAAATTATATTGATTGAAATAAAGGTTAAAGTTGTAAAAATTTGAATTAAAATAAAATAAATCCACTAAAAATATACAAACTAAAAATTCATAAAAATATATCAAAATGGATGTTGAATTAAAGAGTATCAAATTTTAAAAAATATGATCAAGTTAGATTATAAAAAAAATAAGTAGATAAAAAGATATTTTAATTTGAAAATAAAAATGAATTTTTAGTTGAGAAGTGACATATGTCATTTTATAATTGGAGCTTTTCATCTTAATTTTTAGTGGTTAAGAGTTAGGCTTGAAGTTTGTTAAGAAGTGATGACACATGTCATCAAATGATTGGAACTCCTTATCTTAATATTTGGTTAGAAGTTAGGCAGGTTTGACTTTTACATGCATTATAATATAGTATAAATATAGATTACATCTTTTGAAGTCTAATTTCATTTTCCATTCCAAAAATCACTTCCGAAAGCTAACCCCAAACACACCTTCTGAATAACCCAAAAATGCTTAAAAAACAAACATTTTGTCATCTAGTTAAAAGCTTAAAACATGATGATAAAGTTGTTGAGTTCCTTTTGATGTCGCCGATATAACAAAGTACAACAACAAAAACAACACTTGAAACACATCACCACTTCAAAACACCCCATAATTCATCACTGTTTTTTACACTTTTGTATACTCAAAAACTATGGATAATCTATCCCTTTATTCATCATCTCATAAACCAATCTTGGGCTTAAAACCAAACCCTCAAAAAGATGCTAATATTATCACTAAACCCTCTTTTTGCTTGTTCAAAAACCCTAAAAGAAACAGTTTTTATAAGCCAAGAAGTGTTGTTTCTGCTGTGGGTCAGCATCAGGGCTCAAACCCATCAAGTGTTAGTAAATTTAATGGTGAGTTTTGGTTTAAAGTTTGTTGCTTTATTGTTTATTTGTGGGTATGGATAAAGATTTAGTTTAGTTTGTTGAAATGTTTAGAATTGTGGTTTTTGAGTTTGGAATTTGTTAGGTTTTGATGTTTTGAGTAAAGGGTTGATTTTGATGGTGTTTGGATTAGCTTATTTTTCGGGCTTGTTTGAAATGGGAAAGGCTCGTAAGCTCACTTTTTTTTTTTGGCATAGTTCATGAGCTTGAATAGTTAGGTGAAAGAATGGGTAAATGACATTTATATGATAGTTTAATAAGTAGTAAAATGGCCTAGTGGTACGGTCTTTGGCTTCCTCACAAGAGGCCAAGGGTTCAAACCTCGCTAGGTGTGTACATTTGGGGGTGGCCAGGGAAGGGTCTGAAACGGTCCTGGATTAACCCAGTGACGCCGCAAACATGAGTTAAAAGGGCTTGCCTTCCCCAGGCCACGTGAACAGGGAAGACCTCATCCATTTATCCGTTAACATTTTTAACATTTAGAAGCTTAACTTTTGTGGAAAAAAGATGAGACCATTTGTGAATCAAATTAGTTAAAAGAATTCGTAAACATGTAGTTTTAGATTACCGTTAGGCATTAGATACTTAATTTTTTTTGCAAATGGTACGAGTGTAGTGCTGAAAATGACTTATTAGTTCCTAAATTATCAAATAGTTGGAAAATCAAATGGTAGTTCTTTTCCTTCAATCTTGTTAATTTTGTTTATATGTAGTTAAATCGGTGTTGGTTACGTGATAATGTTTAAAGTTTTGATTTTATCATGGGTATGAATAAGTTTTAGTTTTATGAAGTATGAACTTAGTAGCGATTTAGTTATCATTCCTAGAATGCCAAGCATCATACCTTTCTATGTTTCAAACTAATAATATTTTGAACTCTTGAAGAAAGCGCTGATATTGCTGAATGCCTGAATGCATTAAACTTTATGGCAAGTATATAATCGGAATGCTGTGTACAGGGAGTATTTGGATATGTGTTTTCAAACTTGATTCCGTGACTTTTATAAAACGAGTCTTAGAATACAGTATTACGGTGATATGATGTGCTTGTTTGTTAGGGAACTTTTGAATGTCCATATTGAAAGTTATAATGTGATATTGAACATTCGGAACCAGTTGTAATGAACATATTATCTAAAGCTTTGAAGGTGTAATAGTTAGATGTACCAAGTGTTTGCCAAATTATTACTCTATTCTCTAAGAATTAGGCGATATAGTAATCAGAAGGGACCTTTCTATGGGAAAAGGTGAGACCTCATGTGTATCAAGTTAGTTACAGGAATGAGTAAATGCATAATCGTACTAAAAACCCGAGTATTGGATTCCTAATCAATCATATAGCTAGAATTTAAACATTATTATTGAATCAGTTGCACAACGCAAATCCAAACCCCCCTTAGTTTTGCATATACAATAAACCATGTTTGACATTATAATCAATCGTGGAGCCTTTTTAGAGTGAAGATATATATTTAGTATTGGATAGTTATAGCTTGTTGCGGTATATGTTTGTCAAAATGAAGAAAAAAGTAGTGGCCGACTTCTACAATACAGTTTTAAGTTATTTTTTAGGCAGTTATGATTAAGTTATATTTTTTTATTCTTTGTGTTACAATTATAATCTAACACGAGTTTACATTTGTATATACTTAGAGAGGCTGTCGAAAGATTGCTTTGCAAGAATCTCATCTTCAAGCACTCAACATACGTCTTCGGTTGGAACCCCACAAACTCCTGTGCCGCCGCCACCACCTTCTCAAGTGTAATTATGCATCCTTTTTCGTTTTGCATTTTTAAATCTTGAGTTTTATTAAATGTTACAGAATGTTAGTTTGACATTTTAACTTTTGATTATGTTTTTAGAGGATCTCCTCTATTCTGGGTAGGAGTTGGTGTGGCCTTCTCTGCTGCTTTTTCATGGGTAAGTATGATGATACAATTGCTTGCCGTTTCTTGATATACGTCTTTCTTGAAAGTAGAGGTTGCAATTTTTGATCATTTACCTTTGAATGGGTTAATTGCGGGTTATGTTTTATCTTTGACGGGTTAAACATGTAAGAGAATAGAATAGCTTAAAGGAAATGGGTTAAATGGGTCAAAAGTTGTCCTACGTGTATTTTTAGTTCAGGAAACACTCATTAATCATCTTACTCAAATAATTTCTTTAGCCACTTTGGAAAAATTAACTTTTTGGATACGAAGTGTTCGAGTCAATCCTAACCGTCTCAATCCATACGAATAGTACTCTGTTTGACCTCCACATTTGAAAATATTTGTAATCATATTTGACACACTAGTTTAATGAATAAGTTGATATATGTGTACTTTAAGTGTTTGGGTCAACCCGGCTTGTTTCAACCCATACTAGATTACCCTTTTTTACCTAATACACATTTCTTCTTTAGTTATATACACTTTTTCTCCCCACAAAGTTGAAATTTTTGGACAAAAACAGTTTGGAGAAGTGTGAATCTGTTAACACCCGTTCATTTTGTCACCTGTACTTGTTATGTTCTCTTCTATTTCTATCTTTGACTAATTTTGTCTTTTTTAATGGCAGACTGCGTCATACTTAAAGGTAAACATCTTCACACAAAGGTTTGTTATAATCTGTGACAACTACTAATGCTTTAGGCATTGGAAGGTATTTTCATATATTTGCTAGTCTTTAATGATAGTGAATTGGGGTTGCAATTTGTAAAACTAAACTGCTAGAGGTTAACAGGTTCTATTGTGGGAATTTTCTCTTTTCTTATCTACGAGGGCGTTTTAAAGTTTATTATTAAAGAGATCACGTGAGGTTGAAAAATGTGAATCACATAATTAGTTGTAATTAGATGGGCGTTAGCATCGTATGTGCTTGTGTTTCAAATGGTGATTATAGATAATCAGATATGTTTATGTTTGGCAGTTTCTTATTTTACCATGGATAAAGTCTTAGATGACTCAAAACGACATTTTACATGAAAAAGGTAGTGAAGGGGTGTGAAATGAAAATGAAAATATTTCAAATAAGGTTAAAATAGAAGCTGAAAGTAAACTATTTTGTCAATGTTTACCTTTTTTGAACACAAAGTTTTAATGTCATATTTTTCATGTCGATACTTACGTAGTTATGTAGTATATTAACAATTAAGGCAATGCCATCTTCACATATAATGCTATAAGGTTTTTACACACTTTCATTTCAGAAAGCTGCTATGCAACAAGCCTTTAAGACCATGATGGGACAAATGGACACCCAAAATAATCAATTTGGTAATGCTGGATTTTCACCTGGATCACCTTTTCCATTTCCGACACCTGCCGCGCCAGGATCATCACCTTTTCCTTTTCCGCCACCCTCACAACAAACATCATCTTCAGCCACCTCATCTTCGGGACCCGCTTCCGGACGTACGTTGACTGTTGATGTTCCACCTACCAAAATTGAGCCAACACCTGCACCCAAACCTCAACCTGCACCTGTTCCCACAAGTTCCGAAAGTGACTTTGAATCAGTTCAGGAGCCAAAGAAATCTGGTAAGTAATCATCATATTTGCAACGTCTGGATAAAATTGCCCATTAACAAGTTAATTAAACTCCATGATAGTTAAGTAAACTAAAATGGGTTATAAATGAAAAAAACGACTAAAGTTGTATCATTTTGTTCATTTAAGCACTGAACTTTTTTTTAGCAGTGGGTTGTCTCCTTAACTTCTTTTTATGTTAATCAACGAGCTTTCATTTTTTACGGGCATCAACTTCCTTCATTTAATGACCTAAGTCCCTTAACTTTGTTTGTTGCTCGTGGTGGAATCACTGAACCACATCTTGTACTCCCAGAAAACTTGCCAAAAAATGACTCAAAGAAAGTTAGATTACTAGTCCATGAGATAGAAAGTGTGAGGGTTAAAATTGCAAAAAGTTGGAAGTGCAATGGTTCTAACAGTATTAGCCCACTTAGATTGCTTTTTCAAATATGATTATTTTGACCCTAAATAAATAGAAAGCCTATACTTTTTCAGTTTTAATACTTCTGCAAAAGTTTTAACCCAATCTTTTTCAGCTTTTGTTGACGTGTCTCCCGAGGAAACATTGAAAACGAGCTTTGATAAGGTTGAAGAATCCACAGAGACTGAATCCCCAAAGGAATCTGAATATGCAAACCAAGTGAGAATTTGATGCTGAAATATATTTCATGTTAATATCTGATTTTGAGTTAACTGCAAAAAAATTTCCTGTGGGTTGGTCTAATTTGGCTCTAATCATCCCTGTGGTTTATGAAATGAAGGCATTCCAAAATGGAGCTGCTTTTAAGCCGCCGATGGATGGTCCATTTCAGGGGGCTTCATCTTCAGGTAACGTAAAATCTTACTTGATATTGTTCGCTTGAGGTACTGGGCCAAACATGAATTTAGTTATAAGGCGTCGGGCCGGCTGACTTACTTCGTTAAGTACGATTAGGGAAACTATGTTATCACAAATATGCTTCTTTCTTTTTTTTAAGAAAGTTATTAAGGAGGCTGTAAGCAATTAAAAGAGACATTTGTTTGACCTATATGTGCGTTAGGATTAACTCATAACCCGGACCGGCCATTTGAAGCATTCACTTTTTGTACAACGCTTTATTCAATTAAGAGGCTAATTTACTCACTATATCCAATAAAGGAAAAGGCGCATCAGGTCCTGTTATGTCGGTTGAAGCTTTGGAGAAAATGATGGAGGATCCAACTGTACAAAAGATGGTCTATCCGTAAGTTATCTCATTCTATCTTCTCTTTTGTCGCATGAGATAGTGTTTGGATTTGCTTTTGTTGTTTGAATTTGTAATACACACTATTGATGATCTTATGGGTTGTTTGCACATGCATTTTAGAGGTGATTATGTGATATAGTGCTGCATAATGTAGTATTTAGACATTCGAAGTGCTTGTGTTGCTTCAGTGGCGGATCCAGGAATTTTGGTCGTATGTTGCACAATCCACGACTCGATTTGTTTCTGTTTCAGTTTTTTATTTTTATTTTTTTTATTTTATTTTATATATATATATATATATATATATATATATATATATATATATATATATAGCTTGGCTACAATTTTTGTAGCCAATTAGCTACATTCCCTCATATAAAATACACAACCAATGAATCAGAGCCCCACAGAAAATAATCAGACCCACAAAAAGAATCAGGGACCCACATTTATACACACAAAATTGTAGCCAATTAGCTACAAAAAATTGTAGCTAATATATTCCCATATATATATATATATTGTGTTTGTGTGTCACATTTTAGCAAGTTTTATACAATATTAAATTTCATGGGTAAAGTATGGCAAACTTTTAAACTAAAAAGTACAGATACAAGCAACATCAAGGGGTAAATAAAGGCAGTTTGTAAAACAGTATGTTAATTTATTTATATGAACCGAAGATGAAGGTGATATGCACAAGTTTGATATATGAAATCTCAAGTTCAGGTAGAGAAGTTATGTGTGGCACATGCTACATGTCGCCAGCACTAAGGTCCGCCCTTGTGTTGCTTGAAGTTGTCATGATCACTTTTATGATCTTAGGGGGGTGTTTGCATGTGAGTTTCAGAAGAGAATATCTTATATTAAGCAATCAGCTGTGATAATATGTTGTCTAATATAGTGTTTTAATGTGTTTATACTGCTTGAAATTGTGACAAATACTTTTCATGAAGAGATGAGAATATCTTAGGATAGATAGTTTTGCTCTATCCCGCTTGATAATTTGTTTTGTTGCAGTCACACACAATTTTAAGTGTTATTTCAAACCCAAGATCTTATAAGTTAATACTTTTTTTGTTTCCAGCTATCTTCCGGAAGAGATGAGGAACCCTACCTCTTTCAAATGTAGGTATCTTTTAATATGTGTTCTTATGATTTCATTCAAAGTAGTTCTTTCATTTCTATGAAAAATACGACTTCAAACACACCATCTCGCTTATATGCTGCGTTTTTCATATAGGGATGCTTCAAAACCCACAATACCGTCAACAACTGCAGGAAATGCTGTAAGTTTTGCATTTGACATTGACTGTGACTTCTTCAGTTATGGCGTTAATTTGTATATATTTTTTACTCTTTACGTGATTTTTACTCTTTTACTTCACCTAATATAGTTTCATTTATTCTTTTACAGGAATAGCATGGGAGGAAGCCCTGAATGGGATAACCGCATGATGGACTCATTGAAGAATTTTGATATCAGCAGTCCTGAGGTCAAGGAGCAATTTGGTAATTTCTCACAAACTTTAAATTGTTGGCTGTGGTTTTCACTTTTCACTGACCCCACTCACATAATAAGATATCAAACCTACTGACCCAGATTAGATTTGTTGTAGACAACATGGTTTATGATTAGTTAAGTGGCAAAACTGGTTGTAGTTCTAATCCAGATTTGGACCCACGGACAGGTTTTTTATCCATTTTATCGAATTGTTCAAATAGTTGTGATTGCAAAATTTATATTATTAAGATACAAGACTTGGGCACTTTGTGATCAAACATTGGCCAGATCGCCTCATTTATATGTTACTGGGTCAAAATTGATATGGTATATGTTGGATAAACAGAAGAAACATTGTAGTTATATATCATGATGGATCTGACTGAACGACCTAATAATATTCACATAGTTTCTTGCTTTTGCTTGTATCAAAATATGTTTTGTGATTCCACATATATGTTATGCTACTGTTTATTCATACCTTAATTGTTTGCTTGTTGTTCAAGATCAAATTGGACTTACACCAGAAGAAGTTATATCTAAGATCATGGCCAATCCCGATGTTGCTATGGCTTTTCAAAACCCGAGAGTTCAAGCAGCCATCATGGATGTATGTTATTCGATATTCCTTTCTAACATGCAACTCTATGGCTACTTATCAAGTTGTATCGAACAATAATTTTGATCTTATATGTGCAGTGTTCTCAGAACCCAATGAGCATCATGAAATACCAAAATGACAAGGAGGTAAGTGAATGAAATTGTCTCATCTCTCTGCTGTCACTTAAAAAAATGTCAAATTCCTGAAAACATTTCGAAAAAAACAATTTCGGGAAACCACCCTTTAAGGAACAAATTAGCACTCTTTATTCAATCTTTAGGCAATGTTTGGGCATGTGTTTTGGAAGTCATCAGGTGATAATTAGTAGTTAGAATGAAATGGTCACCTATAATGAAGTGGGATGAAGAAAAGGGTTTGGATGTGTTTCTGCTATCCTAGAACTGATTATTACCCACAAGTCACAATAATTAGGTAATGAGTTCCAAAACACAAATCCAAACACTTTATATGGTTAGAGTTAATAGTTTTTTCAGGACTTGACTCATGAACACCTCACACACTGATTGTTAGAGTTAATGTGTATCATTACATGATTTGAAGATGATATACAAATCCAAACACTTTATATTGTTAGAGTTAATAGTTTTTTCAGGACTTGACTCATGAACACCTCACACACTGATTGTTAGAGTTAATGTGTATCATTACATGATTTGAAGATGATGCTATGAAAATATCAATCTTTGAATGTTTATTCAATGTTTCAGGTCATGGATGTGTTCAACAAGATATCAGAACTCTTCCCGGGAGTGACAGGTGCACCCTAATCAAATTGAGTTCTTTCTTGAAAAATTAGTCTACTTTGGTCTTTTTGGAATCGAGTGAGCCTGGACTCTTAGAGCTTCAAGAGTAAATCATCTGTCGAAACCTGTTAGCCATAGTTAGGAAACCATAATTATTTTATTATTGCAGTCGGGTTATATCTGGTGTATTAAATGTAATAGTGGATGCTATTTATGGTACTCTTGTCGGGTTTACACACTATTTTTTGTGTTCAAACGTAGAAGGTCATCGTGTTAAAAATAACCAAGATTTGATGGTGTTTTGGGTTTAACATGTCAATATTCTTTGTTTGTTGAATAAAATGCCTAATCAAACTTTGTTGTTCCTTGGAGATATTGCTTCAGTTTATAAATATTTTTAGCATAAACTTTGTGTCTGCCGCCTATCCTAGATCTTCAGATTTCAAATAAGATCCCGGGCTCAATCCGGTTTGAAAAAGGATGCGAAAGCTACTGACTATAGAGAGTAAGGATGCTTTAGCTGAGTTTTTGGCTGGTACGGCGGTAGACGTGACCACTTAGGGTTATTTGGACGGAACATGAATCACAAGTTTTTGACAACTGAACCACCATGTGGTTAGATATTGGTCGATCTTCAATGGTCATGAAAGGAACCTGTTCACTAGACTCGTTTCCATAAATTTTATATGAAACTAGTAAAAATTTGGAGCTATAACGGGCATTTTCTTAATTTTAGAAACCAGTTGTACTTTGTTATACTTCCTAACACTTTGTAATTTGTGTCTAACTTCAAAAAAATAATAATAATGATAAATAAATAAATAAATAAAATTTGAATGGCGATTTTATTATAAAACTTGCAAAGAGCTAAAAGAAATTACATATTGATGAGACTAGGATTTTGCATCCAAGTAACCCAGCTGAATTTAGATTTACAACAACTAGAATACCAAGTAAACGGCATTTGAACTATATCGTCAAAAAGAAGCCCCCTTCGTGGATAGCAGCAATTGTCGAATAAAGATCGGCATCAAAATCAAAATCAAAGTCAGGTCACTATAGATTCACGTTTCTTTCACTCTTGGAGAGTTTTTGTTTTTCTCAAAAGACCAAATCAAAGTCAACAAGATATCAAAATTTTGGGTTGGAAAGGGTCTCGAGTCAATTCTCCAACTCACACGCTAATTTTGGACTTCTATGAACCTTTCACAATTTCTTTTTATTGCCTAACTTTAGAAAATAATTCCAGAAAATTCACACATCAACTTCACATACGTCTGCCTCGAGTGTCAACCTTTTATGGTCGTGCATGTAGACTCTTTGGCTGTGGATTTAACAAGTTACGTTACATGGATGGTTCCAAGACCTTGCCAAGATGACGTTTGAAATATGTTACGGTTTCTTCGGTCTTCTGAACAATAGTTGCGTTGTTGTCTATTATTACGTATCTAATGATTGATGTTGGTCCGAAATTTGGGTAAAACAAGAATGTGTTGACAAGTTAAAAACAAGTTTTACACGAGATCCATTTGACAACTAATAATACAATTCAAAAATTTTCAACATTTATAGTTCTTATTAAAAATAAATCAAAGAATTACAAGGGATAGTTGCGGAACGCTATCCTAATCTAATGACAAATGAATCTCTCTTAAAAATGAATAGCACAAGCATGATAGCTTAGCTTAGCGTGTTCTTCGGAGAGAATGATTCTATAACTATAATACACTTATATTATTTTTGTGTTTGGAATCTCTAACTATCTCTATTACAAAAATTCTCTTATATAAGTGGGGATACAAAGAGTAACATGTGTGGGGTTGTTGAGACGCGTCATGCATCTAGTGAAAAATTACATCTTTCATTAAATGTTTCCGTTTTTGGAAAGCCATACTTAGCGAAGAGTGTTGACAAATGTTCCACCTTTATACCAACTCCTCGTACTTGTTTGACTTTCTTGTAGTTGCTTTTAGTTTATCTACCCAAGAAATTTTTCGTTCATATTTCGTTTGTTTCAGAGACAGAGTATTCAAGTCAGGGAGACTTAGTCAGATCTCAGTGCCTCTAATGTTGTTTGTAGCTCAAGTACTTTACTCACTGATAGTTGTTTGTTGCTCAAGTACTTTACTCACTAATGCCGCATTAGAGTGTAAAGTGTTTCTTCAGTTGGTCTTCAACGTCTTCAATACATAAACAATTGCACCATTAGTCCTTAATACATAACCCCAAGCTATACTCCCAAATACATGTCCACCCCCCACCACCGCCACCAAAGCTATAAATAGCGTGAGGCGTGGCGTGGTGGCATGGTCAAGCCTCATGCCTTAAAAGCCATGGCGAAGCCACGGGGATTTTTAAGACGAGACTTAAAGCGACACAAAATAATTATAGATGTATATATTTATATCATATTTCATATATATCGAGTTTACAAAAAGTGTTATATATAATGAATAAAGTCAAGAAACTATCATTATATTTAATCTTATTCATTCTTTCAACAAAACATTTTTCATCGGAGTTGAATTCAAAAAAGGTGTCACGCCTTAGCGCTCCTTTTCGCGAATTTTCACGCCTTATCTTACGCCACGCCTAGAGCCGACGTCTTGGTCTATTTCGTAACCTGGAGGTCATACCTCGCGCCTTGGCCACTATGGCGCGCCTTATAGAACCTTGACCACCACCACCCACCTCCGCTACCTACCACTACCTCCACGCACCACCGCAACCCATTGCCACCACCACCACAACTCACCACCGCAACCCACCAACACCACCACTCACCACTACCACCAGCATCACCTACCACCACCACCAATCACCATCACCACTTACCACCGCAACCCACTTCCACCATCACCACGTGGTGATGGGTGGTGGTGGTAGTGGAACTGGGTTGTGGTGGTTGAAGTGGGTTGCGGTGGTGAGTGGTGGTTGTGGTGGGTGGTGGTGGCGGTAGGTATTTAGGAGAGAGGACGAATTCTTATTAGAATATAACACATTCATACTTTTAACGTTTATAATTCTTATTAGAATACAACACAAGCTTTCTAGCTTAGCTTAGTGCGTTCTTAGGAGAGAGGAGGATCTATAACTACAATACACTTGTATCATTTTTGTGTTTGGAATCTCTAACTATCTATATTAAAAACATTATCTTATATAGGTGGGGATACGAGAGTAACATATATGGGGTTGTTGAGACGTATCATGAATTTAGTGGAAAAATACATATTCTATTAAATGCTTCAATTCTTGGAAAGGCAACAACCATACTTTATGGAACAGTGTTGGCAACTGTTCTCACATTTATACCAATTCCTCGTACTTGTTTGAATTTCTTGTAGTTGCTTTTAGCTTATCTTCCCAAGAAAGTTTTCGCCCATATTTCATGTTTGTTTTAGAGATAAAATATTCAGAGTTAGAAAGACTTTGTCAGATCACAGTGCTTCTGATGTTGTTTGTAGCTCACGTACTTTACTTATTCATACTTCATCAGTGAGGTAAATTGTTTCTTCAGTTGATCTTCAATGTCTCTAAAGTTTGTTGTTGAAAGAGCTTTATACAACACTCATCGACTTCTTATCAGGGAGTAAACTACTCAATGATTCTTCATTGAGTAACACACTCACTAAATCTTCAGTGATTAACACACTCACTGATTCTTCAGTGACTGACATACTCACTGTTTCTTCACTAAGTAACTCAGACTGTTTTATGTTCAAATATTTGTCAGGGATAATTGGGTCAAATTTTGGCTCAACAATTGATCTTTAGTTTCATGAATGCAAATTAGTGTCAACGAGCAGGAGAACCCGCGCGTTGCTGCGAGAATGTCGTGTTAAATTTTCTTTCAAAGTTAGTTATTAAGGACTAAATGTGAAAAAGACCGATAAGCCTAAGGACTATTTTCAAAAATTAATTCCGGAAATAATATGTCTTTTTATGGAAAATGTCTCTAAAATTCTTGGAATGTTGCAAATTTAGTCCTTATGGACTAATTTTTCAACCATTAGATAATTGCAGGACTATTTTTGTAATTTTTTGAGCCACTGTAGTGCGCATTGTAGCGGCTACAGTGCATTTTTCCTTTTTAGTATATTAGATAATGACATGCTATCTATTATGTATCTAACGATTGAGAACTTGGGATCAATTACAAGGGGATTAACGTTCGAATAACTACACTTTATGCATATTGAAAGCAGTAATTTGCATCCTTGTAAAGAAAAAGAAGAAGACTAGTTAACTTTAGTGACACAACGCAATCATAATTGATTTAGGATTTTAACTGTTTTGGTCAAATAACGTATCAAATCTCTTTGGTTAATGTCGTATCATGATTAATTGAATTTTGATGTATGTAGTAAGTTAAACCAAACCTAACATTTTGTATTTTCAAAGTCAAATCATAACAAACCCAAGACAACTCACTCATTTAGTATATAAACACTTAATCCTAACCATAATATTGCTTGTATGACTGGATTATGTAAAACTTGTTTTATGGTATGGTAAACCTTCCCAACTTTATCAAATGTTTGCTTGGATGTTGTTATTCGATCAAACCACCTTGTGGATTATATGCAGATTTAGGAATCAATTTTGCTTTTACCCGAAATACCCTCCTACCTCACTTTTAGCACAGTTTTTTTTATCAGTTTTTCTGTCATTTAATACTTTTAACTTGTCAAACTTTATATTTTCTATTCCGTACTTTCTGTTTCGTAGTTTTATAATAAAAACATTATTAAAAAAAATAAAAATAAAATTTATAAAAAATGAAAAAGATATTACTTGCGTTTTAGGGGTACCAATATCCAATCCGAATAGAAATATAAAACCGATGTAGATTGTATATATGGATCAGTGATCCAGAATTAGCTTGTTTAATTTCATTGTAGTCTCCTTTTTTATCCAGGGAGATGCTAGTACTTATAAATAAAATTGTTGTTCAAAAAGAAAAAAAATTATCAAATTATCATAAGCCATCTTGTGCTTATATTTTGGAGATCAAATGCCATAGTTAAATAAAACTAGCAGGGTACCCGCGCGTTGCGGGTACTCTGAAATAAAAATTTTCGATGAATAATGTATTTTAGTTTATTGTGTTCTTTTTAACAATAAATTTAATGCATGAATTGTGTTTTATTTGGTTGTACAATATACTTGATAATTTGTATTTCTTATGTAAGGGGTGTTTTAATAACTGTATTAATTGTATTTATTGAACAGTTAAATAATTGACTACATTAAATAGCATTAATGTGGTGCTTTGTTGTACACTATGTTTCTTGTCTTGTACGTCTGAAAATTATGTGCATTAAAGTGTTATACACTATGTTTCTTTTCTTGTAAGTAGTAGTCATTATAGTCATTAATAACATTGACCACTTTAATAGCATTAATGTTGTAAGTCTGAAAATTACATCAAGCTTATTTTGTTGTACACTATCTTATTTTGTTGTAAATCTGAAAATTGGTTGCAGCTATTGTACATTGTGCTTAAATGGGTGTATTTTTTGGTGAAGGGGTGTTTTTAATGGCATTAATGTTGTTTGATATAATTTTGAACTTAAAATGACATCACGCTTTATTTTGTTGTACAATATGCTTACTTTATTGTAATTCTGAAAATTTGATGCATTAAAATGTTGTAAACAATGCTTAATTTGTTGTACGTCTTAAAATTAAATAAGTAGTATAGATAAATCACTTATAATCACTGAAATTTAAAGTATATCTAATAATTATTTTCAAACCAAAAGCTAGTGTCACATTATTGGACTCATGACTTATAAGCTGAAATGGTCATATAGACATGTACTCGTTCTTTCACTTTCCACTATTCCACACAAAACGCGTCTACAAACTCACAAACATATTTCACACATACACACATTCAAAACACACAAACAAAAACACACACCATGAAACAAGCATCATTTCAATGGCAAAAACCTTCATTTTGCTAACCTTAATCCTTCTCATAATCCCGTCTTTAATCACCTCACTAGCAACTGTATCAATATCAAACATCAACTCAAACCAAACACTCATATGTGCATTAACTAAATCCCATGCACAACAACAAAACAACCTTAATTGTACCATAACGAACTCTCCCGCCAATTTTCAACTCCCTAGCACAAGCAACACCCGCGTTTCCTACGCTGGAATCGCGGGTGGGAATAATTTCCTATGCGCGCTAAGTTCGCCTTTTTTAAACGCTTCAAGAAGTCTTGTAACGTATCTAGTTTGTTGGAGGTTTGATGCACATGGAAATAGTACATTTAGGCGCGTTTACTTGGGACGGTCTCTTAAGGAGATCGATTCTAGTGACTCGCATGTTTGTGGTATAGTTGATGTAACTAATGAGTTATTATGTTGGCAATGGAATGGTTTCAATTATGTTGGGTCGCGGTTTAGTTCTAATGTCGCGGTTGGTGAGAATTATGTTTGTGGGTTGTCTGAAACCGGACAAATAAAATGTTTACCAGGTAATACCCGAAATAGTAATAGTAATAGTAATATTGATAGTGTCCCAGATGGGACCTACAGTCACATATCTACAGGGTATAATCGTATGTGTGCGATTAATTCTACTAGTGGGTTGGATTGTTGGGGGGATACGATGTTATGGAAACCAAATGGCTTGTTTAAATCGGTTTCTATGGGGGATAATCGATTTTGTGCTATTAGAATTAATGGAACAGTGGTTTGTTGGAGTGAAAATGGATTTGGTTTACCCGAAAAGTTACAAAATGTCTCGTTCGAGGGGTTGCAAGTGAGTCGCGGTGTTTTTTGTGGGGTTTCGACAGGGAATTATTCACTTTATTGTTGGGGGAATGAGTCTTTGGATTCGAATTCGATTGTTTTTGGGGATGTGGTACCGGGTTTATGTACAAGTATGTGTCCTTGTGGGGCAATCCCAAATTATGATACATTTTGTGGCGGAGGGTTAATGATTTGTGAACCGTGTGAAGCTCCGCCACAATCTGTACCACCACTAACGGCTCAGTCACGAAATAGTCGTTGGAGTAGCAAAATGATTGCTTTCATGGTGGTGGGATGCGTGGGTTCGGTATCGTTTATTCTTGTTCTTTTGTTTCTATTCTTTAGATGTTGTAAATCGAGTGAAGGTAGTCGGGTTCATGATTCTGGACCCATGGAAGACATTCAAATCGCTTCACAAAGTCGAGCCTCAAATCGCGTTCTAGTAAAGAAACTTAGTCATTTGATAAGTATGGGGACTGGGAATCCTTTGGAAGAATTTTCTTTACAAACGATCCTCGATGCAACTGATAATTTCTCTGAAGATCAGCGAATTGGGGTCGGCGGTTTTGGTTCTGTTTACCGCGGTTTATTAACCAATGGTCGAAAAGTAGCTGTTAAACGAGCCGAGTTAAATAGCTCTTCATCAGGTCCGAGTTGCCTTAAAAAACGCCAAGAAGATACAAACAATGCGTTTGTAAGTGAGCTCGAGTTTCTATCGCGTGTTAACCACAAAAACTTGGTTCAATTGTTCGGATTTTGTGAAGAAGAAAACGAGCTTGTATTAGTATATGAGTTTATGGAAAACGGAAGCCTCCACGACCATCTACACAATTTGTATAGCTCGTATATAATGTCGTGGCCAGCCCGGATCAAAGTGGCACTAGACGCAGCTCGAGGGCTCGAGTATCTTCATGTATACGCCGACCCACCCATCATACACCGCGACATTAAGTCATCAAACATATTGCTAGATGAAGAGTGGAACGGAAAGGTGTCAGATTTCGGGCTCTCGCTAATGGGCCCACGTGACGACCAGTCACACCTCTCTTTACGAGCCGCGGGCACAGTTGGTTACATGGACCCTGAGTACTATAAATTTGAACAGTTAACTAGTAAAAGCGATGTTTATAGTTTTGGAGTTGTTTTACTAGAACTTTTATCGGGTCATCGTGCCATTCAAAAGAACCAAGAGGGGGAACGAAGGAATGTGGTCCAGTCTGTTGTACCATACATCGAAAATGAGCAAATACATCGGATTTTAGATCATAAAGTGCCTCCCCCGACGCCTTTTGAAATAGAGTCCGTGAAATATGTTGGATACTTAGCGGCCGATTGTGTTACATTGGAGGGGAGAGATAGGCCGACAATGAGTGAACTCGTTGCGTGCTTGGAGAGGGCGTATGAGGCTTGTTTTGAGATGCCGTCTTTCTCTCATAGCTCGAGTAGCTCTTCCAACGGTATCAGTCGAGTTTCTGTATAGATTACGAGTTTAAAATTGTTTGATCATGTAACAGATTTTTTTGCTGGCCGGTTCTTTTAATTGTTGATAAAATCATTTTTGCATTCTTTTGTTCATAATAAAACTGTTTTGATAATGTGCATTGTATTTTAAAATGTGTTATGGTCATGTTATTTGACGTTAAAAGAGATTATCTAACCAAATTGACCCATTCATCAAAAAAAAAAAAAAAAAAAAATTGTGTGAGTTGGCGGGAATACCCTCATTTCGAGTATATTTTGACACAAGTCATTGTCCACCCCATAAGAAATAGCTCCGACAGCTCTCCATAAAATATCTCCCGTGAGCGCAAGAGTTTTTCGAAGTTAAGCTCCAACTGAGCCAAAGCCCTTTACTAAATTGAAGCATTCATAATCTTATATATATCTTTACTACATAAAATAGAAAAATGGTCAAAGGTGAAAGTGAAAATTAAAAGTTGAAAGTTGAAAGGAAATGTATAATGTATTAATACTATTATTAAAACAAATTAAAATACATTGATATATTCATATTGTCAACTTAAAAACATATCCACCAAATTAAATACAAACAATTAAAATGCATTTAAAAAGTACAATAAAATTTTTATATCAATTTAAACAAAACAACAAAATCCGTAATATAAAATAATTAAACACACTAATTAATGATATTTTTAAAACACCCTAAAATGAAAAGTACATGTTATTATACACATTATACAAATAAATAAAACACACAAAGTTTTCAAATAACATCATTTGATACATATAGTTTTGTGAACCGAACCAACGGGTTCAACCGGAACCGGTTTTATCAACTAACCAATAAAATTCATCCGAAATGAACTGAGATGACCTATTGAAAAAAAAATGACCATATGATTTTAAAAATATTGTTTTGACATTTATATATAGTTGAAATTGCAGAGATATTGTTGTAAATAACTGAATGTTTGATAAAACATTGCAAATAACTTGAATGTTTCTAATCACAAAACATCGATTTATTATATAGTCACGGGTTCATTTTTTTGTTCTTGTTCTTAGCGTAAATAATGCTAAATACAAATCTGTTTCAAAATATTACTATAATAACTCAATGGTGATTGATTGGTGCTTTAATCGTTGATTGTTCCGGCGCATTAATTTCAAAGATAAACAAAGTTTTATGAAATATTTTGGTCAAATACATTATACAACCGGTGTATATATTTTTGTTAAGTTTCTTAGGTTTGAAGTTTTTTTTATTGGGTCAAATACCATGCTTTGATGGATGATAACTACAAAATGAAACCAATCAAAGAGTTTGGTTAAAGAGGATTCAACACCTCATATGCCGTGTACTAAAAAATTTTACCAACGTGCATTATGTAATGTTTTATTTTGTTTCATAAATATTTTATATGTTCTTTGATACATGTTAATAATTTTGCTTCCGTTGATTATCGCGTTAAACACTTACCACAATATCGCATATTTTTAATTATTGCCGCTAGGAAACTGCACGTTTTGCTAGTTTTGTTAAATATATTTTCTCTTACAATAGTCAAAGTTTTGTTGATAAATTAAAATGAATGTTGACGTTTTCTTTACTTAAAGTCACTAATCATGCATTTAATCGTAAATGATTAATGATTAGTTTATAGTCTCGGTTCAAAACAATAGAAATTCGAATAGTTTAAGTAATGATCAGCTTAAAGAAATGATTTTGGTAAAATCAATATAGATGCATAGAAGGTCAACCACACTAAGATATTGGGTTCAACTTAACCTTTTTGACTAATAACGTTTTAGTATGGGTGCAGCGTTAAACCAAACAAATAAACTAATCTACATTTAAAAAAAAAAAAGTAATAGAAAAAATAAATCACAAAAAATGTAAATTGGCGGAGACATCCTGATTTCGGATATCTTTTGGCATCAACCATTATTCATCTCACAAGGAATATCTCCGACAACTCTCTTGCCTAGTATGACACCAACTGAAATGAGCAAGAGCCGAAGCTTGAACGCTGGATATTTTATTCACAAAATCTCTCCGATAAGCTCATGAATTCTTAAAAAATGAATACTAACTTTGAGAGATGGGTATCAACTAAACCAAAACCTTTTGGTACTAATCGACTTGAGATCACTTAGCCCAAAGTTTCTTAGCGTATACAGTAATTCAAATGTCGTTAGGCCGAAAACAATACATCTACAATTTTTATATAATAACTCAATTTTACGAGCTTAAAGTCACGATTAATTTAAATCCACAGTAAACAGATCGTTGTTACGTTCCAAGCTGATATAAAGCTTAAAGTCACATGTGGGGGCATCCAATAATACATGAACCATGATTTGTACAAAAGCTAATGGCCCCAAAGCCCATAATTTAGCAAATAAATGAACCTATTTACCTATATTATTAAAGTTGTATTTAATTATGAAAAAGATTTGATACCTTCAGCATCATATATTCTCGATATATATTTCACAAAAAGTGTAGATTGACGAGAACACCCTGACCCTTGTGTGTAGATTGACCGAGAACACCCTGAATCCCGTGTCTTAACTCACTAGTCCACCAAGGAGTAGCCCAAGATTTCGGACCCTGAGCTCTTATTCCACAAAGTCTCTCCAGTATGCCCATATATTTTACGGAGGTGGGTACCTATATGAATCAAATGCCAAGGATGGGACTTGAACTTGGCTCTATTGACTCAAGCACAAGTGATCCAACCATTGGACTAATGCTACATTGGTTCTTGATATATATATATATATATATATATATATATATATATATATATATATATATATATATATATATATATATATATATATATATATATATATATATATATATTATACATCAAGTTAAGTTATAAATTCACAATCATAGATGTAACGACTTGATGCGTACATTATAATTTGCATTTATCTTGCATTTTCAGCAATACGTACTTTAGTACTTAGGCTAGGTGCGATTGTCATCCAACTCGTAATATTCATATCGATCACGTCAAGATTCAACACACTATCAAACACACTACTAAACAAGTGCTATGGTTACCACCAACCAAAAATATAAAAATACTTTATACAAATATATCTCACAATATACCTCACAAACACACATAAAAAAAACATGAGTAGTTCGGTGGTGCAGACCGGCCACTAGACGAGTGCAAAAAAGGTAGGGATGGTGCGTGGTTGGGAGGCACCACTATGGTGGTGTTCGCGCGTGAATGTTGAAGGTGAAGGTGTTCACCCTCAATAGTAACCAATCTTGGCGATCGAAAATACTGGAATAAATTGGGTTTAGTTAACGGTACGTAGATCCTTCACATGACTCGGATACCGCAATGTCTATTCCAAACAACTAATCATGCATTATCGAACTAATCTAATGCATTGTGGATGTAACAAAATAATATCTATTATTGAACATGCCAGTTAATTACCACAGTTAATTACTTCTTAATGACTATTATTTAGTTACAATAATGACTATTATTTAGTTACAATAATAGTCTTCCCTAGTTTGTATGTTTTTTAGACCATTAACCCTTATTTTTTTGGAACTAATCGGTTGCATTGACCCTAACTGATACTATAAGATTACATAGTTAAGAACTAAGAATGATTATGTTGTGCATGGCGACTTTTACACAGTTTTCTTATCCACTTCTAACCTGCATAAAACATCCTTTTGACTTTTTTCTTCTTTTTCTTAGATTGGGTGACCCATGTAAAATTTTGTTCATCTTCTTTTACTTTATAGCCATTCTAGAAAAGATTGTAAAAAGGTGGGCTATGGAAATATGTATGTGTCTATACTATATAAAGTTGGTGTGTGTTCATATTTGGGCTTTGATTGCTTGAATTAAACTTGAAACATACTTGATTTAAATACTTAAGTACCTTTACTACATTATTTTTTTGGTCGCTTATATTAAAATGTTTCTAGTTTCAGCCATGTTATTCAAGAAACTTGAAATATACAAACTTGAAGCTTGATTTAAATACTTAAGTGCCTTTCAAAGTCACATGACATGTTAAAATATACATACTTGATTTAAATATACATACTAAGTTTGATCAATTCATTCGTGTTGTGACTTTTGTTATCTCATACAAATTTAGTATGTATATTTTTAGTAAAATGTCATGTGGTGTAGGGTTCGATCAGGTGTGTAGTCGTGTAGAACGTGCATGACAAATTTGTATAAATAATAACGGTGGTTGTAAAAGATCTACCCTAGAAGTCAAGGAAATTGAGAAAGTCAAATAATCTAAAAATTAGGTCTCATCTTTCTATTATCACATGACTTCTAGAACATGGGTTAAGTACTTGGTTTTAATTCAAACTCGCAGCTTTTAAATGTTATAAAAATGGCATAAAACCATTGTCAAACATGGTAAGTGACGGTTTGAAATAGGTTCCAATAAAATAGCTACATAGCCTAGAGCAAGTAGTATGAGTTAGTGAAGACAAATGAAATGTATTTAAATGAAGGCCAAAGTCTATTTTGACACTTCTAAGTTGGATGACCGGGTGGTTTAAAGTGCAAGGCACAGTTGCATTCTATAAAAAAATATATACGTCGTCATATTAAATTGTAGCTATAGCATTCCTATAACATATATAACTTCTCCAATAACATTTTTATAAAATATCATAAAAAATACTCTTTAATTTCTCTAATAATAATAATAATAATAATAACGAGATGTAACATTATGGCATTGGCGCCTATAACACAAAGAGGCGGTGCAGTATAAAACTTATATGGGCGTCATAAGTGCCATTTTGGCACCTATAACATATTATGTGCCACTACACCGTGCTATTTTAAACTATTAAAGTGAATTTGTAAACTCGGTCAATCTTATACCCTTTATTGTGGTATAATTATGTGTTTCTTATATTTGTGAAATGCATAGGTCGGAAACGGTCATGACAATACTTTGATTAGACTGCGTACATATGAGTCAAAGACTTGTCCTTTCTGAATAACTTAAACATAAAAAACCTGTTCCGTTTACCCATTTATTTATCATATACACGTAGTACTAAAATGAAAATTGTGACACAATCAAACCCATACCAAATTAGTAGAATATGTATTTATAACAATCAATTTAGTCTTTTAACCATCTTTTTTGTTATGGATTTCTTTATTTCATGAGCCAAAGGCTAAAGCTTATTATATAATACAGTAGTAAGCAAATTGGTTTAACTTGAGGACTAGACAACCTCACTTGCCAAAATCTCATATTTCTATTATCACATGACTTCTAGAACATGGGTTAGGTACTTGGTTTTAATTCAAACTCACAGCTTTTAAATGTTATAAAAATGGCATAAACCATTGTCAAACATGTTAAGCGACGGCTTGAAATGGCTTCCAACAAAATAGGTACATAGCATAGAGCAAAGTATAAACTAATGAGTTAGTGAAGACAAATGAAATGTATTTAAATGAAGGCAAAGTCTATTTTGATCATTTGAAGTTGGATGAACGGGTGGTTTAGTATTTTAAACTATTAAAGTGAACTTATAAACTCGGTCAATCTTATATCCTTTACTATGGTATAATCATATGTTTCTTATAATCAATTAACGCAAACCACTTGAGAAATACATAGGTCGGAAACGGTGAAGGCTATACTTTGGTTAGACTGCATACATATGAGTGAAAAACTCGTCTTTCCCGAATAACTTAAACAGAAAAAACCTCATTAGTTTACCTATTTATTTATCAAATGCATAGTACCAAAATGAAAATTGTGACGCAATCAAACCCATACCAAATTAGTAGAATGAGATTTTTTTTGCCCGCACGTTACAGCGGATGCAAAAATATTTATTTTGTAGCAACGAAATAAGGTTATAACAATAATATGTTTTTCATCAAAAAAACTATTAACAATAATAAGAAAAATAATGAAAAATAGTAAAAGTATAGAGTTTAATGGGTTTAAGAGTTCATTTGTTATATTGCTAAACTTTAGGAGTATTAAAATATGAAGTTTAACGAGTTTATAAGTTATTTTGTTTATTAGTAAACTTAATTGGGGTGTTTCATTAAAAGTTGATGAGTTAATTGGTTGTTTTGTATTTGTATCAAATTTAAAGGGTTGTTTTTGCACTTGTGGAAAATGTACTATAGATCTAAAGCAAATAACATTTGTGAATGTTGTTATTTAAATATGTATCTTTAACGATAAAATTAAAGTATTTTGGCAAAACTAACTGTAAGTTGTAATATGAGCTACAAATTGTATTTAATTTTTTTAATAAAAGTGTTTGGTATATTAGTTGTTAACTGTAATTATAAAATGTAAAATAACCCAAAATGACATATTTATAATTGTAGACAAATGTAAAACATAAAAAAATAAACACATTATATTAATAATAATTGTAGTGCTTTAAAACAACATACTTGTAATAGTCATTGACGACGTGCATTTCATATTAATATAATAATATCATTTTGGATTCATTTCATTCATTAGATGTTTTTTGAGAGGCATTTTCAATGTGCGTTTCATTGCAAAAATGATGTGACAACAACATTTCTTATAAGCAAAATTGATATTTGTTTCTTGCACATGAGTCAACTATTGTACATGAATAAACACGTTTGATGTTATTAAAGAATAATGGGCATAAACAAAAGGGAAGTCATTTTGATCAAAGTAGAAGGTATTTAAATGAATAACACCACGCCATATGTAATTTTTAACGAATTGCAAGAGGGTATTTTGGTCACTGA
This sequence comes from Chrysanthemum makinoi, assembly GCA_910596185.1. Lineage (NCBI taxonomy): Eukaryota > Viridiplantae > Streptophyta > Magnoliopsida > Asterales > Asteraceae > Chrysanthemum > Chrysanthemum makinoi. The sequence continues at coordinate 291,163,672 of OU343222.1, read as the reverse complement.
CTGTCATAACAGCTCTTGAAAATTTTGAATGCTACATTGAGTAGCTGTTTGTTTTGAAGCTTTTTTATGAAGTAACAGCTAAAAGTTTTAACATCCAAACAAGGTTTTTTTTTTTTTTAGCTTTATTTTTTAAACAAAAAAGCTTGCAGCTTAAAAAAAATCTCAAATAGCTATGTGCTAAACAGGTCCTTAGTCTTTAACATTCTTTTTAGTTATCATTTTTTTTTATTATTATTTCATGAGCCAAAGGCTAAAGCTTGTTATAGAATAGTAAGTAACTTGGTTAAATTCAGGACTGGACAACCTCAGCGGGAATCAAGAAAAGTATAGGATGTACCGCTGCACACATTAAATCGTATTCCAATTTCATGTCCTCGTATGTCAAATATGAAAATTTAGTTTTTTCAACGGCTTGAATTTTAAAGTGATACCCTACCGAAGCTAAGAAAATAGTTGGATCAAGAAAAGGGGCACAAAGAGCCCTCTCTCACACATTGATGGGGTTTACTAGTTCCACCGTATAGATACCAGAAGTGAGTCCACAAACCCCTCTGACCTACCTTGTTTTAATGCTCTGTTTACAAAGGTGCGTTGGACCTCAGTTTCTGTAAGAGCTTATTCATGTGATAGTCGCCCTAGTCACTTTAATTCGATGGGGAGAACTTCAGTAAGGAGCATGCCCAGGAGCTTGACCAAGAACAAGATAACGAGAAGTGGATTCACTGGAGTGAGCTAACTTTTATGCCTTTTCCTACCACGTTTTAAGGACAGCCTTAAGCAACTAATATGAAAGTGGATACTATAGTTGTGGTGCCTAATTATAAATATCGTTAACTTTTAAACAAGTGGCGAATCACACGATATAAAAGGTTCAAGAGACTAAACTATTTAGAAAAGCTTTTTAAGGTTAAAGAGACAAAACTGTTGACTTAATTTTGTCGATTATAATCTAATTTGGTGCATCACCAATGTGTGATCAAATAAAGCATGCACAGAAAAGCAGATAAACTAGAAATCAAACACAGATAACATTGATAAGCTAGCATAACATAATGATAATCTTGCTCACAAAACATCCAAAATTAACGTTCAAACTTCCATAATTTTCATTGCCTAAGAAAAGGTAGAACCAAGTCTAGATAGAAAAATAGAACATTTTGCTAACAAAAGTTCAGCATTGTTTTTAGTTGAAAACACCAATCAGAGAACTTATTGGTGGGTCTCAACTTTCTTCTTTTGCCACAACCTATCAAGTGCACTGTCAGCATCTCCCTGAACAAACAAACCAAAATATCAAATTAGAAAAATCCAGATTGGCATAAGATAACAAGCTAGTCAAAACTATGAAACAAGTTTGAGTCTAGCAATATTAACTTGAGCTAAACTTTAGCGTAATCACAAAGACACCGAAGGCAATTCTATTTCAAAAGATTTGTATGTAAATAAACTTAAAGAAAAAAAAAAAAGTCATGTGTTGTTCAGCAAAAACCCTTTAACATGTTGACCTATCAGTCTAATTTACTGCCACTAAAACAAGCAAGAAAAAAAAAGCAATACATAACAAATAGCATAACATGTTCAGTACAAAATAACAAGCAAAAACAGTCATTACTCTACACTATATAATGCATTTAGCAAAAACCAGCGACGAGACTAACCTGAGCTCGGACAAAGCCGCAAAGAGCAAAGGTGGAGAACTGACCGGTGTATCGGCCAGATTCATCCAAATGTCCAACATTGATTTGAACTGAAGCATGATCCTTTGAAGTGATCAACCTGTTGGTGGCAGAGCTGTAGTAAAAGAAAAAAATAATGCTTAATCATTAGCATCACGTGTGTTTACAAATTTATATTTACAATGCAAACTGCAATTATGTACATACCACTTCCTGGGGATGTAAAGATCCATGTTTTGTCCTTCCTCGTTCTGCATGTTGTCAAACTTTTTGAATACCGGCTAAGCCTGGAAGAACAAAAAACAATGAAAACATTAGTAGCTGAAGATTGATGATCAAAAATACAATTAATAGCAACAATATTTCTTTCATTTGTCAGTTTTCAATCAAGATCAACTACATAGTTTACTTTCTTACAGATTGTACAACACAAATACACTATCTCTAACAAAATTGGTTTTACACAGCTTTGAATGAACTACGAGCAGAGATAAATTTCCTAAAAAGCAATAAAATGTTCAATCAGAGAACACTAGGCAATATCAACAGTGCAACTCAACTAGGTCAAGCATAATGCTAAATTTAACTACAATGAGTAAACATCACTAATGGAAGAGCAGAACTGTGAAATATTAATCAGCTTTAAAATCAAACATAGGTCTCGGCAGGCATTTACACTCCGTTCACACTCTACAGTAAACAAACTAACAATATAACAAAAAAGCAAAATGCAATAACAGCATTTTCAAACTAGGAATCTACAGTCCTTTATACCATGGCAAGACTAGCAACAAACTAGCTGGTATCCTTCCGGGTTCAACTAAAAACAATAATGGAAGGATACTAGTTTGCTTAGCTGTTATATACCACACCTACGCATTTAAGAACCACTTTTGTGGTTATACATCCAACTCCCATTAAGGGTGTTTAAGTTAGCTGTTCAAATATTAATATTTGAAAAGTAAAATAAGCTAATGTTTAAATGCATTCTAACCTTATAATCACAAGCTTATGGCGTAAACTTTGAGCTGATTTATAAAGCACAAAAATCATAAAAACATAAGAGTTTATTGAGTTTTCCAAATACCAGTAAGCCTAGAAAATTTGCTCATCCAAACACCCCCTTAACTAAAGTTAGATAAAGTTTTTAATTTCTGTTGAAATGAGACCAAAAGCCTTAAATATATAACCAAAAAGACATTGTAACCACAACTTGCAAAAAAAAAAAAATCATCAATTCTTCATAAAAACATATCAAACGATCACTTTGTAAACATCATAAATCAAATTCATGTTCAAAACTACAGCAACAAACAAAAGTAGTATTAAACAAAATTTTAGAACCTACGTTTGTTAGTCAAACATAAACTATTAACTACAAACCAAACAGCCAAAATATATGTACAATTTACACCCATTTGTAACATTATTCACATATCCTCATATTATAACAATAATTTTCACTCTAAACACCAAATACTACTTACTTAAACAGATTTGAATGACTTAATGTAAAGTATAAACAAGAATATGGTTATATGATTAACGTTAATGAAGAGAAGTTATACCTGAGAAGATGATGAAGATTTGTTTACTCCGGCAGTGGGCGGCTTTGCAATGAGGTTAAGGATATGAAATTGGAAAACCCTAATTTCATTTGATTTTATACTCGTATACCTACTAAAGGTTAAGGCTATTTGGACTGGACTGGGCCGGTTAACCTTTTCTTCCATTTTCGGCCCATTTAAGTTTCCTCTTATTCTCAATTTAGGGGTGTTCATCGGTTCGGTTATCGGGTTATTCGGTTCGGTTAGTTCGGTTAATTTTTTTTCTGGGTATAACCGAAAACCGAATCCCTGTAATCGAAAACCGAACCGAATAACCCGAATTACATAATTTAAATTATTTTTTTATTCAATTATATATATTTTTAGCACAAAATATTTTTTTCAAGCTTAAATCATGTTATATTTATACTAAAAAAGAGTTTTAGTGATTTTTTTCCATATATATACATAGAAAAAATATATATTTTATATGAATTCGGTTTTCGGTTTTCATTGCCAAAACCATATCCAACCCGATAACCAAATATTTAGTTCGGTTCGGTTCGGTTTTGACCAATTCGGTTCGGTTACAAATTCGGTTCAGTTATTTTCGGTTCGGTTCGGTTTCGTTTTTCGGTTACTGTGGATATTACCCAATCCGTGAACACCCCTAGTTCTCATCATGCTCAACCCAACATAAAGTAAAAAATGTTTTGGACTCTCTTTAAAGGGAGCAATTCCGTGCAAATTAAACATGAAAATGTAATACTATTACTCCGGATATACTTAAAATAAAATTTGAATGATGATGTATAATGGTGAAGTAAAAATATGTCTTCACTTCAAAAAAGCGATTGGACCCTTCGGTTGGTTTAGATTTCAGTCCTTCGGTTCCTGTATACAAAGAAAACATGTGTTAGCCTTGTTTTAGGTTTTATCCCAAGACCAAGCTCTGGCGTAAGAATAAAATAATGCTATTCGGTAATTATATGTGTAAAAGATAAAGGTGAGAAGAATGTTACCCTCTTGTGACAATTTCTCAGCCTTTTATAGGAGAGCTTGTCTTGTCTTCATGCAGGAGTCACATGTGGTGAGAGTGACTCTTTTAGGCGGGAAGTTGACTTTACCGTCCTGCATGGGTCAGGTCAGTTTTCTTACTCAAGATGGCCTTCCTTTTTTGTACCTAGTGCTTGTTGACTCAATGTGACCGTTGTGCCGAAGCGACCCTTTAGGTCCGTTCGACAAATGTCAAGGTTGTTCGGTTAGGGCCGTTCGGACACGTACACCAACATATAACATACTTAAAACATGTTTTGAGTAAATATGATACGGAGTATATAAGTTGGGTAGAAATGGAATCAATCCTTTTTAAAGAGATCTTGCGTGTCTATATGGTTTACTTAGAAGCCACCACGTCACTAGTTCTATTTTTTTTACCTTTATTTTCTCTCTTAATTAATTATAGACGAGTATGTGTGCATAACGATAAAACCTTAAAGCGACAAATAGATATGGGTGCGAAATTGTGCTCAAGTTTTTCGTGTATGAAATGAAAGTACATTATTAATTGGGTCAAACTTTGGACATAAAAGTAGTTATAGAAAAAAAGTAAAATGAAAAGTATAATATCTGAAAAAATGCGAGTAAGAGAGTAGATTATTAATTTCCACAAATTTCTTTTATATACCCCGTAAGAACTTACGCAGACCAAAAGTTCATATTAAAAAACACTCAAAAATTGGTTCAAAACGTGCGTAGCCTTTCACATTTAGTCATGTGTAATGTGTCGTAATAAGGGACGGAGCCCAGAAAGTTATGATTGTGTAGGCAAACTTTGATAATTTTTAGAAATTACGTTACAAATCGATTCTTCGTTTTTGGACGTAATATTTTGGATGAGCAAATAAGCATGCCTTCACGCGTGCATGTAGCTCAGGTGGTTCAGAATGGTGATACTTTGCTAAAGAATGGTCTTGTTTCTCAAAGTGGGTTGTTTTCACATGTTGCCTTTGAACGAGTCGTGTGTGCCGATCAGCATTGTTGGTTATAAATATTGTAAGAACTCTAGGAAATTAATAGGGTTACAAGAGTTTGGTGCATTGTCTGTTTGAGACCAAATTGCTATTGTACAATCCCTTCTTTGTTTTAATATGGGTTGAGTTATTAAGACCCCATTTGGTTATTAAGACCCCCATTTTTTTTTTTATTTTTTATTTTTTTTATTTTTAAATTTTTTATCAAAAGCTATAAACTCGAATCGTAAATATAAAGTTTAATAACTAAAACGCTTTCGACAAAATGTGTTGTCTTGGAAAAGCGGGGGACGGGGACAAGGGGGTAGGGAGGGTTGGAATAGTATGACCCTTTAATATATTTCGAGTTTTATTACTTTTTGTGTTTCAACTCAACTATAGAAAGACTACACGTGCAAATCTATTTTCTGCTAAAACTTGTTTGAAACATGATGATAGGTAAGATAAATTAGTCTAGCAAAAAACATCAGTATGGTCGCACAAATGTCACTTGGGTCTAGAAAAAAACTTGTCAACTTTGGACACTTGTGACTAGAAACCTCTGTTGTAAAAATTGGTCCAGGCGGCCGATTAATTCCCGCATAATCGCTGATCGCTCACTAAACGCCTTGATTTATCATAATCGGCATGTTTAATCGTTTTGGTCAAAGATCGCTTAAAAATCGGTCAACAAACCGATTAATCGGACAAAATCGATCTAATTGGATTAATCAAACAAAATTGCTTAAAAATCGGTCAACAAAATCGCTTAAAAATCAGACAAAATCATTTAAAAATCGGTCAACAAACCGATTAATCGGTCAAAGATCGCTTAAAAATGGTCAACAAACCGAGTAATAGCTATATTTGATTTTGAACTTTGAAGAATTATGTATTATGTTTATATTTGAACACTTGAAATACTTGAACTTTGATGCATTATGCTTATCTCATACATATAATATAAAATAATATCTAAAATTACAATTTTGTGCTTAAAATTCCAATCCGATTAATCCTCGATTAATCCCCGCCTAACCGATTAATCGCTAGGCCCTACCCGACCGCCTCACTAGCGCCTAGCGATTTTTACAACCTTGCTAGAAACCCATAAGGAACATTTTTTGGTATTTTTCAAGAATGTTTAAGGACCTTTTTTGCAATCTTTTAAGACTATTTTTGCAAAGCAAACAAAAAACAGGGACCCTTTTTGCCAAAAATCAAACTACAAATACCATTTTTACCTTTTTTAAAGAGCACAAAAAACTAAAAGAACATTTAGCAATAGTTCTAGTTGAGCTAAGATAGCGGTAGAACTTTAATGTTTGTTTTAGTAGCGTCAGATTGAGTAGCATTAGAGTTTTACTGTTTGTTTTCATCGCTTGTTACTAAACAAGCTTTTTATCTTACACGTTAAACACTGCAAAATGCTTCAAAATGCTCCACGCCAAATACACCCGTAAAATCCCGAAATGTGAAAATGTCTATTGATTGTTCAAGATGTGTATGCCGTTAAGTCTTCAATTGCGCGGTAAATTTACTGTTTGTTTTCATCGCTTGTTACTAAACAAGCTTTTTATCTTACACGTTAAACACTGCAAAATGCTTCAAAATGCTCCACGCCAAATACACCCGTAAAATCCCGAAATGTGAAAATGTCTATTGATTGTTCAAGATGTGTATGCCGTTAAGTCTTCAATTGCGCGGTAAATTTAAGTTATGTCGCTAACATACAATGGTGTTCTTGTATGCATCTGATGGTTGATCTTCTTGATGTGATTTCTAAAATTAAGTGGTGCCAAAACTATTTTTACGGCGAGTAAATATCAATTCCCTTAAATAAAGAAGCAACATATATGAAGCGATGGAATTGAGTAGTAATACCGCACAAAACTTAAAAAACATGATCTTTTACATGTGATTACAGTCAAGATCTACAAATCTTACAACTTAAAAGACTGATGAAACAATTATCATTTCTGAATACATCCTGTTTATCATTTTGTGTATTTCAATTTGAGATTTTGTTGAACAACATTTCAAATTTCAGAGTATACATAAGGATATATATTCAATATATTCATTTTAACTGAAAACTATGAACAAATTGATAACTTATCCTCTCTAAACATTTCATCATGATATAAATAAATATATAAATAATATAACAACGAAATATCTCAGACTTCTATCGTCACCGACCCTTACATGTATTGACTCAAAGGAAGTTCCTCTTGCTATGCGATTTGAGCAATCTCGAGCAAAATTTTGTGTAATGATTGCGGCTTAGAGAAGAAAGGGCAATGATCACTACCTTTGATCTTGAAAACACCTTCAGGTGGATTTTCTCTCACGAGTTTTTCTTGGGTGTCTGGTGAAAGCGCGTGATCGTCAAGTGTTTGAATGTAGAACCTACGACCCTTTCCGTATTTTTCTTTGGTTAGTGATAGGTTCTCCATTATGGGTCCAAGTGGGATGGGTCTAACGGATACCATAGCTAGAGCGATATCCTGCAATAAGTTAACCACATGTGCCATTAAAAAGGTTCTGTTTCGTCTGATGCTAGTGAGTCGAACCGTACTAAAAGTCTAAAAGTATGGGTAGATTTGGATATCGTTTTCACATATGGGTAAAAGTAAGATAATAATAGCTAAAAGTAAATGGGTCAAAAGAGTTGCCCATAAAAAAAAATTTGTGCACACAACCTTCATAATTTTTTTTAAATATTTCAAATATACATTATTGATGCTGTTATATTATAGAGGTGGTAATCATGCTAAATGCACTATTTAAGTATTTCTTAGCAAATTTGGCTATTTAGAAATTAAACAATAGATTTCTTATATTGAATTCAATCAATATATTTATTTGTCAACAAATCGCCGAGGTAGCTAGTAGGATCCATCCAATCCATGCAACAATTTTATACTCATATAGTTTCATGAGAAACGCATAAACATGGTTGTGAGTATACCGTAGTTCTCAGGCGGAAGAAAAATAAGCTAGAGTGAAAATTTACCTTTGCAGGAGACTGATTGAAATATAGTCCACGCATTTGTTGCTTCTCGAACATGAATCCAGTTGGAGGATTGTCTTTACCATTTCCGTGTATTAGAAACTTTGATTCCTTCATAAACAGTTCTGCAGATCCCAGCTGTGATAACATAATTCGTATTAGAATAGTCAAACATGATGACAGAGACCCTATTGATTGAAAGCAATCAAAGCATGTTACATCTAAAAAATGACAGGCTTTGACCTTTAAGGTCAAATAATTAAATTTTCAACTTCAAAAGTCATATCCATATCTTGAAAGTTAAGCTAAGTTTGAAGGGCAATAATTGATGCACTTAATAAGAACTAGTTTTCCCATAACTTGACAATAGAAATTCAAACACCGACTGTTTTCAATTTAAATATTGACATAGATGTTTGGAACTTTAGTCCATGAACTTTTCTATTTCGGAATTTATTTTCTGTTGTATAACATAGTTTGTTCGAAAAAACAAATTACAAAAGAAAGTGTTAACAGAATTCTTACCAAAGCTATACATAAAAACTTTAAAAGTAGTTTGTTTGACCTTAAAAAAGTGACATTTGCTTTCAGAGATTTTAAAGCATTCTAAAACTACACACTTTTGGTTCATTTCTTTTTTAGCTAATTTTGTTGATTACACCCATTAGAGATAAAACATAAACAAATTCCACCCATTTATAAGTAAATAATATGAAATTTCTACCACTACTCAACACCAAACAATATGTGCTATGTGAATACGATACCTACCTCCTCGGCGAACACATCAAAGGGCTTCTGTCCATCAGATACCATCGTACCACATAGAAAAACCGCTTTCGAAATCTTATGTTGGAAATGCTCCAATGCATACGAAACACAGGCGCCTCCGCTACTATGCCCTACCAAGATTACCTACAAAAATTGCCACATAATAATACAATATTACACATCATAAAAGCAAATAAATATACCAAAAATAATCTTGCCACATAGTGAAGGTAAAGGTAGAAATTTTTGTTACCTTATCATCTTCGGGTAGGTTTTGCATATAATCAATTAGCGGTTTCGAATACTCCTCAAGTGTAGTGACATTGTTTGTATCTTTAAGGTCAATACCGGATCCAGTAAGATCTAAGGCGGTAGGAAGCATTCCTGATTCTTCTAATAGAGCGATAGTTTTGTACCAGCACCATGCTCCAAACCCTTCTCCATGTATCAAAACAATTTTCTTGGTTTCAAGATTTTCCAAGACCTCGGGTGACTGAATAAAAGAATATTTAGGAGCATGTTAAAAAATGGAACAACAAATTTACAACATCCTTTGCATTAACCATTCTTTTTTCATACTACTGGACAATAGAAATGACCACACTGGACATCGCAGGAACAGAGCCGCATGCTAGTACTTTACGGGTGCTAAAATGTAATGTAGTGACCGATCCAGTATTTCCAACCACAGTATGCATTATGTACTACTATTACAAGAACTATATCCAAATATCGTACATCAACAAATACCTTTATTCTTTCTACAATACAAATCTTACATAAAACAGTTTAGTACCCATTCCATATTTGCCCCTGAATTATCATGCTGCAGTGACAAAAAAAGTGTACGAAGGCTAGTAGTTGTACTGCTAAAAAGATGCACTAGTGATAGTCATATCTTATTGCCACAGATGCTTGAAGGTGAACTTTATATGTTACGTCAACCATCATTTTTATCATAAAAACTATCTTAGAGGCTGAAATGTTTTTCATCCATACCACACGCCTCTTGTAAATTGTCTAGGCATAACAGTAGCCCAGCATAAGATCTACTCAAGGGCCAAAATTGACCAGTTTATTGTAACTTCTCTTTGGGTCGAAAATCATAAAAATCTTTGATATAAATTAAAAGTTTTAGCAACTATGTTAACTTCAAAATGGGGATGTGTCCTCATCCTCCTATCAACTATCAAAAAAAGCCAAACATCCAAATCACACACATCCAAAACCATCAAACTTATCCAATCAACCAGAAAATATGGTCAATTAAATGAAGTTATGATAACAAGAAAGCTTATGCAAACATTTATTATCTCTACATTTAACTTGAAATGACATTGTCAATCCATATAAACCACATAATAACGCCTATAATGCTAAATAAAACTGAAACATCTAAAAGCATTCACTATATAACTTTATACTAGAAATGTTAAAACATCTCTGTTAACTTTTACTAAAACTAGAGCTAGTTCCATCATTGCTCATATCCATCATACCAGCCACAGATACTAATGAAATCATGATATGGGGTGTTCGGGATTTCCTATTAAAATTGCTAGTCTACTTAATAGCAATAACCAGTATAGAATAAGCAACATCAAGCTTCGTAAATCCTAGGTGATCATTAATCTCCAATTTCACTCCCCGATCCAAATGCATCACGGTTTTAGATTTGCACCATCTTCTTGTATATACAGTAGAAACTACCACTACAAGCCCATCAAAGTTTCCCTTTAAGGGAACCCACCTAATAAATCCTACTCAATAACCTTCTTCAAAGGCAAACCCACTACAAAAAAAGGACATAAATAAAAACCAAAAAAAGTGCATCCATAAATAGTCAACGTTACAAAAAAAGCCTACATGATTATTAAGATTCAAGATACGGAGTACTATCACAACCATAAAAAAGTTACCTTTCTAGGCTTTTAGCTAATTTATTCCATAAAAAAAATCAAATTCACCTTTTCCCTCACACCCTTTTCACCAAATTAACATCTTTGAATACCCAAACTAAACCAAACCAACCAAAAAAAACAAATTTAATTTACAGAAATTGACATGATTATCAGGATAGAAACGTGTACAGAGACACACAACAAAAAATAAACCTTTTTTAGGCCAACTAAAAAATCATCAAATAAATCAAATTCTCATTTTCACCAAAACTTTTTTTTTTTAATTGTATTTGCCTTTTGAGGTAGATATGATTGTGCATCCCAAAATAGTCAACGGTTACAAAAAGCCTACATGATTATCAAGATCCACTCTATAGACACTAGAAAAAATACCTTTTCACCAAATAAAATCCATCAAATAAATCAAAATCGCTTTATCCTTCAACCCATTTCACCAAATTAATCACATAACAAAACCCAGAAACAAAAAACAAAAATTCAATAAAAATTAAATCAAGAAAATTTATAAGAATTAACCTACTTATGCTAATTAAAACCTTAAAATAAATCCAATTTACTTTTTTCAAAAAACCCATTTCACCAAATCACTCGCATAACAAAACCCAGAAACAAAAACCAAAATCTCTTAACAAAATTTAATTTAACTTGATTTTATTTTATTTCAAGAAATTGGCCTATTTTTGCAAATAAATTCATTAAAACAAATCAAAATCATTTTTTTGTTTCAACCCATTTCACCAAATCACTCATATATCTAAACCCAGAAACAAAAACCAAAATTTTAAACACAATTAATATTAAAAATTAAATCTTTTTTTACCTATTTTTGCTAACTAAATCCATTAAAAAAAATAAAAAATAATAAAATAAATAAAATCAAATCAAATTCACTTTTTTCAAAAAACCCATTTCACCAAATTAATCACATAACAAAACCCAGAAACAAAAACAAATAATTTTAACAAAATCATGTTTAAAAAAATCAAACACTTTTCTAACCTATTTTTGCTAATTAAATCCATCAAACAAACTCAAAATCACTTTTTTCCACCAACCCATTTCACCAAATCACTCACATAACAAAACCCACAAACAAAAATAAAAAATTCCAACAAAATAAAATTAAAAAAATTACCTGTTTTTGCTGTTTAGGGGTAGTATTTGACTGTGGATCTCCATTTTTAATGCACCTAGAACTAGTGGATCCAATTCTTCTAGACATAGAACCTTCAAATCTTTGAGAAGATTGATGATGTTGAATTGCAAGTGATAAAGCTTGCATATGTAATAACTCTTCATCTGTTGTTGCTTGTAATTTCCTTTGTGATTTGTTATTATTAGTACCAAATCTTCTACTACTTTTTGACCCATTATTGTTGCTATGATTCTTAGCTTTGCAACTAAATTTATTACCCATTTTGAAATTATTGGGTTGATGATTATGAAGATGGTTTTTGTATGTGTGTGTGTTTTTAGTGTGTGAGATTAGGTGAAGGAAAGTGTGTGTGAATTTAATGGGATAATAAAGACACGTAAGAAAGCTGAATTTGCGAGTCAATTAATGTTGGTTTTTTGTTTTTACTGTTTTACTACATCTATGTGAAAGTCTGTGTGTTTTGTGTTTTCTAGTGTGGTGGGGGGTGTGAGTTTTTTGTTTTGTTTTTAGTGTGTGAAAAAGTGTTGGGGCCAAAAAGGAAATCTCATTGCTAGTTTAATTAGCTATAAAATTATTTAACTTTCAAGTAATTCTTTTTTTATTAGATAAAGTTGTTAAAAAAATTAGGCATCGATGGCATGACAAATGACAAACTATATTATGACCCGTTTTCCGGTGTTACGTCGGCTGTTATATTAGACAGGTGAGTCACTCATCGTAATTTCAGTGTCGTCTCAGTTTTTTTCTTTCATTTTCATTTAGTTACTCATTTTACATTTGTTTTAGTCACATTTTTCTCAATTTTCATTAAAATAATTACTTTACAAAAATATAACTCATGAAATATCTTACACATACTCACAAAACAAATAAAAAACAATTAATTATAAAGTGAGGCCTGACTATTTTGACAACTCACCCATGAATGGCTCACCTTGTGCGTGAGTTTCATTCCACTCTGTTAAAGCCTTATAACATAGCTTTTCCATTCACATCCTTAAAAACAAAGTCACTTGAGCCTCACTATGTTTTTCCTTATTTATTTATTTATTTAAACTGACATAATTTTTCATTAACTAAAAAAAATACATATTATACAAAACTTAAAATAAATGAGAAAAAACAACATCTAACTACGTTGAGATTTTTGATACTCGACGATCGTCACATCTTCATCTGACATCCCCGATGTGCCAATAGCTAGACACTTCATCTCTTTCAACCTCATAATTATCACATCCTTCGTTTTCGTCAACCCTTAAATTGGTTTACTTTTTTTGTTTTTCTTGGTTTGCCTGGGGGACGTGGCTCATATCATCCCCAAAAAGCTTGATTAACTCGGCAACATCCTCGACTCCAAGATTAACCAGCTCAGGAGGATCCCTTTTGCTTTTGGTCCTCAAGAATTTCCATGTTGATTCTTAAAGGAAGGGGTTACGTTTGTCATTTTCACGAGATTGTATGTGACAACACTGGAGTAAATATGGTTGTTCTTGCCACTTCTACTCAAATGTTTTAGACGTTTGTAAATGGCGTTGAACTTTTGAAAATGAGTGTTCAACATTGCTCCCTCACCTATTATCATATCCTTGGTACGTTCAACATTTTGGGGGTTTTTGTTGAATTCCAATAAAACCTTGTGCCAAAATGATTTTTCATCTTGGTCTTTACGATAGTGATGTCATCCGATATTGTGATGTAACATTCGTCTTATAATATCTCTTCTTCTTGGGTTCAACGGGTAGACGCTTTTGATTGAGTTACGTTTGAGGATGCAAATGTGGGGTTTCTTTTGTTGGGTTTGGTCGGGATTTTACCTTTTCTACGCCACCTTTCGGATTCCTCTTGAGTATCTTCTGTTTGTGGTTGTGTTACGTTAATTGATGGTTCTGAAATGGGTGGTGGCATAGAATCGGGTGGTGCTTGCGAATGTTTTTGTTGAAGTAGTTGAAATTGGGCTTAATGTTGTTATTGGAGGATAAAATTTTGTATGACGTCGGTGTGTAACTTGTGGCAAAGAGTATTGAGTATAAGATGGGGGCATTGTGGATTTTGGGATGTTATTGAATGTCCGAATGAGGGCGTAGCAGGTGTTGCCGAAGATGAAGAAATTAACTCATGCCTAAAATGGAACTGAACCATGGCTTTTGTAGATTCATTTTTGTGAGGTACATACGTAAGATAAAAGTGAAAATGGTTAATGTAAAACCGTAGAGGGGTGTGAATACGTTCTTTTTTACTTATTTCAGATTTAAGTTAGTTAAGTCTCAACATATAAGTGTGTGAGCAATCAACCAATATAAAACGTATGTAAGAATAAAGGGAAAAGAGACAAACACAACGATTATATTGGTTCGGTGTGAGAGGTTTAGATCATCTGTATGTTCAGTTGAGAATCCTTGACATTATACTATTCACTAATCTAACGGGGTTAGCGATCACCCTGGCACTGGTATGTACCATTGAGGCACCCACCCTCACGAAGAAAAGACTTTAAAAATGCTGCGAAGCCATCGAAGATATTAATTTAATTTAATGAGAATTATGTACGTGCACAAAACTTCAAAATTACTAAGATGTTACAAAATAAAATAATATGGGTGCGTTTAGTTGGGGGAAAACACCCTTGTTTTCCACAAAATGTTTTGTGGAAAACAAGGAAAATAGAAATCGCGTTCAAATTATCATTTTCCAACAAAATGTTTTGCAAAACACAAAATCTCCTATTTTCAATCTAACAAGGAAAATTAAAAACAAATTTTAGTTGTTTTCCATTTTTCTTTGTAACCCATACCCTTCTCAAAATGAAAATACTGAAATATCATTAAACGATTTTATATTTTCAAGTGTTTTGTGGAGATAAATTTCTCATCCAAATTTTTACAAAACTAGAGATAAAAAACAAGAAAATTTATTCTCCAACTAAACGCACCCTATATATCTCCACACTCTGATTCTAAATATCAAACAAGAAAAGTCAGCTCTTGATCCATTTAAATTTACGTGAAAACCATTGCTTTATTGCTTGTGCAAAGTACCTTCATTCGGTGATCCCGATTGAATTTTATTTTTTTGATGTTGTTGGTTGATAGGTGTTGAATGCTACAATATATAAAATGAACATAACTCGTCCTTTTATCGTATGAATATTTAAATTTAAAAGTAAATGAGTAACCTAAGATAGGTATCCTATTTAAAGTGAAATGAATGCCTTAGGATGATTATATATGAATATATGATCATCATAATCAAATAAGTCTAAAACAAGGCCTACAAGCCCGTTATCGCCGATTAGGTGTAACTAGGTCAAACAAATGGGTCAACATCGGTCAATGGTCAACATTAACGGTGGTCAAACTGTCGGCTTTCAAATCTTGTAGATACCCGGCTTGTCTTGAACAAGTTTTAATCAATTAGTTGATGTTTTTATATGTTCAAGATGATTTTTCAATGAAAGTCTTGTCTAGAGTACCCAAATCTCGCCGGAAATACCCAAACCTTGCCGAAAATGCCAATCCGATTAATCACCGATTAATCCCGCCTTGACCGATTACAAGCTACAGGGTGGTCGACCGCCCGACTACCGATTCACGATTTTTGCAACCTTGTGTGTAAGAGAAAGAAATATTTCATTTGTATCACAAGAAGGTGAAACATAACTTTTTATGTGCATTAGGTTATCTCCAACCATGCTATGCAAATCATTATTTTTGTATATTTGAAGAATGAAGTATCAAAACTCATCTTCAACCATGCTTTAAATTTGAATTTTTTTTGAAGCATTGCTCAAATTCCTTCATATTTGAAGGATTATAATTATCCTCCAAATATATTATTGTTAAATTCTAATATATTATTTGATTTCTTATTAGACTATTAATTGATATCTTTCAATTAATTTAATATAAAGATAAAATTCTTGAAATAGACCAATTGCCTTAGGGCACATCATTTTTCAGACTTTTTTTCTGGGCGTGCTTTTTTTAAGACTAGTTGCCTTGACAACTTGCACTACCCAATCATATAATGTGTTTGACATGATTGTACTAAAACTGGGCAACTCGGGCTGATTGCTATAAAAGTCTAATAGTTGCTATGGCTATTAAACAGGGGTTAAGTTGCCTAGCATTGGCGATTCTTGATCTATGTAATTTCATCTAAAAAAATATGCGAAAAGTGATGTGACCTAAAACAACTGGTCTATTTCAAAAAAAATTCCTAATATAAATATGTTTGAAATTAAAGTTCGGAGGACATGATTGGAGATGAATTGTTTTTAGAGGATAAATGTAATTCAAAGATGTTCTTTTATCCTTCAAATTTAATGATGTAAGATGAAATCAAGTTGCAATATCGTTGTTCCTTTTTTTCAAATGTTTTTACGTGCATATTGTACACTTGAATTACTCTTTTTGTCTTAAAATTATTTTCAGAAGACAAAAATCACATAGTTCAATAAAAGTTGAGCCATTTTAATTTTTAACCACTTAAATAGAATAGTATTTCACTAAATTATCTAGTTTTTGGTTAAAAAGAAAAGTGGATAATTATTTTGAGACATCCTGAAAATGAAATATGAACTATAATTTTGATACGAAAGGCGTATATGAATGTGAGTTGACAAATTATGTAGGTATTTGATTTAGCTCGGGTTAGGCATATCTAGTTCAACAGGTTGTTAATTGCAAACCTAATCCCATGTTGAAAAGAAAAGTAGATCATAGATTTTGATGATTGTCATCCATTGTCTAGCGTTAGGAACAAGTAAGAAATATAATTGAAATGAGAAAAAAGATATACAATCGCACATTTTAAATGCACTTACAAATATAGATGGATCTTTTTTTAAATTTCTTTTCCTTATTTGTAAGACGTGGCTGAAATTTTTTTATTAAATTTTTTTTCTCACTAAATCTTTTCCCCTGTTATTTGTTGATGTAAAAATAAATCAAGAGAAAAGTACAAAAATAAATCAATTTTTTTTTTTAAGTCCCCTTTGTGGTCACTTTTTAACTCAATGTCCAAAATGGTCTCGCACTAATACTTTCATACGACTCTATCCAAAATTAAATCGTGTCCAAATGAAAGTACACTTTTTTACTTTATAAGAAAAAAAAAAGTAAAAAGTACAAATAATAAAAAAAATGTACAAAAAGTGTACTTTCATTTGGACATTGGCGAATTTAGGTGGTACAGAAATTCGAGTGGTTTCGCGCATGACCATTTTGGCATTAGAGTTAAAACTTGACCACACAAAAAAAGATTTTGGCTTATTTTTGTAATTTTCTCATAAATTAATGTGAGCGTACATGCCAGCTTATTAGCAACACTTATGTGGAAACACACAATAAAAAATCGTTAAGACTATCAAAACTAGTTTTATCATACAAGTAATATAAATACAACCGAAGCATGACAATCATATTAAAACATTTACAAACACGATTTATATATAAGATATATTATGTATCAACGTTGATCAATCAGATAAATGCACGAAATAATCAATAATGGATTTCTTTGCTTGGGTGAGTTTCTTTAATTTTGGGTAAAGGGTTACTCCGGTAAAGTATATTAAAACCGAAAAAAGTTATGTACATATGAAATGTGGCTGAAGTATCACATCTACCTCAAGCTAAGAAGCTTGAAAAACACCAAAAACTAAAGCTTATGACAAGCCATAAGCACTTTCAACTCTGGAAACAAAAAAATGCACCTATAACAAGACATCAACTGAACAAGCTAACCAGCAGCTACCGTGAAAGATGAACTTTCACCTGTTTTTGGATTTATATATAAGTTAGCCGATTCATCATATGCATTTTCAACATGTTCTTCATCTTCTTCGTCATCATTCTCCAATGTAGAATACGAATTAGATGTAGTAATATTACCTTCCTTAGAGGTAGTGCTACATGACTTCAATATCGACGACGATTTAGATGCATTACCCAAAGTAGTAGCTCCCTTCTTGGGTTCACTAGTTGCAGCCTTTGGAATATATCTGAAATTCTGTTTAACCGAGGGACAAACAAACTGACTTCCATTAGTAGATTTGGGTTTACCCTTCTTCTTCTTATTCTTACCCACCATTTGGAAATCATCATTATTATGCACCATAGTAGGAGTAACAACATGTGGATTAGAAACGATGGGAGGACTCACCATCTGTTTAGGACATTGATCATGAACGTGACCAAATATCTTGCATATATCACACTTGGGAGGCCTCCATTCATATTCAACACGGATAGTTTCTTTAGTAAAACCCTCCCCAGAAAGTGAAAGAATACCAATAGTAACAACCTCCACGAGATCAGCCGCAGAATTGACCTCGATTAGGCACCTAGCAAAACTACTTCTACCCCACGAGTCCTTACACATATAGCTTGTATAAGAATCAAGCTTAACAGGTTTACTAATGAAGGTAGCAATCAAACTAATACCATCCTCTTCAAAAACTTGAATTGGAACCTCATGCAATTTAACCCATACCGGAATGCAAGTCAATTCTTCCTTACACAAACTAGCATCCGTAGACCATTTCTTGAGAATTACTGGAGATTTGTGTATCATCCAAGGACCATCTTCTAAAACAACTTCTAAACCAGCCACATTGCATCAAATTTAAAGAAAAAGAAGCCTTTGGAGTTCATCATAATCCTTTTCAGTCCATGTTTCGCCCAGTTATTCCTAGCATAGTATTCAACAACTGCGGAATGCCATCCTCTTTCCAATAAATAGCCATATAAAGTGTGTTCCAACGGTAAGACAACCTTTTCGACCACTTTGCGGGGAATAGAAATGTTAACACTTTCAAAAACGGGTTCGAAAACCAGGGGACGAAAATTAGTATCAATTATAGGATAGCCATTATCCCTCAAACCTGCAGCTCCAACATAGATTGTAGCATTAACATTGATGTCCACGACTTGGCAATAGGAGACTCATGAGTAGGTTTAGGGGTCATAGATTTAATATTCTTTTCAGCCTCAAAAGCCTCCAACAGACTACAAATAGCATCCATAATTGTCGATCGAACATCACTTTCTAATTCAGCCCACAACGGATAGTTACCAGCTTCACAACCCTTAGTGAATTCATCAATATCCTTTGGTGTTTTCAGCGACACACCAAACAAAACATCAATATAATCCTGCTTACTTTTAATATAAGACTCCACACCAGTGACATCATTAGCAGCAATAGGAATACCCAACCTTAGTTGGGAAAGCAGTACTTATAGTTGGAATACCAGTATCCACATGTTCATCAGCAGCAGAGGATGTGTTCGCCGCTACAACAGGGCTACTAGTATCGTTTATCATCGTAACATTCCTTTGAGATTTCTTTTGTTTACTCACAGTCACATTCGACATCGAAATCGTATCTGGCAAAGTAAAGTTCTCCTCATTATTAGCACTCATGTTATCAGTGTTATCACCCATAACAATAATCTTCTCTCCCAAATTTGACATATCATACCAACATCATATTACATTATATATACTTGACACACCGTTCGTTTCATTCATTTAACATGTCATTCCGTGCTATCAAATAGACCTTTACGCATGTTGTTTGTTACGTTGTAATGAAATGTAAAAAGAAATGAAAATAATGAAATATGAATAAATTGAATCAATTAATAATCCATTCTATTAAAACAACCAACAAATTTTTACTTGATTGTGCCATTACAACTTAAATTTATTTATACTAAATGCTATATATATATATATATAAAGTGAAAATTTATTATTTCAACCAATAAGAAACTTACAAAAAGCAAACTTAAAAATTGTTTAGACATGCCCAACTAGTTCCAAGCAGCTAATACAAAACATACATCTTTAAAAAATAGGACTAATTCATCAAAATACAAACTAGGCTAGCAGTCACATAAACTAATACTAGACCTCCAAGGAGAAACCACTACCTTTGACTACATTTCCTCCAAATATAAAATCAACTAAAGATAAAAATACAGATTCCATCCTCACATTAAGATCAACATGATGCTACATGAAGGCATCACCAAAAGTAGTGTAAAACTCCGGTTCCATTAAGGCTCCACACACTGAGCTACATTTCTATCTTTAGGCACTCAAATACAAACAAATCTTGCAATATCATTCCTCAAAAGACCATATACATAGAGATACTCAAGTTGACATCACCCATTGTAGTCCGATTTGGACAGTATCTTAGGGTCCCATACCCTATTTTACACATCGAGATAAGTCTTTTAATCCAAAGTAACATTATGTCTATCCTTTATTCGATTGATTGTGTGTATGCTTGCTTGTTTACCATGTCTAGCTAAACTTCTTGTGTGTTTGCTTAGATCTATGAAACTTAGTTATTGATTATTGTTAGGTTGTTTCTTATCTTAATTGTAAATTGGATTAGAAGTACAACTAGGCATCATTAAACATTTAATGCTTGAGTATGCTTTATGAATGTGTGGCTTATGAATGAAATAGCTTAGGTGTCACACCCTCGCCGGAGGCGGAAACACGAGGTGTAACGGAAGGGAACAAAAGCACAAGATAATAGAACATACCAGTGTTAAGATTAAAAAGAAAAAAAAAATACTCCATTACAAAACTAGATTAGCCGTCATCGGCAAATATATTACAAAGTTTAGATTCCAAAATATTGAGTTTTATTACAAAACGACTTGTAGCGACAAGTGAAAACTTCATTATGCAAGACACGGTAGAAAAAGCTTTACTAACGATCACCTGAAATGCATGAAGCGGGTCAACTATGAAAATAGTTGGTGAGTAAACACGTTTTAGCAAAATAAGAAAACTCGTAAGAAATATTCAAAGCTTTAGGTCAACGAAAATAGTCCACAAAGCAAAGGCATTGTTTATCCACTCAGTTCAAGTTCAGCCCATACAAAACTTGCAACCTGTGTGTACAACCCATTACAAAAATATAGTCGTCAAGTAGTCAAGTTAAGGCGGTCATAATAGTTCCCAAAGCAAAAGGCATTGTATATCCACTCGGTTCCAAGTTCCGCCCATACAAAACTTGCAACCTGTGTGTACACAACCCATTGCACAAAATATAGCGCGTCAAGTAGTCAAGTGTAAGCGGTCAGAATAGTTCACAATATAGTACCAAGTATATAATAATTTAGAGATGCTCCGGACATGGGAGACTTTGCACTGCTCAAAAAGGGGAGACTCCTTTGTCACTCGACCACCTGGCGAGATTTATGAGAACGCTCCAATATAAGCGAGACTTTATAGTGATGCTCGATCATGGGAGACTTTGCACTTGCTCAGGGAGACTCCTTTGTCACTCGACCACCTAGGCGAGATTTATTGAAACGCTCCACCGATAAAGCGAGACTTTGGGTCAAAAGCGCTCCACCAAAACGGCGAGACTTTTTAATCTAACACGTACGGTTCAATATATTCAAACAAGTCATGAGTCCATAATTAAGTCCAAGATTCTAAGTCAAGTTCAAAAGTTCAAGTCTAAAGAGTTCCGAAGTAATAATCAATTTAGTTCAAATATGGTTCATGCATTTCGCCCCAAAATATATAGTAAAAGCGGTAAAAAGGGGATGATTACTCACTTGATGAATGATCGAAGACAAAAGTGGGTACACCGAAATATAGCGTGAATCTCGAAACTGACCTATTATGAATGATATGATATGAAATAAGTCATGGTGTAATGTTATGCACGTAATTCGGATGCTATTTATACCATTTGTGAGTTTTGAAAATAATACTTATCGTGAAAAATACTCTTTACGTCTTGACCACTCAAAATCACTTCAAGTATTTACGTCAAAATGTCATCCTAATGGTTTAAATGTATGATTTATGGTGAAATTATCACCTTTCGTAGTAAACAATGTCGTCGGAAATTTCATGAAATTGACAAAATATCCGAAAAACTAGTTAAACGTAAAATGGTGTACGTGAACGTTAGAAACGAACTCGACGGTTTTGGAAAGTTTGTATCGAAATCTAGAAGTTTCATCAGGAGTTTTTACGACATAAGGTCTCGAACATAAAGATAATAGGGGTTAAATATGGTGATTTTAGTTACCGTAACACTTATCTCGTAAAAATAATATAGTTTTTCTAAAAAATAATAGTTACGGCAATTTTATGAAAATGCATATCTTTGTCGTTTCAAATCCGTTTTCTACGTATAATATGTCCTTAACTTAGATATCAGTATACTAATATATTTTTGACAAGTCGAAATAATTTGTGAAGCTTAGGACTCGTTTTTGACTCGAATAAAGTAAAGATAGTATGCTGAAATTTCTGAAAAATATATATTTCGTCGACAAACTTGTAAAATCCATAACTTCTTCGTTATAACTCCGTTTTAATGGTCAAGCGCCACGGATTCGTTTTAAAAGATATTTTCTAAATATCAAGGCCAAAATTTGTTGCCTACTGTCGGTTTTCCAGAAAATGATTTTAGGACAGACCCTTTTATATACTTGTCGAAAATAGTTTTTCTCGTACTAAACCTATTCCAATCCCTTCAAATCAACTCCAAAGGTAATCTAATCCTACCATACACCTTCTTAGGGTGTCATGGGTTCCTAAACATCATCAAGACCAAAGTATACCAAGGGGATAATTATAGGATGACTTTATATATATATATTTCTAAAATCATGTAAAAATGGTATAAACAACACAAATCATGCATGCTTGCTCCAAAAAATGAAGAGATACTTATGAAATGAAAAGGAGATATGAAAAATATACTTGATATGCTTACAAGTGATATGATGAGGTGATTAGAACCAAGGATTTAACTTAAACACCCTAGGTTTTTATTTCAAAACCTTATCAAGAGTGTTAACTAGATTGTTATTAACTTGAAGTTGAGAAAAGTTTGATGATTCCCTTGAAGACACCTTGGAGGCCGGTTTGATGAAGAAGAGAAACAAAGGAGAGAACTTTTTCTTACTTGGTGAATGTTAGTATGAAATGAAAAAAATGCAGTGTAGACTTTAAGTAAGTGTGTAACTTTTAACAATCAAATAACCATGCCAATGTATCACCACCTCCCAAGGACGGTTTTGGGGTTATGTTTAATGAAATACATTTTTTTTTTTTTTTTTATTGTATACATAAAGGTGTAAGTAAAATGACATAAGTAAATGTAACTTGTAGAATTGTATGTACATTAATGTATTTAAGGTAGTTTTAGGTAAAGAGATTTTTAGTAGATCATAATAAAGTATAATGATATTATAAAAGTTGTAAAAAAATACATTCCTTGTGAAATTTGAGTGATAAAATAATTATCGAGCAATTTTTAAGAAAAGCGTCGTAATAATATAACTTTAACGATTTATATACCAAATAAATTCAAAACACTAGGTAAAGTCAAAATATAGTTTTTATAACTAAATGTAAGTATAAAAATATGTCGGGATCATTTTTGAAAATATGGATTAAATATTCAAGATAATAACTCACGCGATGCGTTTATTAAATATAAAAATTAAGCGTTAAATGTGAAATGAAATGCCATGAATGAATTAATATGATGCATATTTAATTTAAGAAATGACCGGAATTTGAGAATTGTGACATTAGGCTTGCCGATTTCGTATGTCAAACCCGAGAGATAACCTCAAAGAACTAGAGACTACGCATACCCCTACGACCTTAGGAATACAACGCGTTAAGATAAGGTGTGACAATTCAACCGACCAATAAAAGATAACTAGGGAGTAATAGTATCTAGGTAAACACATTTTTAATCATCATACGAGCACACATCAATTAGACATAAGACTACCCGTAGTAATAGATAATTAGATAATTAGATAAGTAGAAGTAATCGGTAGAAGTACCACCCCCAACCAATTGCCCCGAGATTTTACCTTAGCTTTCTAAAAACCCAATAAAAAGATTAAAAAAAATAGTCATCCTCAACCCCCACCTTCTCTTCATACATTTTTTACTAGCATTCCTATTCCCATAGAGAACGATATCAATCCCTGAGGCTTACCCAATACTACACTACAACGATTAGGTTCCTTTGCCTAGGTGGTTGAAAAACTTGCTCGACGAAGGATTCTTTGACCCGAGCGGCGCTCGTACATTAAGTTTTAGTGCGGAATAGAATAGCTAGTTAGATTTTATCTCGTTTAGGTTCCCTTGCTTGATTCCTATCAAGTAAGATTTTTCTCATTTTCATTAGCTTCCTTGTAGTCTATCCCCCTTCTTCGTAACTTTGTTTGTAGCCTCATCACTTTTCATCATGGAAGGTGATAACCCACCACCAATTGACCCACCAAGAGGGCGTACTCCATAAAGTCCCTCATCACATAATCGATCTTTGGCTTCAAGTTCAAAATTTTTACGATCAAAAATTTTTGAACTTGAAGCCAAAGATCGATTGGTGTACTCCAAGGACTTACTCCATATATCATTGAGATGCTGATTAGGATCTTCGGAACGAAGTCCATGGAAAGCCAAAGATCGATTGGTGTACTCCCTGGAAATTTTTGAACGAAGTCCAAAGATCGATTGGTGTACTTACGAAGTCCATGGAAAGTGATTAGGATCTTCAGAACGAAGTCCATGGAAAGTGATGAGGCTGATTAGGATCTTCGGAACGAAGTCCATGGAAAGTATTCGGAACACTCCATAAAGTCCCTCGTAGCATAATGTCGATCTTTGGCTTGAAGTTCAAAATTTTTTACGATCATGCCAACTTCCTGCTTAAGCGATCCATTGACGGTATTGGAAGGGCTGAGCAATCTCAACGTGGAATCATGGGAAATCATAGAAGAGCTTGCGGTCGAGCTACGAAGATTGGAGTAGAATCTCATGAAACATGCACAAAACGTTAATGCCATATTAATACCTCATGAGCCTTCCAACATGCAGAAGAAACAGTTCTTGCTCTTGAGAAAGGATCGACTATCTATTTGAAAGGCAAAAAAGCACTGTACCAATCCATTGAGCAACGGTTAATTTCAGCGACTCTGCCAGACCACCCAACACCTCTCTCAGAATCACTAGCCATGAACAAAATCCCAATTTTATGCAGCGGCTTTCATTCTACCAATCCCACTCTCCCAAGCTTCAAAACCTGACAAGAGAGAATACATGGCCCATTGGGAAAAGATTATTAAATTTGAAGAAGAAGTTTATAGGAAAAGGGAAGAAATTCAGGAAAAAATGGCGGAGATGATGAACTTGGTGAAAAAGTACACTAAGGCGAAGGTTCGAGAAGGTGTTAGTGAGCTTGATGACCAGCTACCCTTTTGTTTGTTAACGCCATTTCCATTGTTTCCGATAAGGGTAGGCAATAAAGTCAAGCTAATGTCAAAAGATGTGTACGAATCATGAGAAACCTTAAGAGATAAGGTCAGAATATCTGTACCTTATGTAACAGTAAAACAAATAAAAGCAGATGGAAACAAGAGACAACAGAAGATCACTCCTTCTCGAGGATCTACATAAGTGAAAGGACATACGTTTATTAGATGAGGTTAAAGTGTTTTATTCCAGATTAAGTCCCTTAGGTTTTATAAGGATCTTTATATTTTTAGTAAGTTTCCAAATATAGTAACTTTCCTTATTTAGTAAGTTTCCACTTTAAGTAGTTTAACCATTTTAAGTAACTTTCCATAAATAGCAGGTTTCCATAATTAGCAGGTTTAGTCATTTATAAAGTAAATAATGTCAAATTAGGTTAAAATGATGAAAATGAGTATTATCATAGTTTAAGGGTCATTTATGACAAGTTACAATAGTTTAAGGTCTAAAGTGTCATTATTACAAAGTATAGGGTCAAAAGTGTAAATATCATAAGTTTACTTGTTTTACTCGTTTAGTCCATATCTTTACCATCTTAACAAATAACCCTTCAAGTTTCAATAATTACAAAACCAACCTTTAACTTGTATTTAATCGAATATTGCATGAAAACCCTAGTTTTAGTTTTCGACTCTCATTTACGTTTTTAACCAAACTAGTCCAAACTATAACAATGTTATACGGCTCCCTTTATGTGTTGTTGTAAAATATTGGTTTTCACATACACATCAAACCATAACACAAAGTTGAGTATGAGTGGAATTCTAGAGAGAGAAAGTTAGAGGTTTAGGGAACTTAGTGAGAGAAAGAAAAATTCTTATTATGAGCTCCAACTCTCTACCTTGGAAGGTAGAGAGTATTTATAGTCTTATAATAAAACGCCACACAAGGTGTGGATCGGGCATACAGTGGGTAAAGACCCGTCCGTCCTCCACAGTGTTACTAAACTAAATACTACTTAACACAAAAGTACTATGACTCGAGCTTTCTAACGATTACATATACTTGAGGTGACCGACTCTTTAATACATGGAATTTCTAATTCCTAACAATCTCCCCTAAGGGAGGTCACCTCAAACATATACTAAAATGACATTGAATACAATGAGATATTACATTAACAATTGATCTTGCATTCTTGATGTAGTACTTTGCTCCGAGGCTCGTAGTCATTGATTCCACTCATTGCATGTTTGGTTAATCCAAGTGGAGGTCTTTTCCTGATCCACGTGATAATAATGTTGAGCCGACTTTTGAGATCATCACTAATAGAAAATCTCGATACATCCATTGTGGTGTTGGTATTATGTGATGTTGTGACTTTCGGACCGACATGCTCACATTCCGGATCATGATATCTTCTCATCAGAGTAGCGGAAGCTTTAGATGATTCATGATATTGGCGGCAGCGTAGCGAGAAGCATGGAGTAGAATATCGAGTCATTGATGCACTAATCATGATTTCTTTTGATATGAATGTGTTGTGTGAGCATGCGGCTATGGCTTGACCGCTCCATTCGATCATTTGCAAGCGTCGGTGTACTGCATAAGACAGTTAGCAATAAAGCGCGCGAAAGTGTCTTTGATCACTTTCGATGAATTGAGGTACACGGCCCACGGTTCCCGTTGATCGATTACAAATCTTACTGTGATCGGTATAATTCGAAGAATTTCCTTGTGAGGTTTAGCGGTACTCTAAATTTCTCAAACCGGAGCGTCTCAAAGAAGACAACACGGAGTGAGTGAACCCGCGAATTTAAGTCAGCGATTGATGAAAAGAGATTTGAAAAACAATAGTGTATTGCTCAATAGAAATTGTTTTTGCAATATAAGCGGTTTTAATGAAAATCAATTATCAATCATAAAACACCTTTTGATTTGAAAAATTAGTACACGGTCGACGTGCTAAAGAGATTTTTAAGCACAAAGACGGTTTTTCAAAGGTATCCGTCCATAACACTGAACCGAGATTGATTCAAAAGATTGAAAGCCCCATTGTTTCGTTCAGTTGTCACATGGTTGATCTATATAATAGATCTCACATGCCACCTACTAGGAGCTTGTTAGATGTTGGCTCCAGAAGGCTTTCCATCTTCATTGTGAATATGATTGCATATCACTCGGATGTTACGGCAATACCACAAGGATAATTCGTAGGACTCAAGATATAATCTCTCTTTCCACATTGTGTGAAACAGAGAGTCTTCATTGAAAGTGTCCTAATGAGATTTATTGATGATCTCGTGGCTCTAGACTCAATTTGTGCATATTTGGATCCTATATAGGAGACTAGGGAGAGGGTCTCCTCCTTCAATATCAACAATCTCTAAGAGTAAGTCGATAGATAATGAGGTTCAGTGAGAATGAAACAAGTCCTTTTAAGAGGAACTTGAGTGGTTTGGGAAGTTGAAGTGCGGTGCGTCACTGGGTCCATGACGTCTTGTCATCAATACCGATGTTACCATGTTAGCATATGAATTGAACCGGTTTACGCCTAAGGTTGAATAAATGGAGGGCTATTTGTTTTCACCCTTTTCTCATTCAATTCTTTTTCATTCTTCAACCCCTTAAGTGCTTACCGAGACTTCATAGCAAGAACCTTGTTGGGTTTATTCGATACTAGCTCAGTCTCAGTCCGCTTCTTCCCATATCTCATTTTTCTTCTTTTATCATCATACCTAAGAACTCTACACTAGCTAGTGGATAGTCCACGGGTAGATCCTCCGTTACGGCGGATCATGGGAACAAATACCTAACCTTATCATCCTTATATCACCATACATAAAGTAAAGTTGGTCGGTCTATTTGGTATTGTTCATCGGCCATAGGAACCAATTGAAAACCATTTGAAAATCAATCGAGATACTTGTGATATATTATCAAAGCATTTTGTACCTGAATTGTTTTGATATTTTTAGAATAAGAGCTCCCCCTCAACATGTGCATCAAATGTTTGAAATTGTTTTGCACACGGAGCAAAGAAAAATTAACTTCTTTGATTACCATTTTCTAAAAGATATCAACATCACTTCCCTAATCAAATCAAGTAGATAAAGCATTTTGGGAAGGATGAGGTTTTCATGATTTTGCTCCCCTCAATATGTGCCTCGAGATTTGAAAAGAGTTTTGCACATACTAGAGGGAACCTACACATTGAGATAAATGATCACGTTTCAAATCATTGTGGTTTAAGATAGATGCTCCCCCCCAACATGTGCATGGAAAATTTGAAATCGTTTGTCACATGTGGGAAGGAGAGCTTGTACATCCTTATAAAACCATTTACCGAATTATCGGTTTAAATCCAATTTAAATCACACATTCTCCCCGATCACAATTATCAAATCATTTGAGATTTGTGATCTCTTATAGATTTAAATTGATTTTGAAAGCTTTTAAGGAGAATTGTGACTTGATTATGAAAGCGTTTTAGCTGATAAGGATCGGATTTTAAGACTTTAAACTCCATTGATAAAACATGCATGAATATCTTTTGAAAACAATTGAATGCCAAATAACTTTTTAATTTAATTGAAATCATTCTCCCCTCAATCAATGACATAGGTTGTTGATTGAGAGATAGATATTTTGACAAATAAGTCAAGATGATTATCAAAAATAGAGTCCGAGTTATTTTTCAAAACAATTAGTTTTCGTGAGATAAATGTTTAAAGAATCGAGCATGGAATTTTGAAAAACATGATAAAGTATTTCTGTTCTTTCTTTGAAGCAGTTCTTGCTGAAATGACAATAAACCATTGTTTCTCTTTCTCCCAAAATTATTTTTTTTTTTTTTTTTTTTTTTTTTTTTTTTTTAAAATTCGACAACATCTAAAGTCCGTGTCATTCTTTGAATGACAGCACAAAACCGTAGATATTATCGAATCGAGAAAAACATGACAAATTGACAATATTTTTTGAAGATTTTTGAAATTTTCAGATTTTTATGGATTTTGAAAGTTTTATAATTTTGTATTTTGTTTTTTGAATAAATATTTACAAGAGATAGATGAGCATAGACCTTTACTCCTCGTCTTCTTCCTGAAGACGTTTGAGTGTTTCCGGTTGAAGGCTTTTCAAGCCTAGTCGTGGAAGTATGAACTCAAAACGTTCTCTTGGAAGAGTTTTGGTGAAGATGTCTACGCTAACGATATTGAGACCTCACAAAATATAGTTCCACCACACCTTTTTCCACTTGTTCCCTGATGAAATGATGTCAGAATATCGATATGCTTTAGCTCTTGAGTGTTGATCGTTATTGCATGAGAGAGCAATAGCACTTTATTATCACATCTGAGAGGATTTTGTTAAATACAAAGCCATAGTCAGATAATTGAGATCTCATCCAAAAGATTTGAGCACAACAAGATGACATGGCTATGTATTCTGCCTCTGTAGAGGAAATAGAAGTACTCATTTGCTTCTTTGAAGACCCACTCACAAGCTTATCACCATGAGCACCTCGGGCGTGCCGGCGAGTATCTTGACATCTGCATGATCAGCATCTGCATAGGTGTTAGTGACATCCGGTGTCCCGGGTACCAAAGTCCCATATTGATGGTTCCTTGGAGATACCGAAAGACCCGTTTAACGCTTCAAGGTGCTTTTTAGTAGGCTTAGCACGGTATCTAGCACACATGCAAACGGCGAACAAGATGTGCGGTCTACTAGCATTGAGGTACATGGGGATCCAATCATACTACGATATTTCATTTGGTCAATCATGATCCTGAGTGGTCCTCATCTAGTTTGGTTCGATCAATCATGGGAGTGTCAACAGGTCACTTGAATCAAATCCAAATTTCTTTAAGATCTCATTAGCATATTTAGATTGATTTATGAAAATGCCTCCGGGACTTTGTGAAATTTGTAGTCCCAAGAAAATGACATTTGTCCCATCATTGACATTTGAAATTTTGAACTCATTTCATTTGAAAAGCGGTCACACTCATTGGGGTCAGTCGAGGCAAAAATGATATCATCAACATAAATTTGAACGTGAATTAAATGTTTGCCTGACTTCTGGTGAACAATGTTGGATCAACTGCTCCTTTTTTGAATCCGGTAGATAGAAGAAACTTTGATAGCGTATCATACCATGCCCTTGGAGCTTGCTTTAAACCGTATAGAGCCTTCTTCAAAGCGATAGCGTGGGTAGGATGTTCGGATTCACAAAGCCTTCGAGGTTGGCTGACATAGGCGACTTCTTTAAGATCTCCGATTCAGGGAATGCCGTCTTCACGTCCATTTGATAGACTACCATGTTCTTACTTGCGGCATTAGCCAAAAAGATTCTAATTGCCTCGATTCAAGCAACAGGAAAAAAGATTCTTCAAAGTCTATACCCTCCTCTGGACGGTATCCTTTAGCAACTAATCGAGCCTTGTTCTTCAACACATCACCATGCTCATCAAGTTTCACTTTGAAGATCCATTTTAGAGCATTGATCATAGCACAATCACGAGCGGTACTAACTCCCATACATCAAGTCGATCAAACTCATGAATTTCTTCTTGCATGGCATTGAACCAGATATCTTCATTCATGGCGGTTTTGACATCTTTTGGTTCGATCTTAGAGTACGAGTTGAAGAAGCACCACAAGGCATCGGTTGCAAGTTGTTTCCGTGTTGATCTGGGCGAGAGGATTTCCAATGATGTTGTCTAATGGATGATCGTGAGTCCATTTTACGAGGTGTTCATGTGGTAGTTGTTGAGGGACTGAAGTAGCGAGTCGATGTCTCTGAAGAAGATGGTTACGATGAAGATTCAGGAGAAAATATGTTTTCAACGGAGCATCTTCGGAGGTAGCAAAGGGATTAACTTCATCATTGATGCCTGAAACAGTTCCATGATGTACATTTGAAGAATGATGATTTGTTGATGAGGCGGAAGGATCGCGGCGCTTCTTGACTTAATGATATTGAGGCCGAGGATTGACTTCATTCACGAGGGAATATGAGCGAGCCTCTGTTGTAGGAATTGACACCTCATTAGTACTTGGATCATAAAGTTCATCAAACATAGGATCAAACAATTTCTTTAAATCATCTTGAGATGGAGGTACATATGGAGTTTCTTGAGAAAGTTTGGAACAAGGGATGAACCAATGGGACTGTTTTGAAGTGCGGGTTCGAGCTGGATTGTCAGGGAGCCATTTGACGTCGCTCTCATCAAAGCGTAACGTGAATTGTTTCCATGATATTTCGGGTTCTTTTGTTGTAGATTCGGTATCCCTTTTTGTTTGGAGCATACCTACAAATATATCAATGTCGCTTTAGCTCTAAGTTTGCCTAAGTCTTGACCTCATTAGTTGGATAACACAATGCACCAAACACACGAAGGAAAGAGAGATTAGGTTTTCTGTTGTGGACAAGTTCATATGGAGTTTTCCATGAGCGATGTGAATCGGGAGCGATTTTGTGTGTAGCATGCGGTGCAATAGCTTCACCCGAGAGAAACATTGGAACCTTTGAGTAAATCAGCATTGTTCTAGCGGCTTCTACAAGAGTTCGATTTAGTCTTTCAACTACACCGTTCTATTGAGGAGTTCGTGGAACACTTCTTTGATGGCTGATTCCAATGCTTTCATAGAATTCACTAAGTTGTTTGTTAACAAAATCAGTTCCATTGTCTGTCGGATAATTACGGCGGTTTTGTTAAGTCGGACACTGCATTTGTTTGATGAGTTTGATGATGATATTCGGAGTTTCATCCTTTGTCCTTAAGAACTTGACCCAGGTGAATCTAGAGTAATCATCAACCACAACTAACACATATTTCTTCCCAAAGATATTCTGCACTCTCATTGGTCCACATAAATCCATATGAATTGTATGAAGAACTACTGTGACAGAGTTAGTAGGTTTGGGTTTATGGGCATACTTCTTGCTTTTTTCCCAATTGACATCTTGAACAAAGATGATCCTTTTCATACTTTAGTCTAGGTAAACCTACAACTAAGTCCTTTATGGAAAGATCATTGATGGTGCGAAGTTCAAGTGATTGAGACGACGATGCCATAACCATGACTTTGTTTTTGAAGCCTTTGACAACAAGCAAATTGGAGAAGACTTCATCATATCATCGATAGAGATGGTGTATAGATTTGACCACGTTCCTCTTAAAAGTTCCTTACCATCAAGTTCTCTAACAAAACAAGTATGTTTTATGTAGGCTACTTCTAGATCAGGAATCGCGGAATTGACCAACAGAGAACAGTTATGACCAAGACCTTCCACATAGTATACCACGGAGATAACACTACCCAACAACATAATCTCCATAACCCATAATTGCACGAAATGATCATTCCGAATCTAAGCGTCCGATGAATTTGCTCACGAAGTTCATGAGCATGACCGTCTCCGGTCATATGCTTGGAGCGGCACGAGTCCAGGTACCACGAGCGATTTGACGATCTGCGGTTGAACCAGACAAGAATGGATAAGCTGGATAATTGGGATCCCCATGCAAGAATGGGTTCCATTTGGTTAGTAACAATGGTTGGAACACCCACATCAGAGATAGAAACATCCATATCGAAATTAAGGCAATGGAATCATTGGGAATAGATGCAATGTACTGGTGTACATTTTGACCTATTCAAAGTATGTTCACTTCTTAAGGGAATAGTTCTACCAGTAGGCATCCATTATCTAGTGGGCATTGTCGATTAGTCATATTGACCAAAAGGTATCCAATAATAACCTATCTTTATAAATGTTCTTCCGTGGGTTTCCACTTTGTTTTCTAACAATCTTTCGTTTTTGCCTTTTGCCTTCTTAGCATGATTTTTAGCATTAACAATTTTAAGCTGGCATTTAACATCATTAGACAAAACATTCACACCACATTCATGATTAGAAACAGAATTCAAGTAGACATCATTACAAGGTTTGCAAATAGTATCGAAATTGAATTAATTACTGATCGCCTATAAGGCTAATACTAGAATCAACACGATTCGTTTTATTCAACTCAAACTTAAAGTTCCTAGGTTGGTCTTCTACTCTCTTCCAATGCACATTCTTAGCTTGCGAGGTCCTATCATTCCTTGTATTACCTTGAGACTTTGACTGCTTCTTTAATGTCATTGATTACTCTTGTAGAGGGAATTATGGGAACATTAGTTGGTTGAGCTACTTTTTGCATTCTGTTTAGATGTGCAGGATCGGATGCGACTAGAGGGCACATTAGTTCACTATTAACTTACTAGAAGTCTGATTTGTACTCTAGAAGGCACACTAGAGTTCTCTTTCTTAGCATTAACATCACGGAATCAGACTACTTAAAGGCACACTAAGGTTCACATTCAAAACATTGGGCATAGAGTGAATTCATACTTGGCACTAGGCATTGAACATGGAATCAAAGGATTAACTCTCTCACCTAAGGACTTTGGGCATATTGTGATTAAGCATTCTAGAATTTCTTGAGATCATTTGGCATATAAACAAGCAAACCCAATTTCACTATCAAGAGGTTTGTTAATGAATCCTCTTCAACAATCTCGTAGACATTCTAGACTATCCTTAAGGGATGAAATATGTTTGAAAGCATGTTCATTATTCTAAGATGAGGGGAATATATTTAAGCAGACAAAGCATATTTATTACAAGAGTGACTTTGAGACAACATTCTTATTGGTCATTGGTGTTCCCTTTTACGACTCTTGATTCTCAATTTCCTTTTGCAATGAAGCTATTTGTTCGTTGTTTTGTTACGGTGACCTTTATTGAATCATATAACTCTTTAAAATGTCGTTTAACTTTTCATTTTCTTCGAAAACTGTTTTCCTTTTGTAATGCATTTACTAAGTTTTGAAGATGAAAAGTTTGAGAATTCTGAGAATCTAAAGGAGGAGGCATTTGGGAGCTGTCATATTGTTCTTTTGACCCTTTAATTGAGAGATTTGGGCTTTCAACTTTCTGATCGTGTTGCATGAGCTTGAATCTGTTCATCACGTTTGTTAATTTGAAAAACTGCATCAAACTCTGGAGCATCCGAGGATGTCTTGATATTTGAAGTTTTGACATTTTCTTTAAGATGTTGATATTTTAGTTGTAAATTAAAATGCTCAACCTCTAGTTTAGAAAAATGTTTAACCAAATTGTCATGATCATCCAGTTCAATTTTCTCGTTTAATTTAGAATTAGTTTTTTCAAGCTCAATGACACGATCATGGGAGACTTTCAGGAACAGAGATAATTCATGAAATTGAGAAGCATTAATAGAACAATTTGTAGCGGTGAAAAACACATCTTGAGCAATACATTCAGAAATCATATTCTCATTCAGTGTATGCAAGTTCTTCCCTTCAATCTCATTATATTTTAATGCTCGCTCATAGTCACTAACCTCAACTATCATTGCATCAAATTCCTTTTTTATTTCTTTAATATCGATTCATTCCCTTTTAAGACTCTCAAAGTGATCTTTTAGTTGTTTAAAGAAAGGCATGACTTCAATTAAATAACATTCTTTAGTTTACTCAAAACCTCTTTCTCCTTCAGTTATACCAGTGGGTGTGATCCTTTTCTTGCAAGTTTTCTCAAAATCAGCAAATAGTTGTAGTATAACATATTGGCGATTAAGGTCTTGCTTTTAGTGGCAATTGTTCTAGGAACTAGATGCATTGGTGAATTTGGAGGATACACATGCTCAGGCATTTTCCAAAGGTTGGTTTCAACAATATTTTGACTTTACCTTATCTAAATCCATTTTCCGAACACTTGTTCGAGTTAACAATGTCTGAGGCTTAAACTTGTTTAAGGCAATCAAATTTTCCTTTTTGTAATCATGGGGTGTGATGATTACTTTCTTTTCTTACATTTTGGATCAGCTAGTTTCTTGTTTAACTTTTCCCTAGTGATTTCATTTGATTTCTTATCTTCCTCTGTGCACTCAACGCAACTAGGTTTTTGTCTAGGTTTAAGGATTTCCTTGCCATCATAAAGAACCTTATGAGCATTTCTAGCCTTTTAATGACCTCTGGATTTGGTTCCTCAACAAGGGGAATGCTATGCTTATCGCTTAGGACCCTATACTTAGTGATCATGTGGCGATCTGAATGGTGTTTCCTTGTACGTACAACTTATTTTCAAGCTTGTTTTCAAGGTTTTTAGATTAGAAAAATCATTCAAAAGTTTTGATTCCTTAGCAGCTAATTCTTGCTTAAGCATTTTAACATTTTCTTGAAGTTCTTGTTTTTGCTTAGCAGTTTTTGAAAGTTTTCTTGTAAGGAGTTTAACTCTTGTTTTAATACTTCTTCTCTAAACCTACTTTTTCTAATAGTTGTGCGCATTTGGTCATCCATTTCCTGCTCACGGGTGGTCAACTCAAATTTTGCACGTTGTTCATAAATAGCAACACGTGCTTTATAGGCATTTATTCGAGATAACGGCATCATCGGGGCACATGCGGTGTATTCATCAAAAACATAGTCATTGTTGACTTCAGAAGATGCATCACTTGATACAATTTCACTTTCACTTTGTTTCACATATTGATCATATGGGACAACATTGATATTACCCATGTTTTCAATATTTGATTCAATAGTTTCAGTTGATTGTACTTTGTCATGCATCTTTTGTACATCGGCATCATCGTATAGTTTTAATACCTCTGAGATGAGTTTGTCTTTGGATGGGCCACAGCTTGTGGTGAAGAAGAGAGATTGGGAGAAATCATTGGAGAAATGCTAGCCATAAAATTGTGTGTGCAGTGGGTCCATCATCCACATCAGAGTGTATGCATCACAATCAGCTGACTTGAAAGGCATTCGATGATTGTGACCTATCTCTGAATTGGTTGCTCATCCACATGCATCATAGGTCTTGGCATTGCCCTCGGCAGAAACAATAACTCCTCTTCATCCAACGCAACACCATTATCTGAGCTTGTAAAGCAGCATCTTATCTCTGAAGTAATCAGCATTCGTGGGCGTTTTGGAGATGTGCGGTTCCTTGCAATGTGTCCCTCACCACCACAGTTATAGCATTTGATCGGCTTAGTTTGACCTTGATTTCCATTTCTTCCTCGATTCTGATTACTAACATAACCTCTACCACTCCACCTCTTCTTGTTCATTGTCTTTCTTGAACTGGTTGCATGACTTTCCATCTCGACTAGAGCATGATTGTGAAGATTGGAAGCGATTCTGATTTCATGTTGGTGTGAAGCGGTTGGTATGTGGAGAGAGTGTCAAGTTTTGTTTAACCATAAGGGCGGTTGATTAATGAAGTGTCCCACGTTGCATCGGCATCATCTTGTTTGAATCTTGGATCAGGAATGAGTTTGTGATTGCCATCACTCATGGGTATAACTTGAGATGCTTTGGTGGAGATTCGAATGTTTGAGTAGAAGTTGTTAAATCATTTGATGAGCTTGTCTCTCCCGGATTTGTTTTGAATTGTTCAAGAATCCTCTTTTCAAACATGGCATGTCTCTCATTCTGAAGAAGGAAGGCATAGAGTTGCTCATAGTTTGTATTCTTCAATCCTTTAGTGAGCTTCACAGAAGTGACAAACTTGTGCCATTCAGGATTCATGTTGTTAACAAACTTTGAGTTCAGCTGAATATTAGGCATGGTCATTCTGATGTTCCTCATGTCATTCACCAGCTTATGGAATCTCACATAGTACTCATAGACGCGCTCATCTGGTTTCATCTTGAAGTGCTCAAATTCATCATAGAGTTGAGATTCTCAGTCTTCCATGGTTAATTGAACACGAGAGAAGCATCTTAACATTATCCCATACTGCCTTTGCTTGGTGTTGTGGTTGATAAGCTTGTATATGTCTTTTGGAAGACCTTGCAATATGATGTTAGAAGCCCTGATATCTGCATCGAATCTCTTCTTCTCCTTATCATTGAGCTCGTCATACATCTTTGGTCATCCATTCCGTAAATCAATGTTCCATCTTCATTATATCAATTATGTCTCTAGTAGTCTCAACCAGATATGATCCTTCATCAATTGATTTGAGAATGTTGACCCCATTTTCCTTTCCAAGACAATACAATATGATTCTTTGAGCCCAAGAGTCATAGTCAGTTCTGTCAAGCATGGGTGGACGAGTATCTGAGCCAGCAGCTTGAACATCCTCGGCAACAGTGGAGATGATATTAGGAACGTTGGTAGACATGTTAACCGATTACACGGGATTTTATAACTCTATGATTAAACCGGGAAATAGATTCTTTCACGGGATTTTACTAAATCAAGAGAAATCCGTATTAAAATTCACCCAAGTCGCTAGAAAATCTTGAACCAAGCCGCCAACTACTAAGTCGCTATTAAACCCAAGTCGCTATAATCCCAAGTCGCTAGTACACGGTCAAATTAAGCTCTATAAACAACTCGCTAAGATTCAAGTCTAGGAAAATTTTTGACACAATTCGCTAAGATCCAAGTCGCCAATGTGTCAAGTCGCTAAATAGCAACTCGCTAGGTACCAATTCGCTAACACCAAGTCGCTAACAAAATAAAGTACAAGTCGCTAACTTACACCAAGTCGCTACGTGTAGTGGAGAATCTACTACTTGTACTTTTATGGCTTGTCTCACTAGACAAGTCGCTAAACCAACTCGCTAAGACTTTCAACTACAACTCGCTACCAAATTGTAAAGCAAGTCGCTACCAAGAAAACTTTTCCGTGGCTCAAGTCGCTAGCATGAAAAACACATAAACACCACTTTTCAATCCAAAAACAACCCAACCACTATGATTCAAACCTTCTAAATCAAAACCTAAACACTTGTGATGATTCTAAACACAAAAGTACTAACAAAATCCAAGCTTTAACACAAGAAATCAACCAAATGATGCAAAAACCACTAAACTTTTTCAAACTCAAAAGCCACCTAAAAACCACTAGAAATCCAAAAATGTGTAAGATATGATCTAACCATGGCTCTTGATACCAATTGTAAAATATTGGTTTTCACATACACATCAAACCATAACACAAGGTTGGCGTATGAGTGGAAATCTAGAGAGAGAAAGTTAGAGGTTTAGGGAACTTTAGTGAGAGAAAGAAAATTCTTATTATGAGCTCCAACTCTCTACCTTGGAAGGTAGAGAGTATTTATAGTCTTACAAGAAAACACCACACAACGGGTACGTGGATCAAGCATACAGTGGGTAAAGACCCGTCCGTCCTCCACGGTGTTACTAAACTAAATACTACTTAACATAAAAGTACTATGACTACGAGCTTTCTAACGATTACATATACTTGAGGTGACCGACTCTTTAATACCTGGAATTTCTAATCCCTAACAGTTGTTTTAGGTCGAGAGATCCTCACCCCATTTTAATTTCATTCGACACAATATAAAACCAAACGAGACCCTTTTTCCATTTTAGTCGACACCATTAAATCAAGGATATATACGTACGTACAAGACTCATTTAGCTCGACATGAAATAAATAAAAACGTGTACATGTCGCGTGTATGATGGTTAAAGCAGATTCAAAGCCAAGGGTTCATGTGATCATTTCATTCGACATATATAGGTAGCCATATCATGATTTTATGTGTCACAAGAGTTATCATTTTGTATGTGAATTTTAATTCGTGAACATGCAATCTAATGGAGGCCTCACGACACACAATCAAAGACAAGAAAATGAAAAGAGATTCGCGGTACAAACCCTTGTAGTGGTCGAGTGGAGGAAAGCAAAAGAACAAGAAGACCTCATGTAGGATTGTAATATTTATTGTGTTGATGATTCGGGTGGTCTTGGATGATGGAAATACATGTTTGCCATTTAGAGAGAGAAAGTATAAGAGATGGTGTTCTTGGTAGAGACTTGGTATACAAAAAGTGAAAGATTAGATTAAGAAGCACCACCCCTTCCAAGGATTGAAGGGGTATTTATAGTTACAAATGATACGCCCTCCTGTCGGGCTGTGGATCAGGCATACAGTAGGTAAAGACCCATCGTTCCTCCACGGTGTTACACTAAACTAATCTACGCTACAAACTAACAAATAAACTACTAAATAATGTAACAAACGACATGTCTACGAGCTAACTTATGCTAGACCATTGGGGTGACCGACACTTTAACATGGGATTTCCAATTCCTAACAATCTCCCCCTAAGGGAGGTCACCCCATGAAATACATTTTGCATCCTAGCATTCTATCTTTGTCTTTAGTTCTGAGCTCGTAGACTTCAATTCTTCAATTCCGCAATCTTTGTGCTTTAGTAGCGATTATTCAAAGTCCGTATTGATTCGTACTTTTAGTGGAGGCCTTTAACTGATCCACATATTTGATGATCTTCGAGCTTTCTTTGAGATCATCAGTCACAGTAAATCTCTGGATCACCCTTTATTGTGTTGCCATCATGTGATGTTGTGACTTTTGGACCGACATGCTCACACTTTTAGGATCATGACATCTTTCCATCAGAGTAGCGGAAGCTTTATTGGTTCATGATATTTGCAGCAGCGTAGCAGAAGCATAGTATAAAAATATCAGAGCCAGGTTATGTAGATATGCACCAGTAATGATTTCTTCAATTAAGTGTGGATCTTTGTGAGCATGCGGCTTTGGATTGACTTCTCAATTTTGATCAGCGC
Source organism: Chrysanthemum makinoi (assembly GCA_910596185.1). Classification (NCBI taxonomy): domain Eukaryota; kingdom Viridiplantae; phylum Streptophyta; class Magnoliopsida; order Asterales; family Asteraceae; genus Chrysanthemum; species Chrysanthemum makinoi. The sequence goes on along the minus strand of OU343222.1, from coordinate 291,123,639 downwards.
TTTTAACCGTCCAAATGTACCTGCAAACAACAGTTAGCAATAAAACACACGAAAGTGTCTTGGACCACTTTCGTTGAATTGAGGTACACGGCCCACGGTTCCCCGTTGATCGATACAAGTCTTGGTGATCTGGTAGAATTCGAAGAATTTCCTTGACGGGTTTCACGCGGTACTCCTAGCTGTTCTCAAACCGAAACGTCTCAAAGAAGACAACACGAAGTGAGTGAACCAGCGAATTGAGATTCACTGATTGATGAAAAATTGATTTGAAAACAATCGCGTATTACTTGAAGAAAGAGTTTTGCAATACGAAGAAGGTTTTATGAGAAATATCAATTTTCAATCAAAAAATACCTTTTGTATTTGAAAAGAGTACACATTCGACGTGCTAGAGAAAAGAAAGATTCGCACATCGAACGGTTTTTCCAAAAGTATTTTTTCAATCAGAGATACTTTTTGTGTGTTGAAAACATGAATACACATTCGATGTGCTAGAGAAAAGAAGATTTGCACATCGAACGGTTTTTCCAAAAGTATTCGTCAATTCCAATCCTGGACCAAGGTTGATTCAAGAGTGAATCGCCCCATCGTTTCTATCCAGTTGTCACAAGCTTGATCTTTAGAAAAGATCTCACATGTCACCCACCAAGAGCTTGTTTGATGTTGGCTCTAGAAGGATTTCCATCTTCATCGTGAATACTTTTACATATCACTCGGATGTTCTGGCAATATCACAAGGATAATGCGTAGGACTCTTAAAATATATTCTCACTTTCCATATTGTGTGAAACAATGAGTCTTCATTAATTGTGTCCTAATGAGATATTGTGGATGATCTCTTGGATCTAGACTCAATTGTGCATTTTGGTTCCTATGCCGGAGACTAGGGAGAGGGTCTCCTTCTTCAATATCAACAATCTCTAGGAGAAAGTCGATAGATTATGTAGGTTCCCCGTGAGAATGAAACAAGCCCTTTTAAGAGGAACTTGAGTAGTTTGGGAAGTTTAGTCCAGTGCGTCACTGGGTCCATGACGTCTTGTCTTCAATACTAGTGTTACCTTGGTAAACACCAGTAGCATATGTATTGAACCCGGTTTCTGCCCTAAGGTTGAATTATTGGAGGGCTATTTCTTTTCACCCTTTTCACATTCAATTCTTTTTCATTCTTCAACCCCTTCAGTGCTTACCGAGACTTCATAACTAGAACCTTGTTGGGTTTATTCCAGTTCTAGCTCTTTCTCAGTCGGCACTCTTCCCATATTTCACTTTTCTCCTTTTTCCATCATACCTAAGGACTCTACACTATCTAGTGGATTGTCCCTGGGTAGATCCCTCCGGCTCTGGCGGAATCGTGAGAACGAATACCTAACCTAACCATCCTTATAACACCATGCATAAAATAAATTGGTCGGTCTTTTGGTATTGTTCATTCTTCCATGAAACCAATTGAAAAATCATTTGGAAAATCAATCAAGGTACTTGTGATACAAAATCAAAGCATTTTGTACTTTAATAGTTTTGATCATTTAGAAATGCTCCCCCTCAACATGTGCATATGATCTTGAAATTGTTTAGCACATGGAGGCAAGAGTTCTTTGAAATAATTTCTTGATCACAATTTCCGTAGAAAATGCAATTTGATTTTCTTGGTAAATTCTCCCCCTCAATATGTGCATAGGATATTTGAAATCATTTTATCACATAGAGGCAAGAGGTTTTTGAAGTACTTTTCATGATTGCCAATAGAAACCATTCGCTCCCCCTCAATATGTGCATCGATATACGAAAGAGTTTGGCACATATTAGAGAGAACTTGCACTTTGAATCAAAACGATCATCTTTTATCAAATTTCATATTAAATCACCAATTCTCCCCCGATCAAAAATATCAAACCCTTTGAGATTTTGGATCCCAAGTGATTTAATAAGGTTTGAAAAACATGGGAGAATATGTGGCCTTGTTTAAATACTCATCTTGGCTTTGGATAAATGCTCCTCCTCAATCATGTGCATCCTATATATGAAATCGTTTGGCACATGGAGGCAGAAGTGCCTTTAAAGTACTAAAACAGATTTGAGATTTAAATCACGATCTCTCCCCCGATAAAAAATATCAAACTATTTGAGATTTGTGATCCCAAGTGATTTAAATCGTTTAGAAAAGTTTGGGGAAAGACGTGTCAAGATTTGATTTTGAAAAATGACAGATAAGGACCATTTTAAGACATTAAAGATTGTTAGTGTCAGGTATGATTGTTTTAAGAGATCTTTTAGGTAAAATAAAACAATTTCACAATTAAACAAGAACAGAAAAAAATTCATTTTGAATGATCTTTAAGTTTTAAATAAAATCATACCATGACATAACATTAAATCTTTAGATCACCACTTTATTTCGTACAAATCGGAACTTTTGTGAAGAAATATCGTTTGAAAATATTTTATTTTAAATCACTCTCCCCCTAAATCGATGACCGTAGTCGATGATTGAGTGACTTAAGTTTTGATAAAATGACGTCCGGTGATTTTCAAAATTTAGACCAACTTATTTTCTAAACAATATTTTTCCATTTTCAAAACAATTTTATCAAATATTTTGAAAAATGGTATCATTCACTACTTTTCCTGCACAAGAGACGTTAGGTGGTTGAGAAGCTTATGTTGTTGCTGTAGGGCTTGGAAGAAAACCCGTCTGCAGAAGCAGTGAGACTTCTGACGTTGCATTTGTCATGCCAACTGAGGTCAAATTAAGCTCCGTTTCTTTATTTGATGATGAAGAAAACCATCTGCTGATGCAGTGAGACCTCTTACGTTGCATTTTTTCATGCCAACTCTCCATAGAAGTCCAATTAAGCTTCGTTTCTTCATTTGTCGACTTAAGAAATAGTTACCCTTTCCTTTCGGCATCCAATCATCTTCATTTGTGGGATCCGGATCGGGAACAATCTTATAAACCAATATACCTGCATACGTTAGTGAACACACATACAGATATATGGTGGTGGACATCACCCAAACAGCAATCGACTAATAAAAGTCAATCCAACATATCAATCAGATCATATAAGGCATGAGAATAATGTGTTCATCAAACTTTAATCATCTAATCCTAACAATCATATCCTAGGCACCTAGTCCTTCAACATAGGTTAACATTATTTTTCAGTTAAGCATTTAGGATAATTAGATAAGTCCGATAGATGATATAAATTTGAAAACATTCTCCCCCTCAATCAATGACTCATTTTCTGAAGATTTTAAAAGCGCTGAAGTCATTGATTGAGTTTGCAAATTTTATAAAAACTCTGAATCTGATTGTTTTTAAAGCAACTCATTTACCACCATTTTTTTAAAAACAACAAATATTTTTCTAAAGAATTTTAGACGGAAAAACATTTGTGTAGGAACAACAGTCCTTCGACATACTTTCCTCAAATAGTTTTAGGATAAGTGCACGAAATTATAGAAAATTGGTTTAGCGCAGTACTTTCCTTCCTTGAAGAGCGGGTTGCTATCTGAAATAATAGCAAACCATAGTTTTGAAGCCCGGGTTACAGTCTGAAATAAATGTTAGCCATTTTTTGAAGTGCGGGTTACAGTCTGAAATAACTGTAAGCCATCATTTTTTGACATGTTTAGAGAAAGAAATATTTACACCTCCTGCTCGAACTTCATCTATGGTCCCGTGCCATTATTAAATGACATTTCTAAGACCGTAGATGTTATCGATATCAGAAGACATGTCTTTGAGAAACAATATTTTTTTGTCTTTTTCAAAATTTTCTAATTTTTTAAGGATTTTTGAAGGTTTTATATTTTTCTATTTTGTTTTTGTTGGTTTTATATTTTTGTATTTTCTTTTTGATAAATATTTACAGAGATAGAGTAAATGATATAGTTTAAGAAAGATGATGATACGAGTACCGAGATAAGTATATCGAGCAGCCCCGTTGTAGAAGATAGAAGTCATCATCCCTAAAACTTTCACCACCAAAGCTTCCGAGGCTCTTGCATTGAAGAAAGAAATTGAACCATCTGAAAGTGAGACTTTGGCAGCTTCCCCCCAAACCAAAAATCCATTAGATGAGTAGATTCGAAGCTCTATTTCAAGCTTGCCTTAGCCAGGTGCACAGAGAAACACACCATTATCATAAATCTCGCTGCTCCATTTAAGAACGATAATCGAGGATCTCCATTCGGGGTTATATCATCAAGAAGAAGAACAGCAACGTATCATCCCACATTTGAATAACTCTTCTCAAATTTCATTACCACTGAAGTCTGAAGCAATCCATTCTGAAAGGTGTCAAGAGAACAAATCCCCCTAGTAGTTGAATTGATGCATCCCGTCTCTTAGAATAGAGCTCAAGAACTATCCCGAATACACATCATGCCCGGAAAGAAAAACACCTCCCCAATGTTTGTGTTAAACAATGGCTTTCTTCCCTGATGATCATGTATAAAGCTCAAGAACCCGAAGTACACCAATATCCAAGAACTCTCCCGAATACACATCATGCCCGGAGAGAAAACACCTCCCCAATGTTTGTGGTAAACAATGGCTTTCTTCCCTGATGATCGTGTATGAAGCTCAAGGACCCGAAGTACACACATTCCCCAAAGAGAGAACAACCGATAACATTGAAGAAGCAGGCCGAATCACTGATTATCTCTGCGGATGACAATTTCTGCGGATGTCAACTCCGGAATAAGTGATTATATCTCTGAATCACTGATTAAGCCCTCAAGTGAGACAGCTGAGCGCCCCCAATGTACACAATTCTCTCTCCCCTGATGATTGCGATAACATCAAGATCATCACACACTTGTGTACCTCTTATATCTTCAGAAACTTTCTCTAACATCTCTTCCCCCACATAGTTGGAATAAAAACTAAACGCCATGAGTCAAACCTTGAGTTTCTCTGCGGTAATGACATTTGTCTTCCCGGGATATATTCAATCACTTAGAAGTATTAAGTTCATCAAGTTTACTCGCGTTTAGATACGTGTCTCCTTCCCCCTTGCTGGTTTTGACACTTCGGAATCAGCAATCATATTATAAGCCCAAATACTTGAAATCTTTTGAGAAGAGCACTATTAGCACAAATATGTCTGTGAGAATCAACTTGCTGAAGTAAGTGAGCAAGTCTAATTGGGGATTAAATCAAACATTTCACTCTCCCCCAATTAGTGCTCTCCCCTAAACCGACAATCTGTTTGATAAATGCCCATATTAAGAAGAAGTCTTTAGATCGTTAAATGAAACTCGTCTTTAGTCTTCTAACATGTAGCAGAAAATGTAGAACAGACTGTAGACTCGACCTTTTTCAAGATTGTCCAGTTGGGGATTAGATAGTTAACATCTTCATCTTACCAAATGCGTTCCAATTAGCTTATGTGTAGCAAATCTCCTTAACTAAAATCCCTCCCAATCAAACAAGAACAGAAAGATGTTCATCAAAGAAGTCAGCCCATCAACTAGAAGCACTTTGTCATTTAATCATATCAGCCCATGTGAAGATGTCAACCAACGGCTCTTAGAAGAAAACTTCATGTGAAGATGACCCGATAAGAAGAAGCTCGGTTCTTACATGAGTTTGGAGCCGTTTGACCATTTATTCTCATAAATCAATCAACCATGCAGTAAATTCACACTTCTTCTCCCCCTCAATAATTGCATACGAAGTTGCCATTCTTGATTAAATAAGTGAAATCATCCAAATGTAGTCTATTCACACTTCTCCCCCGCAAAATTAGCACATGATGTCTCCATCGTCATTATAGTTGAGCAAGTGGAATAAGAAAACAATCAACAGTAGCCCGGTTCACTTGATGACTGAAGCGCATGGAAAAAGTATGAAGCATGTTGCTGAGAATGGTCATAATAGAGAAGATTTCTCTTCTTCGGAAGATAAAGCTCACTGAAATGTACACTTTTCTTTTCTTTAGAGAACGAGGCTTGAACTGAAGTATTCAAACGTCATTAATCTCTCTCTTTTCATCATCTCTTGGCAAAACATGTAATCACCCCATTATCATTCAGTAGGCTCTTTGTTGTGACAACTGATGGAGAAAACCCAATATGATGAATTTGACCCTGAAGTAAACTATCCCGAACTCTTGCCTTAAACTTGCACACATGTAACAAAGAGCGGTGCATAGACTTCATCCTCCATTGAATCTCTAAGTACTCTATACTCTTCATCCAACCAACCATCAAGTATAAGACGTACATCACCTCTTAAAAATCCACAATTGAATGTGACACTGAGCACTACAGCGTAACTCCTTAAAGTGATAGTTATTTTGTGGTGGTACGAGACCAATTCCCCCAAGTGGTAAAAGAAAAGTAAAAAGTCACCCAACAATAACTAGATTTCCAAGTCTTCGTATTTGATAATAAGCTTGAACAAGGATCTTGAAGAATCTTCATCCAACCATCCCCGATACCTTCAGATACTAAGTACACTCGCTCGTGATATTTCACTTCAACCTCAAATAAATAATAGTGAATTAACGCCGTTGTCACATCTTCTGTTTAAAAGCTCAAATCTAGCCTTCTTTGACATTTAAATTAACTTTGATAATGGTTTCATCCCGACCATGGTTAAAAGCACATAACCCCGTAAAACCATGTAATAACCAAGCTGCCATGAAGAATATCCAAACAATCACCCAATTCATGAAGTACACCCTTTTATCCCTTCTTTGAAGTAGAAACCGTAGCACCAGCATCAGATGAGATCCCGAAACACACTTTCCTTTCTCCAGGATGGTTCCATCGTTACGGGATTTTACAACTCTATGGTTTAAACAGAAAAATAGTTTCTTTCGCGGGATTTTATAAAACCAAGAATAAACCATAAGATAGATCCGGAAATGCACTTTACTATTACCAGGATGTTTCCATTGTCACGGGATTTTACAAGTCTATGATTTAAACCGAGAAATAGTTTCTTTCGCAGGATTTTACAAAATCAAGACACAACCGTAAACAATGTCAGTTTGAAAATGTTATGACAACTATGGTTTCGGTGAATATTTGTTTTAGGGGAACATGCAGCGGTTCATCAACAATTCTTTACCCAAATGTAGACAACTTCACAAACCATACTAAGTTAAGTAGTATATACTACTTCCCCCTGGAGGTTGACCGTAACACATCAAAGTACACGTTTTTTCCCCCATGATGGTTTCGATCGTTTGGAAGCATCATAACGTGTACGACCATTTGCACGAGAAGTTCTTATCATAAGCAAACATCTTGAAAAATCATGACAGACGCCGACGATTCTTAGAAAGATTTTGCTTTGACTGTGAAGTATCATTGACATTATGTGGCGTCGAATACTCCATGTGAATTGCTGAAATTGAACCTCCATTGATTCATCGGCTAATAGTAATGACCACATATGGAGATAACTTCGCTTCAATAGTACCGTACAAAAACCCCGTAGTCATTTTTCAATTATCGTTCAAGCCGTGAATAAGTATCCCCGTGAAAATTGTAATATAAAAAATACCACTCTCTAATTATAACAAAAAATTTGTATCCAAATTTTTATATACCAAAAAAAAATTCGGATGACAAATTTGTGTCACCATATATCAGTCTAAACCATCGTTAAACGCAAATATCCGTTCAGCCCAATATACGCTAGAGTAATCGTGAAGCCCAAAACCAGAAACACGGCTCAGCCCATGTATGATCCAACTCAAGCTAACAAAAACTCATTCCATATATGAGTGAGGCCCACGATCCAACCACAAAAGAAAAACCCGATCCACCCAAAGATATGAAACAGGATATATAACTCTTGTCTTACCCTAATATTTCTCACATTACTCTAACCCTAAACACTCTTATCAATTTATCCGCCCCTATTAACAGATTCTCTCCAAACCCAAAAAAAAATCCGCCTCCATCACAAACAAAACGAACCCAAATATTTATCCAACTCCTCCATCCACGCTCCTCATTGATTGTGATATTAATCATGACCTAGCCACAGGGATGGCTCGAAGGTCTCAATATCAACGCCACAGGGATGGTCTTGATGCATGAATCGGTTACAATAACCACCGAAAGATTTTGGGTATGTAATCCTTTTATCTTTAAGTTTTCATTGAACCGAATCAAAAGCAGATTAAAACACTTATGTTTTGATTCTTCTTTAATGTGTTCAAATATTAATCAAAAACTAGAGATCAATGATGATTTTTCATTTGAGGTAGTTTGGATCTGAAAAGGTCTTTGTTTAAATCTCTACCCCACGAAAAAACTGAGATCCTTGATTGTTTCGTGTCTTGATATCCATTGTGTTTTAAGAACGAATCACATGAAGTTTATAACATGATTGTTATAAAAATAAAATGGAGTGAATGCTTCAAAAAGATCGATGATGGATTAGTTTTATTTCGTGATTGAGACTCTTGATAGTCTTGGACGTTTTCATTTTGAGAACCACGAATGAACAACTGAGATCAATTACTTTACATGTTTATGGATCAGTGATGGATGGTTTGTATTTGCAAAGGTCTAATAGATCTTGGTTTCTCCAAAGAGATTCAAAGCAAAACAAAGCAAATCTGAGATCTTTGTTGTTATACTTTTCTGTTTTTTTTTTTTTTTTTTTGTGATTTGATTTTAAGAGGAGTAAGAGTTAGGATAATATGTTGTTGGAGGTGATATTTGTTTCGGATCTGTCAAACATTTCTCATGGACTGATGATGGTGGAACTGATGTTAATGAGACTGTTTTGGTATGATGGTCTTATGGTCACGAGGTCAAGTCTTCTCATTCTTCATTTCTGTCTTGTTCAAAGTGGTCAACAAGTCGCTACACCGTATTGTCAAGTCGCTATTGACCTGGTCAACGGATAAAATCAAAGCAAGTCGCTACTGACTTATTTTAAAAAACACAACTCGCTTGTCATTAAAGAATGACAAGTCGCTTTTTTTTTTCAGTTATCAAGTCGCTAGCACGATTTTAAACAAGTCGCTATACCAGCTTCAAAGCACAACTCGCTACGACTTGTAAATACAAGTCGCTAGGCAGATTTATTATTCAACTCGCTACACTGTGGTTTTGACAAGTCGCCACGTATAAACTTGACCAGATGATTTTTTCCGATGAGTTTTCCGACCAAATTCCGACCATATTCATGACAAACCCAGAAAATGACATAAGGACACTTCTTTATACCCGTTTTGACCACCAGAACTTGACCAGTTTTGACCACATCAAAATGACCACATCATAAAAGTGAGAATACATATCCTTAACTAACAATACAGAATTTGATAGTACAATATGTGTACGCAATATATGACAAAGATGAGAATACATGTTAAACCAAATACAGAATTTAACATAAAAATGACCAAAGATGACCAAAGATATGACTTGCTAAAACCAAGAGGACACATAAAAATCAGTTAGAAGCTGTTTTACCAAAATAAATGGAAACACAATTTTTCCGACCATAAAAAGATGTAAAAACAGTTTTTAACAAGGTACAAAAGACCACAATAAATCAACACAACACAATAACCTGGCTCTGGTACCATTTGTAGGATCGTAATATTTATTGTGTTGATGATTCGGGTGGTCTTAGATGATGGAAATACATGTTTGCCATTTAGAGAGAGAAAGTATAAGAGAGGGTGTTCTTGGTAGAGACTTGGTATACAAAAAGTGAAAGATTAGATTAAGAAGCACCACCCCTTCCAAGGATGGAAGGGGTATTTATAGTTACAAATGATACGCCCTCCTGTCGGGTTGTGGATCAGGCATACAGTGGGTAAAGACCCGTCCTTCCTCCACGGTGTTACACTAAACTAATCTACGCTACAAACTAACAAATAAACTACTAAATAACGTAACAAACGACATGTCTACGAGCTAACTTATGCTAGACCATAATTGGGGTGACTGACACTTTAACATGGGATTTCCAATTCCCAACACCTCACGACAAGGCCAACACCAACAGCCACCTACGAGTCAAGTGAACCACAACCAACACACCACGTCCATAGCCTCCTTGTGCACCCTTGCGAATCTCCTTTGTGTATGCTTGCTTTTGGATCGAATGGGAGAAGAAATACAAGTGCTTGCCGTCACTTTTGAATTAGGTTTTAGTGTGTTTATTTTGAAATGAGATTTGGTAAGTTACAATGAGAGAATAAGTAGGATTAAATGGAAAATTATAGGGAGTAAATGGGGTGTCTATCTTGGCCGAACAAGGGGGTTATGGACTAATTCAACATTTTCCTTATTTACCAATGTGTTAGTTTTAATTTAGTTTAAATGTTTTGTAACTTGTATATATTATGTAGTCCATTTAACTTATATAATGTGTGATATACTATTAGACATAAGGTGAAAGTCGATTTTATTATTTTGTATCGTTAGGTCATTTATGAGTTAAATGTAAATCGTATTTAACGAGCTTGACATGTTTTACGTATTTCACAATTATTAACTCGAGGGGTATAATGGTCTTTTCATACGTTTTGGGTTTTTAGGGTTTTACACAGATAGTTATGTGAGTGATGATGATGATATTGAGAACAATCGAGATGGAAACACAGTTGTTGATGAGGCTAATACTTTTGAGGAGCCTGATGTTGATGTTTATATGTTCAAAGTGACTGAGACTACAGAGTTACCATATATAGGTAGCTCCAGCCAGATACCAAATGATTTTTTTAAGAAAAGTGAGTTGGATCAGTTAGATGATAATGATTTTGCAAGTGGTTCTGAGAATGAGGATGAGTATGTTATTAGGAAGAAAAAAATGAGGGCATACAAGAAACAAAAGTTAAGTGAGGCAGCACAAGTAGAGGACGAAATATATTTTTTCTGTGGTCAAACTTTTGTAACTTCAAAAGAAGTGAAAGTTAAGATCAACCTGCTTTTAATAAAGACTAGGAGGAAATTGCAACTCATTAAGAATGACAAACAGAGAATTAGGGTTAGGTGTCTTGGAAAAATACTTGTTTATGCTACAAGTGAAGGTGTTGGGCTGGGAATAGCCCCAAAGAGGAAAATTGGTCCGATAACTAGAGGCCTTGGAAGGGATGTATATTTGCGATCACTCAAGGAGCAAGCAATAGATTGCCCATGGTTGTTGTATGTAGCCAAAAATACAGCTAAAGATGTATGGAGTGTTCGAACTTTCAGGGATGAACACAAATGTTTGCAATCAAGAGAGATTAAAGCTTATGACTACAAGTTTCTTTCAAAGCAAATAGTTGACCAAGTTCAAGTCAATCCAGATATTCCAATCAGGGCTGTTCAAGATCAGCTCACTAAATAGTTTGAAGTTCAAGTGTCTATGCAAAAGGCATTATGGGGAAAAAACAAGGCAGAAAATGAGATTAGGGGTGATCATAAGCAGCAATACACCCTTTTAAGAGACTATGTTGAAGAGTTGCAGAAAACAAACCCAAATACAACAGTTAAGATAAGTGTACAAAGTGCAACAGATGCAACAAGTCCAACCAGAGTTTTCAAGAGAATGTATGTATGCTTAGGTGCCTTGAAGGAAGGATATAAAGCTTGTCAAAGAGAGTTGTTGGGGTTAGATGGGGCTTTTATGAGGGGTCCTTTTCCTGGCCAGCTTCTTACAGCAGTCGGTATAGACAACATTAATGGAATATACCCTTTAGCCTATGCGGTTGCAGAAGCTGAAAGCAAAGACTCATGGATTTGGTTTCTTGAATGTCTAAGAGATGATCTTCACTTGCAACCAAACTCAAAGTACACTTTTATCAGCGACAGGCAAAAGGTGATGTTATCTTTTAGTTGATTATATTCACTTGTATTTTCGATAAATGCTAGTTTTATTAGTAATGAATTGATGTTTATTTGTTTAGGGTATCATTCCAGCATTAGCAGCAGAATTCCCTAGTGCTGAACACATATATTGTTTGAAGCACATCCATGATAATATGAAATTTCAATGGAATGCTAAAGCATACAAGGAACATTTGTGGAGATGTGCAGCAGCAACAACCGTCCGACAATTTGAGGCAGCCATGCTGGAATTCAAGAGGTTTATCGAACCTGCCCATGCTTGGTTAAGTAAGATACCACCAACCCATTGGTCAAGGTCGCATTTTTCAGGTACTAACCAAATCTATGTCTAAGTGTACATCTTTTGTTCTACGACATTGTTCAACACTGTTGTTTGTATAAATCAAACATGTTGTATAAATGTGTAGGGAGGGCTCATTCTGATGTGTTACTTAATAACATTTGTGAGGTGTTCAATGGGAAACTATTGGGAGGTAGGCACCAACCCATCATTACTGCTTTGGAATACATTAGAGAATAATGTATGAAAAGAATAGTGAATGTTGTGAATGTGATTCACAAGTGTGTCGGACCATTAACACCAAAGGCAACACTCATGTTAGACTTGATAAAAAAAAAGGCTTATAAGTACACCGTTTTATGGGTTGAAGGAGATGAGTATCAGGTCAGTGGATGGGGAGATAAGTGTTTTGTGAATGTTGAAGCTAGGGCTTGTACATGTAGAAGATATGCGCTTACAAGTATGCCATGTAAACATGTTGTTGCTACCCATCGGTATATGAGGTTCAATGGAATGCAAGTAGGATCTGTTGAATCATGGGTTCATCCATGTTACTTGCTTAAGACTTGGGAATAAACTTATAAACACTACATCCAACCAATAAATGATTATCAACATGGGAATAAGTCACAAGTGCCTACAAGCATTCTTCCACCTAAACATCATAAACCATTAGGTAGGCCACGAAAGAAAAGAACTAGGGTTTTTACTGAAAATGATAATAGTGACAAAACCAGTAACTTGTCACAGTCTAGTAAGAGTGTGATTTGTGGTATATGTGGCAATGCTGGACACAACAAGAAAACATGTCTTGGGCAAGGAGGTGTAACAGGAAGTCAAGACAGTACACAACAGTCTCAAAAAATAGGTTCATCCCAGCCAAAAGTTACAGCAAAGAAGAAGGAAAAGGTTACAGGTCACAACTTTGAAGGAAATGAAAAACCTCAGTGTTAAACTGATGCTCAATCTCAAGGCGATTTTCAACCAAGTGTGGTCCAGTCTCAATCTGGAAGTCAAGTTGATGATGCTTCTGGTGGGTCTCCAAAACAATTTTGGACTAAGACCAAGATTATAGCAGCAAAGCTGTCTTCACCACAAAAAAATGTTGGTTAAGCATATGAAAGCCAATGTTTTTCATCGAATATATATTCCCCTAAACATTATTTGCTGTCTTTAAACAATGTCTGTTTCTGAACTTTGTATACTATAAATTTTATGCATTTGGAAATATATCCATTTGCATTATGTATGAAATCATGTCATGTTAGTCTATGGGTAAAATTGTGTTTTTATTGTATTGATTTGCCACTTTACCGATTTCTACATATTGTTACAAGTTCATACGCATATTAACTGTTGACTTTTACAAAGTCAATTACTGTTCACCCATCTTTGAAACTTCATACGTCTTTGATACTTGGATCTGTTTTCCTTGGATCCGTGTTTTGAGTTGGATACTGTTATTCTATTATCACAAACAGCAATGAAGAATCAAAAACGGATGAACAACACCATATCAAGTTTATGTTGATACTCAAAAGTGGTGTCTGTTCATCAATCTCTGATCATTCATCCATCTTTGATAGTTGTACATGTGTTATGAGTTTGATCATTTTACTAGTATTTGTGTGGCAAGTGAGGCGGATATGTGAATTTTTGAGGCAAGGGCCTATTAGTAAAGGCAACACAGTATAATGACCAAAGCATAAAAGAAATATAATATTATCACTGTACAAGGACCAAACATTATCAACCAAGAGACTATTTTTAGTCAACCTACACTAAAACTTCTTAAACACAACTAACCCATTGCAGACCATCTACCACCGATCCAAAACACAAAAACCAGTAACTTTCTAAACCCTATAGAAAAACCAAGAAGATGACTATCCAAGACAAAATACAAAAGTTCCTCATACGGCAAACTTTCTCCTTCTCAACAAGTAGATCAGCCTTGGCTGCTTGGTGAGCAGCCTCTAGCTCGTTTTCCCTGTCACCAGCGTTGACAGCCTCCATAGTCTCAGAAATGAGGGCGGCTTGGCATTCTTGTAATGCCGCCTCATTCCTGTAGATGCTTCTCTGCAAGTAGATAATCACATCCCTTGCTCTCCTTTGCATGGGTGGATCGTACCACCCATTGAATGGACATGTTGTAGGCTAAAATAGATAATCAAAATGTTAGCATCACTTTGCAGCATAAACACCAACTAAACCCACTTGTATAAAATCACAATTATAATTAAACTGTTATTATTATAATCAACACATTTAAGGTAAACCAGTACAATCAAACTATAAAATGAATAAAATTAAGTGTCCCAACCTGTCTAGGACATGCATGGAACCTCCTTCCTGGGTTCATGTTGTTCCAGCATGTTTGAAGGACAACCCTTCTATTGCATGAACAAAGCACAATTTTTACGATTTTACAGTCGGTGAAAAAGATAAGATTTTAGATGATAGGAAAGATAAAGGATGAGTGGTGATAAACTTTCCTTTTTATTAGCAAGGTTTTACTGTAGCGCCCACGGTAAACAAGTGGACTTGACACATTAATATTAATTAATGGACAATGGTAAAATGACAATTGTGCCTTTGGACTAAAGACAAAGCAAACGGCAACGGACGTGGTTGACTAACGGAAAAATGGTCAAAGGACCAGTTTAGACTATGAAACTTGAAAAAAGGACTCCCGGCGATGAAAATCCCAACTTTTGGTTTAACGTGATGCGCAGATACAAGATTAAGGATGAACCGTGTATTTTACTCTATTTAAAAAGTTCATGATCGGATAACATAGTGGAATGAGGCTCCTCCCTTGAAATGAAAATTGTAAAAATACTTAACACTTGAAAGAAACGATAAATGATTCGTTGCAAATTATTGAAAAGAATAAAAGAGAACATGCCAATAGAAGTTTTGGAATCTCTTTGCGGTGTTTAAAATACAAAAAATAAAAGAAAAGGTGATTCGTAAAAAATATTTTTTGTTAGCACAAGACAAAAACTATACATTGATTAATGAAATACCATAAAGGTAACCATTAAATTATTTACGTATCTATTGTTAATGCTTGAATCATTGTCATTAACAACCATAAAGTTGTTCAAAAAAAAAAAACAACCATAAAGAAGATTCATGTTTTATCAAGTCAACAACTCGTGTATAACATATGCATTTATTTTACAAAGTTGGTTGTCACGGACTCACTGTAGTTCCATAACAATTTTAACAATGTTTTTTGTTTGATGAAGTTAATCTACGATATCAGAAAATGTCATTGAGTTTTCTAACATGATTATTGCTTTTATAAACAAAATGAGGTTTTTATTTTTTTTATTTTTTTCAGCTTTATGATCAGCTCATGATATATTGCACACTCACAACTAGTATTTACTATGGTTCAACTGAAAACTGAACCACGAGGGCATGACCTCTTGGTTAGTAAATCACTGATAAATCGTTAGGACTTAGGCCAATGCCTTATGAATATAACCTCGTCTAAAATTTAAAAACATAACTGTTTATGATATGATTAAGGGCTTGTTTGGTTTGTAGGTGGGTTTCGGATTATAATTTGGATTTAGATTTAAATTTGGATTATGATTTGTATTTGAATTTAATGAAGGAGAGAAAAAAAGATATTTAATAGTATTAATAATTTTATATAATGATTTTAGAATAAAAAATATTATTATTTAAAGTAAATATAGAGAGATGAGAGAAGAGTAGTACATTGGCCCACTAAAAAATACTAATGCCTACAAAAACCCACCAAATTACTATCTTTCAATCTTTTATAGATAATTCCATTACTCCTCTCAAAATTTACAACCAAACAAATGTTTAGTGTCACATCAAAGCAAAACTCATACTAAAGGTGAATACCAAACACACCCTAAAGATGGAGAATGGTGCTGGCCCACTGAATGGTATAAAAAGTTTCTCAATCTTGCAAACATTGTTATCCTTACCCTTAGGGCATCTCTAATGTGATCACTAAATATACTTTTTTACACTATAATAGCGCTAAATTGCAAAAATTATTCTCCAATGTTAGCACTAAAACTTGCACCTATTTTAATGTGATGAATAGTAAATGGGAAAAAAACACTAAATGTAGTGATATACTATTCATCACACTAAAACACTATTTATCCTTTTAAAACTCAACATTTTCATCATATACATGCTATATATATAAATTGCAAAAATCGTCCCTAAACTTTGGCCAAATTGCACGTTTTGTCCCAAACCTTTGGAAAGTGCAAATATCGTCCCTGTGGGGAAACTTTGGGGCAGAAATCGTCCCTGGCTTCAGACGGCGTTAACACCAAACCCACGTGCGTTGCACAAGAGGACTTTTTGGACTTTTTACATCAAACCCACCCTTTTAATATTCCCACCCACCCTTTTTGTTTCTCGTTTCCCACCAAATTCACATCCCCAGTTCCCCACACAGTTGACTTTGCAAAACCCTAAAACCCAAATTCCTCTTTATCCTAAAACTTCGATTGAATCAAAATTTAGTCCCTAAACTTGAAAACTAACAA
Source organism: Chrysanthemum makinoi (assembly GCA_910596185.1). Classification (NCBI taxonomy): domain Eukaryota; kingdom Viridiplantae; phylum Streptophyta; class Magnoliopsida; order Asterales; family Asteraceae; genus Chrysanthemum; species Chrysanthemum makinoi. Next base: position 291,106,980 of record OU343222.1, on the reverse strand, counting down.
AATTGAATTATGGTTACCGGATTACAAGTTTGGTACTTTAGACAGGATGGGAGTGCCTTTGATCCACACAGTGTTTATGGTAAGAAAATGTTACCAAGTAAGAAACAAGTTTTTTTTTTTTAAAAGAAAAGTGTATTATGCTAATTGTTGTTGTTGTTTTGTTTGTTTAATAAACAGCGAGGCATCCAGAAGTGTTTTCAATGAAGCTTTTCCATGGTGGAACTTTCACACCATCACCAAATAGTAGGTATTTTGGGGGTAAAATACAGTTTATTGATTTGTTAGATATTGAATAATTTACAATTGAGATAATACATTCAATAGTGAAGATGTTGAAATATGATCCAAGGGACATAATGTATTATCACTTTAGGATACCAAATAAGAGTTTAGACTTTGGACTAAGGGCATTGGCTTCAGATGATGATATTATTAACTTGTCCAAATTTGTAAAAGATAATAAGGTTATTGAAGTTTTCATTGAACATGGTGAAACCACAGTTGAAAGTTATTATATGCCTACCTTTAAAAAAAAAATTAAAATAAGATAATTGAATGTGGATGATGAAGTAGTGGATTTAGATGAAGAGTTACCTGTTGTACCACATACCATTAGAAAGAGGAAGTTTTTAGGGATGCCTAAGTCCAGAAAGCCTCTAGCTTTAGAGTGGTTGGTAGATAATGAGGTTGGGCAGCCTAGTGACTTAGGTGGTGATGAGGATGAGGTAGGTGGTGATGAGGATGAGGTAGGTGTTGATGAGGGTAATGTAGGTGGTGATGAGGACACAGTAGGTGGTGGTGAGGAAACTGTGTGTGGTGGTGAGGACAGGGTGGATGCTGATGAGAATGAGGAGAGGGTGGATATAGTGGATGATGAACACATCATAGAGCAAGTGTATGTCAACATGGAAGGGTTTAGGTTCTCAATCAATTCTGATGATGAAAGGGAAACAGATGATGATCCTCAAGTTACTATCAATGAGGATGACATAGAGGCTATTGACTATGATTTGTATGAAAGTCAAATTGATGAGGAAGACAGTGGTAGTCTTAGAAGAGCTGCACTTAGGAAATTAAGGAAACAAGGTAATGCTTCTAATGAGGGTAGAATTGTGAACTATTTTTTCCTAGGACAAGAATTTGGAAATAGAGAGGAAGTAAAGCAAAGGATAAAGGCATATGTAGTAGAGACAAGGAGGAATATAGAAATTGTAAAAAATGATTTGGTTAGAGTGAGGACTAAGTGTATTGGAATTGTTCCAAGTGGGACAAGGGAATCTTTTAAAGGTGTTGCAGACAATGTGAAAAAAGTAAACAAGGGCAAAATGGTAATTTCAGAGGTAGATGACAAATATAAATGCACATGGAGTGTGTATGTTACCAAGACAGTTAATGATAAATGGCAAGTTAGGTCACTAGAAAATGAACACATCTGTTTACATTCAAGAGAAGTCAAACACTGCACCTCTACATTTCTTGCAAAGCATGTGATAGATCTATTACCTCTCAACCCAGATATCCCAATTGAAGCACTTAAAGCCCAGATGCAGAAAAAAATTCCAGGTTGGTATTTCTAGACATAAAGCCTTCAGGGCTAAATCTAAGGCAGAGGAAAGCTTGAAAGGTGATGCTCAGTTGCAGTATGGCCTCTTGAGAGATTATGTCATGGAGTTAAAAAAAGCCAATCCAAACACCACAGTTAAGATAGATGTGTACAGAAGTGAAGATCCACAGTCTAACACCAAGATGTTCAGGAGAATATATGTGTGTTTAGGAGCACTGAAAGATGGGTTTAGAGCTGGTGGGAGAGATCTCTTAGGTTTAGATGGTGCATTTATGAAAGCACCATATGAAGGACAGCTTCTTACTGCTGTGTCTGTAGATGCAAACAATGGGATCTACCCTTTGGCTTATGGGATTGTGGAGTCAGAAAACATGCACTCATGGTTATGGTTCCTCAATAATCTTGGAGATGATCTTGATCTAAACATTGAATCAAATTTCACTTTTATCACAGATAGACAAAAGGTACATTGTTTCTTTTTTATTTATTCTCTTTATTAGGTGTCAAGTATGTTACTTATCTCTTATATCTGTATTACAGGGTTTATTACCAGCAATTAAGAAGCTATTCCCATCAGCTGAACATAGGTATTGTGTCAGACACATATGTGAGAATTTGAGTCTTCAATGGAGGGGTGGGGCTTATAAAGATATGGTTTGGAAGTGTGCAACTGCTACAACTACTGTAGAGTTCAACAAATACATGGATGAGTTGAAAGGTTACAACATCAAAGCATATGAGTGGTTAAAGAAGATACCTGCTGTACACTGGAGCAGATCTCAATTCTCAGGTTAGTTAGATTACTAATCTTTTGACAGTTGATAATAAGATTTAAATTGATATAAATGTGGTAGGACAGTTAAGAGGTTTTTAGTTAGAGTTGATGCTAAGATTTCACAGTTAGGAGGTTTTAGTAAGTTTTGGATTTTATGTTTTAACATGTAGGGCTCACTGTGATTTTTTGATAAACAACATCTGTGAAGTTTTCAACAGACAACTGTTAGAAGCTAGGAATTCCCCAATAATCACAGCTCTAGAGTATGTTAGACGCTACCTTATGAAGAGGATAGTAATTGTGCAGAATGTGATTGAGAAATCTGTTGGCCCATTAACTCCATCTGTTACAAAAATTTTTAACAAGATCAAGAGTGAAGCAACTCAATACCAAGTGGATTGGAATGGTGCAGACTTATATCAAGTTAGAGGGCCTTGGGAAGACCAGGTTGTGGTTAACTTGCAACAAAGGATGTGCTCTTGTAGGAAATGGGAAGTCTCAGGGTTGCCTTGTAAACATGCAGTGGCTTGCATCAACAACATGAATGAAAATGGTCTAAATGGGGGTTTGCCAGAGAATTGGGTACATGACTCATACAAACTTGAGACTTGGAAGAACCAATACTCACATAAGATCAATCCTACCACTGGAAGACATTTATGGGAAAAGCATGAATGGCCATCTACCCTTATACCACCAAAATCACATCCACAGATTGGAAGGCCATCCAAAAAGAGAAAGAAAAGTGTTGTGGAACTTGATGAGTTGGTCAGAGGTGGCAAGTTATCAAAGAAAGGATCAAGTATGACATGTACAAACTGCAATGAAAAGGGACACAACAAAAGAGGTTGTAAGAAGCCAATGCAAGGTCAAGCTGAAGCAAGTGGTACTCAAAGTGGTGTAGGGAAAAGGAAAGCTGCAAGCAAGAAAAAAACAAGTGGGAAAAAGGATGGTGCAGCAACTGCAAGTGCAGTGGGTGCAGTTGTAACAGAAGCTGGAGCTGCAAGTGGAAATGCAGCTTCAATTGGAAGTCAAGTTCAAAGTCAACCTGCTGGAAGTCAAGCTCAAGCTGTAGGAAGTGCAAGTCCTATGAGGATGACAAAGACAACAGCTAAAAGGCTCACCCCAACAAAGTAGCTATGCCTTTGTTTATTACCTGTTATAAAACCTTGTTTATGATGTTTAAGACTTTGTTTATGATGTTTAAGACTTTTAGTCATTTCTGTATTTTGTGTCTTTTGGATGGTTTGTAACAGATGTTTAAGACTTTTAGTCATTTAAGACTTTTGGACGTATGATATTGTCACATAATGTGACTATTTTCTCAAATATGATGCATGTTTTACTTTTGGAATTGTGACCTTTTAGTATCTTCTTTGACATACCATTCATGTGCAAATTGTGCAGCTGCAAGTTTGTTCTTTAAAATGTGCAAATTGTGATCATGTGCATCTGCACATTCTGCCAATGTTGAACCATTTGGTATCTCATTTGTCATCTGCACATTGTGCCAATGTTGCACATTGTGCAGCTGCAAGTTTTTTCTTTGACATACCATTCATGTGCAAATTGTGCCAATTTTGTATCTCATTTGTCACATACTAAAACACAAAAACAAAAACCTACAATTTGGTAACATGATTTCATTGAACATATAGAACCATACATCCAAAATTCATTGACCATAACACATGTTGGTCAATGTATAAGTTCAATTATTCATACACCATACATAACCTACTACCCTACTACCCTACTACATCATCATAAAAACAAGGAAACAAACCCAACTGAAAACAAGAAAAAACTTCAATCTTCGATTTGCAGCTTCCATTGAATTCATTGACTCTTCAAGCAGGTTCCTTGACCTTATCAATCCTGGTATGATCTGAGTTGCACGTGGACACATTGGTGGATCCAACCAATCAAAAAATCCACAATCAGTACCATTCTGCAAATACCTAATTGTTAACTTCAATCAAAGGATATAAAGATCAAATAATTGTAAATGATGCAATTTTTTAATAACTTACAATTTGGGAGCAAGAGTAAAACCTACGTCCTGGGTTATGTGGGGTCCATGAACAACGCACCACACATGTTTTCTGAAAATGACAAAATACCATTTGTGATTAATTATGATTTTCCCTAAAAATTAGGGTTAGGGTTTTATGATTTTTAATTGGGTGGGTGGATATTAAAGTGAGTTGGGTGGGTGGATTTTTTTCAAAAAAATCAGATCTGATAAACAAAAAGGGTGGGTGGGAATATTAAAAGGGTGGGTTTGATGTAAAAAGTCCAAAAAGTCCTCTTGTGCAACGCACGTGGGTTTGGTGTTAACGCCGTCTGAAGCCAGGGACGATTTCTGCCCCAAAGTTTCCCCACAGGGACGATATTTGCACTTTCCAAAGGTTTGGGACGAAACGTGCAATTTGGCCAAAGTTTAGGGACGTTTTTTGCAATTTACTCAACTAAATATAAATATGTATAAAATATAAGTTTATAAGCTCCTCTTCAATACCTTCAAAACAAGTTCAATATCAATATATATTATACTAGATATATTTTCTATTTATTGCACATATATATTTTAATGGTAAAAATTTATTTAGTGTTAAGTTTTAGTGCACATATTGAAGTAAAAACTATTTAGTGTTAGAATATGTCACAAAGATTCTAAATTTGCACTATCTTAGTGTTTTATTTTAGTGTGCACATTGGAGATGCTGTTAATGAGAACATGCAGAACAAGGTTGTTTGTTTAACTTAATAGGAAGGGTGATAAAAAACAATACAATACTAGGTTTATTTGGAAAGACTATTCCTTAATACAATGTTGTTCCATGGTTTAAAGTTGTTTGGTTTAGTCATTATACTCCAAAACATGATTTTGTACTATGGATGGCAATACACGAAAGATTACAGACACAAGACAAGATGATGAACCAATGTTGCAATACCAGTTTATTGTTCCTTTTATGCAGTCAGTGCATTGATTCTCATGATCACTTGTTCTTCCAATGTGAATACTCAAAGAAAGTTTGGGAAGAAACGAAGTCAAAAAGTGATGCAATCACTTTTCCTAATGATTAGAAACATGTTGTGGAGGTTATGAGTAACATGCAGTGGAATAATAGTATTGGAAGTGTACTTAAGAGATTAGTATTTGCTACCATTTATTACACATGGAATGAAATAAAATGTTTGGTGAGTTTCTTTTTCACTTATTGAGTGAGCCTAAACCCTTGTTTCATCCTAATGAGGAGACTTACAAAAATATCTCTCTCAAATAAGAAACACCCCTTTTAGACTCTTTCAAGATAAGAAGTAGACTATAATTTCAGTATGTGCAACTGTTAGTGAACATATTAGATTGAAATTACTCAATCTAAAGGTTAATTAATCAACTGCAGTCAAAAAGTTGTTGAAGTGTGGTATGTGCAAATGAATTACTAGAAACAGTGAGATGCAATGAATAAGATTGTGAAGAGCTATGATTTGGATGGGGGCTAGTGAGCTGTGAAATATGAAGCTACTTTGCCCTAACAAATCATATAGGTTAAATTCCCTTCTATCTAATAAGGAATGCATTTGGAAAATGTCATGATGGAATGCTTGTTTTGTCCTTATGGGGTGTGATTTGTCACTTTTAGTACGTAAGATTTACCGGAAGTACGGAACTCCTGGGTCGTTCTCCCAACGAGGGTGAAATGGAACGTCGATTCGTCGTTTCAAAGTCGGGCGATTTGAATAGGGAAAATAACGGATTTTCGGATTTTACACTAAAATTGATAAACATAAGCTAAAAATAGCATAATAAGCAACTAAAACAATTATATGAAGCAAATATAAGCTAAAACGTAAAGGAAACCTAAATCGAGCACGCTCGGGCTAATCCCGAGCCCTAAAAGTGAAAACTAAGAAATATTAACTTTAGAAACACAAATCTATTTTTCCTAAGTCCTATTTGATAAAATAAAATTTTTGAAAAAAGAAAATTATTTTTCCGTCCCATAATAATTGTCCACTTTGATTTTTTTGAGTCTTTTTTGTTCAACTTTGACCATTAACATTTTTATTTGTGTTATATAATACTTGATAAAAATTTTACCAAATAAAAATACATTTAAAACCCAATCTATTCATATATTTTTCATCAATTATTATATTACACAATTAAAAATATTTATAGTCAAAATTGAATTAAAAAGATTTAGAAAAGTCAAAGTGGACAATTATTATGGGACGGATGTAGTATGATTTAAAAACTAAAACAAAGAAATTAAATGTTTAAAAATAGTAAACGACTATGGAAAATTATGAAATTTTTTTGGAAATTACTTTAAACTAATCTAAACTTAAGAAAAATAAGAAACCTGAAAAAACTTTTAGGAAACAGCTGATAAAAAACAAAACAGTGCAATTCAGCTATTTATCCTAAATGTCTATAAGTAATTAAAGGTGCAAATACTAACACGCAAGACCTAAGAGCTTTGGTATGGGAGTGTGTGATTAAAGGTTGATGTATGGTTGAGGTCAGGGGTTCGAGCCTAGCTTACCCCAGACTTCCCTTTTTATTTTATTTTTGAACTTTTGCTTATGAAAACTTAAAAATAAGAGAAAACTAACAACTTTTGTGAAAACTAATTTTATGAAAACTGACATTAAGTTGGGAAAAAGCTTGAAACACCAACGGTTTTGATTATAAGCTTACAACCAAAAGTTTCTTAATCTGTTAAAAACCATAAGCTGCTATAAGTTTAATTGAGCTACTCTAAATCTAAAAATAACTCCTAGGATTCTAAAACTGATCTAAATAGCAGATATAAGCCAAGCTTTAACAAATTAGTGAGCTGAGAAAGATTTAAGACAAAAGGGGAATTAGCTAAATTTAAGCACTATACTAACCTAGAAGCTGAGATATCATAAGCTAGTTAAAAACAGATGCAAGCTGAAATCAGATAGGGAATAGATCAAAGAAGGCATTAAAAAGGCAATAAACACTTATTTGCAAAGCAAAGTCCAAACAGTCTTAAGGGCTAAGTTGCAGCTTATGCACAAGCTGCAAATAAACAAGTTACAAGCTAGATTTTACACCTAATCCTACATAAGCTAGCAAACTACAAGAGGACCAACATTAAGACACAACTGAGCTTCTAAGAGCTTATGGGGAGCTTATAAAGTAACTGGGTTGCACAGAATATAATTGACCTATTTTGAAAATGCTTCTATCCTAACCACTTTCAGCTACTAGTTAATCTAAAAAAATAATTTTGTAAATTTTAAAACTGAACTCAGAAATAAACCTACTCTTGAATTTTCTATTTTCTTATTTTTTAAATTTTTTTGAAGTTTATATAAGCTAGAAAATGGCAATGAAATGGGACAGATAGGAGATTTTTATTTAACTCTTAAACCTTTTTGACATTATAGAAAGCTAAACAAAATGCAATTTAACTCATTATACTTATCTCCAACTAACTAAAAACTACTCTTAAACTTCTTTTGACACAATTAAAGCACTTAAATTTAGTTTAACAAGAAATTAATCTCAAAAAGAAACTTATGAACAGTTTTAAGAAAAGGACAGTTTTAAAACTGAGGTTTAAAAGCTAAAACCTACTTGAAACAAATTAAGATTACTTCTAATACTGATAATAAACTAAATTAAAGCTTATTGAATGAACACTTAAGACCAAAACTAACTAGAACAGATTTTGACTAATTGTAAAACTTGTCTCCAATCACCCCTTTATATAAAACTGTTTTGATTTTTAGATTACTTAAGACCAAAATAAGCTACTTTTTTGTGGAACAGATGATGCATTAACTAAATTAAAGCATAAAAAGCAATTTTTAACTTTCAATAAGCACCGAAAATAAACTAATAATTTGAAACTAATATTTTTGGTTTTTAGAATTTTTTGATGAAAACATTAAACAAGTGAGGCTCTAAATATGAAAATCAACTCAACAATAACTAAAGCTACTTGGATAACAATAAGACAGAAATAAGCTGTGTGATAAGCAGTTTGAAATAAGCAATTTCAAAATAAGTAGTTTAAAAAATCTTAAGACATAAATTAAAGAAACAATTTAATTAAAAACTAAAAGCAATTTTTACACTAAAACTAGAATTATAATATGCTAAAAATAACTTAACAATAAGTTGAACTAAGCTACTTCTAATTCTAATTCCTAATTTTCTAATGAATTTCCATCTGTGAGAAGAAGAGGTATATATAGATGCTTTCAGAAACTTCAGGAAGCATTGGATACTCTTTCCCACTTCTCTCTCAGCCCTTTGATCCTTTCCCACATCATAACATCAAATCACAGCCTTAGGATCACTTGTGATGTGTTCTGTCCAATGAGAAGCCTCCCTTCTGCCATTCTGTCATTCTATCAGTGTCACACCTTGACAGGGTGTCAGAGGCTTCTAGAAATCATTTAAGTGTGGCTAAATGAGTGAAACGGGGTAACTCTGTGGAGAAGACAGTAGAGCGGGAAGGTAAATTATTTCTTTATTTGATTTGACTATTATTTTGACTTGGGTACGATTCATGGGTGAAAAGGGTAGGGTTTAGTAATACTTTGACTGGGGTTAATTTGAGTTTGGGCTGTGGGATAAAAAGAATATGGAATAGGTATAAAAAGGGGAAAGTTCAAGGGGTTATATGGAAGGGGTTCAATGGGTTTATTTAAAGGGTTTAAAAGGGTTATGGTTTAGTGAAAAGGTTAAATGGACTAAGGTGTTTTATTTAAAAAATAGTGTAAAGGAATTAAGAAAAATATTTAAACAAAGTTAAATTTAGACTAACTTTGTTAATGTAATTAGGGACCAAAAGTGAAAATGTTGTAAAGGTGAGCGTTTGTTTGGTAATTTGGGAGATAAAGTTTAATCCAAATAACAAAATTTCATTCCCGGCATCGGCTTTTCGCGCTCTATCCAATCTCGTGCTCGGTTTGTCTGTTTAGTCTTTCTTTTTGTCCAATTTGCATATCCGGTACCTGCACTTGCAAAAACACTAAAACATACTAGTATATATTTTGGCAATTAACGGTCAGTTTTCGGTCTTTTAGGTCTGATTATGATAAAGAAAAGGTATGTGTTTACACACATACCAGGGTGTTTGGCAGATGGCCTTGTACCATAAGTAAGAGATTTTTAGATTCTATCATTTCTAAGCTGGTGGGTACTAAAGAAGTGTCCAGAGAAGTGTTTGGCAATTGGTATAACTTTGGTCATTTTCCCACTCTCTTTCTTGTTGTATTTGATGATGCTTGATTTTAGCCTTTTTCTATTTCTCTTTGGTGCGAGGATTTAGTTGCATCAAGGTTGAATTATAAGAAGGCTTTAGGACGGAAATGTAGTTAAACATAGTGGGTTTGATTAGTAGAGAATTGGTTTTGCAGCAGTCCCAATGAGGCCTATTTTGTCATTTGTTAGTTCAGTGATGTAGTTTTTTGAGCTAATAGGTGACAAATATAGGAAATGTAGTCTTTTCTGTTTGGAAAGCATGGGGGGTTTGGTGGATAGTTGGAGGGATGATGCCTTTTTTATGATTGCGGTTTCTGGCATGTAAATGAGGATGTTAGCTACTTCTTGTCAGATAGTAATTGCTTTCATGAAAAAGGAAATGTAGTCCTACTTTGGTGAATGGTGAAAGCCTTGATTTGTTTGCTTTGTCTAGTATTTCAGATTCATAGTTTGTGTAGTTGTGTACGTTTTTACTTGTAATTTGTTTTAGCTTCTTATTTGGATGCTATGGAATGTCATTTGCATCAAACTTGATTGCTTGTTTGTACATATGATTGTTGTTGAAATAATATATTTTACCATTTCATAAAAAAGGTAAAAACATAAAGAAAATTGTATCAACTAGAAGTCAAATAGTCCAAACTCTGAAATCCCTGCTTCTGGGGAAAGCAATCCACTTACTCTTTTCTCGCTTCACTTGCTGCTTATGTTCCACTAATCTTCCAAATTGTCTTTAGAACTAAGAATGTTTTAGTCCACGTACTTATGATCCATTAATCTTCTAAATTGTTTTTAAAAGGTCTTAATCTTGCATTATACTGATAACATATTAACCTAAAGGCGACGGAACCAGAAGACAATTTGACCAGGTGCATTTACTAAAAATTATATAAAATGAGGAACACAACTTTTTGCCACCAGGTTCATTTCTGAAAAATCAAGATTTTTTACAAAAATTTAGACTACGCTGCAAAATTTCATAGGTGTCCCGGGACCCCCGAGAGCCACCCTAGTTCCGTCGGCTCTAGGTTCATGTGTTAAAAGACATATGTAATCTATGTGGTGTAGATGTATCTAGTGAATGCGAGAGAGTTTGACTTTCTATTTATTCAAACTGGGACGGACTCAGGATTTTCGAGAGGGTGTTGCATAATTGCCATTTGGGCTAATTAAAGTTGCATCATAAAAAAACGAAAGTAGGAATTACCCATAACAAAAGTCGACAAATTTTAGTTTTGCACTTCGTGACTTAAAATCGGGTGTAGCACGTACCACACCCGGCCAATGTAGGTTCGTCCATGTATTCAAATAATATCTCCTAAATCGTCCTTATTTAAAGGTAGATGTTTTTCTTTATAGCCAAAGACCGGCATATCAATGAAACTTGAATGGAGCTAGACCATCCATTCGATATCGTGTAGGAGGTAACTAGTAAGATGCACTCAATATAAAGTTCATTGAAGCTTCGTCCATTCGTACCATTCGTATAGATGTTTATCTTCTTGACAATATAAGTGGTCCAATAGCTTATAATAACTTTTTGGGCAAACTACGTATAATATAATTATGGGCTGAACCCATATATCTACAATGGGCTATATTGATATAATCTTCTAACTACAACAAAAAAACTATGTACGTGGAAACTCTTGACTAATATTAAAACCTTAACAAACTTAACCATGTTTATAACAAGATAATATACCGGTATCCGACTTTTAAGTAAAACAAATCTCACTTTCACACTTTTTTCACAATTTCATTTTTAATAACTAATATCAGTCGCCATTTAAACATGCATGCTTGATGATCCTTTTTTCTATCATATATTAAAAGTTTTTCACTCTCAGGTTTATACTTTGTGTTTTTGTTTTTATTATTCTATCATCAAAATCTCTATTGCTTTCATTTGATTATGCTGAGTAGCCTGATACATATATTTATATTTGAATCACAAGTACTGTTTTTTCATAAGTAGGGTATACATCACTTAAATACCATTGAAAATGTCGTAGCTGCGTTTATGCATATGGGTTGTTATTTGTGCATTTGTATAATGTGTTTGTTAGAGATCAAACGGCGAGATTATTAATGTGTTGCATATGTGTTTATTGTGTTTTGATAAAGCATATGAAATTTGAGATCGGCAAGAACCCACTGCTTATTATTATTTACATATATACTAACTATTTAAGAGTATATAAACTTTGTTGAATCAACAATCCCAGACAGCCCCTTAGGGTGATGTGAGTCTTGTCTGTTTACTTGATTTTGTTTACAAATGGTTCATTTTCTTTGTTGTTACGGGGAAAATTAACGTGGTTTAAGAACTCATAGGGCATAGTCTGCGGCTATGCACATCACCTGCCATAGAATGATGATTCACGTGTATGCTCTTAAGATCTTTGGTTAAAATTGGGATATAGTATTTGTAGTTGTCTACATATTGTTTGAGCTTATCATGTGATGAACCAAGAGGGCCTATGCATTTAGTATCTGTATGCACGTAGCAATTAGAAAATTGAAAATGCGAATAAGTTGTGCATTGATGATTCTTTAATAGTACATTGGTATTCAACATTTGGTAGAAGTAGTTTGTAATTGTTTATCTTAATGAAAGAGTTACACGCCCATGATTAGTCCAGGGAAAGCTCTTCATGCTCTCAACATGTTGACAAATAGGGTGGTTTGGCTGTCAACGTGTTGATGCTCTTACCTTTTGTGTCATTTCACTTGTATGATGGTGTGTGCTACGCAAAGTTGCAGACTAACTTGATATTTGTTTTTGATAGATTTTTCATTTTGCGCGATGGGGGGATATTCAGCCGAGGATGATTGGGAGTTTGCTGCTCCTCAAACACGAACTCTTCTCCTTGTTGGAAGGACTGGTAATGGAAAAAGTGCAACTGGAAACACTATCTTTGGAACAAATATCTTTCAATCAGAACGTAGTTCATCTAGTGTAACAAGGACTTCTGAGTTGAAGACAACTGTATTGGAAGATGGCCAGACGCTTAATGTGATTGATACTCCTGGTAGAACTTATTATCGTGAATTATCTAGTGTAGTTAGACATGGCTAGAAGATAGGGTTGGATGTATTAGGTAATGCGTCTAAATGGGTTCAGGTTGAAATAAGGCATTTTTTGTAACGGGTAAATTTAGTCCAACTTTGAAAGTTCCATTCTATGATTTTGGATGCGTTACAATGATTAGGACAGCAATATAATTACATTAAGAATTTAATTTGTGAATAAAGTTTTATGCATTATATATAAATTGTGGACGCCTTTCAATCCTTGACCCGGCGTGTTACCCTTTTAGCTAAAGATACTAGTAGTTGTTTACCTTATGCAGTTCCGTAACCAAAATCTCTTTTATACTGTGAAATAGATATTATTTTAATGGTAACATCAAATTATGTATTAGTAATAACTGTGTATATTATGATTAAGAACCGTGAGTCTTTCAGCGCATGTGACAAACCGAAGATCCACAAGTAATTAAAATTCTTCTTTTTATAGGTGCAAAAGGTTTACTTCTAGATATTAACTTGATACTCTTACAGGATTGTTTGATTCTTCACTTGATACCGAATGTATCGGGGAGCAGATTGTGAATTGCATTAATTTGGCCCCAAATGGTATTCATGCTGTTTTAGTTGTATTATCGGTTAGCAGTCGTTTTACAAATGAGGAAGAAGCTGCAATAAGTACCTTACTGGCATTATTCGGAAGAAAAATTTGTGATTACATTATACTAGTTTTTACCGGTGGGGATTTACTTGATGACGATAACAAAACTTTGGAAGATTTCTTGCATGACTGTCCTATATCATTGAAGGTAGAGTTTGTCATATTTATGTGATATTCTTACTCCATTTATATTTACTAATAAACATTCTATTATTGTTTCAGGAAACTCTTTACCTTTGTGGGAACCGTTGTGTCCTTTTTGATAACAAGACGAAGGATCAAACTAAGAAAGAGAATCAAGTAAGGCAACTTCTTTCGCTTGTGAACATGGTGTCTAAAAGGAATGGCGGTCAGCCATATACTAATGAGATTTTTACTGAACTAAAGGTGACCCTTATTGAATTTAATTATCATGCTAATTCAATTTTAGACTTGACTTTCCTAACAACAACATTTACCTGACAGAAAGGGACTAGAGAATTTGAGGAATATACAGAAAAGTTTCGAGCCTTAACGGAGACCAAGCAGTACACTCAACAAGAGATATCACTAATGACAGAGCCGATGAGGGATGAGCTATTCAAACGAGTTAATGAAATGGTACTCACACGATTATCTCAAATTTTATTATGGTTGCATACAGATGGACCCGTTTGAGACCTACAGGAGGTGACAGTTTGGACTCATAATGAGTTAATTCGGGTCAAATAAACAAAATATAACTAAAAGAGGAACGGGTCATATATTTAAAAAACTTAAATGTTGCGTAAAGTCTATTTTTGCATAAAACCTCCTAAAAAATTGGGATAATATTTATTATTTGAAAGTTTCGCAAAGTCTATTTTTGAAGCCCAAAACAGTGTTTTTGGGTAATACTATATCAGAAATAAGATTTTTGGAAGAAAAAATAACATATTATTAATCTACAGGTTGAGTCAAAGCTCGAGGAGACAACTTTTAAGCTTGAACAATTATTGGAAGAAGCAAGGGCTGCTCGGGTAAAGGCCGAAGAAAAAGCTAAAGCTGCTCAAAAGAAATTAGACGAGGAGACACGTGAGATGAGAGAAGAGTTACAGAGAGCCATAAAGAGGCGAACACAGGACGATCAGTATGATGTTCAATGTGAAACTTGTTCAATTCAATGAACAATAACTCTAAAGTGAAAGAAACCATATAATTTTTTGTTCGATTACTTTCTAAATTGAAGAGGAGTGTATAAATGCACATCCGCTTTATACTAGAAATGGGATATCACATTTTGTTTTGATCTCTCATGACTGAGCTATCTTTGTTTTAGTTGAAATGGTAATTTAACCTTGTGGCTGAATCGACCTACTAAGGTTTTTAATTTATGTAGTTGACCTTTAGACAGGTCGACCATCCATTCTTCTGTATATTTTGGAAAAATCAACATGTAACTATCCATTCATTATTATCATATACTATGATATTTAGATATATACTTGTGAATTCTTCATGACTTCCAATCCAAGATCATATTTAAGTAGTCACCTTTGGAGCAGAATTTCCTCGACGGCAAACTTATTAATGTGTCTATGTCGTGTTAGCGCTTAACTAAAAAACCTGTTAAAAGAGGATGGAAAGTGTTCAAAATGAGGACTTGATTAAAATCACTATCTTTGATGAATTATTAACCTCGACTCAGACTATATTTCGTCCAGGATTCACCCTAAAATTCAGAACTAGCGTTCTTACAAAAAATAAGTTAAGATAGTTTTTGGTTTAGTCTTTATGGGTTTTCTCAAACCCATTATCATAATACACACAACTTTTACCACTTTTATACCCATTGCCTCATTCTTAAACCCTCACACCAAACACCCTCTTAGAAAAAAGAACTATATTTTTTTCTTTAAGAACTAAATATTTTAAAAAACTAGTTACTGAACAGTCACAACCGTTTGTCTTCACTGCACACCACTTATAACTCACTTTTTTTAATCTTCATCATCCTTTTTCCAACAACAAGTCTTAACAATTTATCACTATCAGGTATATACTTATTGCCTTTTGGTATGATTGATTCATGTCGCATCAATTTATGTTTAGATATTGTTTACTACTCTAATAGTCCAATGTTCATTTTGTATCAAAATCTCAATTTGCTTGTCTCTGTAACTTGTATTTAGTATTGTTTCTTATTGAAAATCTTGTAGTTGATTAAATGTGGCTTGTTGCTAGTTGCTGCTATGATTATATAAATGTATCAATTGTTGTTGAAATTAATAATGTTATTGTTATTGAAAAGTGGTGCAACATGCTTATGTGACATAATATTTTCAGACCAACAAACCGCAGCTGCGGGAGTTGAGGGCTATGAACTTGGCTATGTTCTTAATGTAATAGCAAAGCCTAAGTTAATTTGAGACAGTAAGACTGACTTACTGGTGTGCTGGGATGTAGCTGTGTTGTGTGTGATTTACATTATATAGTCGGTGAGTATAGATCGAGGGGATGCTGCCTAATGGATATAGTAGTCATCTACACATCTTATCAAGCTTAGTATGTGTGACACAAGATTCAAGTGAGCAAAGCTCTGTAAAAAAAAAAAAAAAAAAAAAAAAGATAGTGTTGGCTACACCCTTTAATACAAAAAGTTTCCGCATATACTCTAATTAAGATTGTTTTTGCATTATAGTGATTAGAAATTAAATTTGCATATGTGATATGGTTAGCCATTGATAATTGGTCACCTAAAATGTACACTTATGTTGAACTATTGGTGAATGTTACCTTGTTATTGTCCATATGAATTAGGAGCAAATGCCCATAAGTATGACGGTGACTTTGTATTTATAACCGATTGCAGTGTGAATTTCTCTAGTGCTGCTAAATTGTCTTGTTTCCTGCATGTGGTTCCAACGAATTTCAAATTTGCTTTCTTCAGATTTCTAGTACAATGGAGGGAAGTTCATTGGAGAACAATCAGGAGTTTACTTCTCCCCAAACTCTTGTTTTGATTGGAAGGAAGGGTAATGGGAAAAGTGCAACAGGAAACAGTATTCTTGGCACACAATCAACACATACTTTTCGGTCAGAACGTAGTTCATCCGGTGTAACAACTACTTGTGAGTTGATAAAGACCAAACTCGAAGATGGCCAGATGCTTAATGTGATTGATACTCCTGGTATTCACATAACAGTTTATTCTTGGATTTTATTATGTTTATTTTTCAATTGTAACAACTTCATTGCGGCAGGATTGGCTGATTCGTGTTCTGAAAACGATCTTATTGCGGATGAGATTATAAGTTGCATGAAAAGGGATGGGGATGGCATTCATGCCTTTCTACTTGTCTTCTCGGTTCGCAGTCGGTTTTCAAAAGAGGAAGAAGCTGCAATTAATAGCTTGGTGATGTTTTTTGGAGAGAAAGTTTATGATTACCTGATAGTTGTTTTTACTGGTGGGGATTTACTTGATAAGGATAACGAGACTCTGGAAATTTTTTTGCACGACTGTCCTGACAAGTTAAAGGTGATGTATACTATGGTAATAAAAAGAACTCATGGTATTGTTTCCCTAAATTAACATCCACTAATTGTTACAGGAGACCCTTAGCATGTGTGAGAATCGTTTTGTTCTTTTTGATAACAAGACAAAAGATGAAAACAAAAAATCAGATCAAGTAAAGAAACTTGTTTCTTTTGTAAACACGGTGTCATTGAAGAATGCTGGAAAGCCGTATACGAACCAGATGTTTAAGGAATTAAAGGTGAAAGGCTTATCATTACTCGTTACCAACTTATTGCAGTTTTATGGTTCAATTCCTCACATGAGCAAAACTCAACAGGAGCAACGAGAAAAACTTCCAATACTTGAGGAAAGCAAATGGAACACTGGACAAGACATATCAGAACTGCCAAATGAGATGCATGGAGATCACATAAATCGAATAGTTGAAATGGTAAATAACTTAATATCACTACATGATTCATTTTCATTTTGGTTAGGTTTGCCTATTTCACGTGAGACTATTTTCGTCTTGTTTGCCCTAGTTTGTTCAATTAAATGTTTTAGCTTGATTATTATTTCATGAAACTCAATTAAATATAATGCGAAAAGTTTATACGTTATCTTTTTATCTATGCTTTAACTTTGAGAGGATTTTTTTTTCCAGAGACATATTTACACACCCATTTTACACATGAATTACACTAGCATGATATGGTATCCGCGCAAATATCAAATATGCAGTTTATTGTCGTATCTTGATCCTTTAGCGACATGCAATGATAGTCGGTATATGACGGTTTACCAGTTTGATAGTTCTAAAAAAAATAAATGTTTGTTTAAATTTTGTAAAATATAATAATGCAAAATAGATTCTCATAATTATATTCATTTGAACTTAGTAAAAATTGAATATAATGATAAAATTTGTAACATCTATTTTAATACTAAAATTTAATGTGTTATTTGTGTACATTATAATGTAATTAGTTTAGTTTAATATTTAATTATATGAATTACTAAATATAGTAACATGTGTAAGCTTAAAAAATTAAGCATTTTATTTATAAAAGTTCTAAATGCATTATAGATATAGTTATAGATTATAGATATATAGATATAAATAGATTATAAATTATAGATAATGCCACATCTATGTTTCAATTGAAGCCTGAAAACTTGAGTGGATGGTTGATTTATGTATATGGTTAGTGTTTCTGAAAATAATTCTGAATCTTTGAATGTGTGTGCTTTGGTTATATGGTGTTAAATGCTAATGTACGTGTAGTCTTTAGGCTACAATAAATTTGTCATTTTTACACTTTTTTTTCGCACGTTATGAACCGTGAACCTTTTTTTAAAGATTCATACTTAAGAGTGTGAATAATTGTTTCAAAATCTTCACACTTAAAAAGTGTGAAGAATTTCAATCTCACACTTAAAAGTGTAAAGAATTATTTCAAAATCAAAACATCACACTTAAAAGTGTGAAAAATTATTTTAAAACACTCACATTTAAAAGTGTAAAAAATATTTATAAATATTTTCACATAATTTGCCACACCAAATTAGTTCACACATATACCATTATGAACTTTATGATTCTTTACACTTTAAAGTGTGTAAACTTGAGTATGTTACTATTTTGTAGTAGTGTTAATGTTAGTTTATAATTTTGATCAAAATATTATATGTTATCATGTTCACCCAGGTCGTAGAGCCTCTCAAGGAGACAACTTCGAGTCTTGAACGACAATTAGATAAAGAACGTGTTGCTCGGGCGAAGGCCGAAGAGGATGCTAGAGCTGCTAAACAGAAATTAGATGAGGAGAAAAGTTGTGTGATAGTGGAGATAGGTAAGCTGCAGGAGGAGTCTCAAAAGCGAACTTGGTGGCCCAAAATGTACTGTATTATCTTGTGATACAAATGTTTCAAGACTTCGTTTTTTGTTGTTGTCAATTATCCAGATGAACACAGCCCTATTAAAATAGTATGTTTGGAGAAATAATTTCATTTAGGTTCGTTAAATGATTGTTTCAAGTGTTTAAAAGCTTTGAACTTAATTTAATTTGAAGTACATTTTGGTTGTTTTTACATTAATTATGTCCCACATTAGAAGTATATATCAAGGTGCGTATCTAATCTGTCACTCAAAGACGTGGTTCACGTTCAATATATTCTTCCGTGATTTAAGGTTGTAGATTAGGCGTTATGCAAGTTCTCTGTTAGAAAAAAAAAAGTGTGTCCATCAATGAAGTGATTTAGGGGCGTTTGGTTGGTAAAATGTTTTTAAAGGAATTGCAATATGCCAATGAAATTGTATGTAATATGAATTATTAGAAAAAGACCAACAGACCTTGTAAGCTAGCGCAAAATATTCACTCAAAGTAACCACACAACCCCAAACGTTTCATTAACCGAAGGTATCTTGTTGCGGGTTTTCTTGTGGTTCAACTTTTGATCGTGGTACAATTGAGGTTCAAGTTTCCGATCGGGTTTTCTTGATAATGATCGAGGTTTAGGGTTCATTTAATTAATTCAAATTGCAAGAAGGGAGATTTACAAACAAGGGTTAAAGAATATGTCGTCGATAGCAAAGTTTGACGTTGAAAAATTCGACGGGTCTAATGACTTCGGGTTGTGGCGTGTGAAGATGTGGTGTCTATTAATACAACATGGTTGGGAGGCTACGTTAGATCCATTCCCGGAAACCATTGCAAACACTTAAAAGATTGCAGCGTTGAAGACAGATGTCTACAATAAAGCGCACAATACCTTACTCTTGTGCTTGGATAACAAGGTGTCATAGTCGGGATGTGTGCAGAAAATTGTGAATAACTTCAGAGTGGATAATGGCAAGTCGGTTTTTGTGCCATTGGGAGCACACTTCAAGGTATCGTTGAAGGATTGTCCGTCAAGTGACTGTGTAACACCCCAACCCAGCAAGGGTAGAAGTGTCACATTCTGGTGTCATATCAGAACATACAATAAGATTTTTCAAGCGGAAGCATTATAAAATAAATTACCAAGTCATATAACGGATGACTTACAAAGAAAATACCAAATCCAATATGTCCAAAACGGAAATAAAATCTGAAAACAATAACTCTTCAAATTAAATCCAAAATGATAAAGTAGCTAAGGTCAGTCTACTCGACTAATCCAACTCTCAACCCAACAAGCCCATCTTCAAACCTAAAACCTGCCGCAGGAAAAGAAATGCGGTGAGCTTAAAAAGCCCAGTGAACAGATATAACAAAACGAAAGCTACATAAAATCAGAAATGCGAAATGAAATAAACAACTGATAACAAGGTCGTAACGGAAAGGAATTAATGAGTCAATCAGGATCCTGCAGAACACAATTATACCGATATCCAGAATGAATAGATAACAAGGAGAACGAAGCAGGGTAAGGCATCCACAACATATACATCATCACATATAAGCAGACCGACATACAGGTACCGAAAACAAAATCAAGCATAGCAGACGTGGCACCCACTCAACATAAGAATAGCATGCAATCAGATCAGGAAGTCAGAATATAATTAAGCCAAATGGAAAACTAAACGTATGCGGAAGCAATTAAATTAGAAAGTGAACATGGCAATCATACAAGTCAAATAACCATAGTTAATAACATCACAAGTATCACTACAGCATAAATACTATCAGTAGCCAGACATGGTAACCACACGTATCAAACATGAACTCAGCATGAACACTACAATTGAATGACTTAAGGACATAGTAGAGCAAATTGACAAGTTAACAAGCCAGACCACATAAGTCGAACCATTTATCCAATCATACAGTAACATAAATAGCAATGTACGCATGGCAGATCAAAAATAAGCGGGAAAAGATACTAACAGATATTCATAGACCACGAGGTTAACAAAACAGAGTTTACATGATAAGCCGTCAAAACAATCATTTATACACTAACATGGACCAGACGAATCAAAGAGTCACATAACAAGATGGTAAACCGCTTGTCGGTTATTAGCATGTCAATAGATGAATCAGACAATCACATATTAATCATATAGTAGCAGGGCAAACGATTGTCACCTAAAACATGTAAAAGCATAATCAAATTCAATAACCATAATAATAATAACCCGGTACGTGAATGGAATGGTAGAAGAATAAGGCACATAAGGGTACAGGGGTAACGGGCATCAATACAGAATATGGTGCGTTGGGGTAAACAGATGGTACAATATAAGTATATCAACAGTGTAAGGGTTTTCATAAATCTATCCCGAGCCAACAAGATAACAGTACAGTAATATCAGTAGTGGCAATAGCAGCCCAAGAATCAATAGTAACCATCGTATTCGAGGGGTGACCTCGAATACTAGACAATAGGAGGGAGACCTCAAGAACCAGTGAGTAGCTAGCTCCCAGATGTGAGGGGTGTATTGCACACACGCACCACATCACCGAACAAAGATATATATCAAGAATAGTACAGATCTAGGATGCATCCATATGCCCCTGCAGACAAATAGTGGCCATACAATATATATCGAGCTCATAATCGATAACGAAAGGGACGTGTGTAACATCACTCATACACACCGAGTCATGCCATTGGTGCATCAATGACACAGTCATGGTACCTCCATGACTAGTTAACAGTATTTGGCTCGGGTATCAATCTGAAGGGTCAAACAAAGGTCCACAGTGTAGCAATATGTCACCATCATAATCAAAGGTTCAATATCGTGAGCTCACAATTCAAAGGTTCATAGCAAATACCAATATCAAAGTCCAATATCAAAGGTTCAAGATGTGAGGTTCAATAACAGAGGTTCAGTATCAGAGGTCCAATAACAGAGGGGTCAATAGCAATGGTTCAATATCAGAGGGTCAATAGCAAAGGAAATCATAGCAATGAAATATCGAACAAAGTCAAAGGACCAGAAAGTCATGAGAGACCCCTACTGAAAGGGGATAGAATATCTGTACCTCAATCGAAGCAAGCGAAATCGGAAAGTAAGGTCACACGATGTATCAATCCCGCCGTCCGGAACCTATAAGAAGTTGGATAATGTTTATTAAAGTCGGATTACTCATTTTAGACGGCTTTCCATTTTTAGCAGGTTTCCACTTTTTGTAACTTTCCATTTTATAGTCGATACACTTAACTCCAATGTACACGCTTCTTATTACCCTTGTTTTAACTTGATACAAAAATAGACTAACATGATCATCGGTCGATTTATAAGGCCTTCTTCCTTTGATATTTTATGTAGTTTAAAATCATGATTTCATGCGCATCATATCATGCATAGTATATAACATATCATTTTTATAAGTAAGCTTTTATTTGTGTAAAGCATGCATGCATGAGTAAAATGAGGTCACAAGAATTCATAAACATATTATAGTAGGGTCGACATGTAGGGTCCTTTTTTTCTTGATATTACTTGTGTTGATAGTAACTTATATATCACATGCATGTTACATGATATCCACGACAAACCAATGAAGCAAAGAGCAAAGAATAATTGTGGTTGAGCAAGAGTGAGTCAATACAACTTTTAAAACAGATTCATATGATCGATGCATGGTTCAAAACATAATTCTAGCAAAGGGTCGAATAACATGCATTGCATTCAATATTTACATGATCTTGGTTATGGTTTCATAAGACTTATTATTCACGTGATACTAGTCGATTAGCATGCATGCAAGGAGGGTCGAATACGGGTCGAACAGATTCAAGTTAATATGGTTTCAAATGGGTCGAATCATGTGTCCATTTCATTGTCATTTCCTGAAGCCTAGGTTATGATTTTATGTAACCAAGGTTTATCATTTTTATGTGTTAGCATGATTCGTATATAAGCATTTGTATGGTGGAAAAAAAAATACTCATGACCACATTCAAGACACCATAAGGAAGAAAAAGATGAGACGAGATGCTTATGTGTTACCCTTGATGCGTGACGAGAGAAGAAACGAGAATCAAAGAACCAGCCCACGACAAGACTAAGACCAAAATAACCACTCCCTTCGCCTAGCAGTCCACGACCACGGTCACACCTTTCGAACCCAGAAACTCACGACCACACGCCACGATCACAGCAGCCTCTAACACTACTACACAAAGTGTTATTTGCTACGGTAATTAGACACGGTTACACGAAAAACCGTACCAAAAGAGAAAAATAAAGTTTTTTGCTACGGTTTTAATAAAAACCGTGGTAACTAAAACTCATTTGCTACGGTTTTGTGATTTTCTTTGTTTTCTGCTACGGTTTATTTGTTAACCGTACTAAATAAATGTTTTCTGCTACGGTTTCTTAATAACCGTGGTAATTGATTTCTTTTCTACTACGGTTTCTTAATAACCGTGGTAGTTGATTTCTTTTATGCTACGGTTTTTGTATAACCGCAGCAAAAATCAAAATTTACTTCTTCTCATTTAATCCTTCTCAACTTAAACCTTTCAAAACCATTAAACACTCCAATCAACAACCATAATAAATTTCACTAAACCTCACAAAACTACATATATAAGGTAATAGTTATATTTTGTGGATAGTTTTATTTATTTTTTACTCATTATAGCTCTTTTATACTTAACTTATATATATATATATATTTTGATATTTGTATAGGTATAAAATTCTTCATCATGTATCCATATTAGAGATTTTCCACTCAATTTATAAATATTCGGATCATAAGGTGAGTTTTATGAACATTTTGTTATTTGTAACATTATTTTTATTTTTATTACTAGTTCTAAATAGTTGTATATACTTATATTGTTGATAGGCGTATTTGTTTATATATAGCATGTGCATCTAGAAGTTATTAGTAGATCATGATATGAAATTAGTTAGTACCCGTCCGAAACTAATCTAATAGAGATTAATTTCGGGCAGTCCCCGTTTGGGACTGCTTTTTGAATATTTTGTCTCATTTAGGATATGTACACGTTTTAACGGGTTGGAATTTTAAGAAAAAATCGGTATACATTTCTCCTTACTCCTACGAGTTTGCGTTTTATACGCATACTTGGGGAGTTGAGGGGAAATGCTGTCGATTTTTTCTTAAATAGTCAACCCGCTAGAACGTATACACATATGAGTTAAAATATTTAAAAGTGGGTTAGGATTTGCCACATATGACCACCTATGTTTCATTTGTACGTGCATATGATTTATTATGTTATTTTAAAATTTCAGATGGAACGACAATGGATGTATGGGATGACCGTTAATGACCCATAATTTGTGAAAGGAGTGCAAAGTCTTCTTGTAGCTGCTGAGTCTAACCGAGTGGCTAAGGGAGAAACTGAGATTTTTTTTCCATGTTCAAAATGTATAAATTTTGTACCCTATACTAATATCAAAGCGATTGAGTTTCATTTGCACAAATACGATTTTGTCCAGAATATACTTGTTTGTCAGAGCATGGGGAATCACTATTTGATAATAGCACATCAAATCATGTATCAAATACTAATGAAAATAATGATTCTTGCATTAATGATAACCATGAAAATCTAAAAGAGATGTTGCATGATTTAGAGGCTAATGATGGTGATACTAATCAAGAAGATTTACAACAATTGTTTGAAGACGCAGAGAAACCAGTGTACGATGGTTGCAAGAATTTTTCCGTACTTTTTGATGTTTTGGAGTTGTTAAAGTTAAAAGCAAATAGTAGTTGGAGTGATACTAGCTTTACAAAGTTATTAGAGTTTATACACAGACTGCTTCCCGCTTTACAAAGTTATTAGAGTAGTTGGAGGTCATCGAATATTATACAAACTATTTGGAAGGTATCAAAGGTATCGGCGTTCCTCAAAGTCGTCATGTGGGCAGACTTCATGTGGTCGGTACTATTGGATCGAAACAGTCAAGCCCAAATAATGAGCTTTTTGAGATTGCACATTTGGTAGTCCTTGAACATATGACGTGTGGTGCTCCTTACATTAATGAACATATGGAAAAGTTATGTGCATAAAACATTGGTAGAACAGAGACATTGTATACGAAGAGGCACAATGAGCAGTTTGCTACTTGGCTAAAAGACAAAGTGGTACCAAGCGTGGGTCAACCAAACCCTTCATTCTCGCAAAGCAAGCCACACAAGTATTTTTCGTTCAAGACCCTAGAAATCCAAGATGGCACGTCGTTATGCCTGATAAACGGCATATACTTGGTGTTGATAATGTTGTTGACGAGGAAGAATATGACCAGTTTGACGAGCTACCACCATTTTCAGAGGGTATTCCACCGGTAGATGGTGACACCACATACTTACGATCTGACCATGATGAAGGATTGTGGGTTGATACACCTGGCGCCAAACGGAGGTTTGTATATATTATAGAATTCTTATTATCAAAGAAGACGTATTTTAAACATAAAGAATAGAAATCGGAAATAATATTGGAGGTGCTGACACTATTCAATAGATGGTAATGGTATATTATAGGGTTTAAGGGTTATGAAAGTATATATACTTTATTATACAGGTTAAATGGGTCGACCCACGAACCTGTTTAACCCATGTAACCTATTTGTCCCACCAACCTATATAAATACACGGGTTAAATAGGTCGTGTTCGGGTTATGTGTAAACAAGTTATGGTTGACATGTGTGGCCCGTACAGGGTTGTACTATGTTGCTTGACGTAATCGGGTTAATAAGGAAGATGGCAACTCGACTCGTGTTTTGAATACGTCAGAGTGTAATTTTTGTGTTGAATATCATCATGCATGGAAGCAAAACAAATGATGTCATATAATATATGTTTTGGAAAAATAGGAATATGTATACATTTGTTAGGTTGCAAAATGTTAGCATTAAAGAAAAGTGATGGTCATTCTATGTTTAAGAACTTTGTAACGTGTTATAACATATGTAATTGATTAGTGTACGGGCTCGTGGAATTAGATAATCTAATAGGTTAGTGTTATATTAGTTAGCGTTTTATAAATGTAAATCCAAGTCCACCATCACTAAGCCCATGAAAAGCCCATGAAAATCCAAGTCCACCATCATCAAGAATCTCGAGCAACACTTAAACAAACCATGTGTGTATTACCGTGTGAGAAACAATATTTTGCCCAAGTGTGTCAACTTATAAAAGTTGTGTGATGCATTCTATATAGAAAGTCATGTAGGGGTTAAAGATAAACACTTGATGGATGATCAACAGTTGTGGGGAGGCCACCCGTTGATCACATGATGAGCATACAGGGAGGACATGTGCCTCTCTTCCACGCGTGTGTTTACATGGTTCTTATCATATATTGATTCTTGAACCCAACTAACACGACATAGGGCTGAGCAAAATCAACCGAAAATAGACCCGACCCGACAAGCCGAGCCGAACCGTGCCTAATCCAACCAAACCGACCTATTCGTTCGGTTTTCGGTTTTGTATAATTATTTCGGTTTTATTTGGTTCGAGTCAAAAAACAACAATTCGGTTCGAACTAGCTAAATCGAACCGACCCGAACCGAACCGACGTTATTCGGTTCGGTTTCAGTTATGATATGTTTTACTCGATTCGGTTCTCGGTTTACGTTTTAACCTTAATCGGTTTTCGGGTCGGGTCAGGTTAGGTTTGACCCGTTGCTCAACCCTAACACAACATGATATAACCCAACCCGAATCAACTCGAACCCGATAACCAAAAATCTTTAGATGAAAAAAATATGTATCTTTCACTTCCCGCTTCTTTTTTACCTCACACTTTCATTTTCCCTCTTGCATTTAGGCCTAAGTCTTAGTTTTGCATTTAGCGCCCAAATGCCACTTTCATTTCCCGCTTAGCTTTTGTCCACACTATCCTCAGAATAATAGATCTGGATCTCTTTGCTAAAAAAAATAGATCTGGATCTCACATAAACACTTTCCATCCAACCTCACCTCTCACTCCAACAACTACCACATGAAGCAACCACCAAAACCACCGTAAGCATCTTCTCCAACACGAAACAAAGATACCACTTAACCTGTTGCTGGCTAAAATTCTTATCTATTTGTTCTTATGTGTATAATTTGTATATATTTATCTAAAATTTTATTCGAATATAAGCAATTTTTTGATTTTAAGCTATTCAGATTTGTGATGAAAATATATGTGGCTGATTTTGATTTTGTATAACTGATTGTATGACTGGTTTTTGATGTTTTTAGTTATAATTTTGAAGTATTCTGATTTAGGGTTAATATGAGTTTCACCTACATGTGGCTGAAATTGACTATGCATAGATGATTTTGGTGTTTTTGGATCTGTTTCACTTACATAACCTTAATATGAAGTATTTTTATAGGGTCTATACAAAATTTGTTTAATTTAAAATGCTAGTTTATATTGTAAATTGTAGGTGTTTACTTTATTCTAATCAGAATTTTGTTCAAAATGTGGAGTTATTTGTGGACTTTGCCTACTCTCAACATGAAGTTGTTGAACTCTTGTTGACTATGTCGGGTGAGATAGAGCTCAGAATAAAATCTCCTTGTAGAGGTTGCAAAAACAAGCCTTACAAATCGCGGGAAGTGGTTTCAAATCACTTGCACAATAAAGGGTTCATGGCCGCATATATACAGTTAGTATCTATTATATATTACTAGTTAGTATCTTTTATATATTACTGAATTAGTTAGTCATGTATTATCTCATTATTTCTCTTGTTCTTATATTGTTTTTCTTATCTTAAGGTGATTATTTCAAATGTGCTAATTTATCAATATTTTGTTGTAGATTATCATGTCAAGTGGACGGAGACGAAGTGGTAGTAGACCTTCACTTGATGATGTCAGTGGCATTGGCGAGGCTGGACAAATTTTGTTGGATAATCATCACTTTGGTGATGATAATGACGAGGGTCGAATATCCCCAATCCATTACCTGAACCGACAGATCATCCAATGATTAGCACATCTGCGGATGAGTAAATATCATTGTTTTGTATTAATAGTATGCTTGTATAGCGGAATTAACTTATACTAATACCCATGTTTCATTTTTTATGCTTTACAGGTTTGATGAGCAGAAGTCTATCGGATATTCCATCACGTCGATTCTTCAGTTTAGGTTTAGTGAACCTTGGGCAACATGGAGCTGTGCTCCATGAGAAAAGAAAGACTAGATGTGGCTTCGTTTTAAGGTTTGCCTTTATTTACAAATTTAAAAAACATATAAATATAATCTTAATAGTATTTAGTGATTTGGTCAAGTCCTTTTGGTTCAAACAGGTCAGCCGGGGTAAACGGGTCAGCAGGAACAAATGGGTCAGCTGGGGTAAACGGGTCAGTTGGGGCAAACGGGTTCGTCGGGTCAGAAGTGTCAACGTCAACTGGGGTTGGAGAGTCGAATGAGGTAGGAGAGTCAAGTGGATGGTGTACTATCGATTGACAAACAAACGGAATGTAAGTAACTGAATATAACAACAAAAATAAGGATTTAGTTGAGGGTAGGAGCACTATCGATTGACAGACAATTTATATTTGTGCCTATGAGAATGGAGCACACATTCTGGCTGCACCACTTAACAATTGTGTTTTAGAAACTGTTGTTAAGTGAGTACTGCTTTATAAGTATTCTGAATGGGGTTCCTTACAGCCATAGATATCTGTATGGGTACTTCGAATCAATATTAGAGGAAGACAATGCAAATGGATGGTGGTTATAAAATAAAAGTGGAGTGTGTGAGGTACTGATATAGTGATATGCATCGTTATGTTGATATGTGACTGCATTAGATTAATGTTATTTATGGGTATCATATGTTATGTCTGTAAAGAATAATGCCAGCTATCGTACACGAGTATTTTCTGGATAGTTTTTATATTGACTACCGACAAAATATTTGGTTTCTTGTCTCTCTGTTCAAGATTGCTTTATAATCATTAAGGCATGTTCTATTTGCAGGCTGTTTCGAAACCACCCAAACCCATGAGAGGAGGCATGCCCATTTGCTTTCCTCAGGTTTGCATTTTAAATTTGTGTTATACTATTTTTACTTGTCCAAATAACTTAGTTACTAGTACTAACTATAATTTGCATATCATAAGGTTGCAAATTTCGGTACACCGAGCAAAGATGGATTTGCAAGGAACAGATTATGGGAAGTAGATGAAGATCCTTCGCCTTTGCCTCCGACTAACAACCAATCAATGGTAGATCTTGTATTGAAATCAACATGTAAGATGATCTGCATACATGGCCGTATAGGTACTTACATTGTTTATCCGTAAATATTTGGTTAGTTTTGGCCCTTTTGGCTGATTATTTAACTGGCAAATTAAATACTTGTCTTTTTGTGGATTTGTTCTAGATTTGAGTTCCGGCTCCGTGTTTGTGTTGGTGCTAACAAGCTCACCATGATCCCTCGTGTGAGAAATGTAGATTGCAAGACCTTCTCTTTTACGATTGCGCTGCGTAATTACTTTTCTCAGATTTGATGTCAGGTTTGCCTAATACAACTTACGGCTTCAAATCGATCAATTGAATGAACAAGTATCAGTTGTTTTTACTGATAGTCACTACATTAGAGTCTTTATAAATCACATGATTTAACACTCGCATGGTAGGTTCGTAGTTAGAGGTGGCGAGATAGGTGGGTCAGGTAACAGGTCATAACGGGTAAGGTTTAATGGCATGGCAAGGTCATACATGAAAAGAATTGTTGCATCTAATTGCAGCATCCCACTTGTTTGTTGGGCTGTTGTTGCAGCTGGCGCGGTTGGCCGTTGTTGCGGGCAACGGGTGGTCAAGCGGTTGCTGTCGGCCATGCTGCGGCTGGTCGGCCAAGCTGTAACGGTCGGCCGCTGTTGCAACAGCAATGGTATTGCAGGCCGGTCGGCCGCTGTACAATGAGTCACCGCTCTAATAAAAGGCGTTAATCAGTTTTATGTTGCGTTAGAAATAGCATATTTACATGATCACAATAATGAATTAGTATATAAGTGTTTGTAGCGACTTGAAAATAGATCTAGCATAAGAATTAATACCATTTTATGAAGCTTATGTTGCAAGACTTAGTATATAAGTGTTTGTTCAAGACTTTGATATATCTCTATTTGTTTTTACAGCTTTGGGATGACACACGCATTCTAAAACCGTTGGAGATCGACTTAGTGGCCAATATGACGTTGAACGAGTTTTATAGGGCTTTAGTTCATCCCTTAGATACAATGGCTGCTCAATAGTTAACGTTTTATATTTTCGTGATGATGACGTTTAAGCAATTGTAATGGATAACACTTTTGTCCAACTCGGATGTTGCGTTCGTTGATGTTTATATAGGATGTTGAATTTGTTGAATATTGTTTGTGTATGCTGGAGTACTGTTTGGGTCTTGTGGTAGTGTTTGATTGCAGGTTTTGGAAAACAAAATTTAATTATTATTTTTATTAAAGAAACAGCTTTTGGTGCGGTTTAATAAAAAACCGTAGCAAACAAGAAAAGTATGCCTGGTTAGTAGTGGAAGAAATTTTCTACGGTTTGATAAAAAACCGTACCAAATAATCATTATTTGCCACGGTTTAAAACCGTACCAAAAAATGATTTCATTTTTTGGTACGCTCATATCTGCCACGGTTTTAAAACCGTAGTAAATGGCCTTAAAAACCGTAGCAAATGAGATTTTTGTGTAGTAGTGTAACCCGAAACCCACGAACAAAAGCACCACTTTCACAGCCTCCTTGCAACACGTTATCAAGACCCTTTGTTGATTACTCTGATCGAGTGGAATGAGAGAAAAATGTCTAGCCGTCACCTTTGATGTCAAGGGTTTCTATGCGTGATTTTTGAAACGAGAAAATTAGGCTACAAGATGATTGAGAAGTGAGATTAAATGGAAGTAAATGGGAGTTATGGAGGAGTGGGATTCGGCAAAATTATGGGGAGGGTGATAGACCAAATCAATTCTTCCATATTAGAATGTGTAGGTTACAAAATGACATTAAATGGGGTAAATGGTAGTTATAGGCGTTTATTAAGGCTGAGATTATGAGAAAAAGATAGACCAAATCAATTTGAATGTGTAAATATCAATTACAAATTTATGGGATGATGGCCTAAATGGTTGAAGGGTTTGCCGAATATAATGGTATAAATATGGACTTTCCAAAATACAATACTATGGCTTGGTTTTTAATTTGCATGATTTTGTAATTTGTATACACATCTTCGGTCCATGCACTATATTGACGTGTACAATGTATTTTAAACGTAAGCGTTTTGGTTTCATTTATCTTGCATATATGTTCGGTAATTATTTACAAGTTAGGTTAGAATTACATTTAATGAACCTGGCGTATTTTACGTATTTTAAAGACGTTAAATTAGAGGGGTAAAATGGTCTTTTCACGTGTTTACGATTTTTAGGGTTTTACAGACTAGGATGTGGAAAGATTGAGTAAGGTCTCGTATGCTAATGTTATAGGTAGTTTAATATACTTGAGGGTATGTACTAGAATAGATATTGTGTACGTTGTTGGCATTGTGAGCAGGTATTTGGCGAATCCAAATAAAAATCACAGGGAGGCAGTGAAGTCGATTTTGAAGTACCTGAATATATGGTAGAGATCAAGGAAAACACTTAGATGTTGATGGTTTGTGGATGTAGATTATGTTAAAGACCCCAACAAGGGTAGGTTGATAATTGGGTACGTGTTTATCGTACATGGATGTATTGTGAGTTGGAAGCAACTCTCCGGAATGTTGTTGCATTATCTACTACATAAGCGGAGTTTATGGCTCTTACAAAAGCTGTTAAAGAAAACATTTGGCTTAAAGGCCTACTAATCGAGGTGGGAGTAAACCTAAGGTAAGTGGTTATGAATTGTGATAATCAAGGTGCAAGAAATGCAATGTTTCATGAGAGGACGAAACATATCTACGTGAGGTATCACTTCCTCATAGAGATCGTGGAGTCTAAAGAGATTGAAATAGCAGAGATAAGAATGGAAGATAATGCAGCTAACGCGTTTACAAAGGTGGTTTCAAGTCCGAAGTTCAAGTATTGCATGGAGATACTTGGTGTCGGGGTTAACTAGTCTTGCCACTAAGGTGGAAATTGTTAGTATTAGTGTCTATGCCTAGTTAGTATTAGTCGATTAGGTTAAACGTAGTTTCCTTAATGTAATACTTGCCTTGCAAGGCAAGTTAGCTTTGTTTAGATAGTGTAGGTCGGTTAGGATTACAACCGAGATTTTAATGGTGTCCAAGTTGGTTTGTGATTTGAATATCACAACCCCCTCTTCTCTATGAAAGGAGGAGAATGAGTGAGGTCTCAAATACGCATTTTATTCTTTTTTCTTTTGTAATAGCGAATCAAGGTTTGTGGTCAATAAACAAGTAATCGTTCGGTTAAACTTTGTGAGTATTCTTGTTCTTCTAGCCGTTCGTCCAAAGCAAGTTATAGCAATCGGTGTGCAGCTTGCGATCATCACTAAAGGATCTAGCTTCCTTGCTTCGATAGATTTGTTGTCGAATCTCCAGCCTGAATGAATTGTAATTTGTCAAAGTAATTGTAATTTTAATTTGAATTAGTTGTAATGTGAATGAATTGTAATATGCAGTCATTATAACTCAAAATTATACTACTACTAATAATAATAATAATAATAATAATAATAACAATAATAATAATAATAATAATAATAATTACTTCTTGCGGTTTCTCTTTAGCATCGCTTGCGTTTTAGAGTATTTGCGGGTTGCCCCACGGTAATATTGCATTTTGGCCAATTACGCTTTGTCATGCGGTTTGGCTTGCCGTCAATATTGCGGTTTGACTTGTGGTGCTACGTTCTTGGTTATTATGGCTATCGTGCGGTTTCATTGTCCTTTCGCGGGGTTAAGTGGTTGTCAGGATGGCAGCGGAAATGCACTCACCAAAACCTCGTTGATCACTCATCTTCGTGATCATCATTTCAATGAGGACGTGATTGCTACCACTAAACATTCTCTAGCTACTAATCTTGTCGTTTTTAGGCGACTGAAGTTACTTTGAAACGTATGGGTCTCTGGCTATGTGGGGTTTGTTTTAAGACACATACCCTCCGCTCTATGTGAAGGCATGGTTATGACTTTGTGCCCCCTGACTGTGGTGATGGTGTTGTTAGATTCATACTGTTTGATCTCGTCAAACCATATGTTCCTTCCTCTGTTCTTCCAGCTCAGGTTGACGAATTGGTTTTGGAAGAGGGTCAGGGTTTTGTTTTACCTCTTCTTGACACCTTGCTTTCTAAAGGGCTGCGCACGGTCAAGTCCATTCCTCCCAGATGTTGCTTGGGTTTTTCTCGCGCTTTGAAAGGGGCTCTTGATAAGGTGATTGGCACACCTGATGATATTTCTTGCTGGGTCAGTTTATTTGTGCTGCCTTTTTGTCTTCTTAGAACCTTTTGCCCAAGGAGTAATATGGAGTGTAGGTCTGTTATTAAGTGTCAGTGCCAAGAGGAGCAAATTTCCAAGGCTATCTGTTCTTGGGGCATGCCTGGTGGTAGTTCCCTAATTTTTAGAAAGGTTTTAGCTGAACCACCCCCATCATGGTCTGATATTGACGACGGCATTTTAGACTTGGGTAGGCATAATGTCAAGCAATGTAAGAAGAAGATCGGTGATGGACATTACACTGCTGCTGTCAGGGTTGTCTCTTCATTCGGTGTCGCTCCTTATACTGATGCTACTCTTGGCGATCTAAAGGCTAAACACCCTTTCAAGACTGCTCCGAACTTGCCAAACATACCCATTGATCATCATTTCCAAAGGGCTTAGATAGGCCCTTCTTATTATATTAGTAAGATAGGTTGCTTGAGCGCATTTTGATTACTGCATCTCCAGTTATGGTTCTCGACATGATTAAGAGCTTTCCCCGTGTTACGTCTTGTGGTAGAGATGGTTTGCGTGCCCAACACCTGGTAGATTGTTTGAGTGGTGTTGTTGCTGCCATTTCTGATGAGTGTATCGCTTCTATCACTCAAGTGGTCAATCTTTTCCTTGATGGCAAATGTCCTAGGGCGTTGGGTGAGTATATTGCCAGTGCCCCTCTCACACCGCTTATTAAACCTGGAGGAGGTATCCGCTCGATTTATGTTGGGACCGTTTGGAGGCGTTTAGTCTCCAAGGTTGGTGCTTCTATGATTGGGCATTCTTATGATGGTTACTTGAATGACCTACAGTTCGGTGTTGGGGTTCCTGGAGGAGTCGAAGCTATTCTACATGTTGTGAATTGGTTTATTGAAGATTGAGGGGACGAGGTTGGTCTCTCGATGTTGTTGGTGGACTTCAAGACGCATTCAATCTGGTGGACCGCGAGGTTACGTTACAAGAGGTCCGCCTCCATTGTCCCGCTATATCTCGTTGGGTTGAGTTTTGTTACTCCAGTCCGCTATATTATATTATGGGGAACACACTTTATGGTCGCACCAAGGCGTGCAACAAGCTGATCCGCTTGGACCTCTCCTTTTTGCCTTAGTGTTACATCCCTTGGCATGCAAGATTAGAGACTCCTTTGATCTCTCCTTTCAAGATTGGTACCTGGATGATGACACGATCATTGGGGATACTTTGTCGGTTGGGAAGGTTTTGGAGCTTATTATGGTGGATGGATCTCGTTACGGTTTACACCTCAATGTTGATAAAAATGAGGTTTTTTTGCCAAAAGAAGATCCTAGAAGCAGGCTTGCAGGTGTTTTTCCGGCTAATATTTCCCGGCCCTTACATGGTGTTAAATTGCTAGGTGGACCTACTAGTGTTGATCTTGAGATCAACAGTAAGCTTGTTCTGAAGCGGGTTGCTAAAACCATTGAACTTATGGATGTCGTTGCTAAGCTTAATGATCCTCAATGTGAGTTGCTGCTCCTTCGGACTTGTGTCGGTATTTCCAAGTTATATTTTTCTATGCGCACATGTTCCCCTCGGGTCTTTGAACATGCCCAGGTTTCTTTTGATACGTCACTTCGTTTTTCTCTGGAGCGTATTATCACTGCCTCCGGACCTGGATTTGGTGACTGGCAATGGAGATTGGCTACTCTACCTTTTGACGCTTGAGGGCTTGGTGTATATGCTATAGGTGATGTCTTGAACTATGCTTTCCTTGCATCTCAGCTCCAATATGCCAGCTTACAGACTCAGCTCCTTCGACATTCTCGCATTGTAATTCCTGGATATTCCTTTGATAATGCCCTGTGTGCTTTCAATGAGGAAATGGAAACCGACCTTTTGGGTAACTCACGTGAGATCGCTGCCCCCAAACTCATGAAGAAATTGGCTGATGTATATTTCACACGTGTCGCCAAGAAGGCCGAATCCACATTCTGCTTATCTTATAGCCAAATGGCCTTATGGAGATCACAAAAGGAGGACCACACTTCAGAGTGGCTCAGATTGGTTTCGATATCTAGGTTGGGATAGACCATGAATGCTAGAACCTACCGTTGTGTATTATGTTATCGGCTAGGTATCCCCCTTTTTTCCACACAAATGCCATGCTCAGCTTGTTCCAGGGTTTTTGCATGGGACATATATGGGGACCATGCGGTATCATGCGCTGGTATTATTAGTATTAAACATCGACATAACGTGGTGCGTGATACCCTGGTTGACATATGCTCTCGTGCGGGGATTTCTGCTCGTAAAGAGGTTGACATTGGGCTCTGTGGTGCAAGGGACCAACCCTACGCCCACCGATATGTTGCTTTATTCCCGACGGTGGTCGATACATGTGTTAATTTGAGAGGTCGCCTCGACGCAAACTAACATGGTTGAATTTGTTCCGGTCGTGTGGTGATTGACGCCGACAACGTAAGCGTGTCAACTACGAGGCTAAATATGCATATTGATACGTGTTTCTCCCTTCTCATTCTCTTCGTTTGGAGAACTTGAGAAGGATGACCTTACTAAAGCGTATCCGAAAATTCTCGTTGACTCAAGACATTGAAGCACGTGCTGCTGATCATATTTTTAGTAGGATTAGTTTTGCTATAGCTAGAGGAGTGGGAGCCCAGTTATTATCTCGGCTCCCCTCTAATTTCATGTAACTCGTATGATTTTCTAATGAAGTGATGTTTCATAAAAAAAAAATAAATAAATAAAAAAATAATAATAATAATAATAATAATAATAATAATAAAGAGTTAATTATGATAAAAAGTAAATAATTATTAATATTATATTCATAACTAAACATTTAAATTAAATACTAAATAAGATCAATAATGAAAAAAAAAGAATACAAATATTTAAAACTTTAGTAATAATAATAATAATAATAATACGACTAAAATACATCGTTGGTCCCTAAACTTGGCAAGACGCATCACGATGGACAAAACTCACCTTTTCATCGCCACAAGTCCAAACCTTGGCCTTTAAATGCCAAATCAGTGCCTTTGACCAATTCTCTGTTAGTGAAAGTCTGTTAACTTCCCCATGTGCCTTGCACATGAGGGTAAAATCGTCATTTCATTGTTTTGGTTTATCACCTTTCATCTTCATCTTCCTCATGTTTAAACCTAGATTCCGGCGACCTTAAACCCAGATTCCGGCGACCAAGAATATCATTTGGTCGTACTTGTCAGTAGGATCTTCAACCTTGGTTGGATGAAAGACAAGTTGGTTGGATGTGGTTGCTTATTAAGGTGATATGTACAAATACAGATAGTTGATGTACAAACTCAATACGTCCGAGAAAAAGTTAAATGAAGACCTTGGTATGTATGGTATTGCTTTGTGTTGGAAAATCAGTTTTATGTTTCCCTAATGATAAAGTTTAGAATCTTCCAAGAATAAAATTGTCGATCACATAGGTTTGGATGTAAAAGACAGAATATGATAAACAACTTTCTTGTTATTTCAGGACATATTCAATATATCTATCTGTCTAAGTGAATGTACAATAGGCCTCGATACAAACTAAGTTTATATCATCACACTTTTATGCATGATATTACTGAAATGGGCTTTCTTTTTTAAGAATAACCAATAAAACTGAACAAACCAGATACGTGGAACCATCCCTCAAGCATCTGGTGGACCATAGGCATTTATGGAATTACATTAGGTCCATGAGCTAAAGATTTTCTATATTACATTAGGTCCAGCGAGATCAGCACTAGTGCATACTCAGCAACACCTGGTTTGGATTTCTAAAGGTTTTGGTACTAACTGTCGAGTTCAAGGTTTCTAATACTTCTAATCCAAAAGAAAACAAACCAGTTATAGAAATTTGGACATCTGCACATGGTTTTTTCAATGAATTCACATCTCTGAGTAATTATAGTTCTATAGTTAGTTTTTGTACCATCTGTCTCTGTATTTTTTTCGATATATACTGGTCTCCTTTGACTTTGTTGTACACCTTGTTTGCTTGTTTCTATTGTATGTCGTATGCGTGCCTCTTTTCTGTGTGCATCTCTGTTATCTATCTTTCTAGAGCTTAATCAACTGTAGTTCTCCTTCTGGTACATGGTTAAGTGTCTGTATGATATTTATTTCTAACCATACATTTGTTAGTTTATAAAACCCTCCTTCCAATCTGCTAGGCACCTAATAAAACACACGTTCATGTGGAGCTATCTTGCAAATACTTAGTATGCTAATTTCTTTGTACGGTAAAAAACCGATATCAATATAGCTAACACAACCCATACAGCCATAAGAATGTTTGGAATAACAAAATGATTGGTAAATTAATGTCAGTTCTGTTCTATTTTTTTTCTTCATATAAAGAGATACATGTATATGTCAACGACCAAATGATATTCTTGGTCGCCGGAATCTGGGTTTAAGCATGAGGAAGATGAAGATGAAGGGTGATAAACCAAAACAATGAAATGACGATTTTACCCTCATGTGCAAGGCACATGGGGAAGTTAACAGACTTTGACTAACAGAGAATTGGTCAAAGGGACTGATTTGGCATTTAAAGGCCAATGTTTGGACTTGTGGCGATGAAAAGGGTGAGTTTTGTCCCAACACGAAGCATGCTGACAAGTTTAGGGACCAACGGTGTATTTTAGTTTAATAATAATAATAAATTATAAAAAAATTAATAATGATAATAATAGAAAAGCCATCGCTTTATTAAAAATTTGTGATTTACAAATACTGATGCTTTATTATTATTATTATTTTATAATTTATTATTATTATACTATCACTTTATTAGAAAATCATAGGATTTACAAGAAATTAGTAGGAAGCCGAGATACTAACTGGGCCCCCACTTTTTTATTTATATAGCGGCTAATCCTACTAAAAATATGAGCAGCAGCACGTGCTCTAATGTCTTGAGTCATCGAGAATCTTCGGATACGGTTCAGTAAGCTAACCGCATTCTTCTCAAGTTCCCCGAAAGCTAACCGCATTATTATTATTATTATTATTATTATTATTATTATTATTATTATTATTATTATTATTATTATTATTATTATTATTATTATTATTTTTTTTTATAAAACATCACTTTATTAGAAACTCAAAAGAATTACAAGTTATTATTATTATTATTATTATTATTATTATTATTATTATTATTATTATTATTATTTATAAATATTGATGTTTTAAAGTATAAAATTTTGAATTACATCGTAATTCAAAACTTTCCATCCAACTTATTATGTAATTTTCATTCCCTCATTTAACGTAATTGAAGTGTCTGAATTATAATTACAACGAAAACCAAACATCCTACGTAATGTAATATAATTACAATTCTTTTCAATCTACAAACCAAACAACCTATATAATGTATTCAAATTATAATCAAATCCAATTATACCAGATTACAACAAACCAAACGAGGCCTTAGGCTTCAATATATTCCAATGTGACTAAAATTTCATTTTCTCTTGTGTATCATGTTATGCAAATCAAATTGATGATTATAATTTTCTCAAATCGATTTCACCTTCTATATGTGATTCGATCTACGGGTAACCGTATTTAGAACGTACCCA
Source organism: Chrysanthemum makinoi (assembly GCA_910596185.1). NCBI lineage: Eukaryota > Viridiplantae > Streptophyta > Magnoliopsida > Asterales > Asteraceae > Chrysanthemum > Chrysanthemum makinoi. The sequence continues at coordinate 291,068,251 of OU343222.1, read as the reverse complement.
AGACCCGTAAACATCCTAATATAAACACCAAAATCAAAAAGTTTCGTGAAGTTGCGAAAACACAAGTTTTTGTATATTATAGAGTAAACAATCTTTTACAATAACTTATTAAATATTTTTAATAAGTTTATTTTACCTTGTGTTAATTAGATTATGATGTTTTAAACATAACATAGTTTTAGAACCCGTGCTCGCACGAGTTTCGGGAAAATAGTATAACGGTAATAATATTTTAATAACTTCATTTTAAAGTAAAATTTGTGAAAATTTATAAATCTATAGTTTTATAATGTTTGAGATTTTTCTATAAAATTATATTAAAATTTTAATACAAATATAGTTATAATACCCGTGTATGCATTAGTTTTTACATAATCTTTTCGTTATGTGTTAATATCGATTAATATTATATATAGATTTTCGTTGCATTAAGGATTTGACTTTGTTTAACAGCCATATTGTTTAGGTTGATATTGCTTGAATTTAAATATTGATATCATGGTTTATACATGTTGTGTACAGAAACACGAGTTTCAGTATATTATAGAGTAAACAATCTTTTACAATACCTTATTTATTATTGATTAATTAAGTGTATTTTACATTGTATTAATTGGATTATGGTGTTTTAAACATAAACTTGTTTTAGAGCCCTGTTTAGGCAAATAGTATAAATAGTAATAATATTTCAATAACTTTGTTTTGAATTTAAATATTGTGACACCTCATAAATCCATGCTTTTCTAATGTTAAAGATTTTTCTATATACTTATATTTTTAATTTTAATATTTATATAGTTATAATATCCTTGCGCACAAAAGTTTTTACATAATTTTTTTATTATGTGTTAATATTGATTAATATTTTCTATAGTTTTTTGTTGCACGAAAGATTTTACTTTGTTTAACTAGCATGTTGTTTAGGTTAGCCTTGTTTAAATTTAACTACTAATATCATGTTGTAGACATTATGTGTGTTTAGTAGCATAACATGAAGTTGCGAAAATACGAGTTTTGGTATATTATAGAGTAAACAATCTTATACAATACTTATTGATTAATTAAGTGTATTTTATCTTGTGTTAATTAGATCATGGTGTTTTGAATATAAACTAGTTTTAAAACTCGTGCATGCACGAGGTTTGAACAAATATACCTGGTAATAATATTTTAATAACTTTGGTTTGAAGTTCAATATGTTGACAATTCATAAATCCCTATTTTTTTAATGTTTATGATTTTTCTAGAAAAATATATTTAATTTTTAATATTTATATAGTTATAATACTCGTGCATGCACGTGTTTCTATATATTTATTTCGTTATATGTTAATATCGATTAATATTTTGTATAAATATTTGCTGCATGAAGGGTTTTACTTTATTTAACTGGCATGGTGTTTAGGTTGATATTGTTTAATTTTAACTATTGATATCACGTTGACATTATGTGTGTGTAGTAGCACATAATGACCCTTAAAGAAATATGTGTCGTTGTTATATGTATTATCTCGTCTATTTATTTCTATCTCACAATAACCCGTGAGGTCGTGCCTTTATTTTGGTATTTATATTACTCCTAATAATAATTCAAGCCGTATTTAATCTTTAATCCGTGCGCGGGTTAAACTTAGAAAGAAGAATTACATGAGTCTTATTGAATGCAGATAGTTAAAAAATAATTTTTTTTTGGATATCGTTACTTAATATCATAAAAAGGAATAAAATGACATGAACTCATGTGGCCTAGTGGTTAATGCGTTGCATCTTATGTTGGAGGTCTCTTTGAATCCCTTTACCCTAAACAGGAAAAAAGTGAGTCGTTCCTATATGTATATAATCTAGTGTATTCATTGTCGTGTCATAGTAACTCATGCTTTACTTTTTATATTTATAATTTCGTGCAAATACATTAATTTAATATATATTGATAATTATATTTAAAAATAATGACAACATATATGTTGTATTACTTTTTATAAAATATAAAGTATAGTGGGTATTTATTAAATTTATAATGTTAATCTAAAAGCATGGAAATTGATACATATACACTTAAGTATATATAATTTATTAAAAATTTAACAACTAAAGTTTTATTAATTGCCAACTTATTTTTCAAGTTTTATTTTACAAAATTGACACATGTGTTTTTATACATGAATATATATTTTATTTGATAGAATTTTGATGATTTAGGCCAAATTGAAACAAATTTTGATTTTTATTGACTATTAGAAATGCTCAATTTTGCCACGTAGGAAAAATGATACACTAACATTGGTCCGGTTGAGTTTTTCAATCTCTTTTTTCCACCTTTTGAAAAAAAAAAAAATTTATATAAGAGATGAAGCTATTAAATTTTGATAAAACAAATGTAACTTAACATTTTTATATATTTTAGTAGACGTATATATAGTAATGTAGTCCAAAAATATATATTTATATATATATATTTATTTATTTATTTATTTATTTTTTTTGCTTTCAGTTACACATCTGACATGCTACTATATGAAGATGAGACCCATAAAAAAATTTAAATTAAAGTGCTATAGACACTACAAAAGAAATGACATTTAGTGACTGAAAAAAAGTGTCAGAAAAAGCCCAAAATCAGTCACTAATGGCCTTTTGGTCTTCTCCCACTGAAAGAAAAAGAGACACTAATGGTACCATCACTAAAGGTCTTTCTTGACGCTTAATATCAGTCACAAAAGGTCTCATAGATATAATGTCTGATATTAAGAGTCACTATAGATCCTGAAGAAAAACTTATAACTAACTCATTACTGACTCAATTTATTCAGTCACTAAAAGTCGAACAATCGTTTTCTCATTTCTACTGCATCTGTTTACATACAATATGAAACATGAATTTATAAAAAATCACATATATGAAACCACAAAGTAACTTCATTGCCTAAAAGAAGTCAAAACAACTCAAATTCACTCATTTCCAAAATGCATATGTCATACATGTTAAATTGTGCAAAAACATGTTCAAAATCAAGAATTAACAAATAAAGAAGACCTAGATAAATGCTGTAAAAGAACTCCATCAAAACAACTCCACATCTGCAAAATACAATAATCAACCAAAACAAATATCAGTTAAATAAAAAAAAGAAAAAAGAAAAATCAAAACCAACCAACCTTTCTAAATATGAAGCAACAAAAAATAAAGAATGATTACCTTTCGATTTTGTAGATGTAGAAACATCTGCACTCTGCATATATGCAGAAACTTGATATGGGACAAAAGATGCAATAAGTGACACAAGATTAGATCATAAACAAATGGGACTTGATTCAATGTTAAAGGTCAGTTGTACATATACTAAGCAAACTCAAAAATATTGTGGCTCATTCGACTTTGAACGAATGAGTTTTAGGTACCTGAGTTACCAGCTCATTTCAAGCAAGTATTGTGGCTCATTTCAAGCAAGTATTAGGTACCTGAGTTTTATCATCAAACGAATGAGTTACCAGCTCTCCTGCAAATGAAGTTTTAGCAATACAATAATGATATCATTACACGTTTGGGACAAGAACAACAAGACTAACATCTTTGTAGCAGCAGCCCAAAAGAGTTAAGATGATTGTATGTTGAAGGATAGACTTACCTATACAAATTTGATAACCATATGCTGCTAGTCAAGTTCAGCTGCGGTCGCCTCGTTCATTACAATTTGCCACCAGAATATGATCAATTTAAGTTTTTAACCATCACAAATTAAAACACAGTGGTAATTAGAGTTACAAATAAGCTAGAATAAATAGTGGGAAGTTAATATGTAAAATCAATTAGCAAGTAACTGTCAAATTTAAGCATTCTGAAAAGGAATGTGGGATTTAATAGATCTAATTTTCACAATTAACTGCTAAGCTTTCTCATCTTCTGAGTGATCAAACACAAAAATGCAACTGGTCATTGATAAAAAAAAAGTTAAGTTTATATCTCATGTGTGAAAATTATGTAACAATGATTACATTGTATTTGTCTAAATAAACTAGTTATGCTTTGTTCATCTGCTTAAACGTATGCTTAATCCCTACTTATAACACTAATCTAAAGAAGGTCGCATGACCGCCTAGCACAGATTAACAGATATCAAAAGTAAGAATCTTGATAAGAATGAAGATAGAAATATCTAGACATTGTACCACTTAATGCGCTAGAATAATTGGTGAGACTTTTAGATTCTATAACCATATTCAAGGTCCTTTTAACCTGCCAACATACCTGTGATATGCAATCTTTAAAGCTACTGCTATTTGTTGCATTCAAGCCTCTCTCTGCAAGCTCGTAATACAATGTTAAGCCTTCAGGCCCAGTACTTTTATCCTTCTGCAAATATCTGCAACAAATCAATTGTGAAAATTATGTAACAATGATTACATTGTATTTGTCTAAATAAACTAGTTATGCTTTGTTCATCTGCTTAAACGTATGCTTAATCCCTACTTATAACACTAATCTAAAGAAGGTCGCATGACCGCCTAGCACAGATTAACAGATATCAAAAGTAAGAATCTTGATAAGAATGAAGATAGAAATATCTAGACATTGTACCACTTAATGCGCTAGAATAATTGGTGAGACTTTTAGATTCTATAACCATATTCAAGGTCCTTTTAACCTGCCAACATACCTGTGATATGCAATCTTTAAAGCTACTGCTATTTGTTGCATTCAAGCCTCTCTCTGCAAGCTCGTAATACAATGTTAAGCCTTCAGGCCCAGTACTTTTATCCTTCTGCAAATATCTGCAACAAATCAATTTACAGATAAGAAAGTAGATTCTTTTTGCATTACTAATTCAATCATATATCAAATTATGAAAACTAATTCAATCAAATTATGCTAACACCTAACTTAGTTTCATTTACGATTTTCCCCCTACATCGTATATGTCCTCTTTTTTCTGGTCCTTTAACCTTCGCCAAGTCGTCATCTTTCTAGTTGAGAAGCCCTACATGTGAACTACTAGTAGCCGTGTTGCTGAAATTCTTCAATGCATCCTACATGTTCTTAGAAAGTTAAACAAAGTATATGACATGGTCAGTTTAACAAAAGACTCACATTACATATTATAACTTTAGCAGCCGGTACACTCGAAATACTTCCATTTTTACATGTACGGCTTATGCAGTACAACCCTCCACGTGACGGTGCAACACCATTTTTTTGTGTCTGCAATATCATAAAACAAATTTTTAATGGATAAGATCAGATTCATATAGACTTTTTTATAAAAGGTCAATTTTAACATTGAATTACAGAATGGTAACATGAAATAAGAAAACATAAAGAGAACAATGGTTTCGGTTTTTACAACGTAATAAAAAATTCTTTTTAAGCTGGTAAAAAAGTATATGCAAATTAATATCACAGTTTTGATGGCTCTATGAATGGGTTCTGTTGTATCTGGTAAGGTGTTATCGTTGTGTCGAGTTACACGTATCACAAATACTCAGAGCGTTTTGAGGAAAGAAAGACCACATAAATGGATTTCAAGTAGCATAGATTCATATATACTTTATGCAAGAAAAAGAAAATGAAATCACCTCATCATGAGCAATTCTAGCAAAAGACTTTGTACCCGTCACATGTGGCTTATTCGAATTTGAATGGATGGTCTTCTTTGTCTCACTTTCCACCTATCAAGGTGGATATTAACAATAGCTTGAAATCTTGTAAGGAAGTGTCAGGTACCTGAGTTTTCTGATCAAACCAATGAGTTACTAGCTTTTTAAATTGTTCTTTATGAACCCTTTCATCATTTTGGGAAGCAATGATCTCATCAATTGTCAGACTTTCATCATAGAACTTCTTTTTCAGCTCATATCTCCAAGATTTCAATTTATTTCCCATGTCAGACAAGGCCCACGCACGAATTTGCTCTGTATCAGCAGACTCAAAAGAAAACTTTTCCTGCAAATGAAGTTTTAGTTATAAAATAATGATATCATTACATCAAGAGATTCATACCTAACACTAACTCATTTAATATGGATTATAAAAAGCTATAAAATTGATGTTAAGGGTCATTACCGTCACAATGCTCCATAAGTCTTCTTTCTTATCTTCAGAAATTTTCCTCCTATCTCGGAAATTTATGGACACATGTTGCGGCATCTTAACCACTGTTCCCCAAAAATTAGTGAACTCATTCCCTTCATACCCCACAGGTTGTCCAGTCTCATCGAAGTTAACCATAAGTTAAAATGCAATTACACAAGAGCATCATCATACATATACAAGTTACTTAAAGTTAATGCAAAGAAAGGGAATAAGTCAATTACCGTAAAACCGATTACAAACATTTTTACTCGCCTTTTCTTTATATCAAGCTTTAAGAAGCTTTTTTAACTATCAACGGTAAGAAATAAGAAAAGCAAGTGTAAATTTCATTTTGGATCCTAATCTTACTGAAACATGTGCAGATACTACACATGCTCCACAGAGTTTACCCTGAAGCCTCAGCCATTTCACAAAAAACTCAGAACCTATGGAAATATGTCACAAACAGAAACTTTACGAATGGGGAGAAGTATAGAAACATAAATCATATGCTATCCAAAGATATTGTAATATCACATGTAGAATGTAAGTATACAAAAACTTTACATCTAAGGCATAAAAACTTTACTACTCGGTAGCTAATTCAAAATCACATTGGTAACTAGAAATATAGAAATATATGGAATGTTGACTTTAGTAACTAACTATTGAGAGGATTATTAGAAATACATTGGCAGCAGACAAATAATATGTAACAAACGCTAGTTATTAATAATGGATGTCATAGAGAAACCTTCTAAAACCCCAAGAGCCACTAGCATTCTATATGCCAACCCCTTTTAAAGTAGATACAAATTAGAATAACATATGCCCTGTGTCCAAACTGCATCTTCGAGTGCCAATATGGTCTGTTAATGATGCTTCGTATTTTGGAGTCTATCTTGAACCATTAAATCTCTACTATACCTATATGTGACTCATTATTTGTTTAATCTTCTGTGTAGACTTGATATTGGAGTTGTAAAAGGCAAACAAAGTGGCATGGATGATGCAGTTGGTCAACATATGGTTTGAAGCACATGTGACTACTGAGATCGAAAAGTACAAAACGCTAATGTGACTACTTATTTTGTAAAAGCACATATGACTACTTATGGTTTGAACGGCAAACGCTAAATGCTAATAAGGTCACATATGGTTTGAAGCACATTTGACTACTTAATTTGTAAAAGCACATATAACTACTTATGGTTTGAACGCCAAACGCTAAATGCTAATAAGGTCACATATGCTACTTATGACTACTTTTAAATGCATATGTGTTTTAACCAGCCGAAAAGCACATATGGTTTGAAGCACATGTGACTACTTATTTTGTAAAAGCAATCAACGCACATGTTAAGAAATTAATCATTCCGTAAACAAAATGCTTAACGCTTAACACTTATTGCCAAACTATCTTTCAATTTTAAACGCTAAATGCTAAATGCTCCTAAACGCACTTAAACAATACAAATTAATCATCAAAGATTAAACTAACAAATTCAGCTCGAAATACTTCCATTTTTGGGCATAATTGAAATAAGCTCGAATCAGAGATTAAACTAACAAATTCAGCTCAAAATAAGCTCGAATTAAGCGACTATCGGATCGGTGTAAATGAAACCCTAATTAGAAAAATAATACCTTCGGCGACGGTGATATGACCGGAGAAGGTTACCGGAGATGGTGAGATAACCGGGGAATATTACCGGAGATGGTGAGATTACCGGAGAAGATTAATGGCGAGAGTGATATGAAGTGGTGAAATTTAATACTGAGAGTGATATGAATCAATCACAACTTCCAGTGACGGTGATGGTGGTCGGAGGTGAAGGTGTTGACGGTGATGGTGGTCGGAGAGAGAGAGAGAGAGAGAGAGAGAGAGAGAGGGAGGTGAAGGTGTTGTGGATTTTGGCCAGAGAGAGAGAGGGAAGGTTGAAGCTGTTTCGCAGATGTTATGAGCTATAATCACTTTTTGTTTGACTTTTTTAGTTAAAAGACTAAAATGATGTTATATTGACTCTTTTACACTTCAGTCACAAAAGGTTTCAGACACTAAATGGTATTTATTTTGTAGTGAGATAACTGGCCTAGAGAAAGTAAGTCATGAGTACAAATTTTGAAGGGAGAATTGTTTGAAAACCGAAAAGTCTTTTGTGGTTTACTAGGTGACTGTTTGCTTTCCTTCTTTATATATGCATGCACATTGTATCCCTCCAGCTATCTTGTTGTAAATTTGTTTCTAATAAAAGATAATTATTTCTGCAATATGGGTGGATGTTCGATTGACGGTGATCGCGAGCTTACTTCTTCTGCAGCTTTAACTCTTGTTTTAGTTGGCAAGACAGGGAACGGCAAAAGTGCAACAGGAAACAGCATCATTTGGATCAAAGGAATTTGAATCCAAACGCAGCTCATCCGGAGTAACAACTACTTCTGAGTTGTTTACGATCGAACTCGAAGATGGTCGGGTGCTTAATGTTATTGACACTCCAGGTATTGGTATTATAATAAGTTAGTTAATGCTGCTTATAATATTTGTTTCTAGGTTCAGATCAGTTTCTAGCTCTAATGACTAATAAAATAGTATATACAGATGTTTGGTACTGTGTAGTGAAAAATAGGATGTTGATGTTTTATGCAAAACAATCCAATATAATTATATTAAAATAGTTTTCATTATCCCTAAACATTAGGGTTGGAAATGTATTAGTGACATACTCACTCTCAATATACAATGACATGAAAACAGTACATTTTATAAATTTAACGTATGCAGCAAGTTTTTTTGTTGCTGAATATGTTTTACTTTTTGATTGAATAAACCACTCTTTTGTAGGAATGTTTGATTCTTCTTTGGATCCAGAGACTATTGGAGAACAGATTGTGAGATGCCTAAGTATGGCAAAGGATGGACTTAACGCAGTTTTAGTTGTATTCTCTGTTTGCAGCCGCTTTTCAGAGGAGGAAAGTGCTGTAATAAGTAGTTTAGTTGCACTATTTGGAACAAAAATTTATGATTATGTCATAATTGTTTTCACTGGCGGGGATGAACTTGAAGACGATGGAAAGAGTTTGGACGATTTCTTATGTGACAGTCCAGATGCTTTGAAGGTTAAGCTTTTGATGATTTTCGCTGCCTTTTTATATGATTTTGCCATATTTAGGATCTTCATATATATACTCTATAGTGCGTTGTCCTTCGAAGTTTGAGTTTCCTTTTGTTTATCAACAAAAATGTGTGCGTTGATTACTTATGAGGTGAAATTAGGATCTTTAGGTAGAACTTGATCTTGTATTCACACGTACTATACGGAGACGTATGGTGCTGACATTTCTTCTTGTCACATTCAATTGATATAGCTACTTGCTTTTTTATTACTAAACAATCGATTATTATTTTAGGAACTACTTTGCTTTTGTGGAGATCGTCGTGTCCTATTTGATAACAAGACAAAGGATCAAACTAAGAAAGCTGGTCAAGTGCAACAACTTCTGAATTGTGTAAAGACGGTGTTAGAAAAGAATGGCGGGGAACCATATACCAATGAGATGTTTACTGAATTGCAAGTGAGTCTTTCTGCTGTTCATTACCACCCTTTTGCTATTTTAAACTAGACTATTAGTAACAAGATATGTAACGTCAAATTTTCATACTTGGCAGAAGAAGCACAAGGAACTTCAAGAACAAACAGAAAAAATTCAAGCTTTGAAGCTGACAAAGGAATTCACCCAACAAGATATGCTAATGCTGATAGAACAGATGCGACACAATCATTTAAAGCTGATAATCGAAATGGTATCCTAACACTAAATTAAATTTGATTATTTTTGCATATTCTTAATGAAGAACGGTGTGTATAAATAACTTATGTCTTACCAACTACTGATTTTTTAGTGTCAGATGGATTTGCTGATAAAAATTATCAGGGAAAGGGTTCTATATATCTTTTTTGATATTTTTATTATTTATCTTGAATCAAATATAGTACTCCAGTTTTAGTTAATCATAACTGCGGTAAGGGGCTTTGGTACAAAATAATTAATATGTGCATTTACCCGTTTTAGTAAAATATATGCGCTATTAACAGAGGGGCCTTGTGTTTCACTTCAACCACCAGGTAACTACCTGGTGGCTTGACGAAGTTAATTTGCTGAGTTTTTACTTTTTAGACATGACATTTTGTTGATTAATCTACTTCTTTTGTTATTTAATACTCCTAGACTGTGTATAATTTAGCAGCATACTTTTTTGTGTCATTTTAGTAATTAAATGTAGGCAACAGTTTTACGTATAGTAGTTGCCTGACGACTATGTTGGGATTTTAGAAGCAGTTAACCAGTAACCTCTACGAGTACGCATCGGATAAGGATCTAGTTAATGCAATTATGTTAAACACGTATTTAATAAACAAATAATTAATACAATATTAATTAATTAAAAGGGATAAAAGAAACCCTAACCTTGCTTGGCAATTGATCTCTATTAACGGAACAAGAAACCAATACGAAACCTTAAGTATCTAAAATAGATACCTCAAAGAGTATCACACACAAACCCGATTCACGTATACGTTCGATATATGGCTAGTCGAGAACGTAATAATAAAACCCAATCAACAACTTGACACTTGAATAATACACTAACAGGTAAAACTCAAGAACCTGCTTGCAATCTGCTCGTGTACCAAATTAACAGCCTAAACTGTTTTTCCACTCTACCCGATATCGGATGAACACATTCGAGATCCTCCCTTTTCTGTCTGAGATTTGTATCACGACCAGAAACCAAACTCCACCCTTTTGCTGCTGTTCGAGAGCAAGGAACCAGCAATAACCAATCAATTAATCTCTAGTACTCTTGGATCAATTGTGATGCAAGTTTAGAAGTCCAACAAGAAACCAAAATCCTAGTTCGACTTATAAGTAAATCGACTAAGATATAAGCTGGAACTTTGGATCAGTTTTGGTAGTTTTAAGGTATATATAAATCACATGTTATTGGATGCATGTGTATGCATGTGATTTCTGACTTTAAGGGATATCATATATTCGTATGTTACATAACAGAGATGTGTAGAATGCGTTTGGTTTTTATATAACAAAAACACACACCCCTTTGTCTTGGGTTTTTTCTTGATGGACAAGCAACAAGCCCAAGCCAATCCCTTGCATGCCCGACCGGTTGGAACCCAAGGCCCAAGGCAGTCCAATATACGACCCAAATAAAGAATGGATCAAGTCCATGGATCGTACAATGAAACGGGTCAAGCTCATGCATATATATCGGGTTATATATTCAAGTATAATTACGTTCGACACGTATACTCGTGTTTATCGTGTGTGCCCCCATCGGCTCACACACTTCTAGTCGTTTTGAGTGTTTTTAACTCCCACAAACCAACAGCTCCCACTTGGGAGTTGGTGTGTCGAATGGCACACAAAACTAACGACGGAAACGCCTAGCAAACGCTCTCACTCGCTTTTTAACTAAAAGTGTCTGAGAGAATAGTTTCGTAAAAGTTTCTCAGTAGCATGGTCATTCAATGTCTTGCTCTAATCATCATTTGTTATAGATACCGTTAAACCATGGATTATGGATCTCAAATCATTCCATATAGTTTAACCATTTAGAATCTCGTTATAGAATTTAATTAGATATACCAAATGTAATCAAGTATCATCTTGCATTACCCTTTGGGTTCGGCCGAACAATTATCTTATTAATTCTGGAGAGGCGCCATGGTATCTTTCTGCACATATCAAGTGGAGTAACAAATCCTTTATTGACTACAAGTGTTGTGGATGCTGCTTCACATCACTCCAAATATAGCTTTTATAACTACCTTGTTCGGATAGCGTTTTGCGTATACTTACAAAAAATGATATCCACACATACATGAACTTGCTTGTATCTCAAGTCTAAGGATGAAGATAACAAACCATTTTCAATATTTTACTTATGACAAGGATCCAAAAGTAAATGTTTGAAAGTTGGGGAATCCAATATGCATCTCTAGTGAATACATATGAGTTTGGTGGGAACAATCCGAATTCTCGTTAGAATTATAACCAACACTCACATTTGCCTTATCATAACAATATTCCCATATCGTTAACCGACAATGGATATATTTAGAATAATAAAATTACTCAAGGATTAAACATGCAAATATAGGATAACAATTATTATATGAATGAATAACAAATACCAAGTATCTTTATTCATCATAAAGTAAAATTGTCTATCAATCCCAATTATCCAAATACTAAAACAGATATGCATGAAACTCATTTAGTAAGTTGAAGCCTAATGTTTCCAACATTACCAACCTTTCTTTTACAAGAAAAACTAAATAGTCATCTGAGTAAACTTTCCGAATACTTGTTTCAAATATCACATATAGTGAGTGATTTGAAATATAAGATGAGTGTCTTATCTCATATGCTCATACTATTGAAAGAATTATAGTATGGAGATGTCGTCTTACCTTGCATGAGGTAGTAAAAGTCAACAACACACTGACAGTCATCTTTACAGTTTCTAAAAGTGTAAAGTATTCTCATTCATTAATGTGTAATGCAACAATGCTCTATGTTGAGCATAGCTAGTTAGCAGATTTATCATAAATGATAAAATCCTACTACAACTAGTATTAATAATCCTCTAGCATCATTTGTACTTATACAACACTATGCTTTATAATTCGCAAACATTTATAAAACAATAATCTAAACACTCTCAATTAGATATTGTTGTTGTCAGCTCATTTTGTTCTTGTACAAAAGCAACAACTAGTCTTATACACAATATAATATATACGTGATGAATCCTTAGTTTAAAAACACAAGGTTTCCATCCATGTAAATTATTCCAAGTGAAATATATCATTGAAGACTTGCTTGAATAATATATTACATTTGTGTTATACTTTATTTTCCGCATTTGTTTATTCCATATAAACTTCTATTCCAAGGTTGTTTGTTTTATTCCCTAAATTTCAAGTGAAGTTTCATTCCAAGCTTAAGGATCAATATCTAGCTTAAATATAATGATATCTTCAACATGTAAATTTTAAGGAAAAACACATTGCTCCCACTCAATGTCAGATGTACTCAAGAGTTATCTTAATTCAATTAGAATCATATTGTAATTAAATTCAAGCTCTCAGCTCTTAGATGCATGATCCAATCCAAAACATGGATTGCTCAAATTTTGTATACTTCATAAAGATAATATAGATTCATAACCCTTTTGATTACACACCGTCCTCGCAAAAGGTAATCATAAAGAAAGAGTTATAACATCTAATTGTCATATTCAACATACAAATCACATGTATGACAATTAAATATCTTTATATAGTTAATGCGTGTATTATATAAAAGAATTTAATCACAGTCAATTGCTTAAGTATGATTAAAAACTTCTTATTAAATGCCAAACATTAATATGTATACAATTTTGTCCTTGTGAGTCATTCTTCAAAAGAAACTCATTCCAACCTCATAGGTTAACTGTTAGGCGAAATAACAATCAAGCTCAAAACTCGATTTGCCTTTTAAGTACTGCATCTTGTCATTCATAGTTCTAAAATATTTATCAGATTCAAGATGTGATAATATATTTTAATAGTTAGCTGATTTACAATAATCTTCTAACTTATATCCCTCAGCATTGATATACAATATCATTTAAGTGATGAGGCATCCTTTCGGATTTATGAATGAGAGTATCATTATACTTCGGTCAAACGTTAGTATGACATTAACAAGTAGATTTTAGAAGGTTAAGTATTTTGTTCTCAAAAACTTTGAGATATGTGTATACTCCCACTTACTTTTGTAAGTAGAGACAATTATCTAAATACTAAGTATTTAAGCAACAATAAATTTGTCCTTTATGGAGAACCACAAAATACATTTTAAGTTCTCATCTCAAGATTTATTAATTAAATGCTTCATAAGATTTTAACAAATTCAGAACTTAAATCAAGACATTATGGAATTCCTTCCAACAACTCAAATTAGGGTTTATAGAAAAACTCTAATTTAGTATCACTCTTTAACCAAAAGTTCTAACAACAGTTTTTGTGTTTCGTCAAGCTAGGAAGAACACCAAAACTTCAATCTTCAAGCTAGGAAGTGTAGAAAAATCAAAAATCCAAAAGGGTTTATGATTCAATTGGTTTTAGTGGTAAAACCTCAAATCCCTAATGAATTAGGGTTTTCAGTTATAGGTTGTCTTGAATACCTTCTAGGTTTGAACTCTATTGAGTGTATCCATGACACATGCAATTTTCTAACCTTGATATGTATTGGAGGTAGAGCAATTAAAGCTATCAGGAACCAAACAATATGAATAAGGTTTGATCCAACACATTAGACATACCATAATGAAGTGGTATCCTATGAGTTATTAGAATTGTGAAACTATATCAGAATTCTATAGATAACTTAATTCTCTTTGGACCAAATACTTGTCAATTGGGTCGAGCCAAATTGCATATAAAGTATTTACGAACCAAGTGCATGCAATGATGTATATTCATTGAACAATACAAGAACCTTATGTTCACGTGTTCACAAGAAGACATAATTGTTCAAGTATTATATGTTCATGTGTTTACAAGAAAACATAACATGTCAATAATACATTATAAGTCTTTGAATAATTCAAAGGCCTTATGTTTATGTGTTAACTAGAAGACATAACACTTTTACTATATATACTTTATGTTATAAGTCATTAAATAATTCAAGGACTTTATAATTATATCTTAACATGTAAGCATAATTAAACTAACAAAAGTAATCATGAGCGCAAACTCTTGAGTTCTATAGTAATTTCAAGTTAATTTTATACTTCATAATTATGATCATTATCATATAACCATAATTATGTTGACTAAAAAATGTAGTGAAATGTTGAAGTATCTTTACTTTATATCATGACATTTGAATGTAGTAGGGCAACAAACATCTAGCGTGTTCAAGTCCTAGTAAAATCATTATTAGAATGTAGTAGGGCAATAAACATCTCATGTGTTTAAGTCCTAGTAGAATTCTTATTTACATGTAGTAGGGCATTAAACATCTAACGTGTTTAAGTCCTAGTAGAATTATTAGTTTCCTTTACCTTGCGGTCAAGAGATACCAATAATGTTGTTGTTCCTTGCACACAATTTGAGATTTCTCCCACTTGTGAAAGGTACAACATCATATTATGAATACAAACAACACGTGATTGATTGTTCAAATGATTAATGTCATATATACCATAAGTAGTTTAGAACCATAACCTGTAATAAGGAATTGTGGGTTATTATTCTATAGATAACCTTCAGAAGCAACAACGGAAGGCAAGCGTGTTATCTTATAAAATAAAATGCAATTTTCCTTTAAGCAATGGTTGTTCATATTCGGAAAGTAATGGATTATTTCAAAGCAAGTTTGAAATGATATTGGTGACTAACAAGAAATAAATCCCGCAGCTCCCACTGAAATTGACAACATTACATGAATGATATTTCAGTAATAAAATGCAACTTCTCCCACTGGATTTGTCAACATTGTAAGTGTTACATTTCCAGTAGAAAACATATAGCAGTTTTACATACTTTGCTATTCCCTTCAATTGCCTACGAGTAGCATGTACTTAGGTATTGAGCAAAGTATATGAAGTTCTACTTATGTAGACAATGGACTAGCCATTCTTTCATTCAATTAACTTGAATCTTTAGCATGCAATTCCTCCTTTATCGTCTACAAAGCCCCAAGGGTATTTAGCACTTTAGGAATAAAAAGAGTCCAAGAAGATTACCTATCAAATATGCCAGTAATTCCTTTACTCTTTGCGGTTTAAACTCATACATCGTGACAAGTGCAGGATGTTATTTATTTTGGTAGCTCTAAACACAATGTTTCCAGTTACACAAAATATTCTATCTTTCAATTAACTCTAGACCACGAAAAGGGTAATGAAAGATCATATAAGAGTTTATCAATTTTGGAATCCTATCTTAGTTTGTCAACTAAGGAGAAAAGATAGGAATAAGTCTCACTCTTCTTACTAGGAAAAGAGACTAAGTTTGTCTTTCAAAGAAAAACAAATTTGTTTACGAATTATGTTGCAATAACACAATTAATCACAACATAAAAAGTTCAAATCTAGTATTTTCGATAATTACATTCTTAAAAGAATTAACTACCCAATTAATTACTAATTAAGACTAAGATCCATCTTGCAACCCCATTTAATTACCATAGGTCTGACCAGTGTATAAAAAATAGGACAAGAGGTAAGCGACGATCGTTAATTGCAAAATGCAACTCTTAGATTTATGAGACTGTTTAAGGCATTAGTATCAAGTAATAATGTCAAAAGCATGTTTAGTTCTCATCTTATGCCTCGGGTCCGAGGTCTGACCAAGTTAACTCGATATAAGTCGACCAAGTATGAACGTGTAAAAATAACCAGAGGTCTGACCAGTGAGAAATAATTACCATTGGTTGGAAAGGCCCTTAGGTCTGACCAGAGAAGTCAATCCAAGTGCACGTGTTCATAGTTGGATGGCATAGACTTAAAATTAAAAATAGGTATGCACATATAAATGTGGTAAAAGTCGTGTACAAAGAAGCATGCAAAACAACTTTGTAACACTAGTTTTAAAAACTTTGGTAATGACACTGTAGTGATCATCATGGTTCACGGTAGCTCCAATCGAACGCCCAGGGAGGCAAGAGGACCATGTAAGCGATGAAGCATGCAAACCTTAGACATCCTTTCAGTGAGACTGTGCTCACTTCTTTAAACCCCCTTTCTAGTTTGTTCTAGTGGGTGAGCCGTACATCCCAAGTGTCCATAGCGTCTAGTTTTTAAATTCTTGAAAACGTGTTTCATATATTAGGTCACTTTATTTTACAAAAACAATTTTCCACGAATCAAATAGCAGGTCACAATGAGCATGGTATTTAGGCGTGTAAATAAAGACCAATATTGATGTTATGGTTACAATATGTATTATTCCATATTGCATACAATTAGGTGTCAAAGCAAGTAATAATGCACATATAGGAATCACAAACATATAAGCATAAACATCAATATATAACCACATATTGTTCCGAGTTCTCTTGCGAGTCTTCCCCAAACGGAGAACCATAAGACCGTCACTAGGATACAATACCTAGATCGCCCCATACATCGCAAAAGCAATTGAGTGGGTCTTGTGGCCGGAAAACACATAAAACATGGCAATCTCAATTAACAAGTAATTACGCAATTTTATGTATTTATAAACCAATATGTAATTCTAATTATCATAATAATTCTAATTAACAATTAATAAATACAAATTAACTTTTAATTCTAATTAGCAAGTAATTTTAATTTAATATGTAATTCTTAATTAACAATTTAATTTTAATTAACAAGGTAATTATAATTAACATGTAAATTAAATTATAATTAACAAGTAATTCCAATTAACAAATTAATTCTAATTATCAATATAATTTAATTTTTGTGTGACTAGTTATTTTTTATTAAAAATTTTGACAAGTATTGCATATAGTTGTCAAAACAAAATAAAACGTCGTCATATTTTACGTTTAAATTAGGGTTCATGCACCTTTTAAACATGTTTATTATAAGAAACGTGTACCCATAATCGCAAAAACGAGATGGCTCGTGATGCCACTATTGGGATTTTAAGAAGCAGTTAACCATAACCTCTACGAGTACGCAGCGGATAAGGATCTAGTTAATGCAATTATGTTAAGCACGTATTTAATAAACAAATAATTAATACAATATTAATTAATTAAAAGGGATAAAAGAAACCCTAACCTTGCTTGGCAATTGATCTCTATTAACGGAACAAGAAACCAATACGAAACCTTAAGTATCTAAAATAGATACCTCAAAGAGTATCACACACAAACCCGATTCACGTATACGTTCGATATATGGCTAGTCGAGAACGTAATAATAAAACCCAATCAACAACTTGACACTTGAATAATACACTAACAGGTAAAACTCAAGAACCTGCTTGCAATCTGCTCGTGTACCAAATTAACAATGCCTAAACTGTTTTCCACTCTACCCGATATCGGATGAACACATTCGAGATCCTCCCTTTTCTGTCTGAGATTTGTATCACGACCAGAAACCAAACTCCACCCTTTTTTGCTGCGTTCGAGAGCAAGGAACCAGCAATAACCAATCAATGAATCTCTAGTACTCTTGGATCAATTGTGATGCAAGTTTAGAATTCCAACAAGAAACCAAAATCCTAGTTCGACTTATAAGTAAATCGACTAAGATATAAGCTGGAACTTTGGATCAGTTTTGGTAGTTTTAAGGTATATATAAATCACATGTTATTGGATGCATGTGTATGCATGTGATTTCTGACTTTAAGGGATATCATATATTCGTATGTTACATAACAGAGATGTGTAGAATGCGTTTGGTTTTAATAGCAAAACACACATCCCTTTGTCTTGGGTTTTTTCTTGATTGACAAGCAACAAGCCCAAGCCAATCCCTTGCATGCCCGACCGGTTGGAACCCAAGGCCCAAGGCAGTCCAATATACGACCCAAATAAAGAATGGATCAAGTCCATGGATCGTACAATGAAACGGGTCAAGCTCATGCATATATATCGGGTTATATATTCAAGTATAATTACGTTCGACACGTATACTCGTGTTTATCGTGTGTGCCTCCATCGGCTCACACACTTCTAGTCGTTTTGAGTGTTTTTAACTCCCACAAACCAACAGACTAGAATGAATACAAAACCTTTTTTAACTGACCCAATGTAATTGACTAGTGACTAATACAGTAATATGAGACAACAGTTAAATTTGAGTGTTTTGGTGTTATATGATAAAACCCTTGAAATAATTTATGAATTATTAATGGGTCATACTATTAATACCCTTATGATGTCAAATCATAGGGAATATTCTTTTTGTCTCTCACTTTTTCAGACAGACAGTTGTTGGTCTTGTTCAGATTTACAGCTTTTGCGTTTGACGTATTAAACTTTATATTTACTGTTCCGCATTTTCAGGTTTATAGCTTTTTGATATAAACAAAATTATAAAAATAAAAAAAAATAAAAAAAAAAACAAAAAATATAAGGGGGGTATATCTAAAAATATAGCCCCCATATGAATAACCCCTGCCTTATTAATATGCATCAGTTGTTAATTTGTGTGTTAATTAGTAGCTGCTCCTCAGTATACAGTAATATCAAAGTTTTTATGTCATGTCAATTTATATTTGAAATATTAAACGACGGTTATTGGTCCATAGTTTGAGTCGAAATTCAAGGAGATACAGTTGAAGCTTGAGAAACTATTGGAAGAGGAGAAGGCTGCTAGGGTAAAGGCTGAATGTAATGCTAAAGAGGAGCAAAAGAAATCCAAGGAGGAAATAGAAAAGTTGAAAAAAAAAGCTTAAAGAAGCCAAGGAAGCCAAAGAAGCCACGGAAGCCAAAGAAGCAAAAGAAGCCAAGGACAATGAGGCCAAGAAAGCTGGAAAAGCCTGGTACGAATGCGTTATTTTGTGATTCAAGAAGACGATCAAACATGTTTAGGACGAGAAAACCGTGTATTTTGTACGTTACCAGCCTTATTATAAGAACGGTTATGACAAGCACAGGAACATGATGCATCGCAAAGCACATATATCATGCTTAACTGATTGAATAATTTGATTCTCATTTTGTAGTATTTGACATGGTGGTGGCCGGAGGAGACTTGTTTAAGCACCACTTAATGTTATTTGCACCATCGATTTGGTTTTTGTTGTTATTGATCATATTATCGTTCTCATTATTAGTCCGTGCAAAATTATCAGTTGACGGTTGTGCATGGACTTTTGAGTAGTGATACCATATGGAGTTTTAGCCCAATAGCTAAAGCGCATACGACCATAGTACACAAAAAACACTGGTGCCCTACCATTAGTCCAACTGAGTTTTTCAACCTCCTTTTTCCACTTTTTGAAAAAATCTTTTTATATAATAGATGAAACTATTAAATTTTGATAAAACGAATGTATAAATTAAGTCCAACATAATGGTTTTTTAACACATGACATGCTATTATATGAAAATGAGACCATCAAAAATTAAAAACAAAGGAGTACTATAGATGACTGGCCTATATAAAATAAGTCATGAGTACAAATTTTGGTTACAGAAAAGTCTTTTGTGGTTTACTAGGTGACTGTTTGCTTTCCTGCTTTATATATGCATGCACATTGTAGACCTCCAGTTATCTTGTTGTAAATTTGCTTCTGATGAAAGATAATTATTTCTGCACTATGGGTGGATGTTCGATTGACACGGTGATCGCGAGCTTACTTCTGCAGCTTTAACTCTTGTTTTAGTTGGCAAGACAGGGAAAGGCAAAAGTGCAACAGGAAATAGCATCATTGGATCAAGAGAATTTGAATCAAAACGAAGCTCATCCGGAGTAACAACTACTTCTGAGTTGTCTACGATTGAACTCGAAGATGGTGGGTGCTTAATGTTATTGTCACGTTGGATCGGTTTTAAAAATGATCTTGGTGTATGTGTGTGCGTATAACATCCTATATACTTGGTTAAATCAATGGTCATGAGTTTTGGTTCACAAATGAATTGTAGGAAAGTGTTGGTTTTAAAATTATAGACGTGAGTTAGGATCGAACTCGAAACTACGGGATTGCACACTTTACGTATGAGAATTAAAGTTAATAATTAAATGTAATAGTTATATTTATTTATTAATTAAACGAAATAAATAACGGACGTTAAGTGATTAGTTGTAATAGACTAACGGTCGTTAAATGTAATTGGAAAAGGACTAAGTTGTAAATATTGGGAAGGTTCCGGAATCCCCATGTGGGATGTCTAACCGATCGGCCAAGAGGGACAAACCCAACCCAACTACAACTCAAACTTGTTCACCAAGTTAGTTTGGGTATAAATACAAAACCAAGTGTGTTTGTAATTTATCTCTTGTACTCATTAAGCTAAACCTAAAATTTGTTTGTGTGTGTTTTGCTTAAATCGATCATCCACCACCTTGTGGGTGTCGATCCTCAACTTTTTCCAACTCAAGTTATTTTGTTTGATTAAAACTAGCATTGCTTTAATTTGGTATAGTAGGTGTGTACAAGTAAGGTACGCATATTCTTGTTTATGTTAATTAATTATTCATTAATAAATCTTATACGCTTCCGCATGTGTACTTTGATGTTTTGTGATTATTTATTGATTGTCATGTTATATAATTCCAACAGTTGCATCACGAGTCATTGGTTTTAATGAGTAATTAATTACTAAACGCGTAAAAAACGAATAATTGTATGTTGTTTGATATGGTTAATCTAGGATTTGCTTTATTGTTTTTTATGGGTCGAATTTTTTTAATCATATGGGGCGTACCCCAATTTTTTTATTGTCGACACATTAAAAAAAAATTTAGGGTTTGAAAATTGTTTGCTAACCGTATCGAAACCTAAAATTAATATATATGTTACGTGATTAATTCATGAATAATATGTTATGTGACATGGAATTTTAATATGCGATCTTGTGACTATTTGTATAATTGTTATGATATATCCATGATGATACATGCATGTTTGTCATGGATAGTTGCTTGTATATTGTTTAATTGTTAATATATTTTTAACACATGTTTATTTACGATAAATCTTGAATTGGGGAAGACTCCAATTATATATATATTAATGAATCAATTATGTGCAATGTGGTATATTATTAATTATGGGTATACGCAATCGATTCATCGATGTATGTGGCTCACTTTCAATTGAGAGAGTGAAAGCCCTAATTAATATATACATTAATTTAACCTAGACATTGATTATTAATAGAGTTTTATCGAATAAGTTGCATGTGACTACTTGTTTACACGTATTAAATTGTTTATTATGTGCGTATTGTTTTTTAGTTGTTTATTTTTTATTTGTTTACTTGTTTGTTTATTATGTGCGACATTTTAAGCAAAGGGTAATTTTGAATAGAAAATAATACGGACTAAACAATGGTGAAATTTGATTTGTTTTTGAAGAGTTAAGTTTTCAATAGTTTAATTGATTGATGATTTTGGTACAAAAAGTGAGAACGGCTCATCCAATTTGACGGACTGTGTGGGAAGTACTAGGAGGGGAACACATTAAATTGTGGCCCTAAAGAGGGAGGTTATTGCTTCAGCGCTGACTAAACTCTCCGCTTGCTTGCGAGTCAAATTGGAGTTACCAAGTAAGCTATGCATACAAAATCATCTTAATGGCGAATTAGTTTTAATTCCATGCGCCACTTTGGTGGTAATTACCCGAAACACTAAGTGTTTACACTTATGCAAAAGTACGGTATAATGGACGATAATTAACGCTAAATTCCTTGATTGGTGAACCCAATACCTCAATCAAAACTTTGATAATTTGATCTTTATGAATTGGTAATAAATTTTTTTTTTATTTATTAAATTTATGCTACAAGATGAATTCATGA
The DNA here is from genome assembly GCA_910596185.1 of Chrysanthemum makinoi. NCBI lineage: Eukaryota > Viridiplantae > Streptophyta > Magnoliopsida > Asterales > Asteraceae > Chrysanthemum > Chrysanthemum makinoi. Next base: position 291,045,633 of record OU343222.1, on the reverse strand, counting down.
CATCTTTGTACATATTTAATTTGACCACATAAAATCAAAACTAGTACCCTTATAAATTAAGTTATGTGCCATCTAATTAAAAGGAACACTTGAAGTTGCAATTTACGTCATGACAGTACTTGGTGAGATTGTGATGGAGAGGTAAATATCTATGTAAAGTCAGACCTTACATGGACATATTTGCAGTTCTTTAAGTTAGACACTTAAGTTGAGTAGGAAGTGAGAACTGGACTCATGGCATAAGATGGGATGAAACATGTTTATATTTGCAATAGCGTTGGAAAATATAAATCCCATAATGGTCTAGGAGTTGGAAATTTTTTGCCAATTAGTGTTTGACAGATTACCTTATTATATGATTTCGTTACTAGCAGATCAACTGATGTAATGAACCTATGATAATTTGGATCCTAGTTTTCGAGAAAATTATATGGTTATATGTTTATTACCGTTGGGTATATTTTATTTTCTTGAAAAGTTGTATTATCGAAAATACTAATACTTGAACTTTTTTCTGTAGAAATGGCTCAAAACAACGATAACACTAACACTGCACTAAGTTCTGCGTTCAAAAGCTTTTTTGATCGAGAAAAGTTGATTGGCTCTAAAAATTTCAATGATTGGCACCGCTCTTTGAGAATTGTCTGTAGAGTTGCTGACCGATTGAATTATCTGTACTCGCCTTGTCCTGCTGAACCAACACCTGACGCTCCTCAAGCGGAAAAGGATGCTTGGAAAATTGAGTATAAGCGTCATAACGATGTAGCTTGTCTAATGTTGGGAACGATGGAACCTGCTCTCCAAAAGCAGTTCGAAAACTACTTCCCATTTAACATGCTCAATGAACTTCGAACTATGTTTGAGAAACCAGCTGCTGTCGAGATTTATGACTTGATCGATGCATTAACAGCTGCAAGCGTGGAGAGGGTAAACCGTAAGTGCTCATGTACCGAAATGAAAAGTTACATGGACCAATTAAGGGCACTTGGAAAGACTTATGAAGATGACAAGGCCGTGAACTTGATCACATGTGATCCCTTAACAAGGATTTCAATGGTTTTGTTCGAACTTCAATATGCCACTGCTGGGAAGACCATCGACCTACACGCATTGCTAATTGACTATGAGAAAGGGTTACCTCGTGAAGGCTCCTACTCCCCGGTACTTGCTATTCCGGGTGGAAGGATAAATAAGCCAAAACAAGTAAACGCGAACAACAAGAAGGTGAAGGGAAAAGGGAAAGTTGATAAAGGTAAAAAGGTTATGGCCTATCAACCAGAACCCAAGAAGTATCCTACACCTAGGAAGGAAAATCCTAAAAAGGATCAAGCATGCCACCACTGCAAGGTCGTTGGGCATTGGAAGAGAAACTGTGCTCTCTATCTTAATGAATTGCGGGCAAATAAGATGAAGTACGACGGGTCCTCGGGCGCCGGTCCTTCAGGTAATTTATTTGTCATTGAATTATTTACTCTAAATCATAAAAATTCCTGGGTATATGATACTGGATGTGGTATTCACATTTGTAATACACTGCAGGGGTTTAGAGTGGAAAGGAAGCTAGCCTATGGGGAGCAATATCTGCACGTGAGAAATGGCGCACATGCAGCTGTTGAAGCCATAGGAACGTTTAGTTTAGTATTGCCTTCGGCTTAGTATCGTATTGAACAATTGTCATTACGCACCTTCTATAATTAAAGGTGTTGTTTCCTTTTCAGTTTTGTTGGATGATGGTTTTACTCATACTATTTCACGTAATGGAATTTATGTTTCTTTAAATGGTGTATTTTATTTTAATGCGATTACTGTGAATGGTGTGTTTGAAATTGATGTGATTGGAAATGAATCTAACAAATATAATAATTCGATGTTTAGCATCAATAAGAAAATAAAGTTGGACTTGAATTCTTATCTTTGGCATTGTAGACTTGCTCATATAGGCAAGGCTCGCATGCATAAGCTGCAACAAGAAGGGCTTTTGCAAAATATCAATGATGAATCATTTGATAAATGTGAGTCATGCATATCTGGGAAGAGGACGAAGAAACCTTTTCATAGCAATATGGAGAGGGCTTCTGATCTACTTGGTCTTATTCATACTGATGTATGTGGACCACTTAGACATGTGTCAAAGAGAGGTGCTAGCTACTTCTTAACCTTTACTGATGATTTCAACCGTTACGGTTATGTTTATTTACTTAAGCATAAACATGAGGTGTTTGAAACATTTAAGGTTTTCAAAGCGGAAGTAGAACTGCAATTGGGAAAGAAGATTAAAGCTCTTCGATCCGATAAAGGAGGTGAGTATCTAAGCCAAGAGTTTAAAGATTACTTAGCTGAGAATGAAATTGTCCAGAATCTCACTTCTCCATATACTCCACAACAAAATGGTGTATCTGAGAGAAGAAATCATACATTGTTGGACATGATACGATCTATGTTTAATCTTACTACTCTACCTTTATCCTTTTGGGATTATGCTTTAGAATCAGCTGTTCGCATTCTAAATATGGTTCCCACAAAGAAGGTTGATAAGACACCATATGAAATATGGCATGGTAAAGCTCCTAACCTGTCTTATTTAAAGGTCTGGGGTTGCGAGGCGTATGTTAGACGTGACTCAGCAGATAAACTCCAACAAAGATATGTAAAGTGTATCTTCGTAGGATACCCTAAGGAAACTATGGGTTACTACTTTTACTATCCAACTGAAAATAAAGTAATGGTTGCTAGGTATGGAGATTTTCTTGAAAATGATCTCGTATCTCAAGAATTCAGTGGGAGAGTTTATGATCTGGAAGATGATCATGAAGATGCATTACCTTCTGAAAAAACTAACGTACTTCGGTAGAACCTCGAGATAGTCTGGGTCCTCCACCAGAAGTTGAAGTGATTCCCGTTCGTAGATCCGTAAGGTCTACGCGTGCACCTGAACGTCTATGTCTTACCGTAGAGGTTGAGGAAACTATGTTAGGAGATCTTGGAGAGCCTACTAGTTATAAAGCTGCCATGGCAAGTCCAGTAAAGGAAAAATGGTAAGTTGCAATGAATGGGGAAATGCAATCCATGAGAGAAAATGAAGTCTGGGAAGAGGTCGACTTACCTCCAAATGCCACGGTGGTTGGAAGTAAGTGGCTCTATAAAATTAAGACTGACATGGATGGCAATATACACGTCTATAAAGCTTGTCTAGTTGCAAGGTTTTACTCAAACTTATGGCATAGATTACGAGGAGACCTTTTCTCCTGTAGCGGACATTAGAGCTATTAGAATTATCATAGCTATAGCAGGTAAGTATATGACTATGAGATATGGCCGATGGATGTCAAAACCGCCTTCTTGAATGGTCGCTTAGATGAAGACATCTATATGAAGCAACCTGAGGGGTTCGTGAATCCACAATTTCCAAACCGTGCATGCAAACTTCAAAGGTCCATTTATGGATTGAAGCAAACATCTAGGCAATGGAATAAGAGATTTGATGAAGAAATCAAAAGGTATGGATTTATTCAAAATCTTAATGAGCCATGTGTATATCACAAAGTTAGTGGGAGTGATGTAATTTTCCTTATCCTTTATGTCGATAACATATTAATTATGGGAAAAGACATTCCAATTTTGCAAAATGTTAAGGCATATCTTGGGAAGTGTTTTTCCATGAAGGATTTAGGAGAAGCTGCATACATTATGGGAATCAAGATCTACTGAGATAGGTCAAATCGGCTAATTGGTTTAAGTCAAAGCGCTTACATTGATAAAATATTGAAGAGATTCAATATGCAAAATTCCAAGAAAGGATATTTGCCGATGGAAGTAAAGCATGGCTTATGTAGCGATATGTGTGCTTCAACACCTGCTGAGGTGGCACGCATGCAGAAAGTTCCTTATGCTTCGGGAGTAGGATCTATTATGTATGTTGTAAGATGCACAAGGCCGATGTGGCGTTCGCTCCGAACATGACTAGTCGATATCAACGAATCTGGGTGAACTTCATCGACTTCTGTTAAACATATTCTAAAGTATCTTAGGAATACGAAAGATATGTTTTCAATGTATGGTGGAAATCCGCACACCGAACTTGGTGTTACAGGTTACCGTGATGCGTCCTGGCAATGTGATAAAGATGATACGAAGTCTCAGACGGGTTATGTCTTTGTTATCAATGGAGGAGCAATTGACTGGAAGAGCAAGAAGCAGAGTACTATTGTGATGTACCTGTGAAGCTTCGAATACATAGCTGATTCGGAAGATGCAATGGAGGTTTTGGATTAGCAAATTCATTTCAGTGGCTTGGTGTTATGCCTTCAATTGAATCGCCTATTGATATGTATTGTGACAATTCTGCTGCAATCATATTTTCCAATGAACCTGGAGTCATGAAGGGCACCGCACATTTTCTACGGAAGTATCATTATGTTCTGAACAAGTCCGTGAAGGTGAAATTAATCTATTAAAAGTTCACACAGATGATAACTTAGCTGATCCTTTCACTAAGGCTTTAGCTAAAGACAAGCTTATTGGACTTGCTAATGGAATTGGACTTCGTTTAGCTAATAGTTTCATGCAAAACTGTGATTAGTATTTGGATAAAGGATATTGTAAAACATTTATTATTTTGATGAAATAAAGTTTTGATTATGTTTATTTTCATTTATAATATTGTTGTCCTATATTTGCATGTTTAATCCATGAGTAACTAAGTTATTCTAAATGTCCGTTGTCGATTAATGATATGGGAGTATCATTAAACTAAGACAAATCTGAGAGATGTGGTAGCATATACTTGAAAGTATATTGATGAGAATGCATACCAATTTCAGATGATATTTAATGAATTAAATATAGGACTTATCCCCACTACATAATTTACTTTGTGGATATTGTTATAAGTAAATTATAAATTGTTATCCTCAGACTTGAGATACCAGATAAGTGTCATGAATGTAGTGCATTTCTGTGGAGCAACTTAACGCTATACGTAACTGGTAGTCATAAGGGTTGTTTTCAGAAATGTTACAAAGTTTGTGGGTTAGTCTCGTAGTCAAGATAGAATTTGTTCCTTCAAATTTATTTGGAGTTTAATACTGCTGGGCCCCTCGTAGGGTTGACAAGATGTTTGTGCGGCCGCACCCAAAATCTCCCCTAAATATGTTTAGAATATTTGGTAATCTTGGTCAATCACTTACAACAAGAAACAAAATAGTTTTATAAAGAATTACTTAATTCCATATCTTTATTTAACGTGGTATTAGAAACAAAAGGATAATAATAATGAGAAATCATTAAAAGGTTTTCCAGGAGCCGTACTCGAGTCGTACTAGAGGCATCGAAGTGTTGCTAGACGCTAACCGATGTGATCACTCTATTAAGATATATCCAAGTGGGAGTTGTTGGTTTTATGGATATAAATTAGTAGACGTGAGTTAGGATCGAACTCGAGACAACGGGATTGCACACTTTACGTATGAGAATTAAAGTTAATAATTAAATGTAATAGTTATATTTATTTATTAATTAAACGAAATGACTAACGGACGTTAAGTAATTAGTTGTAATGGACTAACGGTCATTAAATGTAATTGGAAAAGGACTAAGTTGTAAATATTGGGAAGGTTCCGGAATCCCCATGTGGGATGTCTAACCGATCGGCCAAGAGGGACAAACCCAACCCAACTATAACTCAAACTTGTTCACCAAGTTAGTTTGGGTATAAATACAAAACCAATGGTGTTTGTAATTTATCTCTTGTACTCATTAAGCTAAACCTAAAATTTGTTTGTGTGTGTTTTGCTTAAATCGATCGTCCACCACCTTGTGGGTGTCGATCCTCAACTTTTTCCAACACAAGTTATTTTGTTTGATTAAAACTAGCATTGCTTTAATTTGGTATAGTACGTGTGTACAAGAAAGTGGTACTAACACATTATTGTTAGTATTCTTGGATTGAATTACAAAACGGTAAGGGGTAATTCATATAATCCTATAAACTCTAATTAGGGTTCATCCAAATTTCTAGTTTATGGATTTGATTCTTGTTCGGCTAGAATCAAGTAAGGTATGCATATTCTTGTTTATGTTAATTAATTATTCGTTAATAAATCCTATACGCTTCCGCATGTATACTTTGATGTTTTGTGATTATTTATTGATTTTCATGTTATATAATTCCAACGGAAAGATGGTTAGAAGACATGGTATGCGTGGTTATGTATGAGTGTCGTATGGTGCATGAATCTGGGTTAGTAAATGTTGCATGTGTTCATTTTGCATACTGATATGTTAAAAAATGATGGGTCGAGAAGGGAATTGGGTTTCATGCAAATTGATTTCAAACTTGTGACATTATAAATGAAAAAATAAAATGCATGGTCATATGAGGGGTAATTTTGAGGGTGATTGCGGAAATTTTGTATGAGCCGTTTGGTATTTTGAAAAGGGGTCGGGGGAGACGGGTAAGGTATTAGCCCGTTTGCATGTTTACTTAGTCGTAATGATGAGTTTTATAAACTGCGATCAATTGTGAAAATGTGGTTACAATTGTTTTAAAAAGGGTAAAAGGGACATGTTCGAGGGTAATCGCGGGAATAACGGTTGAGTCTTTTTGTATTTTGAAAGCAAGTCTGTATAGTTGAGTCGGGGTTAATCATATTACGTGATTACTTGGTCGTAAATCTTAGCCATATGGGCCGCGAGCAAGGGTAATAAGGGTACGCTTGGTTTGGTTTTGTTTCTCGCAACACAAAGGGTAAAATGGGTAAGTTTGAGGGCGATCGCGTGTTTAATGGATAAGTGGTACGGTGTGTTGAAAGTGTTTAGGGGAAGATGAGTCGGGGGGTAATCACTAGGTGTGTTTTCCAAGTCGTGTTGGTTAGCCGTTTGAACCGCGAGCGAGGGTGAAGTTGGCATGTCGAGATAAAAAAATAAATAAATAAATAAAATGAAAGATTTTGCTACTGAATAGTTCATTATGTTTCATGTTAGTACTTATATAATTTTTCACTTTCAACTCTCATTTTTAGATATTGGCGCATGCAAACCCTAAACTTTGTCAAGTTGTTACTCTTGACCCTAATATTTGGAATCTATCATATTTGACCTCTAACTTCGCTATATTGTCATAGTAAACCTTTAAATTTACCATTTATCATTTATAACCCCTAAGTTTGGCTAATTAATAATTATTACCCTAAAGTATTTATTTCGGTCCATTACTAAAAATGAAAATACACTTAATAACTCTAAAAATATTAATACGATTTATATAAGCAATAAATCTGTTATGACTTAAATGAGCTAATAAGTATTATACGAACAGTAATCCATATAGATTCGTTGAAGAAAACGTGACGTTATTTCTTCGTGCTCACATTTCCATTTGCTTTCATTTGCTAAGGTACAGATATTCCATCCTTTTTCAGTAAGGACATCCATTGGTATCATTACCCGTTATTACTATTGATATTCGTCCTGTTATCTAATTGATATCCGTTTTGATATTCGTCTTGATATTTGATTTGCTATTTCATTCTGATATTCGTTTGATATGATTCAGTGCAGTATTTGATATGATATGATTCAGTTCAGTATTTGATATGGTTGATTTGATATTATTATGATCACTCTTGTATTGCCCAGCTTCTGTATATGTATCCCTATCCATGGAAGTACCATGGCCATGTCATTGAGACACCGGTGGCATGACACTATCTGAGGCGGTGTGATTAGTCCCCGGCATTCCCATTTTGTATATGTTTTGGCCATTATGATTATCTGAGTATGTATGCTAGCATTGAGCTAGTGTATGTACTACATTGTTTTGCATGGAGCGCATGGGTGCATCCTAGGGAATTTGTATCTGTATCTGGTGATTGGTCGGTGTGTGTTCCTACACCTATTCATGTGTCATGCTCAGGCAATTGGGCAATGCACTCTGATCATATGTTGTTTGATATTTGTTATTCACTCTTATTCAGTATTTGATTCATATGTGTTTCGTATTCTGTTTCATCTGACATTCTCTCAGTAGGCTCATTTCCCTTCTTTAATTTGACACATTTGATTCGTATTTCATTTGATGGTATTATTATCCGTTATTATTTATATCTGTTCACTAAGAGTTAGCTCAACCACGTTTTCTTTTCCATGCGGCAGGTATTTAGCTGGAAGCAGGGATTATGGGGAAAGAGTGTGAGAATAGGAGCTTAGAAGACTTACCTTAGTGAACCCTCATTATTTGGACTTATGCATTTTAGACTATCTTTTGATTTAGTATTTTAGTCTATTTCTTTTCAGTTGGTTGTTATGTTTTGGACCTTTTGGTAGTCATATGTTTTGCGACTTTTTATATTTTTAATAAGAGATTTCCGCTGTATTTTTATTAGTATGTTCTGATATGACTTCATACTGTAACATTCAGTCATGGTAGGATTTCATCCTTGTTAATGGTCATGTGAAATAGTTGTACTATCTAAGAACACAGTTGCATTATACATTAGAATAAGAATACTTTAAACTTTAAAATGTTTGAAAATTTAATTGTCATAAATTGGTGTTGGAGGATGTCACACACTTTATGAATTATTATGTGGATTGATAAATGCACACATACAAGAAATTCACTAATTGAATTCTTGAAATAAGTATTCTCAAAATTACGATAGATCAAGTTAGTTGATTTATGCCTTGTCAACAAGTATGATTGTCATTACTTGAGGCATAATTCATCAATTGAAATTTTCATGCATTGATCTATTTAGTATTTGGATAAGGGATGTTAAACAATTATTATAATAAATTAAAATACTTTGTATGTTTGATTTTATAATATATTGTATCATATATTTGCATGTTTAATCTGTGAATAATTTATTTATTCTAAATCGTCTGTTGTCAATTAATGATATGGGAGTATCATTAAACTAAGACAAATCTGAGTGATTTGGTAGAATATACTTGAATGTATATTGATGAGAAAGCATACCAATTTCAGATGATATTTAATGAATTGAATATAAGACTTATCCCAACTACATGATTTTACTTTATGGATATTGTTATTAAGTAAATCATGAATAGTTATCCTCAGACTTGAGATACCAGATAAGTGTCATGAATGTAGCGAATTCTGTGGAACAACTTAACGCTAAACGTAACTGGCAGTCATAAGGGTTGTTTTCAGAAGTGTTGCAAAGTTTGTAAGTTATTCTTGTAGTCAAGATAGAATTTGTTCCTTCAAATTATTTTAGAGTTTAATACTGTTGGGCCCCTCGTAGGGTTGACAAGATGTTTGCGTGGCCACGCCCAAGATCTCCCCTGAATATGTTCAGAAGATTTGATAATCTTGCTCAATCACTAACAACGAGAAACAGAATGGTTGAATAAAGAATGAATTAAATCCATATCTTTATTTAACATGGTATTAGAAACAAAAGGATAATAATAATGAGATATCATTAAAAGGTTTTTCCAGGAGACCTTACTCGAGTTGTGCTAGAGGCATCGAAGTGTTGCTAGACGCTAACCGATGTGATCACACTATTAAGAAATGTCCAAGTGGGAGCTGTTGGTTTAATGGACATAAATTAATTGACGTGTGTTAGGATCAAACTCGAGACCACGGGATTGCACACTTTACGTATGAGAATTAAAGTTTAATAATTAAATATAAAATATTATATTTAGTTATTAATTACACGAAACGAATAATGAACGTTAAGTAATTAAATGTAATGGACTAACGGTCGTTAAATGTTAAAGAAAAGGACTAAAGATGAAATTAGAAGTCAAGATGGTTCTAGAATTCCCTTGAGGAATTATCCGATCGGTTATGGGCTATGGGTTTCCTAATCCTACCCTAACTTGGACTCTAAGTTTCTACAAGTATAAATACAAGGCTTAGGGTCTTTGTTATTTACTCTTGTACACCTAAACCAAAAACCTAAAATTTTTTGTGTGTTTTTCTTGTCCCAAACGATCGTCCACTATACCTAGGGATCGATCCACTTTGTTTTCTTTAACAAAACGTTTTGTGTTAATTAAACTAGCATTTACTTTAATTCGTTAATAGTACGTATGTATAAGAACATGGTACTAACACATTATTGTTAGTATCTTGGATTGAATTGCAAAATTGGTAAGAGGCAATTCCAATAATCCTTATAAACCATAATTAGGGTTCATCTTAATTGAAGAGTTGTTTGAAGTTGATTCTTGTTTAGCTAGAATCAAAAGGTACGCATACTATTTATGTTTTAGTTAATTAATTATTCATTATCTGTTGCTATACGCTTTCGCATGTGTACTTGATGTTTATTGTATATATTTATGAGTTGTCATGTTATATAATTCCAACAGAACTTGAAGACAATGACATCACGTTGGAGGGTTTCTTATCCAACAGTTCAGAAACCTTAAAGGTGTAGTAAGCGAATAAACTAGTTATCATATATTGGCTGTGAATATAGTAGATTCAGTCTTACATGAAATACTGCTAACATTATGGCCTTATATTGGTTCTTTAATTTGCTTCTGGTGGTCCAACATTTCTTGATTTCTGATACTCTTTCATTTAGTCAATGAACTCTTATGTCATGTTTATCGCACAAGTACTCAACCAATAAACATAAGTCCTACTCATGTTAGGGACATGCAAGTTTGTGTGTATTTACCATTTCAAAAAAATAGGTCATGTGTTAAAACTCTGCTTCTTGACTACAATTTTGATTTAGCTTAGATATTAATGTGTAGATTTTGTTTTTTATTTCAGTTCTTTTTGTTTATCTTATTTTGATCTTGTAACCAAGTAAATTTGCTTTCAGTGAGCCAAAGTTTGCACATGAATTCTACATTTTTGTCTTTTAATCATAATGGTAATATCTGTTTTCATAATATGTTGAGATCATTTCTGTCACGTTCATCCGATCTTTACGCTAAAATAAAGTACCATTTGGTTATTGTAGAAATTATAACAACGCCAAGATTGAATCCAACCAACCACCCCTTGAGTCAAAACAGTCAGTATCATTTTACCATACAAGAAGGAAATGACTAAGATTGTCACCAGGTGTGAGTAATCAATCAGAGTACTATCTAGACTAGATCAAGAAGATAGATCAGTCCAACTACACAATAATGAGGAGAATATAAGAGAGGCTATGAGAGCCTTTGGAGAAGACGACTTGTGAGTCTGAGATCTCTTAGCACTAGAGGAGGGTATATATAGGCAGCAACAATCCACTTGTCCAGCTTTAGTCCCTGCACAAACATAAAGAGACAAACACTGATAAACTAAACATGTTAGTGTTAGTATAGTTCTGTGAATAATAGAACTAGTCCCTGAACATATAAAGGGAAGGTTTGACCAACTTATTCAACACCCTCCCTCAAACCTTCAACCTTAAACATGTCCATCATACCAAGCTTATCAAAAAGCCACTTGTGTTGCTTAATATCCAAGGCTTTAGTCAGGATATCAGCAATTTGCTGAGAAGTGTGAATCTTCTCAGTTCTAATAACCCCAGCAGAGACTTTTTCTCTAACCAAGTGAACATCAATTTCAAAGTGCTTAGTTTTCTCATGGAAAACTGGATTACCAGCAATCTGTAGAGCAGAACTATTGTCACAATGCAAAACCACAGGTAACAAGTTTTTAACACCCATGTCACCAAGCACATTAGCAAGCCAAAAAATTTCACAAGTAGCAGAAGCCATGCTTCTATACTCAGATTCAGAGGATGACCTAGACAAGGTATATTGTTTTTTACTTTTCCAAGTCACCAAAGAATCACCCAAAAACACACAATAACCAGAAAGAGATTTTCTAGTAACTGGACATCTAGCCCAATCAGAATCAGCATAAGCTTTAAGCTTAAGATTCCCATTTATATTAATCTTAATGCCATTACCAGGAGATATTTTTAAGTATCTCAAAACTCTAAGAGCAGCATTCAAGTGAGATTGTAAGGGAGCATGCATAAATTGGCTTAAACAGTGAACAGAGTAGGAAATGTCCGGTCTTGTATTAGTTAGATAGATTAATTTCCCAACAAGCTTCTGATAATTACCTATATTAGATAAAGCTTTATCATCATCAGATTCAATATGATTTAGAGTGGTGTTCTCAGGCAAAGGAGAATCAACAGGTTTAGTAGCAAGTAAGCCATATTCATGCAAAAGCTCAAGATAATACTTCCTTTGACTGAGACACATACCATTATCATTTTCTAGAACTTCAATTCCAAGAAAGTATTTCATCTTTCCTAAATCTTTGATTTGAAATTTAGTTTTTAAGAACACTTTAAACTTCTCAATTTCACTAACATCATTGCCAGTAATGATAATGTCATCAACATACACAAGCATAATCAAACACACATTTCCAGACCTCCTAGTGAATAGAGAGTAATCAAATTTAGACTGCACAAAACCATTTTCACTAAGGGCACGTTTGGTAGAGAGAATTTCAAAGAAATGAAATGAAGCAGAGAATAGAATCTCAGAGAATAGAAATTAGTAGAGAATTTTGTTCAATTCTAATGTTTTATAACAACAGAGACTTGATCCGAGAAATGAAAAAAAAAAATTATTTAAATTATTTAAAAATATATATATTTTTTTTTAAATTTATTTTTTTTTAAATTTAAGTACTTTCTTCAAAAAAAATTATTTTTTAAAAATGTATTTATTTAAAAAAAAACTTGTTTTTTTTTTTAAATATTTTTTAAAATGTATTTATTTTAAAAAAACTTATTTTAAAAAAATATATTTTTTTTTAAAAAAAATTTTAAACCCTAAACCCTAAACCCTAAAAAAAAATTTACTTTTTTTTTAAAATTATTTTTTAAAAATGTATTTAAAAAAAAAAAAAAAAAAAAAAAAAACTTGTTTTTTTTTAGATATTTTTTGAAAATATATTTATTTAAAAAAAACTTATTTAAAAAAAAAATTAATTATTTTTTAAAAATGTATTAAAAAAAAAAAAAAACACATTGACTTATCTCAAACTTTAGCTTAAGTTACGAGTAACAAAAATTAGCCAATACAACCTCTATTCTTGCTATGAGATAGCACGTGTCTACATTATTTGTGTAGACCAACCAATTCTCTCATGTACCCCACCATTTCCATACCAATCAGAAAGAAAATCAAAGAATTAAAAATACAAAGGCCAATTCTCCATGAGATATTCGAATTCTCCGCTTTTTGTTTTCCTTGATCTACCAAACAATGGAAATGAAGGCATTTCCATTTCTCTCCCTTTATTTCCCTTTACCAAACACACCCTAAGAGTTAAAGTAAGTTTAGCATTCCATTGTCTAGGAGCCTATTTAAGGCCATATAAAGATTTATTAAGCATCACAATTTTAGACTTATGATCTTCAAAGCCAGGAGGAAGAGTCATATAAACATCCTCAGTTAAATCACCATATAGAAATGCATTATTAACATCTAATTGAAAAATACTCCAATTATTACAAACAACAATATTAATCATACATCTCACAGTGGACATTTTAACAACAGGACTGAAAGTTTCTCTATAATCAAATCCCTCCCTCTGGCAACAACCCTTGCCTTATATTTATCAATTTCACCTGAGGATTTATACTTAATTTTCCATAACCACTTATTACTGACAATTTTCCTTCCTTTAGGAAGTTCACACTCAGTCCAAGTGTTATTTCTTTTTAAAGCAGTTATCTCATTATGTTGGGATTTAATACTCATAACAATTATATAAAATCAAATAACATCATCAAAGCATGCAGCGGAAGTAAATAGGAATAATATATATAAGTAATTAACCGAATAAGAAAACGCGTACCTTTTAGCAATTCAAGAATCAAACGGTAATTGAACAAGAACTAAAACCCAAAACCCTAACTTTAGGGTTTATTAAATTCGACCCACACAAAAGTCGACCACCAAGATTACAAGCTCAAGCGTGCTTGTCCTTCGTTCTTGCACACACGTACTATTAGCGATTTGATGTGAAAAGCTAGTTCCTTGAATCACAAATAAAACCAAACACTTGTTTCTTGAGTTTGGAAAATCGAAACCCTATGGGGAGGGTTGGAACCGATCAGCCAAAGACAAGAGAGAGGAGAGGAGGAAGAAATTAGGTTATTGGTGATCCAAGATTAAGAAAATAATAAATACAAGGGTTTGTATATATACATTCTCAAAACTTGGTGACCAAGAAATCCCACCTCCTTGGGTTGGGTAGCCCACGACCGGCCAAGCCATCCCAAAGGGATTGCGGATCCTTCTTGTCCACTAATTTCATTCTTAGTCCTCATAGTTTAAATTTAACGACCGTTAACTAAACCTCGTTAAATATTTAACTATCGTTATGTTTTATTTCGTGACTAATAATTAATAATAACATTTTATATATTAATTATTAACATCAACTCTCATACGTAATGTGTGCAATCCCGAAGTCTCGAGTTCGAATCCGGACATACATATATTTAAATATCCATAAAACCTTTCAGCTCCCACTTGGATATTACTAAATATAGTAATGACATCAGTTAGTCTAGCTTTCACACGCCAATGCCCCCAGATCAAATCGAGTATGGTCTCCTGAAAAAAACCATTTAATGATTCATCATTTTTACTTATCCTTTTGTTACTAATACTACATTAACTATGAATATGGATCAATTCATTTCATAAGTTAATATTTTGTTTCTCGTTGTATTCGATTGAATAAGATTACCAAATCATCTGAACGTATTCCAGATAGATCTTGGGTATGGCCATACAAACATCTTGTCAACCCTACGAGGGGCCCAAATATAGTATTATGCTTTGAAACAAATTCAAATGAACAAATTCTCTTGACTACAAACATAACTCATGAACTTTGCAACACTTCCGAAAATAGCCCTTATAACTACCAGTTACGGATAGCGTTAGACTATCTTACACAAATGCACTACATTCATATCAGTTATCTGGTATCTCAAGTCTGAGGATAAACACTTCATGATATACTTAATGACAAAGATCCATAAAGTATCATCATGTAAAGTTGGGATGAGTCCTATATTCAATTCATTGAATATCATGTGAATCTGGTATGTCCCACGCATCAATATACTTTAAAAGTATATTCTACCAAAATTCAGATTTGTCTTAATTCAATGACATTCCCACATCATTGATCGACAACGGACTATTTAGAATAACATAAGTTATTCACGGATTAAACATGCAAATATAGGATATAATATTAAGAAAATGAAAATAAACATAACCAATATTTTATTTCATTTAAATAATATTTGTTCAAAACATCCCTTATCCAAATACTAAATAGATCAATGCATGATAATACTTGTTAATGAATTATGTCTCAAGTAATGACAATCATACTTGTTGACAAGGCATAATTTCAACTAACTTTGATCTATCGGAATTTTGAGAATACTTAAGAATTCAACTAGTGAAGTTCTTGTATGTGTGCATTCAAAATATCTTGATATTGCCACATAATATTTCATAAAGTGTGTGACATCCTCAAGCACCAATTTATGACAATCAAACTTTCAAACATTTTTAAAGTTTAAAGTATTCTTATTCTTTATTGTATAATGCAACTACGCTCTTAGTTGAGCACAACTAGTTCACATGGCCATTTACAAGGATGAAATCCTCCCATGACTAGTATTGAGTGTCATCTCAATTATACCAGCATCATTGTATACAAACAACAATATGCTATTTAAAAATTTCGTAAACTTCAATATCTACAGTGTAATGTTTGATGCCTTCCAAACTTTCAAGTTTGTTGGCTATGACAATTACGCAACAATTGCTGTATTGCTCATTTATTGAATTTTGAGAGCAATTCCAGGCTGAGGAATGTAATTCTAGATTCAAACATATTCTATTAGAATATTCATTCTAATAACTTCATTAGATATCAATATTGTCAAATCATCTTGCCTTCAAGCATGATACAACAATCACATGATGTTCATGAAAAATCCTTGTGTCAAACTAAGATTTTATTCATGTTCTACATATCCATTTTACAAATGATATATCATGTTCTTTTAGACTCATTTATTTTACCGCATTATGTTTATAAACATATTTTCCAAGGTTGTATGTCTTATTTTCTAAATCTTTCAAGTGAAGTTCCATTCCAAACCAGAACTTAACATTTTATCTTAGATGGAATGTTACTACCCACATCATATAAGATTTTAAAGAAAATAAACATAATACTCCCACTGGCTTTCAGAAATACTTAGAAATTATCTTATTTTAATTTTTAAACCAAAACTTGGATTTAATAGCTAAACATAAGAATCATCTCCTAGATGCATGCACATATCCATTCATGGATTCTTGCAATTTGTACATTTCCAAAGATTATGTGAATTCATAAAACTCATTTGTATTACTTATCGTCCTCGTAAAAGCAATCACACAAGAAAGAGTTTTAATATCCAATTGTCATTTTCATATCAATGAAAATAAGTATGACAATTATAATCATTATATATTTAATGTGCCAAGGAAAGAATATTCAATCACAGTTAATTGCTTAAGTGTGATTAATAATCTTGTCACAAGTCATGCATTAAACACATGTACAATATTGTCCATATGATTTCTACACAAAGAATTTAAACCGCTAGGGTTTTCCTTCCTTTGAAGAAACTCATCTTTATTAAGATAAACCAAGTTTACAAAGTTGATTATCTCTTTGGACAGCATCTTAACATTCATAGTATGAATAATTTACCACAATTCAATATTAGGTAATGTATCATTATGATTAACAGGTTTACAATGATCCTGTAATTCATATTTCTCATCATATCAAATATCTGAGATATCCTTGCGGATCTATGAATGAGAATTCCATCTGAGAAGATCGTTGTAAGCTCTTAGACGAGGTCTAATATTATATCTAGGAACACATAATAATGAAAGCGGAATATTCAAACATAGAATCAACATTATCATGAACAAGGTTTTTCATTATCATAAACTAACTAACTAACTATAATAAAGATCAAAGACTTGATCTAACACTAACTAACTAAACCACTAAACCCTAGGCGTTTTCCCAATCCCTACGCCTAGGTTCCCACACACACACACCTTTAGACGACTACATTATGGAAGACTTTAAAACTAATGACTCTATGTCTCTTTATATACTAGAGGCATCTGGAGTTTACAAGAGGAATCATAATACAATTAGGAAACTAAATATTCTTTTAAGCATATCTTCTAGAATCTTCCAAATCCTCCATCTTTTTGTAGTTTCCCTTCTTGTCACTTTTAGTCCTTCATGTTTCATTCTTCTTGTTTTGTATCATCAAATCTATAATAGACCCAACAATCTTCCCCTATTTGATGATGACAAAACAAACACGATTCTTGTACGAACTTCCCTAGACGAAGTAGCAGAAGTTGAGATAATTAAATCTCACCATGAATGAAACAAGTATGTCTTCCTTTGTCTTCCCCTTAATCCATGCCATGTCACTCAAACATCTCTTCCCCTTTTTGTTATTATCAAATAGGGAACATATGCAAATAATGATCTTGACCACCACGAACCAATATCATACTTCCAATCTAAGACTTCCAATGCTTCAAATCGCCCACCATTACGCATCATAAGAAAAATGGATCCAAAACAGTAGAAAACTTCAACTAGGAGTAGTAATAATGATCAACAAAGATTAAAGAAAATCAAACACTTCCCCTTGAGTGATGCATGTAGATCAAATGATTCTTCAAAATCTGTAGGCTTTATGTAATGATTACTTGTGAAGAAAACCAAATATAACAAATTTGATGAAGAAGTAAAATAACCCAAACTTGTATCTTATGTCTTGTTTATAGATGACATTGAACGTATACCTATGTATAGGGAGACCTCAATCTCTTGACGATAATCACTGAGCACAATAACGTCACTCCTTTAAGCGTTATGTCAATTCTTTGTCATAATCATTGAAGCACGAACAAGTTACCTTCCACTAAAAGGTATGATAAAATACGTATCCAAGTAATTCCACTTCACTTTCAAATAAGTGATAAATAATCCTCTTCGTAATCAATTCTTCAAATAAAAACCAAAAACTAGCTTTTTAAATCCTTTACAAACAAATTCTAATCTTCTTGTGTGTGTGAACCAAATCTCATGTGTGTGTCGCTAAAAATCCATAACAATCCGTACCAAAAAACATGTACAACTTCCCCTTAACTCCAAAAATAATAATGATCAATCCCATATTTTAATATTCATCCCACGTGATCATCACTTTGAACCAATCACACATTAAGTATCACTTGGACCAAGAGAGCATGACGAGTACTAAGTCATGAAATAACCAATATTATCATCATGTGACCAGTAGACCACCGACCAGATTAATTACAATACTTCAAACATTATTAATTAAATATCCCACTTCCAAACTAGACTTAATAGTGGGGACCCGAATCAATCAATTAAGTCGAACAGCATGAGCAGATCAAAGAAAACATGGTACCATTTAACCACCAATGAGATTCCACGTGTAGATAGAGGTATAAGAATTTTATCACGTGACCTTCATAAAACATATTTTAGCACTCAGATCAAATAAAAAAAATCCCATCAATTTGCTATGCTTCATCATTGGACCCACATGATGTGAACAAACCAGTAATAGTTTGTAGAGACAGTACGAAAAAAATTTATCCAATCAAATCGAATTGTTAACTGACCTCCATATTAATTGATACACGACCCATGTGATATAATCCGTAGCAAATTAGTAGGAGGTTGGCTTAAGTAATCATCAATAACCGACAACCCCACTTTCAATGATCTCTACATCCAATTGTCGACACATCAGTAATTAAAAAATATATGAATCGTACCTTCTCATAACTGCTCATCAATCGACAATAAAAACTTTGTGAATCCCTAGTTAACGAGCTCCCCAAGCTCTGATGCCAATTGATAAGATCGTTTATATGCTCAGCTAGGGATCAATAACAAAGATAATAAGCAACGGAATAATCAAAACAATACTTTGTTATTGAACAAGGTTTTCAATCACAAACACTAACTAATCTTAGACGTTTATAGGAACACGTCTACTAACTAAACTAATAACCTAGGCGTTTACATGAACATACGCCTAGGACACACACACACCTTTAGTCGACTACATTATGGAAGACATAATTAAAACCTACACCCCATGTCCTCTTTATATACTAGAGGATTAGGGTTTACAAATCTCTACTAAGGACCAATAAATAAAACTTCTTTTGCAAGCAAGTTCTTCCATCTTTTTGTAGGTTTCCTTCTTGTCATATTAAGTCCCTCTTGTTTCATTCTTTTTGTCTTATCAACTCAAACGTATAATTCCCAACAATCTTCCCCTAGTTGATAATGACAAAACCATTCTTGTTGGATCGATATACTTTAATCAAACTATCTTAACTAGCTTGTTAAGGTTTAATAACCTCGGATAAATCCTAAGTTATTAACAAAGAAACACTGAGCAATCTTTATTAAGTACGCGGAATTTACTTAACAAAGCTAAGAAGAATAACCTTTTATTATAAACTCTAAATCTGCTTATTATGCAGATACTCTAATACAACTCTAAGATAATCGAACTTCTCTCTAAAACACTAATTAACTATCTTCCCCTAGTTGATAATGACAATCTTGTTGGATCGATATACTTTAATCAAACTATCTTAACTAGCTTGTTAAGGTTTAATAACCTCGGATAAATCCTAAGTTATTAACAAAGAAACACTGAGCAATCTTTATTAAGTACGCGGAATTTACTTAACAAAGCTAAGAAGAATAACCTTTTATTATAAACTCTAAATCTGCTTATTATGCAGATACTCTAATACAACTCTAAGATAATCGAACTTCTCTCTAAAACACTAATTAACTTGTGAATTCGTAAACTCTAAAACTCATAGACTCATAAGCAATCGTACATCTAATGCCAATCTAGGAGTCCTTTTATAGGCTCAAGGATATCCTAGTCGGTTTACAATTGATAGCCTTGTACGACAAGTAATCTAAACATAGAAACAACAATACTTTCCATAAACGAATAACAGTTCTTTTGTTCTTGCAGTACTTTGACTTTTAGGTGCAGTACTTTGACTTTGTCTTTAGCAGTACTTTGACTCTTTGACTTTTCCCAGTACTTTGCAGCTTACAGTACTTTCATATCTTCAGTACTTTCATGTCTTCAGCACTTTCATATCCCAACAATCCTCCCTAACTTGAATTCTACTTGCTTGACTTCAAGTTCCTTTGAATGTATCTTTAATGCTTCATCTTTAAGGACAGATTGTTTCTTAGTCTTTTCAAGTATATCTCTCAGAGTGTCGTGCTTGTCAAAGTATCTCTTAGAATTGTTCTTTCTCACAGCATCCAAGCTCCATCTTTTTAGCAACACCAACATATGACAATTTGTACATTAATTCAGTTTAAGTTGCATACTATTCTCATCACTTCCATGTGTGTTAACTCCTGTGAGAGGTGAATCATTGAAAATTTAATGGTTTTAGATCTCTTTACCAAAGCCATTATCTTTGGAGTAGCCAGATGTTTTGGTGTATAAGACCATGGTACATTGATAACCAAATGATTTTTAGCAAATCATCAGCTATCAACAGATTTGAGTTGTCTTTACCAAAAGTCGTACCCTTCTCGGACTAGTTAGTTCTTCTATCTAATGGTGAACTAATTACCAATAATGGTTTTTCCACCGCCTTTACCACAAGCCATTTTCTTGTGGGCTAGCCAACTCTTCACATTAACTGATATGGTGAGTTGATTACCATACAACTTATTAGCAAGTTGTCAACTAAAACGGATTTGATATATCTTTACCAGAGCCGTTTGCTCATGGATTAGCCAATCCTTTTGTAACCATGGTGGATTGATTACCTATTTGATGTTGCCATCTCAAAATCCATTTATTTAACCTTTGTTTCAAAAAATTTGTTACTTTAGCAAAAGGTTTCATTGAAAAATTACTTAACCTGGTTTTAAAATGCAAGCAAGTACTTTGATGAAAGTACTGTTTGATCGCAGCAGATACTTTTAATAAAGTACTGATTTATCAAAAACAAATTATTCAATAAAACTCATACCAGTTTATTCATCTTCATCAGCAATGGTAGTCTAGTTGATAAATAAATTGATAACCATGCAAGCAGTTTCATTATCCTCTTCTACTTCCAATCCATGCTCTAGCATTCTTCTCATGAGCTCAACTGTGAGAGGGTATCTTCTTTCTGCAAACATGTGTATCATCGTTCCATTTTCCAGCTCTAAAACATGAACTCCAGACTCTTCAAAGAATCTCCAGCAAATAATTTCCCAGCTTTCTTGATTCTTCCAAACATCATCGTTTCTCTTCTTCTTCCCATGCAGTTATGAGATCACCATGTAAAACTAAACCAATCCCTTCTAATGGATTTTATTCAAAGTAAGCTTTCACCACATTATATAAATAGAATAGATCTACTCTATCTATAATGTGCAATAAGTCCCATAGCCTTTTGAAAACTTTGAAGCTTTCATCTTCTTTATGAAAAATCATGTAATCTCCTTCCTTTGATTTCACAACTTCAAAAACACTAATCTTTGATCTGTTCATCTTCATGTCATTATCTTATTTTGAATAATCAAAATCTACTACTCTGAGATAATTCCTTAATTCATCACTAGTTTCAGATCTTAATTCAACTTTTTCTTTCTTTGAGAACTGAACATCTGTAACTTCAGTTTTCCTTTTTCTTTTCAAACTCTTCTTTCTTTTAGCTTCAATCCGTGTAGCTTCTTCTCTAAAATCTTTGATGCCTCGCAACATTCTTCTTATAATCCTCCCTAGCAGCATCATATAATCTTTTCATCTCAAAATAATTAAATTTCTGCAATCCTTTATACCCTTGACTTTTCAGATAAGCCATCATAGCATTTCTGTCTTTAGCTTTATTAAGTCTTCTTGGCATAAATCTAACAGAAACAGGTGACTGTAATGGTTCACAGCCTTCAGATCTAATTCATCTTGTACCTTTTGAGTCGCTTCTATTCTCGAGCTTCTTGAGCTTCCTGATCTTTTCTATCTTTAGCATTTAACTCTTCTTGAACTTTTCTAGTCAGCCTTCATTCCTAGCAACTTCAATTTCTCTAAGTTCTGCCAAAGTTAGTTTCTTTTTCTTAGTTTCAATCAGAACACCTTTCCCTTTATCCTTAGGATCAATTGCAGGTTGAGAAGTTCTTTGTTGTTCTTCTTCTTGTACATCTGTAATAGTAACACCACCTCTAGGTTGTGATAAATCTCCTAAAATCGTAGCAATGAATTCATCATCACTTGCAGAATAAATAGGTTTGAATGTAGCTTCCTCCTCTTCTTGTATAACAGTTGTAGAAGGACCAGCTTCTTCTTCAAAATTCAATACTCTTGGTGTTATTACCTCTTGCCTAGAAGTATCTTGAAAAGCAACACTTTGATGTTCAGTACCTTGATCATCAGTACCTTGAACTTGAACATGTTCTTGTTGTTCCTCAAGATTGAAATAATCTTTTCTTCAAGTACCTTCGGGTTCTTTCTTCTTTGTAACATCTTCTTTCAAATTTTCTTTTTCTAAATTCCTCCCCAATTGGACAGAAGATGGTTGATGAACCTGTTGGCGTTTGTGTTTCCTAGACTGCTTTTGCGCCTTCTTTTTGTTTTTGACCCATACACGAAATTCTTGAACTAATGGCCACACAAAAGTCTTAAGCCTTCGAAACTTCAGTTTTAATTTCTTTATCTGTTTTGCTTGAACCTCAGTAGTCTTTTTTAACTTTACCAGCTCCCTTGTCAAAACATAGTTATCCAATGTGATATCATCAGGAGGGATGGTATGTGAAGCCTCTCCTTGAATAGGTGAATGTTCTTCTGATTGAGAAGCAGAATGATCCTTGTGGAGATGGAGAAGGTGATCTTAAAACTTCTTCGTGAACCTCAGGGCTTGACAAAACAAGACCTATAGAGATGCAGTACCTTCCTGTGATGCAAGACTTGCAGATGCAGTACCTTCATGCGAAGCAAGATCTGCAGTGCTTTCCTTGATGCAGATTTCACTAGTTGCATCAGCTTCATCATATGTTCTAACAGCCTGAACAACATCCATCATGGAAGTTGTTAAAGGAGTATCTTGACCCTTGAATAAAGCACTCCTTTTTGCCATAAAAGTAAAAATCTTGGATTGTTGAACAATAACAGGCAATAAAGCTGGAGGTTTTGGCACATCAGAAAGTTGCTTGTTTAAGAAAACCTGTATAAACCGTGGGTACATTAGCCAAGTAGACCCATGTGAGATATGCGAGAGCATCCCATCCAATATTAGCCTTGAGAAGTTAAAAACTCGATCTGTAGCTAACCCAACCATAGCAGATGCTATATTGGACCCGAACTGCTCCCAAGAAGTACTCTTAGCACTTATGCAATGTAGCAACTCATGAACCCAAAATTTCCATTGAGGACAAAACAACTGTTTTCTGAATGTTTGTTCCGTTAAAGAACCTTCATAACCAATATGCCCAAAAGTTTCCCAAATCAATTCCTTGGCAAAACGAATAGCACCATTATTATCATTAAACAAAGAAATCCTCTCTAATAGATGCTTCAGTAATCTTCACAGTGCGTCCAACAACTGTAGCCCTAATATAAAATTCTTCTTTCTCCATGTTTTCTTGCAGAGCCCAAAATTCTTGAATCCAAGGCTCAATAATATCCGGCTCCACTAAAAGAGCATAACTGATTTGCGACCCAGTTAGAAAATCAATAATATCGTGAAACGCCGCATTATCTTCAGGTCTTGTCAAATTTGCTACCATATTGTGCTTTGAAACAAGAGGTCGATTCGCCATTGGTGATTATATAAGCACAAATTGAAAGTGAATAAGAATGAGAGAAAGATGGAAACGATGCTAATGTAATAATATGAGAGGGAAAATCAGAAAGTAGTTATTTATAGGAGAGATTTGAAAAATCACTGCCCAAAATAAAATAACCGTTAGCATTAATTACCCCTCATAATAACCGTTGGAACAAGTATTCTTTAATACGACAAACAAGACTTTCCACGTATGCAAGACTTTCCCAAAGCAAGACTTTCCAAGCAGTACTTTCAGGAAAACAAGATTTTGCCAAATTCCTCCATAGAAACTAAGTATATACAAGCATCCTCCCTCAAGCAATACACAGGACTATACTAACACCTTATAGTCCTCCCCTCAAACATAGCTTAGTAGTTAATCATGCCAATACTCACCACCAAGTGATTGAATCTTGAAACATCAAAGCCTTTGGTGAGTAAATCAGCTACGTTGTCGTCTGTGTGAACTTTAACAACATTAATGAGTCTGTGCTCATAACAATCTCTGATAAAGTGATGCCTAATCTGAATATGCTTGGTCTTGGAATGATAACCTGGATTCTTCACAATACAAATGGTACTCTCATTATCAATATTGATAGGAGTATTTTTGAAATTGAACCCATAGTCCAAGAGTTGATTCTGCATCCACAAAACTTGTCCACAATAGCTTGCAGCAGCTACATATTCAGCTTCAGTAGATGATGTTGCTGCAATTGTCTACTTTTGCATTGCCGGAGACTAACCTTCTTCCAAGATATTGGCATCCTCCAGTGGTTGATCTTCTATCATAGTTATCACCTGCATAATCACTATCTTAAAAAGCCTCTAAGTGAAAAGGTGACTCTTTAGGATACCACAACCCCAACTTTGGTTGTTGCTTCAAATAACAAAAGATTCTCTTTACTGCATTCATGTGAGAGATCTTTGGTGAGACTTGATATCTAGCACATAGAAAAACTGCAAACATAATATCGGCCTTGATGCAAAGTGAGATACATAAGAGAGCCAATCATTGATCTATAAAGCTTGACTTCAACAGGGTGTCCATCTTCATCTTTGCCCAATGAATTGATAGATTTAATGGGTGTAGTAATAGCCTTCATATCATCAAAATTGAATTTCTTAAGTATGTCAATAACATACTTGTCTTGACTGATAAAAATACCTTCCTTTGACCGCTTAACCTGAAGTCCTAAAAAGAAAGTCAACTCTCCCATTGAACTCATTTGAAATTCTTTCATGATCACCGCTCAAACTCCTTAACCATGGACTGTTTGGTAGCCCCAAAAATGATATCATCAACATAAACTTAAACTAACATGATATCTTTCTTGTCTCTCTTGATAAACAAAGTCTTGTCAATAGCTCCCCTTCTATATCCATGTTGCAATAAGAATGTGGAGAGTCTTTCATACCAAGCTCTAGGTGCCTGATGAAGGCCATAAAGAGCCTTAACCACCTTGTAGACTTTGTTTGGGTGTTTAGGATCTTCAAAACCTGGAGGTTGTTTGACATAAACTTCCTCTATAATCTTGCCATATAAAAAGGCACTTTTGACATCCATCTCGTAAACTTGAAAGCCCATATAAGAAGCAAAAGCAAGAAATATTCTAATAGCTTCTATTCTTGCTACAAGAGCAAACACTTCATCATAATCTACTCCTTCTTCTTGTCTATATCCTTGTGCTACTAACCTTGCCTTATTCTTGATAACATTACCTCTTTCATCTCTTTTGACCCTAAAACCCATCTGGTTCCAATAACTCTCTTCCCATCTGGAAGATTACATAAAACCCAAACCTCTTGAAGTTTAAATTGAAGAAGTTCTTCCCGCATAGCTTCAACCCAGCTTTCTTTAGTCAAAGCTTGAGCAATATTCTTGGGTTCTTCTTGAGAGATAAAACAAGTAAATAGACAGGTTTGATGGTCCTTATGATTCAGACTGTTTTGTTTATACACAAAGCTAAGTAAAGCATTGTGAGGTGTAGAAAAAGTCTTTGCTCTGTGTCTAGTCAAGCACTCCGTAAGTAGAAGGACCAATGATTTGATCCGAAGGATGATCCTTATGAGTTCTTAAGTTTGGAGACTGTGGAACTTCATAGTTATCCTCTAAATTAGTAACATCAGCACCTTTATTTGAATTTGGGAAAATACCTTCATCTTCAAATTCATCATCAGTATCTTCTAATCCAGACATGGTATGATCATCCGATCACTAAAGTATCACACTGGTGCAGCAGTACTTTGTACGAAAGTACTGTCCAAAGTACTGTGAGAGTACTCTGTAGTCTTGTTCTTCCTTTTTGCATCTTCATAAGCTCTTCTTTGTTCATCAGTGTAAGAATGTGCTAAAACATCTTGAAGAAGCATCCGATTAAGTTCCTCTTGAATAGATTGATCCTCAGCAGATAAAGAAGATTCTGAAGCAACAAGATTTTTGCGGTGGGGCAACAAAGATTTTGTTTTGGAATTTCAAGACTTTATTTTGGACTAACAGATCTTCATCAGAACAAAGATCAGGTCTAATATGAACTCCATGAACCACATATTGTAAATCTTCTCCACTGTGCACTGGTTGATTTTCTTCTCTAACAAGTACATAGTTCATAGATGGAGTTAAAACCTCAAGATCAAACATCCAATCCGGACCTTTACCTTTCTCATTGTCTTGATCTTCTAAAAACTCAACATGAAGACAATCTTGAACCTTCTTAGTAACTTTGTTGTATACTCTAAAGCCCTTACTGTTAGTGCAATAACCCAATAAGTATCCTTCTTCCGACTTGCCATCAAACTTCCCCAGATTATCAATAGTGTTTAAAATAGTAAGAGGGCATCCAAAAGGTTTCATAAAATGAATGTTGGGTTTAGTGCCCATCAACAATTCATAGGGTGTCTTCATTTGTGGTTTAGTGACTGAGACTCTGTTAAGTACATAACAAGCAATACTTACAGCTTCTGCCCAGAACTGAATAGGTAGGTGAGAATCTGCTAACATTGTTCTTGCTGCTTCAATCAAAGTCCTATTCTTTCTTTCTGCAACACCATTCTGTTGAGGTGTTCTTGCAATACTAAACTCCCTTTTATGCCTTTGTTTGCACAAAATTCATCCATAAGCTTGTTCTTGAATTCACCCTATTGTCACATCTAATACCTCTAACCTTGAGTCTCAATTGGTTTTCAAGAGCAATAATCATCGGATAGCATCAAAAGTATCATCTTTAAAACCCAAGAAAAATACCCAACTGAATCTACTACAATCATCTGTTACAACTAAGCAGTACTTTTTCTTGTTTAAACTTGCCACGGAAACAGGTCCAAACAAATCCATATGTAACGTACTCCAAAGGTTCTCTAATAGTTCTCTCCTCAAGCTTCTTGCTGGAAGCTTTGTGTTGTTTACCCTTCTTGCATGCCAAGCATGATTGATCATTCTTGTAAGTCTTTGAAGGTAAACCTCTAACTAGATTACCTTTCACCAGTTTATTGATATTCTTGAAGTTAACATGGCCCAATCTTCTATGCCATTGATGTGCCTCTTCAGATGTTGCTTTAGCCACCAAACATGTGGCTCTTCCATAGGAATGTAGACTCTTCATGTCTAAACTATACACATCATTTGTCCTTGGTACTCTAAGAAAAACTAATTCATCATCAAAGGCATAAAGTCGATGAAAGGATAAGACATTCTGTGTCAGTGAATAACACATGATGCTTTTTATCACAGATTTGTGATATTGACAATAGATTGAACTTTAACTCCTTTACATATCTAACATTCTCAAAATCTATAACCCCTGCTTTGATAGTCCCTTTTCCAGTAATCTTTCCTCCATTGGGATCATTCCCAAATGCAACTCTTCCTCTATTAATCTTCCTAAAATCGACAGATCTCTTTGTCTCCTGTCATGCTTCCAGAGCAACCACTATCCACAATAAGATGATCTTTAAGCTCATCTTCTCGGGTTGCCCCGCACATAAAGAAAAGAGTTAGAAACTTTTAGGAACCCAAGCCATTACCGACTTGTGTTCCCCTTGTGGAGTTACAAACTCAAATTCTTTGAGTATGTAATTACCACTATCTTTCAAATGATGATCCAGAATTATCTTTTGATCTTTAGCATGTGGATTTGCAAAACTTTCTGGTTTTTCAACACAAATCTCTTTTTCTGTCATCACAAAGACATCTGATTCACTTTTGGTTGAAAGTACTGTCGTCCCTCTGCAGACTTTCCTTTAACCCATTCTGTTTTAACACTTGGTTCCTCTGATCCAAATCTCCTATGTGAATTGTAATACCTTCTAGGTTGATAGTGAGATTTCCTAGAATTTCTATACCAAGTATTGTGATCAGTACCTTGTTTTGTCTGAGCAGGACTTTGAGAAAGTATGGGCCAGAGTTAACAGTACATTGGAAAGTACTGTGAGATACTGAAGGTTTTGATAAAGGTTTTCGCTGGTGTGGGTATCTATGATCCGGTGAGAAATTTTTGTGATTGGCCCTATTTGAATTATTCCAAACTGGTTTGTACTCTCTAGGTTTCGTTGGCAGCCCCGTTCTTTGGAAATTTTCTAAGGTATTTTGAGTGATGTTCACAATCCTTAATTAGATGAGTAGGAATAAAACACACAAAACACGCCTTCTGACCCATACTTGTCAAAGTGACATTTTCTATGTCTATGCCCAAAATTATTTTGCCTTCTTGGTGAGTGATTAAACCTGTTTTGACCAAAATTGTCCTAAAAAGGTTTAGCAGATCGTTTTGAAAAGGTTTTGAAGAAGGTACTGCTTGTGGAGAAGTACTTTGATTTAAAGGTACTGCTTGATTTTGAACATCGTTTTCAACAGATTCTTTGGGTTTGTCAGACCTAGATTTAGCAACTAGCTTTTTCCTAAACTCTAGACTGTCTACTCCAAAACGAGAAACATCAGGCCTAAGGGGTTGATGAATGCCAGTGGGATGTGGAACAACATGATAATCATTAGTTTTCTTATATTCAGGAGGTGAGTCACTTATGGAACCATCATTACTAGATGTATCTACATAATTAATGAGTTCTTCATCACTAGTGGTTATATCCTCATACTCACCTTCATCCTGATTACTAGATTGGTTTTCTTCTATCTTACTAAAATCCATTCCAAAACCTAATCCAGTTTTAAGGTAGGCTCTTTGCTGTTTTTGAACATAAGAAACATGTGACAAACCAGCTTCACCCCAAGCAGAAAACTTAGCTAACAAATCATCTCTTTCCTTAGTCAATTTCTCAATTTCAAAGAATTTTACAGTTTAATTTCCATTCACTAAGCTTTAACTGATAATCCTGTTGTGCATATTTTTTAGCCGAAGCTACTTCATTAGTTTCATGTGCTAAGATTTTGGCTTCCATAGATTCTAAGGTTATTTGATAACCTGCTACCTCACACCTAGCCTTAACACAATTATCTCTCTCAATCACATAACTGCTAAGTAATTTATGATAAAAATCATAGCAATTTGAGCATACCTTAGAGATAGGAGATTGATTTGGTGAAGTAGCCACCAATGCTAGTTGAACAGGATCATCTTCACTTTCCTTGCTCCAGTCAAATATTCCAAAGCCATCATCGATTCAAAAAAGCATATTCAGGTTCTTCAAAGCAAAAACAGGCTCCAATCCAATGCTTCTACTGAATCTTCAATTTCTTCTTCCACTACTACCATGCAATAAGTTACTGGTTCATCATCAAACTCTTCACTCCAGTCAACTTCCGATAACTTCTCTTGAGCAACCAAAGCCTTTGTTTCAGTAATGGGAATTTCCTTAAGCTTAAGTTTTGGCTTTTCGATGTCCCTGTTTGCTTGATACTTAGCAAACCTCGCACTTTGCAAAGTGACCAGTCTTTTGACAATTGAAGCATTCAATTTTAGATTTGTCAAAAGTTATGCCCTGTTTTGGTTTGAAATCAATGCTTTTGCCTGTCTTCTTCATGTACTTTTTGATTCCTGCAGTGATCATAGCAACTTGCCACCTGATATCAATTTCTTCAAGTGCATCTTCTTCAATCTATGCTAGATTTTCTTCATAAGTGACTTAAACTAGCTTGTTGTGCAAAGAAGGAGCACATAACTTCATCTGAGGCCATAGTGGTAGTTGGTGGGGCCTGTTGAACATATGAGGGAGGTGTATAGACAACAGTACTTTGAGAAACAAGACTTTGAGGAGAAGCAAGACTTTTAATGGAAGTACTGCCTTCTTTTCAGATGATAGAAAAGCAATACTGTGAGACTTAGAACTTGTATGACCACTCATCTCATGCTCATACACCTTAAGTTGATGATATAGATCATCAAAGTCCATGACATCCAAACCTTGTTGTCCTCTGATCATTGTAGCAATCACATGCCATGAAGATGGCAAACTCCTTAGAAACTTCAAATTAGCATCTTCAACTGATACTTCTGCCTTGTATAGCTCCAACATGTTGAGAAGATTTTGAAACCTATCATATGCAAAGATCAAGACTCTCTCTTTCACCAATGTGAAAGTTTCAAACTGTTGTTTTAGCAAATTTCGTGCATCTTTTTAGAGGCTTCATTCCCTCCAAATCTGGTCTTGAGAGCAGCCCAGAGCTGCTTAGCATCTTTAGCATCATGAAATTTGAGAAGATGACCATCTGGAATGGCAGATAAGAAAATGTTGAGTGCCTTCTCTTAATTCCTTAAGGTTGCCGCCTGGTAATACTGGTTTAGGTGCCTTTGGTTGTCCAAGAATATCAATGGGGTCTGCTACAACTTCATTCCCATTCACAATAACATTCTAAAGAGCATGGTCTGAATGGCAATGTAACGCCTCATCTTCATGCACCCGAGATCATATTCTCCCTTCTTGATTATTGGAATTCTGAGTGAGGTGATTGAGGGTGGTGGAACAGCTTCAGTCGACATCTTGAATATTGTTGAAGTAGGGTTTCTTCCTAGTCCGAGTTTCCACACAAGCTCTGATACCACTTGTTGGATCGATATACTTTAATCAAACTATCTTAACTAGCTTGTTAAGGTTTAATAACCTCGGATAAATCCTAAGTTATTAACAAAGAAACACTGAGCAATCTTTATTAAGTACGCGGAATTTACTTAACAAAGCTAAGAAGAATAACCTTTTATTATAAACTCTAAATCCGCTTATTATGCAGATACTCTAATACAACTCTAAGATAATCGAACTTCTCTCTAAAACACTAATTAACTTGTGAATTCGTAAACTCTAAAACTCATAGACTCATAAGCAATCATACATCTAATGCCAATCTAGGAGTCCTTTTATAGGCTCAAGGATATCCTAGTCGGTTTACAATTGATAGCCTTGTACGACAAGTAATCTAAACATAGAAACAACAATACTTTCCATAAACGAATAACAATTCTTTTGTTCTTGCAAGATTCTTTGACTTTTAGGTGCAGTATTTTGACTTTGTCTTTAGCAGTACTTTGACTCTTTGACTTTTCCCAGTACTTTGCAGCTTACAGTACTTTCATATCTTCATTACTTTCATGTCTTCAAAGACTTTCATATCCCAACACCATCATTTTGAGGTATATCATATTTGACCTCATCATGATATTCACTAGTGTATTTTAGAAGATTATGTGTTTTGTAATTGTAATTTAATCTCTTCAAGATCTAAACAAAACTCCCACTTGCTTTTGTAATTTAAAGACTATCTATAAATACTTCAGCAAGTAGAACAACACCAAATTGTTTTCTTTTGGGATATTACAAAAACACATTGACAGTTCGTAAATCTTGTTCGTTAATAACCTACTCCATAAGTAGTTTTAACAATTCAAAACTTCAATATAAGACTCAATGTGATTCATCACATTCCATACTAAAATGGTGTCTTATTAATCTTCTAGGTTTGAGTTTATTAAGTATATCCAATCAATACTCAATTTTCTAACCTTGATAAATTTTGGAAGAAAAGAAGATATAGTTATCTTGAATCAAACAATGTAACAAATTTTTTGATTCTTCTAACCTGACATTCCATATACATACAGTATTTCATTAGAATTAATATTGTAAGACAATCTAACAATATGTAAGATAAACATATTCCTTTTGGCTTACCTATTTTCCAATTAAATCATCTTAATGGTAAAATAAAATTTCAAGCTAATTGCATGCTTTATAACTCAAGTACTTTTGATCAAGTCACTTCATGTCCATGTCTCAACTAGAAAACATAAACAGTTATAATCTCATTATACGTTATAAGTCATTTACCAATGACTTTATGTCTTAATAAAAAGACATAACAAGTTAACGTATTACTTTATATTATATGTCTTGTAATAATGAAAAAACTTCATGTTTGTGACTTTACAAAGAAACACATAAACATTTATAATTTAAAGTAATTATGAACACCACATCATGGTTTCAATTAATTTATTTTCAATTTAATATACTACTCTATCTATTTATGTCATTCTAAAAATACATAAATATTTAAGATAGTATTACTTTATTTAATTATGTCATTCC
Source organism: Chrysanthemum makinoi (assembly GCA_910596185.1). Lineage (NCBI taxonomy): Eukaryota > Viridiplantae > Streptophyta > Magnoliopsida > Asterales > Asteraceae > Chrysanthemum > Chrysanthemum makinoi. The sequence goes on along the minus strand of OU343222.1, from coordinate 291,013,158 downwards.
ATGAAGTGTCCAACTTAAGAAACTGTAAAAGCATCTACGCCCGATCCCACGACAAGTGGAGATTTACCTTGAGATTACAATCTAGCCAAGATCTCACTTAAACTAAAATGTAACTTCAAGTGTTTCTATGATTTGAATGACATAAGACATAAAAGTAGTCTATGTTATAATCTTGACACATGTTCTAAACAAGTCAATCTTATTAGAACGTTAATCTCTTACTTCAAGAGAATCCATTAATCATATTTGTATGTGTTGTTCCTTTGCACACAATAAATACTTCTCCCACTTGTGCATAGAACAACATCATATAGATAAACACCATGACATTCGTTTGTTTATGTGAGCAATATGATAGTGTCATAGATATTTAAGCATTACAAGTAGATGTAGGACCACTTAATTATCAAGGAAACGTTCATAACTATCCTTGAGAATATGAATGTCTACATTTTTGAACGTAATGTATTATTTCAAGAAAATCTAGAAATAATCTGAGTTATTACCAAGATAATAACTTGTAACTCCCACTGAATTAGACAACGTTACAATAATGTCTTATTCAGTAATACACCATACTCCCACTGGATTTGACAACATCGTAAGTGTTTCATTAACCAGTGAAAATAGCATGCTATTACATTGTAACTCCTTTCAAAGACTATTCGTAACAATTACTAAGGTACTAAAAGAGTGTATTCTACTCTGCAAATGATGGATCATCCATCATGCTATTAACTTGAAAAATTGAGCATGCAATTTCTTCCATAATAGGTCTACTATCCCCACAATGGTGTGTAGCACCTTTAATTGGTCAAAGCAAAACAACTAGATAAACTATACTAGTTTGTCTTTTACCAATTTTACGGTAATTAATCTAGCTTCTAATTTAATAACTCATAAAATGTCAAACATGTTTTCTAGTTGACCAAAATGTCATATAAGAATTCAATCACCAACGGAGGGTAATGAAATATCTTAAGGAAAGCACGGTGTGCAATTTTCTTAACTATTAAAGTTGCTATGAGTTATACATTAGAATTTAGATAATTCTAATGTTCCTAACATACCTTTCTCAATCATGAAAAGGAATAGGATTGAGTCTCACTCTTCTTCCATGGAAAAGAGTTTATGTTTGTCTTTTAGTAAAATTTTCTTGATCAAACATTTGTTTGAAAACAGAACTAGATGAATTTACCAAAGCCCAAACCACGTTTACGGTTTAATGTTGCATTAATACAATCAAAAGAATTAACAAAATTCAATTTTTAGTATTTTTGATAATTAAATCTTTCAAGAAAATAAAATACCCTTTGGTCAATATTCATATTAACCATAGTATTTTCTTTGAATTTTGGATCCTCATTATCATAGTTTCACCACATCGGTTGATCTGCTAGTGGTGAAAGTATAGAATAGGTAATCGTTGAAAACGATAATTGACAAACAAGTTTTCAATTCCAAAAATTATGGGATTTACAATTTTGCCAAAACAATTAATGCAAAACGTAAGCATGTTTCATCCCATCTTATGCCTTAAGTCATAGGTCTCACTAACTAACTTAATTAAGTCATCTAATTTAGAAACTCAAATCATTAAGTGAGGTCTCACACAACAAAATAATTCACCTTGTTATTGTAATCTAGATCAAGGTCTCACATAACTAAATTACAACTTCAAGTGTTTCATATCATTAGATGGCATAAACTTAAATTTAAAGGGTACAATTTTTGACGTGTAATCAAAACTTATGTATAAAGAATCATGCATACAACTTTATAGCATAATATTTTCGAAAACCTTACATAAGATTTTATTTGCTAAGATTTAATTCTACAAAGTTTTAATCGATGCGTTGAGAAACTTACAACTTTGCACTAAGATGCTTCGTACATAGTTATACTAGGTAGCTCTAATCGAACTCACGAGAGGACCGGTAAGCGAAGCATAACCTTAGACATCCATTCAGCGACTGTATGCGCACTTCTTAATTAACCCCCTTATAGTTTGTTCTAGTGGGTGAGCCGTTCTAACCATTTAGTACAGTAGCATCAATCGATTAAAAGTTCAAGAATAATACTTAGATAACAAATCGCCACCATTATTTAGTCCATTTAATTTTCTATTCATAAAACCCTTTTGCTTACTAACATGTCAAAACAATATATAAACAAAAAGCATTTTAATAAAAATTAAACACACTCAAATAATATAAACATATAACTAAACAATTTAACATATGTAAAACAATTAGCCACATGCATAATTATTTCGATAAACTCTAATAAACAATTCTAAGCGTAAATAAATGCATACATTAACTAGGGCTTTCAACTACAAGGTAGATGAGCCACATGCATCGACAAGTCGATTCGTAGCCAAATTTAATAATATACCAATTAGCACGTAACTAATTTTTATTAGTTATAATTGAGGTCTTCCCCAATTCAATAATTATCAAATAAATAGAACATGTGTGTATCAACTAAACAATTTATAGCATAACAATACTCCATGGCAAAACATGCATGTTCCACCATGGATTCCGCATAACAATTATCACCCAAGATACGCATATTACATGGCACATAACAATTATTCATTAATTAACCACATAAAATTAGCATGCAATCCTAGGGTTTCTACAAGTTTTACAAAATAAAAACCTAATTAAATAAAATAAGGGTAATCGACCCATAATAAATAAAATTAGGGTTTCAAATTCAAAACCCTAGAAACCATAAAAAGCATGCATATAATCATAAAGATTCAATTTTTATGTGTTTCGGTAATTAATTACATCATATTAACGACTCGTGATGCCACTGTTGGGATTTAATACTCATAACAATTATATAAAATCAAATAACATCATCAAAGCATGCAGCGGAAGTAAATAGGAATAATATATGTAAGTAATTAACCGAATAAGAAAACGCGTACCTTTAGCAATTCAAGAATCAAACGGTAATTGAACAAGAACTAAAACCCAAAACCCTAACTTTAGGGTTTATTAAATTCGACCCACACAAAAGTCGACCACCAAGATTACAAGCTCAAGCGTGCTTGTCCTTCGTTCTTGTACACACGTACTATTAGTGATTTGATGTGAAAAGCTAGTTCGTTGAATCACAAATAAAACCAAACACTTGTTTCTTGAGTTTGGAAAATCGAAACCCTATGGGAGGGTTGGAACCGATCAGCCAAAGACAAGAGAGAGGAGAGGAGGAAGAAATTAGGTTATTGGTGATCCAAGATTAGGAGAATAATGAATACAAGGGTTTGTATATATACATTTTCAAAACTTGGTGACCAAGAAATCCCACCTCCTTGGGTTGGGTAGCCCACGACCGGCCAAGCCATCCCAAAGGGATTCCAGATCCTTCTTGTCCACTAATTTCATTCTTAGTCCTCATAGTTTACATTTAACGACCGTTAACTAAACCTCGTTAAATATTTAACTATCGTTATGTTTTATTTCGTGACTAATAATTAATAATAACATTTTATATATTAATTATTAACATCAACTCTCATACGTAATGTGTGCAATCCCGAAGTCTCGAGTTCGAATCCGGACATACATATATTTAAATATCCATAAAACCTTTCACATTATTCATAGCCTGAACCCAATTAATATCTTTAGCAGACTCCTCATAAAAGGTAGGCTCAACAGATTTGTTTAAAGTGTTAGAGAAAGAATAATTTGCAGGGCTCAGATAAGAATAACATACATATTTCTCAAGCCCATACTTCACATTACTACTCACAACATAATCATTAAACTTAGCAGGCATTCTAGAGTCCCTACTAGACCTTCTAAGAATAGGCTGCTCATGACTAGTGTTCTGAGTAGAGACAGGTTGAGTTGTGTTAAGATTAGAAGGGGCACTTCCCTCAGATAGATTATTGTCATCTATGGATGTTGCCATACCATTATTCTCACCATCATTAGAAGTATGTGTACTTCTAGGGCATGAATAGGCACCACCATCATCATCAGATGTATTAGAACCTCTCCTTTCATCATTGGGATTTTGATCAATGTGTTTCTTATTAAAAAAGTTTAGATCATTCAATGTTGTGTCAGAATCCTTATCAATTTGAAGTTGAGTGTTCATTTTAAATGGAAAAACAGTTTCATAAAATTGAACATCTCTAGAATAAGAAATCAGTTTAGACTCAAGATTGTAAACCTTATAAGCCTTTTTTGTTGTAGAAAAACCAATGAGGACACATTTTTCAGATTTAGAAGAAAATTTATCAAAATTATTAAGAATAGAAGAGAAACACAAACAACCAAAACATCTCAGATGAGAAAGTTTTGGTTTTTGACCATACACAAGCTCAAAATGAGACTTTCCACTCAGAATAGAAGATGGTAACCTGTTAATCAGATAGACAGTAGTTAAAATGAATTCAGGCCACATACTTAAAGGAATACCACTTTGAAACAACAAACTTCTAGCAACATTCAATAAGTGCCTATGCTTTCTCTCAACAATCCCATTTTGCTGAGGAGTATAAGCACAAGTAGTTTGATGAATAATACCCAGGCTGCTAAACAAATTACTCATTTTATTGTTAACAAATTCAGTACCATTTTCTGATCTCACAGTTTTAATACCACACTTAAATTGATTTAGAATCAGATTAACATAACTAACAAACAAGTTATAAACCTCATCTTTAGATTTTATAAGATAGATCAAAACAGACCTGGTAAAATCATCAACAATGGTCATAAAATATCTAAATCCTTCTCTACTAGTGACCTTGTAAGGACCCCAAAGGTCTATATGCACAAGATCACCAATAGAAGAACTCTTATGATCAGTAATAGGAAAGGATTCCCTGGTCTGTTTGGCCTTGTGACATATGTCACAAGGAGACACATGAGAATCTTTAGTGAACTTAAGATCAGATTGAAGCATATTCACAACTTGGTCAGAGGGATGACCAAGTCTGTTATGCCACAAGGACTTAGAAACATAACAAGTAACAGAGATATTACCTATTGTTTGATGTTTAGAAGTAATAGGAAATGGAGTTTCAAACAAATAGAGACCACCATTTTCACTACCAGTCCCCATGATTTTGTTTTGAGTCAAATCCTGAATGTAACATTTAGATTCATCAAATACAACAAACATTCTACTATCTTTGATAAGTTTATGTACAGATAATAGATTAACACAATATTCAGGAACTACCAACACATCATATAAAGTGACTTTATAAGAAAGATTTAGATTACCAATATATTTTATTTTAGCAAGAGTACCATTAGGATGTCCCACAGTATGGTTTAAATCAGAAATATCAACAATGCTAAACATATTAAGAGTATTAATAGTCATGTATTGGTTTGCCCCTGAATCAATAATCCACCCAATACTATCTTTACACAAAGCAGTATTGTTGTTATAAAACTTATTAAAAATTATATTAAAGAAAACATTATTGTTCATAAAGCTAGGTATACATGCCATATTAGCTTGCATACTGCTAGAAGGCATATCATTGATAAGACTCATTAATTTCATCATTTGTTCATTAGTGATAGACATAGAAGAACCATTTTCCACAGATGAAGCATTAGCATTATAAGAAGTTTTGAAGTTACTTTGTTTTTTACCAGAATTTTTATTATAACCAGGAGGAAATCCAATAATTTCAAAGCATCTATCAACAGTGTGGCCAATTTTACCACAATTAGTACAAAGTAAGTTTGGATTAGGTCCCCTATTATTATTATTATTCCAAGTATTAACAAACTTCTTATTATCATTAACAGAACTCTTCTTATTTTCAAATCTCTTATTTCCATTATTACTCCAATTTGTTTTAGAAACAAATATAGCAATTTGAGATTTAGAATCAGAACCAGTAGAAGTAGAGGCAATGCCTCTATGAGACTCTTCTCTGGAAATAGTAACAAAAGCATCTTTAACATCAGGAAAAGTCTCTCTAGAGAGAATACTACTTCTGATAGGCTGATAAATTTCATTAAGACCCATAATAAATTGCATAAGTTTCATAAGTTGATTATGTTTTAACACATCTTATCTAGCAGCACAAGTACACATAGGCAATTTGGTCATAATATTAAATTCTCTCCATAATGAGTTAAGCTTATGCTAATATTCAGAAACAATTAATTCTCCTTGCCTAAAATTATTAATTTTTTGCATAAGACTCAAAATAATAGAACCATCAATTTTATCACAAGTCTCTTTAAGTTCAGCCCAGACCTCAGTAGCATTTTCAGAAAAGATTTGACCAAGATATAAATCTTCTAACACAGAATTCAAGATCCAAGACAACACAATAGAATTGCATCTCTCCCATTGATTAGAGAGAACATCACTGGAAGCATAAGTAACACATTTACCATTAATAAAACCAACTTTATTCCTAGTATTAATAGCCAATTTCATAGCAGTAGACCAAACTCTATAATTTTCAGTAACAGTAAGTTTAATAGACACAATAGATGTTGTACTAATATCATTAGACTGAAGATGCAAAGGATTACCCAAATCAAGATTACTAATCAGATCAACATCACTAGTACCAGGAGCCATAATAAGAAACAGATAAGCAACTAGCAGATAAGCACATAAAAGAAACAACAGAGTAAAATACTAACAAAAACTTTGCAAGAAGATAAAACTCACACCCAAAAATTACAAGTCCAGCCAAGGGAACTGGGTGTGACCAGAGCAGGTATTCACACCTCTCAAGGAGGCAGATCAAGGAGTTAATCACACCGTTTGCACCCTCTTAACTAAAACTAAGTAATTTTTAAGAGAGAAAAAATACTTACAGAGCTATCTTACAGAGCTATAATAAGAAGAACCAGTGGAAAGGAATCACAACACTCTTAATTCACTTAGTTAAGAGATATTGTGAAAGAATAAGGTCCCAATAATCACCAGAAACAAGAACCCCCAAATCATAAAAATTAGGGTTTTCAGATTCAAACCCTAATTTACCAGAAATCACCAGAAACCACCACAAATAGCAATTAACTCAACATGAATGTTGAATTAACCAAGAATCGATCAGATCTCACCCCAATTTCAAGAACCCCCAAAAATCGGATGAGACCCTAAACAACGAAATCACCAATCGATCAGAGCCTAAGCTCTGATACCATGTAGAAATTATAACAACACCAAGATTGAATCCAACCAACCACCCCTTGATTCAAAACAATCAGTATCAGTTTACAATACAAGAAGGAAATGACTAAGATTGTCACCAGATGTGAGCAATCTATCAAATTACTATCTAGACTAGATCAGTCCAACTACACAATAATGAGGAGAATATGAGAGAGGCTATGAGAGCCTTTGGAGAAGACGACTAGTGAGTTTGAGATCTCTTAGCACTAGAGGAGAGTATATATAGGCAGCAACAATGCACTTGTCCAACTTTAGTCCTTGCACAAACATAAAGAGACAAACACAGATAAACTAAACATGTTAGTGTTAGTATAGTTATGTGAATGACAGAACTAGTCCCTGAACATATAAAAGGGAGGTTTGACCAACTTATTCAACAATTATTGTTTCAGAAAATCCCTTCGTCTTGTGGGAATCGCTATGTTCTATTTAATAACCGGACGGAGAATCAAAATAAGAAAGCAAAACAACTGCAACAACTTCTTTATTATGTAAGCATGGTGTTAGAAAAGAACGGAAGGGCATTGACCAATGACATTATTACTGAATCAAAGGTATAGTAACATTTTGTTTAATAGTTGCTATTTGAAAAAACTATATATTTTTCAATTGTCGTGCCAATGACGGTTCTTGACAGAAAGGGAATATGGAACAAGCAAAACGAGTTCTGGCATTGAAAGAGCCCGAGCAGTACACCAAGCAGGATATGTTAGAGCTGAAAAAGCAGATCACTAAAATGGTATTTATACACTATATTTGTATTTAGGGACAGAAGGGCGCATGTGTTCTTTATTCTTGTGTATAATTACCTTTGTTCCCAAAACTAACTTCTTTCGGGTAATAAGTATCTATTGGCTTTGCATAAGAAAAACTGTTCCTTTACGGTGTGTATAGATTAATAGAGGTGGCAAGATGTCATGCTAGGTGGGTAAGGCAATGGATTATAACAGGTTTGGGTGGGGAAACATGATGGGTTAGGTTGACGACTCATCAATAAGTACAATATCTATCGGAGGTGTATAACATATTTAAGATACACTTTGTGCAACTATCAACCTTAATCGACCCAATTGGACTAGATAGTTTCTTAGCTACCTTTCTCTATTGAACACGAACCAAACTGACATTTTAATAAGTAAACTGGTTAAAAGTGCCACCTTTAATTGTGTTTGGTTCAGAAAGTCTTGTAGAGGTTCTTGGTCTCTAAACATGCTTTCTGGTGTCAATTACAGTGTATTGTATCTTCTGCAATGATCTGTTTGTGGGTTTGGTTTCTTTCGCAATTTACTCAGAGAGGCCAGACTGTCATTTTATCGTTTTGTGGTGATTCTATTTCTTGGGTCTCTTGTGTTGGGATCATCGCTGCTGTTCTGGTGTTTTTTCAGGTAATTAAATATTCTTTATTTGAAGGGTACTACCATCTTTATATGATGTACTAGTTAATACCAATTTGAATACCATTAAGCTAATGACACATAACTAATTAATTGTCTTGATCTATAGCGTGAGTCGAGGTTCATGGAGATAAGTACAAGGATTGAACAAAAATTGGAAGAAGAGCGGACTGCTCGGTTGAAGGCTGAAATTTACGCTATAGAGGAACGCAAAAAATTCAAGGAGATGATCTATAAGTTGCAGAAAGAGTTAAAGAAAACCAAGGAAGCTGCGAATCACCAATGTGTTATTATGTGAATCACCAATCTGTATGTCAAGTCATAGATTATGTTTGAACTGTTTTGTATGTTGCTTATTTCTGTTGTATTTGACTATGTGTTGGATAAGACTCGGTTTATGAATCTCAATGAATATAATTTGCACCTTCAATGTGATACATTAAGCACATCTGAAAAAGTACACATCAACCCTACAAGTACCATTAATCTTGGGTCCTACTAAATAAACCCCAATTCCACTTATTATACCTTAGTCAAAGTTTAGATAATTTTATTGAAAATGTGCAATTGAAAGCAATAAATGATGAGTGACAATGTAAACATTAACTGATGTGTAAATGATATTTATAACTCTTCAACTTCTTATCATCTTCTTTAAACTTTTCTCACTCTAAAATATTCATATTAGCATCCACCATTTTCACTATCTAAAAAATTACTTGAACTATCAAAAACTCATATATTTTGTGGTTTAAACCGTCATATATCAAAACTCTCACAAACCCATACTCCAAACAACCATCCCTGCCAACCGCACCGCCAGAAACTCCTCCGGCGCATCTATAGTCGTCACCATCATCATCACCTACTGCCATACACCACCAACATACACCAAATACAACCACACTAACCCAATCTTAATTCCAAACCAAAACCAACCAATCTAAGATTCAAACAACAGCTCCGCTGATGGGTGGTAGCCGAGTGGCAGTTCGTCAGGGTTGACTGGTGGTGATGATCCGGAATCCGGATAATGGGTCTGTAGCAGTGACGTAGTCTGATGGCGATTGTGATGTGTTTCGATGACGATGGTTAATCAAATTAAGTTTAGTAGACCTTGTTATGCATGGATATAATTGTGAGATGTGAGAGATAAGATTTGTTTTGAGAATGAAATAAAAAGATGGGTCTTTGATGCTTGAATGTTTAGTCGAGATTCACAGTAAATATTTAGTATTTTTAAGAAAAAAAAAAGACAACATAAATGATTAAAGGAAAAAAGGGTGAATATTGAATATTTCAAGAAAAAGAGACGTCATAAATGACAAAAAACAAACAGATACAATGATTATGTAATAACTAAGGTTTGTTTAGTGGAAATATTAGGTTCGTTTAAAAGGACCCTTAATCTTTTCTTTCTCATGATTGTAAATGTTATACATTGAGCAAATCTGAAAAAGTATACATCAACCCTACCAATATCATACACACTCTAGAAAGACTCGCAGAAAGTTTTAAAAAGAAAGGGAATGAGGTGATCATTTTTAAAGTCCTTACAATGTATATACGAGTATACGTTTAGGAATGGCTAATTTCTACAAATTAGTTATAAGCTTAGGATGAGTAATTTGAAAAACTTCAAATCCTACGATTAATAAGATTCCCCGAATAGCCCGATTAAAAAAAAACCCGAACAATGTAGCAGGATGAGTTCTTTCTAGCTACTACACGTTCATATTTCACCTCTCATCATGACAATGTAGCAGTGTCACAGACGTACACACCCGTAAATCCCCATAAGTCGCTCGGGTGCCATTATTAACGTCCTACACAACCAGCTGACTTAGCTCAGTTGGCCACTTGAGCCCCTTCTGGAGCTTGGGGAGGGGTTTTACCCGGGTTCGAGTCTCGCAAGAGACAATGAAAATCCAGATTTTCCTCTTAGTGCGAAGCCGTAAGTTCTAGGGGTTTCCCTTCGTGGGTCTCTTCTAGTGGTTTCGGGTCCTGGGGCCTGCCCGTTTGTATGGTTTTACTCGGAGGTCGGATTTCAAGTGTGGTGCGGTTTATTAAAAAAAAAAAAAAAAAAATCCCTACACACTAGTGATAAATATGTTGTTATGAAAGATGCACCAACTTAACCAAATGTAAAGAAAGAATGTTAATAAAAATAAAACTGAAGACAGTTCTAATAAATTATGAAATTTTAAAATATATTCTTACCTATAGAATATTTAAAGAGATCAATTTATTTTGTACTTAAAAACTGGTCACTCAACAGACGTACTTCTTCTAGTAATTTATTTCTTCCATGGCAACGGTCCACCTTCACTGGTTACTCTTTATATATTCCATTTGTATATAATATGTTCTCAGTTTATTCAACCTTCAACTTCTGTTAAACTGAAAATCCTAAAATTTAGTTGCTTTCAGGTACTTAATATCTTATTGCCTTGAATCACACTGCTAATGTAACTACTGGCTAATTATAATTTACATCAGTTTATGTTACATTAAATTAGTGTTTGTTCAATGTTATAGTTTATTGCTTAACTTTGTTGATGTGTTGTTATTTCTTTGTAATGTGACTAGATAACTTATTATTTGTGTTTTGTGAATTGTTACGAACTCTTTGATTTCGTTGTTTGTTCCTCTTGAAGTTTATTGTTTTCTATTTGTATTTAAGTTATGAGGCAAAATAAGGGAGATTTTGATTACCACAGTCTACATGGCTTAGTATGTGATTAAGCAGAGGTGTTGACACATAATCCTTTTTGTTGTCTACTAAAATTAAAGTGTAATTTTAATCTAATTAATACACATTCCTTAAACTTATCTATTAAAAAATAAAAGATTAGTTGTTGCAGCAAATTGTAATAGTATTCATCATTTTGTGAATGTATACAGTATACCTTTAAGTGCTTGTAACATACTTACATGTTTTTGTGATTATTTAGAACTATAATTACCTTACTAGTATGCATTTAGCAAGTCGAATCCATAAAAAAGCTGGTATACTCATCATCGATCAGCTAAATATTGTTGATCTGTTTGAAGCTTGTAATCATTACCTTATGATTGTGTTAATTTTCAATGAGGTTGTATACATACTTGTTTTGTTATATACTTATATGCTTGTGATTCAAGACTTTAAATATGTTTCTGATACATTTTTACTCTATAGAATGGGTGGATGTTCATTTGCGGATGATTGCGAGTTAATTTCTCCTAAAACACTTGTTTTGGTTGGTAAAACGGGTAGTGGAAAAAGTGCAACTGGCAACAGCATTAGCATTCTGGGAATGAAGATTTTTAATTCTAAAAGAAGTTTGTCTGGAGTTACAATTACATCTCAGTGGCAGGCAACTTCATTGGAAGATGGCCAAATGCTAAATGTTATCGATACTCCAGGTATTGACATAAACTAAGTTAACGCTGAATTGATATGATTTTATTCTGGTGAAATAAACTACTTGTGACATTCCAAACATCTGCAACTCTTTTTCTTCTATTTTGCCTCCTCACTTTTGTCATGATTGCAGGACTTTTTGATTCCACTCTTGATTTTGACTTTATTGGGAAGGAGATTGTCAATTGTATCAACATGGCCAAGGATGGTATACATGCATTTCTAGTAGTCGTCTCAATTCGCAGTCGCTTTTCAGAAGATGAAAAGGCGGCAATAAACAGCTTGTTAACTATGTTTGGAAGAAAAATTTATGATTACATATAGTAGTATTCACTGGTGGGGATGAACTGGAGGACGATGGTGACAGTTTAGAAGATTTCATACGTGACTCTCCTGAAGCATTAAAGGTTACAAAGTTGTGTGTGCATTTAGTTTAATCTTACACGAAAAGGTCTTCTTGAAATACCTAAATTAATATGCTTAATTGGAATTTGATTATTGTTTCAGGAAACTCTTAGCCTGTGTAATAACCGCTGTGTTCTTTTTGATAACAAAACAAATAATGAAACCATAATATCAGCTCAAGTACAAAAACTACTATTTCTTGTAGATGCGGTGTCGAGAAAGAATGGTGGAAAGCCATATACAAATGAGATATTTACTGAAGTGAAGGTGAAATTTATTATCATTCAATAATGTCCTCTTTTATTACTATTTTAACACTTGATCTGTCATGACGAGATCAAGCAATCGTAACGCCAGCAGTATTTGCTTTGACAGAATCAAACAAAGGAACTTGCAGACCAGGAGATATCCATGCATGACGAGAAATTTAAGCGAGTATTTGATATGGTATCATTACACCTTTATGTTTTTAAATTTTGATTGTGTTTTGCATACTAACGATTAATATTGCATATTGTTTGTATTATTGGTCTATAGGTTGAGTCCAAGCTTAAGCAAACCACTTTGAAACTTGAACAACAAGTGGCAAAAGAACCGGGCTGCTCGGGTCAAGGCTGAAAAGAAAGCTGAGGCTGCTAAAAAGGAAGCTGAGGCTGAGAAACGTACACTACTAGAAAATGTGCCAATAGCAAAGAAAATTTGGCAAACCACTTTGATTAATATTGCATATTGTTTGTATTATTGGTCTATAGGTTGAGTCCAAGCTTAAGCAAACCACTTTGAAACTTGAACAACAAGTGGCAGAAGAACCGGGCTGCTCGGGTCAAGGCTGAAAAGAAAGCTGAGGCTGCTAAAAAGGAAGCTGAGGCTGAGAAACGTACACTACTAGAAAATGTGCCAATAGCAACGAAAATTTGGCAACGACCAATAAGTCGTTGCTAAATTCATACATTAGCAACGAATATAGCAACAAAATTTTGCAAGATAAGAATTTTTGCTTAGCAACGACTATTAGTTGCTAATTTCGTTGCTATCTTCTCAAATATTGGAGGGAATATTCCCACTCTTTTTTAGCAACGACTATTTCTAAAATTTCGTTGCTAAATAATTAGCAACGAATTTATACTTTTTACAAATAAAATCATCAATTATTAGCAACGAAATCGGCAAATATAGCAACGAATTTCTTTTTGCTAAACTTATAGGTCTAATATCTTAGACACTTTTGTTGCTAGAGTTGATGTGTGAAATTTAGCTTTAAATTTATTTAACCTTCTTTATTAGACTACGATTAGACTTCACGAACACTAATAGGCAGTATACTGTTCGTGATAGTATAGAGACGTTAAGATCGGGTAGTTCATTGGAGTTCGGGTACCTAAGTAATCTAAATTAAATTGTTTATTGGACAAGTGTGTTTTAAATCCACGTGATTATGATTTTAACTAAATTAACTAAAAGACACTTAAAACTAACTACGTGCGAAACAAATAGAGATAAAAGTGTACTCACCTTGCTAATCGTCTATTCATCTAACTGCATAATTGTAAGTGCAATGTTGATAAGGATTTAAAAGGTACACTTTTGAGGGGTCATTTAAGCCCTTAATCGATCACTTTTATATCCGTTACTGCTTAATTTTGTTCCTTTTCACTTTTTAGGCCTCTTGAAGGCAAATTGCTGGAATGACACTTATTCGGACGAAAAGGCGCAAATATATGAAGAAAATGACCAAAGTCAAGAATCAAGACACTCAAGCTGTTGGAACAGAAGCTGACGGGCCAGCAAAATAGCGACACCGTCACAAAGACACTTTGTGACGACTCAGTAGCCAAATTGCTATTTTACACTCAAGCTTACCCTAATACTACACTACAACGATTATGTTCACTGCCTAGGGTGTTGAAAAACTTGCTCGACAAAAAGGAAGTTCCTTTGACCCCGAACGCGCGTTGTACGCGTATCAAATGTTCATCTAGTTGTACGCAATGAGTTCTTATGTAGTGTAGGTGTGATACGGTCGACATTCACTACAACTTTTTTAGATAAATTTATAGCTGTAGCCTACGACTAAGGGTCAATCTACCCTCCGAACATTAAGTTCCACAACTAACCTATGTGACTATGTTTGTGTTTGCCCAACACTCAACTACAAGTAAATTGATATGTGCAATCGCAATCTACGGTGTTGAATCTTACGCCCTATTATCTACCACTTCTAACAAGGTCTCCCCCAAACCTTTGGTTTCCACCACTAAGAATATTTGAATATACCTTATATGATTCAAGTAATCAATTTCGAATTGCCACCTACTAATTAATTACCATCAACATGTAGCCATGGTTTATGCAAGGGCATAAGCATATATAAGCACATAAATTATCCACAAATACAACAAAGATAAACTAAAAAACCATGCAATTGAATGAAATAGAGTCATAGCAAGGCAAGCATTAAAGGCTTAGCGTTCCATTATAAACGATAAGCAAAGATAAAAGTGGTTCTGAAAGATTAATAATAGTCATAATGATCAATCCGATGATAAACAATACCTATGATGTGTAATTATTCGATTTTCTTATGTTTCTAGCCTTAGGATTTGTCTTGCAGCCTCTAGGGTTCGTCTCCAGAAGTTGGAATGAGAAAACGATACATAATATGCATTTGGTTTGTGTATTTTTGCTTGAAAATATCCCAAGCCCGTAACTCTATACGACGTATACTTAATGGGCTTCATACGCCGTATGCATCATGACAAGTCTTGGCCACGCCACTGATCTTCAATTCTATACGGCGTATGCTTGTTGTAGGGAATGCGCCGTGTGATCTTCAACATTTGGAATATTTTGCAAAGCAAACTTGTATACGTTGTAATAGAAATGCATACGTTGTTCATCAGTTGTGACATTAATAAACAAATGTAACTACAAATAAATGAAAATAAAATATGTTGGTAATATCAAAGTTTGTAAAATTTAGTCGCGAACAACTTATGGCATTGTAAAAAATGTTTTTCGAGATATTCTGATTGATTAGATTGTAACAGTTTTGAATGAACCTTGGCAGCGCGTCCTATTACCGACATCTTCACTGTTGTCCCTCTTCTAAAATCTCTTCGAGAAGAAGATGAATGGCAATGTACCATTTTCTTCTTTGCTCGGGATACTATCTGCTTACGCATCATTTCAATCAGTAAGGATACCTCAGTTTATGCTCCCTCAGTTGTACAACATAAAAGCCCTTCGAGAGGAAGATGAGTTTCAATGTGCTAATTTCTTTTTTCCCCGGGATACTACCGACTTACTTTTCCTTTCATTTGGCGAGGATACCTTGTTTTAACAAACACACATTTTACAAAATCTATACGAAGTAAAGAGGGCATTGTGAGAAAATAATAATGTGGAATTAAACTCGATTCGTTTACACCCTTATGCAATATACATGGTTCTAAAGGGCGCGCCAAGGCGACGCTAAAGCGTGAGGCGTGACCTCCACGTTACGAAATAGACCAAGGAGTCGACTCTAGGCTTGGCACGAGATGAGGCTGGAAAAGGCACGATAAGGCGTGAGGCGTGGGTTTCTTTTTATTTGACTATGATATATTCATTATGTACAACGTTTTTTGTAAACTCAATATATATGAAACATGATAGAAATATACAAATATTTACATATTTTGTGTCGCCTTATGTTACACCTTAAAAACGCAAAAGCTTCGCCTTAGCCACTAAAGCGTGAGGTTTGGTCATGCTGCCACGTCACACCTCGAGCTATTTATAACCTTTGATATAAACTAATAGTAGTTAAGTTTTTTGTATTATTAAGTTAGTAGTTTTTTTAAAGAATTATAACTTGATGAACTTTTTTTATCTATATATCTAGTTATTAAAAATAATTTCAGATTAAAATCAATATTTAGTTCCCGTATAAACTAAAAATTTCACTCCCCCCAAAAATTTTGACTACTTTCCCCCAAAAAACTTGAACGAAAATTGAATTAAACCAAAAACTAAAAAGAAAATATAAGTACTTATTATGAAACCCTACTTGTTTCTATCCATATACCACGCACAGCCGCCTCTCACAGATCGGGCTCATTCATCCATCATCGGTCATCATTCTTCCTCCTTTTCCATCATCGACTGTTCGCTCAATACATTCATGCCTTATGTTTTTGTCATGAAAGATTTGTTCGGCTTATTCTTTTCTATTTTTTTCAGATCCAAAACCTCAAAGCAAAATTGTTTTGTTAATTAGTAATATGCTGTCATGAGTTATGACGAACACTTTTGCATTGTTTAATTGGTATTTCAGTGAAACTTGGTGGGCTTGCGTCTCTGTTCATTCTCATCGATCTCTGTTGGTCCAGAGACTAGGTTTGGTATCTTCTATCTAATTACTTTGGTTTTTGTAATTGTTAAATGGAGTGTTTTGTATTGAAAAACTTCGATTTGTTTTAGATGCGAGATGGGTTTTTGGTCATTTTGTTTCTCAACATCTTTATGAGTGTTTTGTGATTGTTGCTGCTTTGATTTGGTGCTCTTGCTTGTTTTTGTGAAGTTGTTGGTCTCTTTATGTTTGTTTTTTATTACTAATGTTGCATCTTTTTGTATTTTTTTATTACTAATTTGGTTGAATGATATATCTCATTAGATTAGTCATTAGTGTTTATCTGTTGGACCAGTAAAGGAGCATGCTTCTTTGTAGGTTGATTGTTTTTTGGTATTAAAGGTATGGTGTTATTGATTTAGGTAGTGTTCTTTGATGATACATGTTCTTTGATCACTTTAAACCACCTCTAATCAATAAGAGTAAGTGGCGGAAAAAGTAACAAGGGACGAGTGCGTTTCGGGTGTCTTAAACTTGTAATCTTTGTCATGTTATCTATTGGATTTGTACATATTATTTTTTGGCTTGATAGTATACTGTGCATATTTTTCCATAAGTCAAACTCTCTAATGTTTAATGCATTATCTTCTTGAACTCTCCCATTAATTTTGTTTGGATGTCTTTTTAAACTATGTATTCTTAATATTGAATTGATTTATTGAAGTGTATAAGTATTAAGAGTACTTTTTTACTTCTTTCACTTTATAACATTGATTCGTAGCATACGTTTTCAGTTAACTCCGACACCAAGGGTGAGCTACAATACAAGGTTAGCTTTTCGCTTATCTAGGATAAGTATCACTCATTTATTGTCAGCCACGAGTGTCTCACCGTTGTATTTTTTTTCTTGTAGGTAAAGAGTTAAACCTGACATATTTACCTATTTACCTGGATAGATAGTGGATGTTTGATCGAATTTGCAGATTTTGGAAGCTTATGCAACAGCCGAGTTCTTAGTTTTCGATAGACTTACTTGTTTCCTCTTAACTTATATGTCTTAGAACATGTTTAGTGTGCTACATTTATTAGGCTGGGTATAATTTGTTGGTGTCTAGTAGAATATCAATTTAGAATGTAATTGTTAAGTACATTTATGATTATGGAATAAATAGTGTATTGGTTCCCATATTTTTTGTGTGTAAATTATGTAAATTGGTTTATACAAAGATATTGGTATTTACATATCTATACAGGCTTTCAAAAATATGAATAAATGTTATTTTTAATTTAGCAACAAGTCACATTGTTGCAAAATTGCAACGTCCTATAAGTTGTTGTTTAAGTTGTTGCTAAGTGAAGGTCGTTGCTATATATTCACATAGAACTTTTCGTTGCTAAATTGAAGAATTAGCAACGACTTGGCACTAAGCTGAATTTACCAACGAAATCAGTTTTCATTGCTAATTAGCAACGAATGGATGATATTAGCAACGAATTTTCATTTTGCAACGGGCTATATAGCAACGAACAGGTTTGGTTGCTAATGTCGTTGCAAACATCAATTAGCAACGAAAAATGGCTGTTTAGCAACGATTTTAGCTCGTTGCTATTGGCACTTTTTCTAGTAGTGGTAAGATGAAAGAAAAGCTTGAGAAAGCTAAGAAGGGGCAGGAGGAGCTTCTCAGGAAAAAGGAGGAGGAGAGGCGCAGGGAAGAGGATCACTGGAGGCAAAGGGAGGCGGCGATTCGCAAGCAGCCTCAAGGTGGCTGCACCATCTTATGATCCAAATGGGTTTAAGGCTATTATGTAGTATTTGACACCGCTTTTGTAAGAACAAAACTTGATGTAATTCACATCTTTTATGTCGTTACTGGCATTATCATCCGATATTTGATCCTAAAATGTGCAACGTGAAAGGTGGTTCTGCATTCCACTCTGGGTAGCATCTGCTAGAAATGCTATCAATAAGTGGATGTTATAAGAAAGGAATTAAAGACGTTGATTAATAAATTACTTTGTTGTCAAAGTCAAGTCCTTCATTGTTCATTTTGTTTCAGTACAGATTTTAGTCCATACAATATGTTTCTATGTAGCATGAAGTATTGTTCATATTTCAACCAATAGGAGTGACAAATAAAAAGCAATAGTTCTTTACATGTTTATTGAGCATATATCGGTTGTCAACATGTTCAATTGGCTAATATCATTAGAATTAGTGGAGTATTTCACTATAGAGTCAACCATATAACATTATTGTACATTTTTAAACGTTGATAACAATCTAAATAGCATATACCCTATGATTGAACAATTTATGTATTCTTATTAGAAATACATGATTGAACGAATAAAACAGGAAAACGGTACTTGATGCTTAAGAAAGGGATTAGATCCTCTCAAGTTGGTTAGAATGTTACAATCTATACTATATAAAATGGAAAAATCGTCAAAGTGGAAAAAGTGAAAAATGTTGAAAGTTGAATGTTGAAAACATTGTCAATGGAGAGAGAAATAAATAATATAATTAATACTTTTATTAAAACACCCCATTACTTAAAAGTACAATAATTTATTCACATTGTACACCCAATTAAAAGCACATCTACCAAATTAAAACAACCAATTGAAACCGATACCGGGTTGACCCGTTGAAACCGATACCGGGTTGACCTGTTGAAACCGATACCGGGCTGACCCGGGACGCTTCAAACCCGGCGAAAGTGACCCGGTTTAATTTGACATTTTTCGACCCAACCTATCGGTTTGACTCGGTTTAAATCGACCTGTTTTTTTATCGGAACGGTTCAACCAGTTGAACCACCCGGTGAAATCGGGTTTCAAATTTGACAAAATTATATGAGAAATGATGAAGTAGTTGTGGAACCCGTGACAATTTTTTGAAAGGAGAGACCAAGTAATTGTAGTTTTGGTTTATTTTGCTTTGACACATGTAATTTGTCATTTGTATAATGTTATTTTAAAAAATGTTGCTCTTGCACCATTTAAGGGAATAGCATATATGAATCAATCGCTTAAAAGTTAATATATATTGTATAGCCATTTGTCCAGTGTATCAATAATGTTATGTAAGTTTATTAAAATCACAAAAATAAATATTATTGTTATCTTTAGCGATAATTATTTGTACCTCAAACAAATAGCTTTGAACAATGCATAAATATCTATACAAATTGATAGTACAAAATACTCTTATATGGTGATATCCAATTTGCAAAGTTACAATTTTAAAAGCCACACACCAAATGATAAACGTTACACATGTAAAAAAAATAGTTATCACCGCTAAATTATCGACAAAAACAAGAAAAGCGGTCACACATGTTGGTTATACCTCTAAACTACAATATAATATTGCCAACTACATAATATCGTTGCTTTTTGTAATGTTTGAATCTATTATTACTAAAAATCTTAATAACATAAAACAATCCTATTAGAAAATATACTCACACACTTAGATCGACTCCACATAATTTTTTAAAAAACTATATATTTATGCCGCTATGCAACCACGCATCAGAATTGTAGTTATTCAAAACGATTCTCTAATGCTACAAATACAGTTTGTTGAAAGAAACTTATGGGTCATCGGAACTTTGCAGAAAACTAGACATCGCTGCCGCTAGGCGCGGGTACTCGTCTAGTGTGATAATATACATTTTTGAGTAAATTACATAAATGATCTTTTGTGGATTGGTGAAAATTGTATCTACCGTCCTTGAGAGTTTAAAGTTGCACTATTGGTCCTTATCTTTGCAAATAATAACACACATAGTCCTTACGTCTAACGAACATTAAAACTGACCGTTAAATCAACTCATGTACAAGTCACATGAGGGCATTATAGTCATTTTCTACTCACTTCTTCTTCAACCTCCAATTTTTCTTTTGACTTTTTAATTTCTTTCTATTCAAGTTAATAAATGTTGAAGAACACCAATATTAACATAAATTCATAATATAACATGTGTATAATGCATTTTAAAACCCTAAAATTCCATTCAAAACCAACATTTACAATTAAAATCAGATGCCCCCACATATTTACAACATGAAACAAAACCCACGTAAAACGTTTAAGCCAAATTTGATATGTATTATATTTACGTACCAGGTACTTTACACCAATTAATAATTTAATATTTTATTTCAACTTTTAGTCTTCAATCTCCTGTCATAACCCTTTGACTATGCGAAGAAAAATAAAACCCTCTAGCTCATATATATATATATATATATATATATATATATATATATATATATATATATATATATATATATATATACACACTAGCTTTCGAAGCCCGCTCAATGGGCGGGCAAGACTTCTAATTATCGCTGACATATTTTACTATAGCAAAAATTAATTTTTTTAACGTTTTATCTTAACACGCTCACAAGGAATTGAATAACAGAGGCAAACTGCAATTCTAATGTACTCCCACAGTAGTAAAAGTTCTACATTCGAGTCTCGATGAGTCTACTATGAAAAGTTACACTAACAGAACGTCCAAATATACCGTCTAAAAATTATACCAAAAGACTACAGAAACATGGTTTAGGAAGAACAACTTCAATAAGCCGACCCAACCCATCTTGAGGCACCTAAATGGCCCATTTTGACCCATGACCCACCCATTTTATAACTTTTAGTTTTTAATGGACGACGCTAGCTTCAACTCGCCTCTTCGGGTTGCCATTTGATCAGGTATGTCGCTACCAGCATGATATTGCCTATCATTGAAGCTCGATCTTAGCTTTAGCTCCCCTCTACGCATTGTCATTTCATCGAGTGCCTCAGCAGAATCAATTTCAAATTCATTCACCATGATTTCTTGATCGGCTCCTTCCTTCTGTTGATAAGTGAACATTAAAACTTTTTCAAAAATTAAACTATGGATTTGTCATAATTTTTAACTAAAATGATCTAAATAATTGTGATCATTCATAGGTGGGATTTTGCTCATATTTAATAATAATTAAAGATATATAATGAAGCAATAAGTCATAACATTTGAAAGAAAAATGAAAATATTAGGAAGCCATTAAGTAGAAATATTTGTTACACTAAATATTCGAAAAAACTTATACGTCCCTTGATCTCACTGAATCTCCAAAAAATTTGAACTCTAACATGGGTCACCATACTAACGGTGCACCTATTTTTATTTAAAACGACAAATTTTACAACCTACACCACCTATCTCATAACTAACCGTGTACCTATTGTAACACCTATCTCATAACTAACCGTGTACCGTATGAAAACGGCCTGATACCAAGCTTGGCTAGAAGAGCAAACCCGTTCTCTTGATGAACCCACTTTGTCACCCTTCTTGATAAGCTCAACAGGGTGATAATTTCGACGTATTCTTGATATTTGGTAGATTGGTTCTCCATTGTTGTTGTCCCACCAGGCAACACTGATCTCGACTGTACCCTTGTTAATCTGAGATGGATCGAGATCAGTGTTGCCTGGTGGGACAACAACATCTACTGGAGCAACCAATCCAACACGAGCAGGAGCTCCAACCTGTTTAAACCATAGCATAATAATGAGAAGTCTTTACTACAGTTAAGATCTAAACAAGTTTGTGTGTAGCATATTAGTACAACATTAGCTACACCATTAACACCCAAAATTTAACAACGATGACATTAGCACATATAACAACTTTTGACATGTGGTGTTGTACTTGTAGTACTCATCAGTTCGGCAAAATGTTTAAAACTTCCAGGTGTCTCTGGCATGAAAGTTGCAAGCACAGCCTCTCGCTGTATACCAACATTTGCAAGCTCTGTGTAACGCCCCGTGAACGACACGACTTAAAATCATTGAAAATTTAATCTTTTACGCGGAAACGACTTGACTTAAAACTGAAATGTTGTTACTATTTTGACCACTGACAAAAATCTATAAACTTCTGGACCTTGAAACTATTTTTACATGAAACTAGACTCAATTATCTTCGAAATGACGGGTGGCTCGACCCGTGACGACTTACGGTTAAAAAGATATGATTTTTCCAAATTAATTCTCCAAATTTGTTCTCCAAATTAGTTCTCCAAATTAGTTCTCCACTAGTTCTCCAACTATTTTAACCACTTTACAAACACTTATCCATATACTTTGTTTTTACAAACATTCTTGACCCGTTTGACCCAAAATGGGTTAAAATAGACCTTGTCCCAAACACCCCATTTTCTGCATATCCCTTTTATATACTTTTGACCCATTTTCCGGAAAACGACTTCTATAACATGACATAACACCAAAACTTCCAGAAATCATTAGGTCATTATAAATATCACATATATGCAAAAACTTGGTCATAATGACCGGCGAAAACGTGCTTTACGAAGTAACGGGTATTATGCCAAAATACCCGGTTTGACCCGTTTGCATACACCACTTAAACATAACTCTTTAACATACCTTAAAACCTGTAAAATGACTCACACATTTCAAAGACTTGACACTATAAACATTAAACCTTTTATGACTCTCGGGGGACAACCTTGTCATGAGCTCGGTATCTACCTAAGCTTTACCTTCTTATCAATCTTCTAAACTTTCGCATAATCCAACCTTAGCGCTTAGTTCCAAGCATTTCCTTTGCCTTCACATTTAAACCTTAATTCCAAGATAGTGATATCAATTAGAATCATCATCATCAACACCATCATTAGCCTCTTCTTCACATCCTAGGTCAATAATCATAACACTTAATAATCATAATTAAATAATTATGAAAATGGTTTATATAACCATATCCCATTTCTTACACAACTCTAATCATCAAATAATTATATCTTGATTATGTGATGATCAATCCATAAATTACCAACTTAATAAAACTTAACCCATCATCATCATAACATCTTTAATTAGCTTAAAAACTTCATTTACCCAATTTCCCCAAATAGGTATATGAACCCTAATTTATAATTCATCAATTAGCTTAGGGTAAAGGATTACTTACTTGTAAGGATGATTAGCACTAACTTATTTCTTAGTTTGGAGCATTAATCCTTCATCAATTGATCACCAAAACCATCTTGTCTTTTCCCTCCTTTTCTTTTTCACGTCACACACACACACCCACTCATTCCTGGAAATCTAATGATACTAGTAGAAGTATCGTGATTATTGTAGGAGGAAAGTTTTCCTAATTGTCACATTAGGTCCTTCAAGTCTCATTCTTTCTATTTTGGCCACACCATACTTTATAACATGTTTAGCACTTGGCAACTTAGGTCCCCATTCTTTCTATAACTATGACATATCATGTGTTAACTATTAGTTTGACTATCGGGTTGACTACAATATAACATTCATTGACTAACCAATCACGTTAAACCTTGGTCAATTTCATCTAAGGTGGGGCCTATTTGTATCCGGGATACGGGTCTAACAATTCTACCCTCCTTATTTAGATTTCGTCCCCGAAATATCTCATCTATTACTAACCATGACTTGGTCATTTCTTAACCCCATTCTTAGTACTAAGCACACTTTCATTCAAACATTTCATTGCAATGATCTAAGTGATCCTGCAACACAAATTGACACATTCCAAAAATCCTAAATTCACTCTACTTCTTGTTGATTTATCTAAGAGCGTACGGCTCTTACTAAGGTTGTTATGTCAAACGAGACACATTTATTATAACCAAAATATCATTTGATCACTTTATCACTATTACACCACATTCTTACTTGCTTTACTCTAACTTTAATCAAGGATTATATGTCACTTGAGAAAATTTGCGCCAATTTGACTTTATATAAGTCAAATATAAACTAATACAACTTAAGATTCTCATCTTTACCGTAGTCATCTCAATACCCTTTTAACAATTTTTTTAACACCTTACTTTCTTTACTTCATTTTAAGGATTTCCGCTAAGTATAATAAGTCACGTAGGAAATCTTAGGTCGTGATTTGACTTTCACAAGTCAACATTGACTAATACCTTCACATTCTACTATGGTCATTCCATTATTTCATTAACATTTTTATTATAGGGCCTTGTTTCCTTTACTTCTTTCTATAATTTCCTTGTCAAATACTACAAGTCTCGTAGGAAATTTCAATATTTTGACTTCATAAGGTCAAACTTTAACTTACATCATCGCATTTACACATAAGGGTGCTAATAAAGGTTAGCATCCATTACTATCATTATTCACATTTTGTACCACTCCTCAAGGTACATTATAATATCATTACAAATTCTTAATCTTTCCAAGTCATACTTAAGACACTTAAACGATTGGTTTCACTTAATGTCTCAATTTAAAGTCGCATTCTAATTATATCCCACCTATCTTAGTTCTTAAGACTTCTAACTAATTCTAGGCTTTCGCTTTTCCACTTTTTACCTTACTCACGCTATGTCGAGAACACATAAGCCCACTCATTTATATTTCCTCATTTACATGGAAAGGTGTCCTACCATGTAAATCAAGAAACATAAACTCATGGTTCGGAGATTCACAATTTCTTTAATTAAATGAAAAGGCGTCCCAATCTATTTAATCAAGGAAATCATAAATCGTCCTACTTATACACTTTCGACATAACATTCGTATTTATTACTAGTTTTCAC
The DNA here is from genome assembly GCA_910596185.1 of Chrysanthemum makinoi. Taxonomy (NCBI): domain Eukaryota; kingdom Viridiplantae; phylum Streptophyta; class Magnoliopsida; order Asterales; family Asteraceae; genus Chrysanthemum; species Chrysanthemum makinoi. The sequence goes on along the minus strand of OU343222.1, from coordinate 290,987,795 downwards.
TTTACTTTCTTTCTCTTCGTTCTTTTACACTTCACATTAATTTTTATTTTTAGACTTGGATCCATACCATTATCACATTTACTTTGGGGATTTTTATATGCCAAAGATATAGGCAACCCTTTGCCGGTGAAGGCAATACATTCCTTCATTAACATTATTAGCTTGGTCTCCGGGATACCACCATTATTAACATTAGCTCGACCATCCCAAAGGATACCATCATTAACATTATTAGCTTGGTCATCCCAAAAGGATACCATCATTAACATTAGCTCGGCCATCCCAAAGGATACCATCATTAACATTATTTGTTTGGTCATCCCAAAAGGATACCACCATTAACATTAGCTCAGCCATCCCAAAGGATACCATCATTAACATTATTAGTTTGGTCATCCCAAAAGGATACCATCATTAACTATCATTAATTCATCGGTTATATGATAGATACCTTTAACCTTTCACATTTAACATTAGATCCAAGTCATTAACATTTTAACACACTCACTTTTTCATTCCTTTTATTAAGTTTAAGCAAGCATCATTGGTATATGAAACCCGCTTGTCATATTTACACATTTTTATGTGTTTACACTTCTCATTACAACTTACATTCTTTAACTCAAGTTAACCATTTCCACATCTTTACCATTACCTCTTTTAGGCCACTCGATTCTTTTCCACTTCTAACCTTACATAGGTTAGACTAATAACACCTTTGTTAACACGCTTATCCTTTACATTCATTTTAAACATCAACACGATCTCTTCGCGTTTTACTAAACAACATATTATTATGTTCTTACTTACATTCTTAGCTCATCCCTTTTTAGTAATTAGCACAATGGCTATACCATTTTCATTTCATCATTACTTGTCATCATTTCTTAATCTCATTCATTACTTTTTCACATTAACAGACGCTTAACAATTAGCGGACAATTTTTATCTTGCTATCACACATTATACTTTAGCACACTTATCATTTATTACGTGTCACACCTTAAGCATCAAATACTTTAATTCACAATTATCCCATCTCTAATATCACTTATCATTTTTAATCACATTCCATACCGTTATTCCAACACACATTCATATAATCATAATACGATCACCTATACACTAACCAAGGTGTACGACAATCTAATCATTTAGATACATCAAGGCCTCTACGGACTTATATCACATAAAGATCAATACTATAGCACGCATTCATTATTATCAACTTAGGTTCATGTAAACTATCACATGATCTGATTCAAAACTTAAACATTTACTTTCTGGCTTTAACTTGTCTTACATTCAACGCATCTAATAGTGGTTTAAGTCTAGGAAACCTAAAGTGGAAACCTAATTCACTTAAACCGAAGCTCTGATACCAAGTTCTAATGCCCCGTGAATGATACGACTTAAAATCATTGAAAATTTAATCTTTTACGCGGAAACGACTTGACTTAAAACTGACATGTTGTTACTCTTTTGACCACTGACAAAAATCTATAAACTTCTGGACCTTGAAACTATTTTTACATGAAAATAGACTCAATTATCTTCGAAATGACGGGTGGCTCGACCCGTGACGACTTACGGTTAAAAAGATATGATTTTTCCAAATTAGTTCTCCAAATTTGTTCTCCAAATTAGTTCTCCAAATTTGTTCTCCAAATTAGTTCTCCACTAGTTCTCCAACTATTTTAACCACTTTACAAACACTTATCCATATACTTTGTTTTTACAAACATTCTTGACCCGCTTGACCCAAAATGGGTTAAAATAGACCTTGTCCCAAACACCCCATTTTCTCCATATCCCTTTTATATACTTTTGACCCATTTTCCGGAAAACGACTTCTATAACATGACATAACACCAAAACTTCCAGAAATCATTAGGTCATTATAAATATTAAGTAAACCGGTCATTATATGTTGTTATATGATTCTACACATTATATGTTATGTGATTTTGTTATGCTAAGGAATGGGGTAATTGAATATATGTTTATATAAAGTGGTTGAGACTTTGGTTTAACTAGTCAGCTGAAGGTTGTGCGTGGATTAGGAAGGTATGTTGATGTTGAACCATAGGAAATGTTTTACTTAAGTGAACCAGCATCGTGTTAATGTTTAATGATTTGAAATGAGTTATGATGTATAATGTATGAATGTATATTATAACATGTTATGAACGCTTTACTTACTAAACCTTGTGCTTACGGTTTAAGATGTTAATGTTTTGTAGGTTTAAATTGTATGTTAAAGAGTTATGTTTAAGTGGTGTATGCAAACGGGTCAACCGGGTATTTTGGCATAATACCGCATTGCAGAAAGCATCGTTTTACGGGTCATTATGACCAAGTTTATGCATATATGTGATATTTATAATGGCCTAATGATTTCTGGAAGTTTTGGTATTATGTCATGTTGTAGAAGTCGTTTTCCGGAAAATGGGTCAAAAGTATATAAAAGGGATATGCAGAAAATGGGGTGTTTGGGACAAGGTCTATTTTAACTCATTTTGGATCAAACGGGTCAAGAATGTTTGTAAAAACAAAGTATATGGATAAGTGTTTGTAAAGTGGTTAAAATAGTTGGAGAACTAGTGGAGAACTAATTTGGAGAACTAATTTGGAGAACAAATTTAGAGAACTAATTTGGAAAAATCATATCTTTTTAACCGTAAGTCGTCATGGGTGAGTGAATGACATGACTTAAAATCATTGAAAATTTAATCTTTTATGCGGAAACGACTTGACTTAAAACTGACATGCTGTTACTCTTTTGACCACTGACAAAAATCTATAAACTTTTGGACCTTGAAACTATTTTTACATGAAACTAGACTCAATTATCTTTGAAATGACGGGTGGCTCGACCCATGACGACTTACGGTTAAAATGACCTGAACAAAAAATTATCATCAATGAGCTGATTTCTCCGCCACTTTCTATCTCGACAGGATCGAGTGTTCAACATGAGTCTTCCACATCTCATTCCGATGATTATCAAATAGATCCTGTAGTTATATTTGATGATCAAAATGACCTTATGGTTAATATTGATAATCAAGTTGACTCCGTGGTTATATTTTGAGGATCTAAATAATGATCATGTTGAGACTTACGTTGAACAAAATGAGCTTTTCCTCACGAGAAACCGGAAGCTCTTGACCCTAATTAAAGACCAAAATTCTCGTTTGGAAATTTGCACGCAATTAAAAGCAAAAATGCAATCAGCAACCAGGATAATGAATGCTTAATTCGACAACTCAATTTTTTCAAAACTCAAGAAAACCGTGAAAAGGTTTTGAAGCCGCTTTTGCCAAATCACACCAAAATGAAAAATATTTGGAACTATAGATTTGTGATCTAGCGCTTCAAGAATGCTTTGTTGTCTCAAATAGAACAAATGCAACATGAACATAAACAACAACTTAACGCTCTTACTTTGGAAACTCAAAAGCCAAGGCTGAGTTGTTAACTTGTCAAAAACATTTCTCCGAAAGTACAAAAAGCATTCAACGATACTAATAGATGACTATCTTGAGGAAATTGTCGACTTACAAAGCAAAATCAAAGAGTTTAAAAATGTTGTTTATAAACATGGTGAATCAATCACAACGATTCAAAAGTTTTCTTTCAAAACAAATCCAAATGGATATGGACCGATCTTGCCGACATACAAACCTAAGTTTTCACACGTAGCATTCAAAACCAAATCCAAGTTTACGCGCGTAACATAGAATTGATGATTCCATTATGAATGTTGTTGAATATAATCGGATGGAGGAATTAGATGCTGATGACGAGAGTCGGTCAAAAATGGAAAATGTCATTTACAACAAACCATTTAACTATTCAAAAGTCGTAACTTTTGTCACACAACAAGATACTTCTAACAAACCTTTGGTTATCACACCGCCAAGTCACCCTCAACCAAAAGGTGCACAAATTAATGGTCCTTACCTTCACTTAGTGAAGTAAAACTAATGCGAAGTTGTTGTCGTTGTCAAATACTTTGACACTTTCTTATCTCGACCTCAAAATTTTGGAACGAGATTGAATTTCATTCAAATAAAAGTTCAATATTGTACTCGCCAATGGCACGAGAACATAGAGATATTCTTCAAAAGAATTTTTACCCCATGTCAAAATTTTAAAAATTGTGCACTATATTGGGAAAAGGATTTTCACAAGGAACTTGGTCTCATGAAAATAGTTTTCGAGAAAACAGAAACATCGATTTCAAATACTAAACGAAAAAGAAACCATTGAGAAAAGATGTTGATCGACTTTGGAAGATGTTATCCGTCGATATCCAAAATGTTGGTTATTACTTTTGCCATATGCATCCGATGATATCTCTCGCCGATTATGATTCGTTGACAATGTTGTGAATATCGATATGATGCATCGATCGAGTCTTTAACAGCTGAAAATAAACGATTGTCAAATGAGCTTTCAAATACAATACGCCGCCTTAATTGGTGTCAAAAAGATATTCACGATCAACAACTTGCTTTTCAACACAAAATCGCTTCCGCTATGTGCAAAATCTTCTAATCCTAAAATTGAGAACCGGATGATCAAAACGTCTTTAAGTGTCAAGTCTCAAAATATGAACAAGAACTTGTAAAAGTTAAAAAGGAATATGATGTCATATTTGATTTACTCAAACAGAGACTTCGATGAAGCATCAAACGAACTTGATCATTATCTTGCACACACTAAAGAAGTCATGAATTTTGCCGAAGTCTTCGCTCAAAATCAAGATTTGGTGCACACTATCACTAAGTTAAGGGAAATGTTAGGAAAGTATGAACAACTTCCGCCATCGTGATTAAGAGAATAGCACCGAACACTTAGTAATCGTGGAACCTAGAATCCTCATCGCCAAATCACAAGTTGCTAACGTGCTTCCTTCATCAAACAGAATAGTTGCCTCTTTTTCCAAACGTCCGCGACTTCACAACCTAGGAGCAATACAAGGAAGAATAGCAAGTCATGACCTAAGAAAAGAACAAAAGAATGTGAAGTAGAAGAATACCCTAGGACTATGAATAAGACTCATGTTGCTTCCACTATAAATATTAGCGCCTAGCAAATGTAATAGAATAGTGATGTAATGAATGCAAAACCTTTAAGTACTTTTGATATTCACCGATGCACCTTTGTGTTATTTGTTGTAAAAGTATGAATTCTGATTGTCATGACAAATGTGTTGCTAAAGCTATTATCTCTTGTTTACGGAATCCTAAGAATCGGAATACCTCTAGGCCCACTAATCTTTCTAAGTCCTGCGTTGGTAAACCGCCTCTTTAGATTCTAGAAAACGTTGTCCCTCAGAGCTCAGCCACCTCCAAGGATTGTTGTACCACCTAGTGCATTCACTAATACTAAAGCTAAGACTAGTTGGAGATGGCGTAAATGGATACATAATACACTAGATTTAAATGGATTTCTAAAGTTATTGATGTGTGTATTTCTACTATAATCGCTGGAACCTCTAACACCGGTTCCACATCTACTTCTATTCCATCCGTCGCCGTGTCTAATGCAGTGATACGATCATCCTCTCGATTGTTGATAGGGATTCCCCATTACTGACAGTAACCTTAAACCGTTATCAAACTTTGTTTCAAAGTTCATCGGGCACCGCCGATTTGGGAATGATCACTTCACGCCTATCATGGGCTACTGAGATTACATCAATGGCAACATCGAAATTAGCAGGGTTTATTATGTGGAAGGCTTCGGTCACAATCTATTCTCGCTGGTCAATTTTGTGATGGAGACTTGGAAGTAGCTTTCAGGATGAAAACTTGTTTCATTCGTGATCTTCAAGGAAATGATCTTATGTCCGCCAACGCCATCCAGTCTCTACACTATCTCCATGCAAGACATGATCGCTTTATCTCCCATTTGTTTACTCTCAAAGGCTACATCTACAAAATCTTGGCTATGGCACCGCTGCCTTTCACATCTAAACTTTCAAACCATAACCAACCTTGCTCGACACAAACTTGTTGAAGGTCTCCACGATTCAGGTATTCTAAAGATCACCTATGCTCAGCCTTTAACAAGGGAAAGCACCGTGCTCATTTTTCTTCAAAGGTGGAACACAAAGATGTGCTTCATCTTCTTCACATGGATTTGTGTGGCCCGATGCGCATGCGATAATAAATGGAAAACGCTACATTTTGGTAATTGTTGATGACTACTCAAGATGGACTTGGGTTTATTTTCTTCGAAGTAAAGATCAAGCTCCACAGATGATCATCACCTTGCTCACGAAAATTCAAATTCAGCCGGAAAACCGTTAGACAAATTTCAACGCATTAAAGGAACTGAATTTGTAAATCAAACTCTTCGAGAATATTATGAGAAAGTTGGAATTGAGCATCAAACATCTATTGCCCGCACACCGAACAAAAGCGAAGTTGTTGGAAGACGAACCGCACGCTAGTGGAAGTTGCCAGAACGATGTTAATCAATGCTAAACTTCCGATTATTTATGGCTGAAGCCGTCTTCAACTGCATGCTACACTCAAAACTGTTCAATGATTAGAAAACGCCACAACAAAACACCATTTGAGCTTCCACAACCAGAATCGAATCTCAAACACTTTCATGTTGGATCTCTTTGCTATCCTAATAATGATCGCGATGACTTTGGAAGCTCAAAGCCAAAGCTGACATTAGAGTCTTTATGGATATTGTGAGAATTCAAAGGTTTCCTGATATGGAATCGCCAGACAAGGCAAGTTATGGAAACGATTCATGCTAATTTTGATGAACTTATCAAATGGCTTCGAGTATAACACTTGGAACCCGGCCACAACCGCTAAACTTCCCCAAACCCCATCATCACCGATACAAGCCCTCGCCTTACTCGCCAACAAATGGAAAGATTATTTGCTCCTCTGCTCAGGACGATATATTGATGAACGGTCGTGTATCCGGTTTCCGCCGCCAACCCGATAATACTCTAATACCGATACACTGCTACAACAACCATCGTTAAGATGCACCACCGTTGACTCTCCTACAACAGGTTGAACAAAACGCCCAACAATGATGAACCGCTGATGATGTTCCAATGAAGTACCCCACCCGCAGATTTTGATCCAAATGCTTCTTCAACCCGCTTGCTAATGAAATCACCGCACTGATGTCATCTACAAGCCATTTTAATCCTGAATCTGCATAATGTATACCAACATCAACCTCTACAAATAGATGGACAAAAGACCATCCTCCGGAAAATATTATTGGCAACTAATCAACCAGCCGTTATTGACAACGCTCTTCACACGCAGCTGAACATTGCATTTATGCACTCACCCTCCTGCCAAATCAACCCAAAATATTAGGATGCAATGGCAAAAGATAACTGATTGAATCCATGTGCAAGAAGAACTCAACCAATTCAAACGTCTTTGAAGTATGGGGAACTGGTTGAAAGACCAACAGGGTCTACGCTATTGGTCTAAAATGGATTTGAAACAAATTGATGCCAAGGGAACGCATCGTAAACAAGTCACGCCCGTGGCGGTTATGCATTGAAGAGGGTATTGACTTTGAAGAATCATTTGCTCCTCGTTGCTCGCCTTGAGGTCGTTCGATATTTCGCGCCGTTTCTCATATGAACATAACGGCTTTTCGGATGGATGTCAAACCGCTCGAATGGTCAATCGAAGAAACATTCTATGTCACGCCGTAGGATTCGTTGATCCCGCTTCAAACCATGTCTACAAACTAAACAAAGCTCAGATGGTCTCAAACAAGCTCCTCTAGCATGGTATGATAAAATATCATCTTTCCTCATTACCAATAATTTCACCAAAGGTTCGGCCGATTCAACTCTTTTCATACAATATCAATGGGAACATATTTAATTGTTCAAATTTATGTGGATGACATCATTTTGGGCAACCCATAAAAAGTACTCAATCGCTTTTGCAAAACTAATGAAGAAACATTTTGAAATGTCCATGATGGGTGAACTTACGCTCTTTCTAGGACTGAAAGTTCATCAATCACCCCTGCGGTATTTTTCGAGTCACCCAAATATGCCCTTGAAATTCGAACAAATTCTAATGAATAATTCATGATACTTATGCCACACCAATGGCACATACCAAGAAGCTGGACGTTGATTTACATGGGAAATTGGTTGACCCACCAAATAATCGTAGTATTATTGGGTCTCTCATGTATCTAACAGACGTTGCATTCGGATATTGTCTTTGCCGTTTATCTTTGCTCCTAGCATCGCCGCACCAATGAAACCCACCTCTCAGAGACTAAAAGAATCCTCCGACACATAAAGGGAACCATTAATTTGGGGATCCGTATCCGAAGGATTCTCGTTTTTGAACTAATCGCTTGACAACGCCACCACGCAGATGCTTAGACTCTAAAAGTACTTCGTGAGCACTACAATTTCTTGGTGACAAATTGGTATCTTGGCAATCGAAGAAGCAGGATTGTACATCATCGTCCTCAATCAAGGTAATATGTAGCCATGTCGGCGTGTTGTGCTCAAGTTATTTAGATGAGAACACAACTCAAAGACTATGATTACGTATTTGACGTAATCGATGTATCGACAATCGGAGTGCTATTGCGATCTCATGCAACTCCGTTCAAAGATCAAAGCACATCGACCTTCGATATCACTTCATCAAGGACCACGGGAACAGTGGTACTGTTGAATTATACTTGCGGTATTGAATACCAATTCAAGATCTTCTCACCAAAGCCTTAGCTCCCGCTAGGTTTAATGAGTTGGTCCACCGAATTGGTATTAGGTGTTTGACTCAAGAGGAACTGGATGAACCTTTAAAACATTCTTAAAACCAGTCAAACACCAAAACCTCTTTTGTAAATATTTTTCAAATACAAAATACAAAAAATAAAATCGATAAAACAACAAAATATTCTTCTATCTATATTTCTTTTAACATTGCAAGTACATCCCTTCCGTCAACACTCAAATCTTTCAAAATTCAATATTTTTCCGATCAAGTGTTGAGGGGAGAAAAATGAATATTTAACTGTTTCAAAATAACTGCGTACTTGCATGTTATCCTATCCCGTTGTTTCTTTGAATAATGGTGGTCACATTTTCTGGTTCACTGACACTCCTCGGACTAAAATTTATAACCTTTCATTATTTCTTAAGTCGAGGGGATTGTCGTCAAGTTTCTTTCTTAAGATATTTCGTTTGGTAACCAAAATGGAAGTTAAAAGGCTTTGAATGAAAATGGCAAACATGGAGGGACTAAAAGCTTTCAATAATGAAACTTATGTTTTATAAAACATCCCACCTAACTCATTTACTTCAGTTCATTTATTACTCACCACCCAATCCCACGATATGATTTCATCTTCAAACCGTGTTTTTGATCATCATATTGTAAGTGTTTTCACTATCTAAACGTAATTACAAGCAAGGGTTTTGATTTTATGCAAATCCAACGGCTAAAACGTGAGATATGTGTGATTATGTGTTCTACGCATAAGCGTATGAACACACAATCAATGGTGTGGGTTTGTGGTTAAAAAGATTGTGTCAAAACGCGTTCATAACATCAATGATAGTATTTTATCCTCAAAACTTACCCGTAAAACAATTGATTGAATCTGAAAATTAGGGTTTATGCGTAAAATTGGGTGTTTTCATGTGTGAACTTTTCTGGCTAATTGGTTGCTTGTAATGTGTTGTTTATGTGATGAATTAACTATATCCATGCTTAGAACTTGCCCGTAAACAACAAAAGTGAAAGAATTGAATTTTTAGGTTCTAATTCATACGAATTGGGTATTTTTTATTCACATGGTGTTTGATGTTAAAACTTGAACAAAACAACTCAATAGGCTTCTAAGACATAACAGAAAACGATGGGTGCAATTTCCATGGTTAGAAATCATATGCAATTCTTGAACTATTAGGTTTTAGTCTTACGCTGTAATGTTTGATGTAGTTTCATGCCATGATCTGTTTTAGAATGAATGTATGGGTCAAAATTGATGATATGATGATTTTATTTCGTGCCTATACCATATAACTCGTAATCAAGGTTATTGAAACTCCACGATAAGGATCACCTACGCCAGAAAGTTATGCGTAAGAGAAATCTTACGCGCACTATTACGCGAAGGTTCTACAAAGGACTACGCGATCCTGTGAAGGATATGCGTAAACAAGGACCTCACGCATAAGGTCTACTCCTACGGAGTAAGCCTACGCTGTAAGGTTTTATATACACCTACGCTGTAAGCTTTACGCATAAGGTCCCTTTTCCCACGCTGCACATTTCACGCTGCATGTAAGGATCCCCTGCGCATAAGCTTGCGCTCACGCCGATACTTCTCCCGCTTACGCATAAGCTACCATTTCTACGCATAAGCCTTGATATACCTTCATTATGAATTGTTACGCCTGCAAACTTGTAAATAAATAAATCATAACGTCACGAAACCAATAATGTCACTAATGCTTAAACTTCAATATGTTGTGTTAAATAAGTGATAACATAAACTTTAAAACTTAAAGTTAACTAACTCACTGATGTGCTTCATCGGGGTTTAAATTTGTAAAACAAGAATTACCGGTTAACTAGGAACACATTCGGGCAAGTATACCCTAGTCAAGTTGTAGTATAGTATAAGGTAAATCAAGGTCGTCCCAAGAGACTTGGTTGCACTACAAGTGTCGTTTGTTTGTTTAAGCAAGTAACAAGTAACAAGTTGATGGTTATGATTGTCACGGATCAAACCAACAAGAAAAGCATTATAAGAACAAGTAACAAGTTGATGGTTATTATTGTCACATATCAAACCAACAAGAAAAGCAATATAAGAACAAGCAAGTATCAAAAGATTCATCATTATTCCAATCAAACACAAAATCTCAATAATCATATCAATAACAAACATCTTTAAATAGAAAAGTAACAAGGTTTACCCAAAGTATGAATTACAATAGGCAAAGATGAAGGATTATAGCACTCCTTCAAGCCTCCAATCAACTACAACGGTTCTACCAAACCGGAAAATGATGTCCAAACGCCTTCGACAACCCTTGAGCACACTACACGAATTTGGCAGAGGTTTGTGGTCTTTTGGGGATGATAAGTTGGTGTAATTGGTGGAAATTCGGCCTTAAGGGTGGAGGCTTGAATTTCACACAAGTTGGGATAGGATAGTTGGTGGAAACTCTCCCTAAGGGTGGAGGCTTGAGTTTTACACCTTGGGGTGAAGATATTGAGTGGTTGTGTTCTCTCGTTATGGTTTGCTCTCTAGATGGAAATTCGCCCTAAGGGTGGAGGCTTGAATTTCACACCTAGAGAGGAGTAGTGGTGGTAGGATAGGTGTGAGAGAAGATCTCTCAAGTTGTGGTGTATGAAATGAGGTAGCAAAGGCCTCTATTTATACTACTACCAAGGCCTAGGGTATTCAATGCATTTCTTGGAGGCCAAGGAGCTTGGAAGGGACTAGAAACCATGTAGGAAGGGACTAGAATCATTTGGAACACGTTTGGAGTCTTAGTAGTGGAAAAATGGCTGAAACAGACCTCCAACCGATCCGGTTGAGCTCCAACCGAATCGTTGGTCTTCTGACAGCTCTCCAACCGAATCGGTTACAGGGCTCGACCGATCGGTTGGAGCAAAATCACAAAAAGTCATAAACTGCAAAGTTGTAGATCTTTCTCTTAGCTTTCCGTGGCCGCGAACGGGGGTCAAACGGAGTCCGTATGCAAAAGTTATGGCCAAAATGGTGAAGGTGTGTCGGGAACAACGAGGCTTCCAATAATTCTTCGTTTTAGCTTTTCTTCATTTCTTTTCTCTTTTTCTTCTTGAACTTTATTCTTGAGTCTTTGGACCACTAACTTGATGACTTTATCTTCTCGAATACACTCCACAAGTCTTGCTTTGGTCGGGAATTCTTCATACATGGAGAAATCTTCGTATTTTACTTCTTTTTCCGTCTTTTCTCCACTTTCCTGTACTTGGCTACAAATGAACTAGCAAACGCACTTTTGCACGATTAAGCATCAAAAGCATATGATTATAACCAAATAACACACATAAAAGCACGGATAACGCTACTAAAAACATGCACAATTTGAGCGTTATCAAATTCCACCACACTTAAACTTTGCTTGCCCTCAAGCAAATCTAAGAAAAGAAAAATCAAACTACATACCTAAATGACAAAACAAAAAGAAAAATTAAAAATCGAAAATATTTTTGGTTTTTATAATTTTTACTTTTTTTCTTTTTTTAAATAACAAAACATAAAAATAAAAAATGAGCGCAAACTCCCCACACTTAAGGTTTTGCTTGCCCTCAAGCAAATTTAGAAATTAAGAAAAATAAAACCCACATGGTGCATGAAAATGATTAGAAAAATGTGATGCAAATCTACCAAGTACAAGTACAAGATAAGATTCATCGTTTTAAGCTTTTAGAGGTGAGAAACCGAGATGTTTGACAATACCCAATGAATTTTCTCGCTTGATACATGGCTGCTAGCACCTCACGAAAAGAATAGATGTATAATTCACTCAACACTCAATTTATTTAGTGATGGATAGTATTAGGAATTGTACACTCATATTGCTCCGTCATGATCTAAATATTACCATAAGCTTGTACAAGAAACAAAACTCCACCGACGTGGCGTAAGCACCAAATGTAAACATCTAAAGAGGGCTTTTATTCGGGTTGAAATGATAGGCTTCGAGTGATTAAAGGCTATGGATAAGGCATGGGGTTATTATATGAAATTGGTGTTAAAGAAAAATAAAAGTCAAGTCTAATACCCATGTTGCTAGTCACTAACAAACCGCAAAACCCGAAAATGATTATAGTTACTAACTCTCTTCACATATCGATCACCAAATATATAAATCCGTCTTAGCACATTGGCTAATCTATATCTCAAACATACTTCATCTTTGTCATCACATATCTTTTTTTTTTCGATGACTTATTCTTTTTTCACATTTTTCATATTTTTTTTTCAACACTTCTTCTTCATACATCACATCTCCCCCACACTTCGTATAAGCATCACCACAAAATACAAATAAGAAGGTGCACTCTTCTGTCTTTGTCGAATGGCACACACGAATGGCAAAGTGCGGCTAACTCATAATCATAAAAACAATCCAACAAACCAAGCAACTAGCAACCAACCATTTAGACATTGACAAGGGTTAGGCTAAGGTTTAAAGTGTAAAATATTTTTGTATTTTCTGGATGTAAGAAAAGAAAAGAATGGCTCGGAGGGTGTACTAAGGGTATCTAGGCTAAAAATGAGCCTAACAAATGGGTCCATGTGGGTGGTTAACTAACCGATGTGGTAAGCTAATATATCATTAGATGTAAACCGAAGGCCATTTGGTTTTATTCCTAAGGTTGCCTCTTTATCACGCATAAACACTTATATTACACGAATGCGATCTCATCGTCCGTAATGATTTGCAAGTACAAGTTCTAGAATAAATAAAATCACCGCCACACTCAAAACAAAAGATCCAAGCATAAAAGAAGTATGCTATATATGAAACAGGCTCAAATCCTCACAATTTAGTGGAAGGGCTATAAAATATGGGCTAGCAAATGTCATCGATCCCAGAATGGATTGCAATATTAATCGGGACACATCTCGAATTTTTTCAAAATTACCATTTCACCAAAGGGATTGATTCAGTTATTCTAATATATTAACCTATACGCGTGAAAACAACTAGATCATAAGGGCAAACAAGTTCACAAAATTTTAAAAATAGGCCCAAACATTTGGAATTTGAAAACGTGTTTCGCTTTTCTTATTTAACTTTCCCCACACTTAGTTAAGCACACAAAAAGAAAAATAACTTAAATCTAGTTACGACTTCTTTTTTTCTTTTCTTTTTTAAAACCAACATGACTTATTCTTGTCCCACGAGTTCTTGGTAGCTCCATTGAAACGCACAAAGAAGCGGAGAAGCAGTCGCGCGAAGCATATTAAAAACCAAACTTCTTTAGGGAATCTGGGAGACCCGCCTTATACCTCTCACACAGTTTGTTTACAATGGGTGAGCCTTACTTTCGAGGACTAAAAAAGTCAATTTATTAAAATAATTTACCAAACAAAAACAAACAAAGGAAAAAATAACAAAGAAACAAAATAAAGCAATTGCTAAAACTAAAGCATGTAAGATAGGAAAAATAAAATAATAAGTCAAAGTGAAACGAAACCTCTCTCTGCCAAACATCACGAACCAATGATAAGATGCTAAGCAAACGCTAGCATAAGCATGTGAGATCAATCGATTTATCTTTCATACATGTCCAATCAAGATTGTAAGGTTCATGATCCAACCAATCCTTCCTCCACGAGCTTATTAAATCTGCAAAAACAAACTAAACTACAAAAAACGCGTAAAATCCTAAACTCACTTTCGTAGGTATCACGGTTGCATTTAGCTCATGCAACAAGCCTTTAAAACCCCTCGGTGGCCCGAGTGGACGAGTTATAGTCTCGTGAGGGTTTCCAGTGAACATACCCACAAAGTTCAAAACACTTTATTTTTAAAACAAGCACTTATTTATTTACAATGTACCAAATTAACAAAATTTTAAAATGGAAAAACCAAATAAAAGAAATGATACTCTTGCAAAAACAAAAGGACATTTAAACTTATTTAATCTAAAAACAAAAAAACACACAAAACAAAAATTGAAAACTCGCTTTTTTTTTTTTAACACCACAACCGGATCCAGTTATTTAGTAGTGACCGATCGGTTGTAGTGGTTTCGGTACGAAGCTTCCAACCGATCCGGTTGGAGTGCCAACCGATTCGGTTAGAGTGATCTGGGTGGTTTTGGTGGGTTTTTTCGCAAACGATTTCGAGCACACTAGAAAGCAATCATTGAAATGAGCATTTTAGAACACATGAAACGAAATCCAACATCAAAAACTTGATTTTGATGCCAAGATCAATTGAGCAATTATGAGAAATTAGAGATTTTGGAAAAAGACAAGCATTCAAGCAATCTTCATGAGCAAACATTAAGAGCAATCAAACAAGAGCAAAGAAACAATCATTCATGAGCAAGAGCAATTTAGCATTCAAACAAACAAGCAAACAAACAAACACTTAAGAACAAAAACCAAATCTTCAGACGGCGCCAAAAACTTGATGTTGACGATGCCGGAATTATCATGGAAGCAAACAAACAATCTATCAATCAACAAAACAATCAAACGAACAAACAAGTGCAAAACAAATCCCCGGCAGCGGCGCCAAAAACTTGATGGGTTCATCGGGGTTTTAAATTTGTAAACAAGAATTACCGGTTAACTAGGAACACATTCGGGCAAGTATACCCTAGTCAAGTTGTAGTATAGTATAAGGTAAATCAAGGTCGTCCCAAGAGACTTGGTTGCACTACAAGTGTCGTTTGTTTGTTTAAGCAAGTAACAAGTAACAAGTTGATGGTTATGATTGTCACGAATCAAACCAACAAGAAAAGCATTATAAGAACAAGTAACAAGTTGATGGTTATGATTGTCACATATCAAACCAACAAGAAAAGCAATATAAGAACAAGCAAGTATCAAAAGATTCATCATTATTCCAATCAAACACAAAATCTCAATAATCATATCAATAACAAACATCTTTAAATAGAAAAGTAACAAGGTTTACCCAAAGTATGAATTACAATAGGCAAAGATGAAGGATTATAGCACTCCTTCAAGCCTCCAATCAACTACAATAGTTCTACCAAACCGGAAAATGATGTCCAAACGCCTTCGACAACCCTTGAGCACACTACACAAATTTGGCAGAGGTTTGTAGTCTTTTGGGGAAGATAAGTTAGTAATGGTGGAAATTCGTCCTTAAGGGTGGAGGCTTGAATTTCACACAAGTTGGGATAGGATAGTTGGTGGAAACTCGTCCTTAAGGGTGGAGGCTTGAGTTTCACACCTTTGGGGTGAAGATATTGAGAGTGGTTGTGTTCTCTCGAGTTATGGTTTGCTCTCTAGATGGAAATTGTCCCCAAGGGTGGAGGCTTGAATTTCACACCTAGAGAGGAGTGGTGGTGGTAGGATAGGTGTGAGAGAAGATCTCTCAAGTTGTGGTGTATGAAATGAGGTAGCAAAGGCCTCTATTTATACTACTACCAAGGCCTAGGGTATTCAATGCATTTCTTGGAGGCCAAGGAGCTTGGAAGGGACTAGAAACCATGTAGGAAGGGACTAGAATCATTTGGAATACGTTTGGAGTCTTAAGTAGTGCGAAATGGCTGAAACAGGGACCTCCAACCGGATCCGGTTGAGCTCCAACCGAATCGGTTGGTCTTCTTGACAGCTCTCCAACCGAATCGGTTACGGGTCTCGACCGATCGGTTGGAGCAAAATCACAAAAGTCATAAAGCAAAGTTGTAGATCTTTCTCTTAGCTTTCTGTGGCCGCGAACGGGGGTCAAACGGAGTCCGTATGCAAAAGTTATGGCCAAATTGGTGAAGGTGTGTCGGGAACAACGAATTCTAATATATCTTCGTTTTAGCTTCTTTTCTTCATTTCTTTCTCGTTTTCCTTCTTCAACTTTATTCTTGAGTCTTTGGACCACTAACTTGATGACTTTATCTTCTCGAATACACTCCACAAGTCTTGCTTTGGTCGGGAATTCTTCATACATGGAGAAATCTTCGTGTTTTACTTCTTTTTCCGTCTTTTTCTCCACTTTCTGTACTTGGCTACAAATGAACTAGCAAACGCACTTTTATACGATTAAGCATCAAAAGCATATGATTATAACCAAATAACACACATAAAATCCACGGATACGCTACTAAAAACATGCACAATTTGAGCGTATCACCACGTAACTTATCAGCGACGTCATTGGACTATTGAACAAACAACAAGGACTTTGACTCGAATATCATTAACATTGCACATTCAATAATTAGACAATGTACAACCTTCGTTGACTAACATTATGTCTTCTCATATGTTGGTTCTTTTGGCTAATGTTATTTCGAATCACGACATGGCTGCCACAAATGAATGTGGATGCACCGGTTCTCACAGCTTGCCGATATCTTCCCTAATGGCTATCCGAGGAAGATTGGAAAGAACAATCTCATAGTTGATTTTGAAACTCTCACCGCCGCAATCTTCATGTTCATTGTCGTGATGTTCTAAAGAATCATCCCTACTGAACATGCTCTCTACACTCCACATGTTCCAAAGATCTACATACAAAGAATTCCGGAATACAATGCATGGTCAAAGGTCAAAATGCTGTGACAGTTGACGCTCAATCACAAGTAACTCATTAATACCCTCGCTGACGGGGTTGTTCTCCTCATTCTCGACATCATACTCAAATTCACGCACTCATGAAGAGACGGTCTCGCAATTCTTGATCAATATTGGGTATGACGGCTTCGTGGGTTATCATTAAGCATTCTCACGTGGATCTCAGAACATCCTCGACTTGGAGAACCCTTTTATATCATCATCACAAAATCCATTTCGGTCGCGGATACAAGCATGAGCATCCCAAGCTCGTGGAATCGCAAATCTTTTGGGCTCTAATCAACATGAATCACATCGAAGTTGAAGCTCTGATTTGGGATGACATGAGGACATTCCTCAAAAATCTTGGCTCAAAGATTCCCTACATCAGATATACTAAATTGTTGATCCAGAGAGCACTTGGGTACAACCTCGACATCCCCAAAGAATCAATGACCCACAATCATGACATGTTGACTGAACCCACTCTAACAAATTTAAGGAGTCAACGACAAAAAAACAAGGTGTTGTGTTGCCGGATCACCTTCTCTCAGATGAACTCAAACAGCTCTATTCTTATAAAGATATTTGGTTGCGGTGGAAGAGAACAAAGTTGGATTTCTTGAAAAAATCTTCGGTACACCTACAAGGAAAACCGAAAGAGGAAGTGCAGAAGTGTTGCAAGCACGAGAGTCAGAGGAAGTTCCCAGGAGGAATACTCACGAAAGAGAGGGGCCTCCCACCAAGGAAGTGTTCCTATTCCCGTACCTAAACCGAACCAAGAAAGAAAGCTAACAGACGAGGACTCGGAGGGTACTGCATCGAGATGAAGAGACTTTCTTTTACTGAAATCTAAAGATGACACCACAACAGTACCTAAACCTCCTCAGTCCTCCAAATGACCAAGGAAAAGGGAAGACTCAGACTTGTGCCTTATGAAGAAAGCTCAGATGAAGATCCACCGAAACTGATTACTGGAAAAAGTTCAAATTGTTGACTTCAACACGTCGCACAACAATTTGCTAACGAACAAATGGGTGGCCCCGGAGGGTCGAGTGGTGGAGTTCAACCTTCACCAAGGTGACGCGTTAATCAACCCGATAAGGATCCGTGCCACCACTTTGGTACAACAACAAACACGCGGTGGAAATTCTATTGATTACAACATTGAAGAACGAACCGAGAAGTTAGAAGGTAAAGCTGATGAAGAAGCTGCAGCCAAAACCAAAGCTGATGAACAAGCTAAGTATGGAAATGAAGAAGATGTTGAGTATGATAAGTTTCTTCTAGATAGTCTTGCACGGGTCGAGGAAGAAACTGAGCCACCAAAGGACACGAGTCCTCACATCTCATCATCATCCGATTCATCTTCTCACTCTTCACCACCACCATCAAAAAGATCAACCAAATCATCATCCAAATCAGTGAAGAAGCCAACTCCATCTTGGATCTCTTAATCTAAGAATCGAATCGTTAAAGCTGTCAAACGAGTCAAAAGAAAATATATTCTCTACGAAAGTTGAATTTCCTTGCTGACCAAATATAGTATCTTCATGATGAGAAAGACGAGATGAAAGTTGAAAGGAGTATGTCCGAAGCTCATGAAAGATGATCTTCAAGGGAGCATGGACGAGATGATCAAAGGATACCACAAGTTCCTATGGGGTCGTTCCTAAACTGACAAAGGAGATGTATACCGCACAACTTTATCCTAATCTCTTACATCTAGCCAAGCAAGCCATGAAATCAACTCCAATGAATTTGAGCATCAATCCAGTTGAATCCACAATCTTCTCGGATGATGAATTGGTGAACCGGCTAGTAGCTCAAAATGTCGAACGCTCTGCAACGTTTGCGTCACACGAAGCTAAATTATTTGAAGCATTACTGGAATACCAACTCGGTCAAAGATACGAGAAGAAGTCAGTAAGGCCCAAACGTTCAAGAGACGACGAAGACAAAGATCGAGATAAGGATAATGAGCCCAAAAACACAAAGAAGTCGGTGAATCATCCTCCATTCAGACTCAATACAACCTCCACCCCAAAGGACTCCACTCAACAAAGATCCCTCTCGCTTTCCTACAGATAAACCTCGGATTCTCGAGCACCGCCCTGACTCAAAAACGGGTGATCACTTTGAGTATACGGGTGGTGACGATGAAGAATACCATGAGCCCCAACAACAACCCTCCTAACAAAGTACAGAAACCAGAACCCTCATCTAGGCCTAAGAAAAAGAAGAAGAAGGCGTCCAAGGCTGACGTCCTATCCTGGCTAGATGAAGATAACATGCAGGAAATTGAATGGTTTTCTACACTTCTTAATTCCACTCCCTACCCTGCTGAAGGTCAAGATCTAGTAGACTGACTACATTGGAGCATGCTAAGTTACTGCAAGAAAAATTCGAGTAAAGAAGATGACGAAATCGAGTTGCGCGAATCAAGAATGAAGCTTTTTAACTGTTAAAAGATAGCTCAGAAAGTGCCATTGAGGTCGAATATCACCTTGAAAACATTGCTCGAGCTATGTCTAACAACATGGATTGGCTCAACCCAAAAGCAAACATTGACTTCACAAAACGGGACAACCCTCCATATTACACCGACTGGTCTAAACCTCTACCAACAATTGGCCAACCAGATGAGCCTCGAATTCCATTCCGATATTTCTTCAACAAAGACTTGGATTTTCTTCTACACTGTGGCGATGGTTCAAGGAAATACGCTACATCTTTGACACTTCCATTCCCGGCAGCAATATACTCTAACTGCATAGCCATCGAGGAAAGATCTAACCACTTGTTCTCCAACAATGTGGAAGAGTATGACCGTGATGCAATGTATGGGATTCACCATTGGCGGAACGCCGGAAGAATCTACTACGTAAGCCTGTTCAGAAATCTCAACATGAAGTGTTCAGTACTAAGAGTATCGTTGCCATCAAACACGCTTGATCTCTTCGTCCAAATGGGACTACACTTTTCTCAAGAATATTGTGGTCAAAAGGCAAGACGAAAGGGATTATGCATTCTCTGAAGTTGACTTTGAGAATTTGTCTATCAACGACATTGAAGATATGTACCTTGCCAAAGTAGGGTCGATGAGAAAATTTTCAACCGAGTACAATGTGAATTCATCAAGTCATTGCTCATCTTCATCGACGCATAGTCATCAAAAGAACGTAGAAGATCTCCAAGCTTGCGTTGAATCTTATCGACCGTGTCAACTTTACTCCACCGCAGCCTTGATCTTCCCGACATCAACCGCCTTCACAATATACACTCATCAAAGAAACCATTCTGGGTCGTTTATCAAGTAAAGAACTTCAAAGAAATTGCTTAATAGCGTGTAGAGATCTTCACAAGTTTGGGGATCACACTTTGAAGATGGTTAGGAACGGATTGGCTTATCGGTTGAAGGATATACATCAAAATATTGGTCTCCTAAGCGGCGGAATTCTCGGATCGACGGATGTGAAGAGGATCATCACGATGATTGATGAACGGTTGTATCGAAGGGATCAGTTCAGAAGATTGAAAAGCTTTGTTGGTGGTCGACCCAGGATTAACATCATCGGGCTTTCAACGACTCGTTCATACTCTGGCAACATCATGGACTACCTGGTACCCCTTGAATCGCTTTTTCATTATAACTTTGATGTTTGATTTATTATGAATATGGCTTGTGCACTCATTACAGTGTACAACCGCATTCTTGTAAATAAAGGACCCCGTGGTACGCCTCGCCACAATCCTTATAAAAGGAGCGAAAGCTTCTTACTTTTGAGTAAAACCTATCAAACCTTTCAATTTTCAAAGTTTTGCTCATAAGAACAAGTACTTCCCCTTATGATTTTCAAAACCTCAACCGTTTATATCACTTGTTGAGGGGAGTATTTGACTTTAAAACTTTGTTCACTAATTGTTCACAGTGGTCATCTTCCCACAAAACTCAAAATGGTCATGTTTATTCTCAACATTTCTTCAAAAATAACACTTATATGCCATTTTTGAGGGGAGAAAAATTTATGTGATAAGAAATATGTTGTGTAACTGAAATGAATCTTTGTGCTATAGACTTAACCAACGAATTGACGAGATCTTAACTGTTAGTAACTCGAAAAGACTTGTCCTGGACGGGTAATAATTTCAAGCTAGTTCGCTAGTGATGTAAACGTGTCTCGCAAAGGACTTGTCCTAGTTGAATGTACCATTCGAAATCTGGTAGACATGATCTTTGACGGGTTTGACAACCTTTCGAGTCCACACCTTCAAGATAGTTATTAGAGCTAGTTGTCACCTAAAAACTGACAATGTAAATCTTTAACTATGCAACGTAACCGTGTCTCGCGGGGGATTGTCTATCTTGAGTCGATCAATTCAAAAGTGCGCTCTTCTCTCACCGTGCAGATTTCTGTCTTAACTATTAAGCACGTGTGGAGGGGGAGTATTTATGTTAAAAGATAAAACTCTCACGAAGTGGTGGTAAAAATGTTTTTCATTCACAAACACTTTGAGAGATTTTCTTGAAAATGGTTTTATGGCAATGGAGTTATAAGGAGATTAAGGTTAGGAATAACCGTCCTATGATAGGCCGGAGTCGGAGGGATCTACCAAGGACACTACCAATAGTTAGAATTAGAAGTCCTTAGGTATGATTGTAAAAGGAGAAAATGAGAATCGGAGAAAGAAGGAGTTGAAGAATTAAAAAGAAATGCAAAGAAAATGGTGAAAAGAAATAGCCCTCCAGATTATTCAACTTAGGGTAGACACTGGGTTCAATTCATATATCGTTGTCACTTGATGACGCTTCGTATTGAAGATTAAAAGTCGTCATGGACCCAAAGGACGATGCTGCACTAAACCTTCTTAGTCACTGTTTCTCTCAAAATGAAGCTTGTTTCATTCTCATTGGGAACCCTACGTGAAACTCATCTAGCTTCTAGAGATTGCCGGTATCAAGAAGGTGACCCTCTCCTAGTCTCCGCCAGGAAAACCAAAACGCGACTATTGAGTCTAGAGCCACGCAGATTCATCAAAAGATCTCAGGTACACTTGACATTTCCCTAAATGCTCTTGCGTTCAACAACAAGAACATCGCTGGTAATGCTATCGTAGTCCTTCTTCACAGATCTTAGCAATCCTCGCTTCTGAGAACATTTATGAGATGGTTC
>OU343222.1:290827554-290965211 GCA_910596185.1 Chrysanthemum makinoi | reverse complement strand
TAAATGTGATTAAAAAAAAATGAACCAATATAAAATGTGTATTACGTTAGTACTACTAAATATATCTGAAGAATATGGGTTACATACATGTGGGGGGGGGGGGGTATGCTTCGAATTATTGAGCATTAGGCGATGTTAAGTCATAGGCATGTGGTAGTAGCAATATGAAATTATCTTTTACGTCTGGTTATTTCCTCCGAATGATAGTAGTATCAGTTTTCCCGTGAAATCCTCGCCGACAATCTCAAACCGAACCACAGTAATCGTTGTTGGGATGTTCTCGTTCTCGGGATATTCCATTACCACCACATTCTGTTGTTTATAGAAAAACTGAAAATCAAAATATCATTAGGTTAAAATCATCTCTCAGAGAAAAAAAAAACGCATACTTCAAACGATATGAATAGATGTAGTAAATGTCTAGGCAACTAAATGTTTATCAGAAACTATAGTAATCTTCTAGTACGACTAAATGACTATACTCCAACTAATTCCGTAACTTGTGGGGTATTAAAGGGTATCAGAATACTTGAAATAAGTGGCAAAGAAGAGTCACCTATTCATTGTGCAACCGTGCGAGCCAACAAAAGCCAAAACACTACACTTTCCGTGTCCTGTAGACATGAAGTTGAAAACTGCCGTTACATGTAGCCTGCTTTTGTTATACACTTACAAAAAATGACCCATTAAGACCACACGTAGAGGGAGCGTTACGCTTTTGTGGCATTTACGATTTGCATGATGATAGTGATAAATGTATTTTAATTTCAAAAAGTACTCTGATCAACAGAAAGAAAAGGTCAGTGCCAAAACGGACTTATACATAGACAAATGGGGAAATAGTCAATATAACAGTCTTAAAAAATGTGAACTAAACTCCCTTGAAAGTCAGGCTAACTACTAGTTGCAATGAAGTGAACTAAAATCACTTAACTATTCGAAAATTGTATGCTTATATTGTCTCAAAATAAGCAAGCCATATACGAAAATAAATGACATGTACATTTTTTTGCTGAATTTAGCTTACACCAGCAGAAGTATCGCCACATAAGCTACAACTCTATAACTAACCTTCAGAGGGAAGTTTCAGCGTATGTATAATTGAACGCGACATCGAACAAACTTGTTTTGCCACGTCGACAATGTCTGCTGCAACGAAAAGTACGCATCCAAAGCTGGTTTGTATCAGCACCAATAGCCCGATAGACATACCAATATGTACGCCATTCTGCTTAGTAGGCACGAGTTAAAAACTAACTGCTCTTACACATACCATATCTGTGAATACGTTGTTGCTTTCCGACATCCGACTCATCAGTCGGTACACATGTATCTGATAAACCATCTACAAAAACTGTATGACGTCTCTTTCTAATTTCATCAACCATCTGTTTTGAAATATCGCAACCACTGGTAGAAACCTGCGCCATCATACAATTAGTAGCTGCAAGACACATAAAGGTGTAACAGTAAAGTGTGTATCATCATTAAGTACATGTTCAATGGCCGTTAGGTTTGCATAATGGTGCTGTTAACTATCAAAAATTAAGTAGTGTAAATGCAAAAACCATTATGCAAACATAACGACCTGCACACATGCTTTGGGTCGTTCGGTGTCAACTTTGGCCCTTTGAGCGTGCATATTGGGCAACAACCCATCAAGTTCGCAAATCTGTTTTGACTCTTATATGTATCATTTAGTGTGTATGTATATGTATTTTATGTCCCAAAAAAATGCGATAAAATAGGAAAGGTAAGGGTCACTTACAATTTAGGACCCGCTTGGCAGATCCTCTCTTTGAGTATCGTCACTCTTCGGGAAGAATGCAACGCCTTTTCAAGAAATGCGACGCCTTTTCATGAGTCAAACGGATTGTTGTCGTGTTGGACTGATGGTATCCAAAAAACATCGTCAGCCACATAAAACATAAGGATGTCCATATTTGAGAGGAAAAGAAACATTTTACAGCAATTACAAAAACCTAAAACCATAGTATTTAATAGTAACAATAATACTAACACTTTTACTTACACCGCCTTATATGACTCTTAGAAAATCTTCTCCACTTAAAATTATGTTACGTGACAAAAAAAATCAAAGGATTTTTATAAGCACCTATTCAATCATGTAGCTAGCACTTTTAAAGAAATTGTCACATGTAGAAATAACAATGGTCAGCCACATGTAATTTTGCCTTGATGGTTTCAAACCATATGGTAGTCTGGTCTAATAAAGCTAACCATAAACAACGAATGTATGGACTACAAGTTTTAACTCAGTTATTTCACATGGTTGGAATCCTTCGAGCTTTTTAAAGAAAGCATCCGTATCATAATTTACTCACTATGCTAGAATGTTGATCCAATCTATAGACTGGGAAACCAAGGAAATACATCCCGGCAAACGTCAGCTTCCCTTCCTTTCCACTATCTTCCTGCAATGGAGACAAAGGAATTGCAGGTTATTGTGTGAAAGCTCTTAAGCGCCCATCTTGAAGTTCTTATGTTGAAGGATGCTGCCAGGAAAAATAGAGATGGTTTATTCCGAGGCTAGTGCAAAATAATATGAAAAGAAATAACTAAAATTATACCTCTGTTGGTCGTTAACTCATGGTTAGTAAACCATTTACTTCGTTTGCGAATCTTCGACATCGATGCTAAAACGGAAAAACTGTTATTACCAATCATAATTAATCCAAAACCACATAAACAACGAAAAAATTAACTTTAGGGAAACTTATAATTACCTTTTATCCACAACAATATATTTTCCGTAGGCATTAAAACCCCGATCATAGGTACTTCTCTGATCATAACAATAAAAAATCAAGCAACAGTTTTCTAATCCTAAAAACAAGGAATCGACCAACACAAATAAAATCGAATAGCAAAAAATTTAAACCACCTGTTTTGAATCCAAAATTGTTGAGCGCGGCGTCCTGTTAACTGCTTTCCCATCATCACCTCTCTGAAAATGATGTTACCACTTCCATTAGCTAAAATCAAACATTTTAATATGGTTTATTAAAAGTATAAGAAGTTAAATAATACCTGGAATATGCAGAAACCTAACCCCATCCTCAAAGCAACCGTAACCCACAACCGAAATTAAAAAAAAAAAAAAAACCACTTCCAATAAAGTAGTCAGCGAATATAATACAATTGAAAAATTATTAAAGAAAGCCACCGACGTTGTGTTTTATTATATAGATAAAATGTACATTGCTTCATCCAATATCAATTATCAAACCTTTTGTGCAACAAAATCGATTATTTTGGCTCACTTTAAAAAAAATAAGCATTATTACATCTTGATGGTCCAAGAAGCAAATCCATCTTGCCTTTTGACCCATTCAACATCTTTATGGGTAAAACCGCAACCGCACCGCATTTTGCGGTTTTTCTTTTTTCTTAAAACCGATCCACCGGCTTTTGCCGTGGTGTGGTTTTTGTGGTTCGGTTTTTTTTATGGTTTTTGCGGTTTTGCGATTTGCGGTGCGATTTCTGCTCACCCTAGCACAAAGACTAATCCCATATATGTGAGGTGTGACACTTTTGTTATTCATACTACTTGGTGATCAAGAAGCCCAATCAAGGTTCATTCTCATATACAAAAATTACTCAACTTTTTTAATGTATTCATTTGATACACTTCGAAAAGAAATTACACACAAGACATCTTGGTCATTACATCTTATATATTTTGTTGTTCAATCAACGCTACAATATAGTACACGATAATGTAAGACACTTGTAAAAAATTTAATGAGATGACATACAATACAACTCATTCTTATGAGCTTGATCGCAATCATTTAAATACATGTTTCACAGCACCAGGAAGGTGAATTTGCACAAAGTAATGATCCCAATCAAGTGTCTTAGGATCAAAGTAGAAAATACCACCTTCAACTTCTTTCTTTCTAACTACTTGACGTAGTTTTTCAGTATTCATATCATCGTAGCTGTCAAAATAAAGAATAACCATCGTCATTTTCGGATTTTGGAAACCAAAAATTGTTTATAATAACTGGAAAAAGGTGAACTATGAAAAACTCACAAGCTCTTTGAGAACAAATACGGCTTGTACAACTCCACCACCCGTAGCACAAAATTGATCTTTCTTTTAAGATCTGCGCACGTTCCATTTAAAGCTTGGCATAATGCTGAGTTCACAAAGCGCAACCCCTGAACATAAACAATAAATTCATTATTGAAGCATGGATAAGATTTAAAAAAAAAATACATGAAAAATAAAGAAGTTCTAGAATGAGGATGAACCTGTAATGGAAGCAAGTAACGAACAGAAAAGTATCGATGAAAGCTGTCCATAGAGCTCAGCACCTTAATCTCTCCAACGATAACTGGCTTGCCATTTTTGTTAACCCATGGATGTCTAGAAAAATAGTTATAGCCACTTTGTTGAATTTCTTTGTACTTCAAAGGGTTTGATACCGAGGATCCAACATGATATATTATTTCACATGGTTGACTTGCATGAGCTACCATCGTCGCAATCATAGCATTCACTACCATGTCTGCCGGTATCTGTCAATGAAATTTGTTAATTAAAAAGTGCAATAACTACATAGCCGAGTTTAATGTTCTTTTTTTGCTATAAAGGTAGTATTATAACAAATGGAACAATGTGTAGCTACTTCAATTCTAACAAGTTAAACTAGCTGGAAAATATGAAATAAACTTGCTTAATCAACTTACCACATCGATTGTGGATTCAGGATCGCCAAGGAAACAAGCTAACCTGCCCTTGCCATAACCAACTGCCAAGCTATCAATCGTCCTGTAGTTTTGGAATACCAATATCTTAGTTTAATTTGATTGATTTATTCATATAAGAAAAAACTTGAATTTGTCTCAAAACCTTTTTGAAAAAGAAGCGAGGAATTACCTTATGCCTTCGATCCATCCAGGGAAGGGTTCTTTATATGTGCTAGTGATGATAGTTGGCCGAAGGATGACCAACGGCATGTTTCCTTTCATGCTTCCTAGAAGCATTTCTCCTAAGGCCTTGGTAAAAACATACGTATTGGGCCATCCATATTTATTTGCCCTACAATGAAAGCAACAAATATTCATTGATAACTAATCGTTTATTAAATAAACGTACAACTTATATATGATGGTGAAAGCAAAACAATTTTTTACCTTTCGATACCCAAATTTTTCATACCCAAATTTTTCACTGGCTCTTTGTTGATATAGCACCATTAAGTGCCTCTCCCAAACGAAATGGAGTTTCTAGTATAAGACCGGGTGTCTCACCAGAAACATAACCTGAATCAAAATAATTTAAGCTTCATTAGGTATTTAAACACCAACTATTCTCCATATACATATACATTTCGGTCATTTTTAGAACCTGTATACTAGACTGCATGCAACGAACAACATGTGTTCGGTTTTTTCTTATATCCTAATCTTTGGTATTTGTTCTCCACAAAACACAGCAATAATGTTAATTAGCAGATTGGCCATTATTTCTACTTTAAAATAAGTAATAACAACAGGGTCTCGAAAAATAAATAGGCTACTATTAAGTAAAATCTGAAGTGATTAGTTAAGTGTGTGTATATGGATCTTAATTACCAGTAGATACATGGAGAAGCAACTTTATTTTAGCGCATTTGGCAGCAAAATTGAATACATTTTTAGCTCCAAACGTATTCAATGCTAACGCAAGGTCATATCTGCAAATAATGAAAAAATAATACTTTTAAATCATCTTATGACTAATTAAAGGATAAATGAATAACAGTAAACTTAACTATTCGGAGGATATTTGAACTCCTATCTAATACATAAGTTATAAAAGTTTAATTACTTGAGTATATAAATAAGCTGCAATATAATTTATAGACCACACATTAATTTAAACATAGATGTTTCGGAGGATATTTGAACTCCTATCTAATACATAAGTCGTTCTTGGAGTATATATTAATCCCTTGGGTAAGGTTTATTTAGGTTTTGCATATATAACTAGCTTGGACCATAACACATAGCTTATAATATAACAAATTTTATTAAATTGCTGCCAATTAGTTTATATAAAACTGAGGTAGATCATCTTTAGTAAATAAATATGAAGGTAGTTGTACCGTTCATCAAAGTTGGTGGTGGCAGCTACATTCACAACAACATCAACATCTCTCCACATCTCTTGGATCAAGTCGGAGTCTTTTACTCCCAAGTTTTCATATGTGATGTCCCCGGCGATCGGAGTAACTTTTTCCGACAAGAACGATTGGAGATTTGTACCATACTTCTCTTTTAAGATTTTGAACAAGTCCTTTGCCACTGCCTATACATTTTCACGCAAAAAATATATACAAATTACATACGTATACGTGTATCTAAAGATATAATCTTGCTGCATATATCATGAAATAATAAAAAAATTTGTAAATTATAGTTGTGTTAGGCATATATGTACGTGTATTACTTTAAAGCGATATGTACCTCAGTGTTGAAGCGTTGCAATGCGGATTTGGAATCAGTAGCCCTCACAAGAAGATACAACTTCTTCACATTTGGTTGAACCCTGAGTATCTTCTCCACAAATACTACATAAAAACAAAGCAGATTAAGTTAAATCCATGGCAAACCTATGACTATGCACGCATAATTCCTTGACAAAAAGGAGATTTTGCTAAATGAACTTTATAACTTAATCATCTAATAATTATGTAGACGTAAAATAAGAGCACACGTTTTAAAATAAGAGCACACGTCTCAAAAATAGTACTTTGTGACTCAATAACATGTGAGTACGTACAAAAAGTTGTAGATAATATGTTCTCTACTTCTCATTGATATTATATGCATGTCATACATATACATGCACATGCATGATGCACATGTACATTAACATATTATACGTATAGAGAGAGAGATGTGATACTTTTAGCGAGAAAACCAGTTGCACCGGTGACTAAAATGGTCTTGTTATCAAGAAAATCGAGAATGCTTCCAAGCTCCATTTGTCACAAGTATGTCTAGTAACCGACTGTACGCGCGTTTGTTAGAACACGAATACGAACACCTTAAAGAGAAAACGTAGTAAGATGACAAAATGTTTAGACAAATAGAAATTAAATAGATGGATTGAGAAAGTGGAAGAGAAGAAATTGATGAACAAGAAGATAGGATACAAGTAATATATATAGATGGGAAAAAGGGTATAGTGTAAAAGGAAGGAGGACACATGACAAGCGGTGATAAGAGGTAGGGTGTACCCAATCAATGTTTCGTCACATTTGTTTGGAAAAGGACTATCTCCTACAAAGAGACCAATGTGTACAGGGTCATTTGTATTCCAAAGTCAAATTTGTTCTACGGTCCAAGCCGACTCTAACTTCCAACTACCTAGCATCAGTAATTACTCATTGATGATAAAACCTAATATGACCAATATTTGTTCATCATTAATCAGTTCTAAATATATGTACGTAACCATGTTAGTTTTGTCATATCGTTATAAACGACTACACACCTTACTTATTTTTGCTCATTAGGATACAAATTTGTATAAACTTTCAATCTAGTCGATTTCATTTAAAGATAAGAAGCAATGTCCTGAAAAAAATAGAATAGCTAGATAACATTTTAGAAAATGCATATGACATAGAGGTTGCAAGATGGGCATGCTAGATACGTTGGAAGGGTCTGGATTAAAGACCCATTGACAATTTTGGCTACATTTAAGGTATACAAACTATGTACAGTAATAAGCATTTTCGTAGAACTATATCATTGCAATCTTATGTTGTATGGTGAATTGGTCATCATAGTATTAAAGTTGTAGTCAAAACATACTGCGACCGCGAAGTCTCCTAGTTAGCTACGTCTTAACTATATATAACACTACAAACAATCAAACTCGTAATTAAATTAAACTAAAAGATCACGAGATGTACATACGTAGGTACGAGATATTTATGTATACATAGGTATGGACCGTATGGCCACATCTCATAAATTTTCATCTGTTCCAGCTGACACATACATGCATTTCTTAAACAGTATTTCGTGTTCTGAATAAATATGAATTTATCAAGGGCGGCACAAGTGTTTCAATTCACATCAAAGAAGCTCTTTTCTTGTTCCCCATCATATTGTAAATGCTGTGATATGATCCTCTGTTGATCCATTTTTGTAGGACGTGATTGAGGCGAAGGAATTCTTGAAGCACAAAGGGGTAGACGTCGGTTCAGATTAACAAAGAATCACTCATCTTACTTTGTTTATCTAATTTTGATAGACTAGTGATAGCCTAAATATGATGAGCTTCACATGACTTGCTCAAGCCGCTTATTTTTATGTGTACATCTATATTGAAGTGTGTTCAGGTTGTGTTGTATTTTTTCTTACTCATTTGCAATTTGTCAATTGCTATATATATATATTCATTACTGCCATCTTTGTGTGACAAGAACTATATAGGGTACAAATTTTGTATAAAAAGTCAAATCAATATGCAACTAATTTGTCTTCTGCTTTGGGGTTTTTCTTCGATTAAAGTCAAAATAATTAAAGGCAACTTCGAAGTTAACTTTTTGAGTCTTTAATCTAACCTACATGATTTGAAAATAGTGATAATGTTAATTTTAGAAAGAGAATGGTGATGGTGTTTGATTGAGATTATGTTTTTTTTGTGAAGGAGTTTATGAGATTTGAGAATAGTGATGGTGTTAATTTTAGAGAGAGAAGCATAAATTTAGAGAGAGAAGCAGGAAAAAGAGATAAAGAGAGGGTGGTGGTGGTGATGGTATAATTTTATTGATTAAATACGCCGTTAGTCTCTAAGGTTGTACCAGTCTTACCACGAAAATAATTAACCAAAATAATGAATGACCATTTTGCCCTCATGTGCAAGACACATGAGGAAAATAACAGACTTTGAGTAACGGAAAATTGGTCAAGGGACTGATTTAGACTATAAAACCCATGTTTTGGACTCCCAACGAAGAAAATGGAAATGTTTGTCCCAATGTGATGCGCAGGTACAAGTTTAGGGATGAACAATGTATTTTACTCTAATATTAAACATATTACGCAGTATATTTTTATCAACCGCTCATCCATTTCCTATACTTTCTCACGCCCCTTTCTTTATTTTCTTCATTTTTCCGGCGCAAGAAAAGTTCAAAATCACCGGATAATACTTATTTGACACTAGAGAACACTCAAATTGTTAGCAAGATAAAAACAACGAGGGCACTCAGAACTTATGGGTGAGGGCACTTGATTTTTTTCCCATCAATTTGACTTTTTTTCTTATATGTTTTTCGTATCCGCAAGAACTTGGTTGGGGCATGTCCCCCCATAACTGATAATGTGGCTACGCCCCTAAATGGATTATAGTAGGTGTACTAAAAAACTACTCGTCTCATAGCTGAACTTTCAAATTCCTACTAATATAATACATGAAAACTTGTTTTACAGACAAAAGTTACCAAGTTATATATAGCGTTTATGTGGCACTTATCTGGCGCTTATGTGCATTATATATATACTAGTAGGGTACCTGCGCATTGCAGTGGCGGCTATCATGCAATTAAATATTCAGCGATTTTTTTTAGTTCTATATTTTACGATACAATAGATATACGGATGACGACAATTTTAGTTTTTGAATAATTTTATGCAATAATAATAATTTTTCATATAAAAATTGTGGATTATCTACGTGCTGTTGTGACAATATTAAGTTGGTAGCTGGTATATTATAAAGGGGTATGAGGTTAAAGTAATTTACAATAGCCCGTAGTCGCAAGTTATCATTAAATAGTAACACCATAGCGAATTTTAAAAACCACTTACATTAAACTAAGAAAATTTAGTTCTCTATCTAAAAACAATGTTTGTTATATTTGTCCCACATAAATGGATGATACAAGTAAAAAAGTACTTATAAAGATAAAGAAAAACTAATTATTCAAGAAATCATGTGGATTACTTTAAAGAGTATAATTATTATTATACAAATATATATAATAAATATTAAATATATAATTAGTACTTAGCACTTTGCACCTTTGCGTCATTTGCTTTGAAAAAAAGTCGTCCAATTTTTATAAAACAAAGTCTTTAGTTTTTACGGTAAGTTTTATCAACAAAATTCTAAAAGGTGTATATGTTGGTTCTCGAGCCACTCTTGCGATTTAAAAATATTTTTTGAACATTGCAATTTATTATGCATTTTGAAACTCTATTTATTTAATAATATCATTTGCGAATAAGTTTTATGGGCTAGCCGAACCGGTGGTGAATCCGGTTCCCGATTGAACCCGTTGGCCCGGTCCATTTTTTAAAACCATATGTACCATCAACTTGTTTACATATAAATTGTATGAAGCTTTGTATGTTTTATTAATTTGTACAATATGTATAATAACAAGTATTTTTCATATAAGGGGTGTTTTAAAAATAATATTTATTAGGTAATTATTGTTTTAGACGCTTTTTTTCTTATATTAACTACTTTGAATATTTTTATTATTTTTCTAAAACATGTCCATAAAAAGTGCTTTAAAGTGTTGCAACCAATACTATTATAAATGTACTTATTAAAATTTGTCAGTATAAGCAAGTGTTGAATCTTAATTTTTTAAGCCTTCCATTTTAAGAATGTCCCAAATGCTATAAAATATAGTATAGATTGTTAAAATGAATACAATATAAACATACTTTTTAAATGTCCTATTATGGTACATGTTCTAAAATGACTACTAGTTTTTGCCATAACCACAATGACCACCACCTCCTACCATCACGATCATCAACACCTATATAACCACCACCTTGATTTATTCCAAGAGCGTGAAAGAGTACGAGGAAAACCTTAGATTGATCTTGGAATTGCTAAAGAAGGAGGAACTGTATGCTAAGTTCTCGAAGTGTGAGTTTTGGATATCAACTGTGCAATTTCTGGGTCATGTAATCGACACTCATGGTATTCATGTAGATCCCGCAAAGATTGGGTCAATAAATGATTGGGCGACACCCACAACACCTACTGAAATACGCCAATTCTTAGGACTTGCTTGATATTACAAGAGATTTATTGAAGGCTTCTCAAAGATAGTGAAGTCTTTAACCAAACTGACCCAGAAAAATGTCAAGTTCGACTGGGGAGAAAAGGAAGAAGAAGCTTTTCAACTCCTTAAGGAAAAGTTGTGTAGTGCACCTATTTTGGCCTTACCCGAGGGAAGTGAAGATTTTGTCATTTATTGCGACGCTTCACACAAGGGTTTTGGAGCGGTGCTCATGCAAAGAGAGAAAGTAATAGCATACGCTTCACGTCAGCTAAAGACCCATGAGAAAAACTACACAACGCACGAGTTAGAATTGGGATCGGTCGTATTTGCACTCAGAATTTAGAGACATTATTTGTATGGCACTAAGTGTACTGTATATAACGACCATAAAAGCCTACAACATATTTTGGACCAAAAAGAACTGAACATGAGACAACGCCGATGGTCGGAATTTCTCAGCGATTACGATTGTGAAATTCGCACAACCGGGTAAAGCGAATGTGGTTGCCGATTCTCATTAGAGGAAAGAGCGACCAAAACCCCTTAGAGTCAGATCTTTGGGTATGACAATCAGTTCACCTCTTCCATCCAAGATTCTTGAAACTCAATCGGAAGCACTCAAAGAAAATAATCGCCCAAATGGGAACCTTTACGGCATGCCAGAAAGTGAAAATGGATTCAGAAGAGGTCGGATGGAATCTTGTGCTATAAGGACCGAAGTTGGGTTCCACGATATGGGGGAGTTCGTGATATCACGAATCCCACAAGTCTAAGTACTCCATACACCTAGGGTACGACAAGATGTACTTAGATATGAAGAAATTGTACTGGTGGCCGAACATGAAGGCCGATATTACGACATATATTAGTCAGTGCTTAACTTGCTCAAAGGTCAAAGCTGAACACCAAAGACCCTCGGGACTACTGGTACAACCCAAAATTCTCGAATGGAAATGGGAACGCATAACGATGGACTTTATTACCAAACTACCTAAGACCTCCAGTGGTTAAGACACTATTTGGGTAATAGTTGATTGTCTTACCAAGTCCGCCCATTTCCTGCCAATTAAGGAAAATGACAGCATCGACAAACTTGCGCAACTGTACCTGAAGGAGATAGTTGCACGTCATGGCCTTCCACATACCATCATCTCGGATAGAGATAGCCGTTTCACGTCGAACTTCTGGAAATCACTCCAAGACGCCTTACCATCCCCAAACTGATGGACAAAGCGAAAGGACCATTCACACTCTGGAGGATATGCTACGAGCATGTGTGATAGACTTTGGAAATGGTTGGGATAGACACTTGCCATTAGCCGAATTCTCTTACAACAACAACTATCACACCAGTATTAAGGTTGCACCATACGAAGCACTCTACGGTCGAAAGTGCAGATCGCCCGTGTGTTGGGCCGAAGTCGTCTCAAGTCAAATTACTGGTCCGGAACTAATTCAAGAGACTACTGAAAAGATAGTGCAAATCAAAAACCAACTATAAGCAGCTCGTGATCGTCAAAAGAGCTACGCAGACAAAAGACGAAAGCCACTTGAGTTCCAAGTGGGAGATAAAGTCATGCTAAAAGTCTCGCCGTGGAAAGGTGTAATCCGTTTTGGAAAACGTGGAAAGTTGAATCCTCGTTACATTGGACCTTTCAAAATTCTCGCAAGAATCGGGCCGGTAGCCTACCGACTCAAGTTACCACAAGAACTCAACTCTGTGCATAACGTGTTTCATGTATGCAACTTGAAGAAATATCTTTCTGACGAAACTCTTGCTATTCCATTGGAAGAAATCCAAATCGATGAAAGGTTGAACTTTGTCGAGGAACCCATTGAAATCATGGATCGAGAAATCAAACGGCTCAAGCAAAGCCGCATCCCTATTGTTAAGGTCTGTTGGAACTCTCAAAGAGGTCCAGAATACACGTGGGAACGGGAAGATGAGTTCAAGCGTAAATACCCACATCTTCTCTCAACTTCAGTAAGTAACTCTAACTGAAAACCGAGGACGGTTTTCCTTTTAAGGCGGGGAGGCTGTGACACACGGTAATTTTCCAACTATTATTGAATAATAAATGATAATTTGTTATTACTAAGCATATTAAATTAAGCATACATTAGCTTACATGACCATTTTGAGTAGATAACTCGCACACTGTAGCATACTGTATAGCTTATTCGTTTTTAATCTAATCAAAGAATTGTGAAATTATAGTTCTGAAATTTTCCTTACGATTAAATGGTATAACGAGAGGTTATCTCATTATGTAAAAATCTAACACCACCGCGTACCGATACTATGATAGGGGCAATTATAAACACATGGTAAATCCCCGGAATAGAAAACACTATAAACATAATACTATTTCAGAAACGTATTCATAAAGCGTTGCATTATAAAATTAGCGAACCATAATGCTACAGTCACAGTACAATTCCGCGGGACATGAAATATATAATACATTATTATTACTACTAATAATGCTACAAAGATACAACCCACTTAATAATTAAAATGTTATAATTTATTTTGTATGTTACCCTTAGTATTCCCCCACACATGCACGCTAGTACACACACAAAAGAGATAACATCAAATTCTGTTTCCCAAAAATTCTATCCTCTTTCTCCTGCTACTACCATATCGCCTACGTCAACACAGCAAAAAGAGAGATTGATATATATGGCATCCGAAAAATTACTTTCTTCCCCATCTTCTCTATACAAGACCAATTGTATGAATGTCTTTGTCTTGTTTTTCCTTACTGCCATCTTTCGCATCGCCCCCAAATCGAAAGTCAAGCCCACCCTCATGGATCTATGAAGCTATACTATTTTTCCTCCTTCCGAGAGCTTTGTCGTTTCCCCTACACCATCCCCAAATGTCAACGAGGAGGGAGAAGGCTAGAAAACAAGGGTTGAGAGTGAACTTTGCTGAAATTAGTTACTCCCCATCTCCCAAGTTGGAAAGTTTAGTCAAAAACTACTCTTTTCCTTCTCTTTTAATTTCAGTCGAGGCAACCAAGAGGAGCCAACACACTTCAACTCTCACCACAAAGAATATAAATCTTAAAGGTATTGTAAAGTCTAGTTTGGGTTTTTGCTCAGGATCGATTGGGTTAGTGGTGTTGGATTCTCGGGTTGGCCTTCGGCTCCATCGTCATCACACACTCCATTTTGTAAGGGTTAATTCGATCTTGTACCTTGTTAAATTCATGAATTTGTTTGATTATGAGATTGGTAATTTGATATTAGGCTATGTTTTAATTTATGAATGTTGCTATAAAATTTTATTTTTTGTTCCTGTCGAGTGAATGAACCCAAAAGTTGGGATAATTAGTTTTATAAAATTTGTTGATATCATTGGTTAGAATTGTGTTCATTGGAATTATGGATTAGCTTGATTTTCTATTTGGTAATTTGGTAAAAGCGATTTGGTCCAAAAACCCACTGTGGTCACAGTGGTGAGAATTTGATTTCCAAAGTGGAAAGATGGGTTATCGACAATGGATTCATGTCTTGGTCGAATAGGCTTCTCCGTGATATGAAACCGTTTGGAATAGGCTTCTAGTTAAAAATGGGTGTGTTGGTTTCGTTAGGGGTCAAGATCTACAACAAGGGTGAGTCATGGTTGTTTCTTTGAGTCACACGCAGTTACCAAGCTCGACATAAAGGGCCTTGTTAGTATTTATATCGGGTTTGTTTTGCCATTGGTCGCAAGGGGAAAACACCCAAGTAGGGTGTTTACTACCTGCTGTTGACACATGATCACAAGGGTGGTCGTGTGAATCGAAAGTGTATCCATTTTGTTTGATTTGCGACCCTAGAACTTATAATTGATAACAAGTATTGGATGTGGCAGTCTTACTGCCGAAACAACTTCAATTGCCATGGTTGTTTCTCTACGTTAAGAGCCAATTGGGTATTGTGATCTGTAGAAAACTAGAAGGGGGGGGTTGAATAGTTTTGCCAATTAAAACTTCCTTTTAATCTATTTAGATCGACTTATGTCAATCTATTTGGATGTGTGTGTTGAATGTTGATAAACAAGCATATAAAGGTAAGTAATGAAAAGATAAGAGTAAGAAGCACAAAACCACAATGCAAGTATTTATAGTGGTTCGGCTACAGGGACACCTTCCTTGCCCTTCTCCACTCCCCGAGTCACCTACTCGAGAGTTCGTAATCACTACACCAATCTCCTTATGGCGGAGAAGCCTTCACAACGTCGCCTACCCTTTTTCCGGTAAGCTAGGCTAACCACCGTGTTCTTTCACTCCAAGGTGAACCACACCTACACAACATCGCCTACCCTTTATAAGGTACTAGGCTAAGTACCTAGTTCTTTCACTCCAAGGTGAACTACACCTTCACAACGTCGCCTACCCTTTATTAGGTACTAGGCTAAGCACCTAGTTCCATTGCAATGGATGAACTACTAACACACTACACCAACGACTAATCCCAAAGGAGATCTACTCCTTTACAACATCATCAAGGATATCAATATCCTTGGATCTAAAACTAGTCTGTCTTGTACATCGAAACATACCATATCGAATGTACATCTAAGGCACCTTCACTAATGCCTTTGACTAGATCTACAAGACACCTTTCACTAATGTCTTGTGTCTTGACTTCTAAGAACCTTTCACCAATGCTTCTAGTCTTGACTTCTAAGCACCTTTCACTAATGGTTCTAATCTTGACTTCTAAGCACCTACCACAAGTGCTTATGATTTAGACGATAGATACCCTTCACTAATATCTTCGTCTTGACTCTTGAGACATCTTTCACTGATGTCTTCAACACTACACTTCTTTGAAGAAAGAAAGGAATCATCAACAAGAAGACTTCAGTAGCCTTGATGATGAGGAAGCATGGCAACTCATGGACTTGAGCTTGCTCGACTTCAAAGGTGGTGATCTTGCCTTTAAGAGGAACCTAAAAGATCACACAACAACAAAACTACAAACATAGATATCTTGGATCTGAGGTTAGTGAGTTTTACACTCAGGGAGAAAGTGTGTTAGAAGGGGGTAAGAAATAATGAAGAAATTGTGGAAACTAGAAGGGGGGGTTGAATAGTTTTGCCGATTTAAAGTTGATTTCAAAAACTTTAGATTCGATATTATGTGAAATCCTATGGATGTTGAGAACGTATAGATCTAATGATAATGCAAGCAAATAAATAAAGTTAAGGGATAGAAATGACACAACCGATTTATAGTGGTTCGGCTACAAGTTCACCTTCCTTGCCCTACTCCACTCCCCGAGTCACCTACTCGAGAGTTCAAGCACTATGTCAACAAACTCCTT
Organism: Chrysanthemum makinoi; assembly: GCA_910596185.1. Lineage (NCBI taxonomy): Eukaryota > Viridiplantae > Streptophyta > Magnoliopsida > Asterales > Asteraceae > Chrysanthemum > Chrysanthemum makinoi. The sequence continues at coordinate 290,948,828 of OU343222.1, read as the reverse complement.
CACTTGGTGGAGAAGCCTTCACAACGTTGCTTACACTTTTTCCAGTACAAAGCTAGATACCGAGTCCGTAGCACGGTGGACCAAACCAACACAACTATTACACAACAAATATGTGAAATATCAAATACAAGATCTTCGCTACAGAAATATTGCGGAGTGACAAATCAATCAAGGACCCCTTGCTTGGATGACTTGTAGAATGCTCGTGATCTCGCCTTAGAGAAGGACCTATATGAGGATCACAAATAGAAAGAAAGAAGAACAACTCTCTAGATCAAGTGATCTATATGTTAGAAGAGAATGAGAGTGTATGAGAGATTTAGTAAGAAGAGGGGTGAGTTAGAATGAAGAAATGACTCTCTATTTATAGGAAAATTTCTCCTCTGTTCCACGGATCCCTTCCACTTGGGATCCGTCTAGTGTAATCCTAGGGATCCGTGGTACGCTCCTCTTTGCCCATGGGTTTTGTGGTTATGGGTCATGGGTTATGGGTTGGTCCATGGGTTTTCTTTAGATTCAATGTATCTAAGTATACATTGTATCAAGTCTTCTTTGGTATGGGTTAAGATCCATGGGTTATGGTCCATGGGTTATGGTTTTTACCCATCCTAATAAACTATTACAACAAATGCTTTAATTATTACATTTTTGTATTTAAATGGCTATATGTAAATGCTTTACAAAAATAACATGTATCCTTATAATTATACTTAAGATAACATTAAATTTGTTATCAACAAAACACAAAGAGATCGCAAAATATTAATAAACGTTTTTACGGTTTACTTGTATTAACAATCTCCCCTTTTTTGTTGATGACAAAAGTAGAAAGTAGTAGTAGTGATTCCTTCCATGCTTGCATAAGGTTATGGATGGAGGTTTTGATGAGTAATGGTATTGATGCGATCAAGGATGAGGTTGAGTATGAAACGCATTTCTTCCTTAACTTCTATTGCAATTTCCCTAGTGGATTGGCAATGTTCACAATGTAAATGATATGGGTAATGAGTGCGGAAGTTTTCCGGGTTGTTTTGATTTGAGTTATGCGGAAGTTGTGGTGGAAAAATAGGAAAATATGGATCAATATCCGGAATGTTAGTAAATGGTGGTGGAAAAGAACCTAGATGTTCTTGTAATGTGATGGGAGCTAATGGTGGTGATGTTTCAAGATCTTGAAAGATAGTATTTGGAGATGTGGGTGGTGTTGAAAAGACTATTTCTTTTTGTTTAGGTTGTTTAGATCTTGTTGGAGTCTTAAGGAGTTCCAAAAGAGTGACTTTAGGTGGTGATGAAGTTGGTGTACTTGTTGGTGATGAGGGAGGTGCTATAATGGAAGCATCTTGTGGTGAGTTATTTGTTGAGGATGAATCATTAGAGGTTTGTTTTGCTAAACAACAAGATCGGATACTAATCCGTGCGGATATCCTAGCATTTGTTTGTGGTATTTTGGATGGTGGAAGTACAAAGGTTTGGATATCTTGATTGTTTGTACTAGATGATTCTCCTAAAGGGTTTTTGGATGACATGATGAAGTGTGTTTGTAAGTAGGAGATGGAGTATGCAAGCATTTTGGGAGTTCTATATATAGAAAAACAAAGCATTGTAATGAATGTTTGACCCAAGATATGGATTAAAATCTAATGATTAGATATGAATTTAAGGCATGTGATCATGAGAACACAAGCATTAAAGAGCATACTCCTAAAAATGAAACAAATGTGGATTTTTCATTCAAAGTGAAAAAATAAAAGTTGAAAACAGCTTCCTTTCCACGGATCCCACGGATCCTTCCCTTGAGGGATCCGTCCAGCATGAAGGCTGGGATCCGTGGGTCCGGTGATTCGAGCAGACACAAAATTTTCCGTTTTGGAAACATTTTTTCCTAGTGTGTGCCTATATGCAAACTATTTGGAGTTTCGGTTATCTCGACCCCTAAAAAGAAATAGAAAATAAACTAGAAGTATAAAACCATTCTATTGAGATAACCCGAAAACACATATTTAGTACATGAGTACGTAATTTTGTGTTATCAATGCTCCTAATTCATTGTTGCTTAAATGAATGTACCCGAAAACACATATTAGTTATGTGTCCCCTTTAGCATTCAAAAGACATGAGATGCAATGAAAACGGGTTTTTACTTTGTATTAATAATGAAAAAGCGATTTGTCCTAGACGTGAGAAATTGCTTTTGTGAAATTGATACGGGAAGGTATCATCTTTTTAGAAAACATTGTGAAAGTAGGCTTTGAAAATGAAAAAATAAAGAAAACTATAAGTGTAAAAACTCATCTTGGGTTTTGAAAATTCTCATATTGTTTGTGAGTTGTGTGTGAAATAGAAATCCTAGACTCAGAAAGAGGAAGGCTAGTGTTTACATACCTTGTAGAGTCAATTAAGTTACGACGTTTGTTCCATTAGACCAAGACCAAGACGAAGTAGGTTGAATTGTTCCCGCTTCAACGATTTGGTGAGGACGTCGGCTATGTTGTCTTCGGATGCTACCTTATCAATAGAGATGTTCCCCTTTTGAACATTATCTCTTAGGAAGTGATGACGAATCTCTATATGCTTTGTGCGAGAATGCAATACCGGATTCTTGTTTAAGTCGATTTCACCTTTGTTGTCACATAGGATGGCTATGTCGCTTAGATGGATGTCGTAGTCTACTAACGCTTGTTTCATCCATAGTGCTTGTTGGCATGCTTTGCCGGAGGAGACGTACTCGGCTTCGGTTGTTGATATTGCAAGTGCCGTTTGTTTCTTAGAAAACCATGATGTTAAACAACATCCAATAAAAGTACATACCCCACTTGTACTTTTTCTATCAACGTAATCACCTGCATGGTTAGAATCTGCATATACAATTGTTTCTACTCCCGTGCCCTTAGGATACCATAATCCTAATTGTGTTGTACCCTTAATATATCTAAATATCCTTTTACGGCTTCTAGGTGTGATATTTTAGGGTCTTCTTGAAACCTAGCACATAAGCAAACACTAAACATGATATCCGGCCTACTTGCCGTGAGGTAGAGAAGGCTACCTATCATGCCACGATATTTAGTATTATCTACGAATTCTCCGTCTTCATCTTTTGTGAGTTTGGTGTCGGATGACATTGGAGTCCTAATTGGTTTTGACTCTTCTAGACCGAATTTCTTTAACATCTCCTTGATGTATTTAGATTGATTGAAGAAGATACCATCTTCTACTTGTTTTATTTGTAGACCAAGAAAGAAACTAAGTTCTCCCATCATACTCATCTCAAACTCGTCATGCATGATTTTAGAAAAATCATCACACATGTCTTGACAAGTGGATCCGAATATAATATCATCTACATATATTTGTACTATGATTATATGTGACTCTCTTTTCTTAGTAAAAAGTGTGTTGTCAACTAACCCCATGGTGTAGTTGTGTTTAACTAGAAATGACTTGAGTCTATCATACCAAGATTTTGGAGCTTGTTTAAGACCATAAAGGGCTTTCTTTAATTTATACACATGTTTGGGTTTTTCAAAATCAATGAAGCCCGGAGGTTGAGCTACATATACTTCTTCATTTATGAAACCATTTAGAAAAGCGCTTTTGACATCCATTTGATAAAGCTTTAGATCATTAGCACAAGCATACGCAAGAAGTATTCTTATAGACTCTAATCTAGCCACAGGGGCGTAGGTCTCATCAAAGTCTATTCCCTCTTGTTGGTTATACCCTTGAACAACGAGTCTAGCCTTGTTCCTAGACACTACTCCGTTTGCATCTAATTTGTTTTTATAAACCCATTTGGTTCCTATTATGGTTTGATTACTAGGTGGAGGGACAAGTGTCCAAACATCATTAGAAACAAATTGATTTAGTTCTTCTTGCATAGCCATTACCCAACTTTCATCTTTTATGGCTTCTTGTGTATTCTTAGGTTCTAAGGTTGAAACGAAACAAAACAAGCTACTTTGGTTTTGAACTTGAGACCTTAATGTTCGTTCGTTTAGTTTTCCTATGACTTTATCTACGGGGTGATCTTTGGACTCTTTAATGTTTATTATTTCATCACTTAGAGGTTCTTCTTCTTCACTTATCTTTTTCTTTATTACTATGGCTTCACTTTCTATAATCTCGTCATCGACAAGAGGTGGAGAGGGTTTGGGTGGACTTTCATCAAATTTTATATTTAATGACTCTTCTACCTTCATTGTTTCTTTGTTTAATATGACGTAAGCTTTGCTATTTGGCGAATAACCTAAAAAGATACCTTCGGTTGATTTAGGATCAAATTTTGTAAGGTAATCTTTAGTGTTAAGAATAAAACATTTACTACCAAAGACTCTAAAGTGATTTAACGTAGGCTTTTTGCCTCGAGTAACTCATATGGAGTATTTCCTAAGATTGGTCTAATCAAGACTCGATTGAGTATATACGTTGAAGTATCAACGACATTACACCAAAACTTTTGAGGTATGGATTGTTCATTAAGCATGGTTCGACTCATTTCTTGTAGAGTTCTATTCTTTCTTTCTACTACCCCATTCGATTGTGGAGTGTGGAGCCAAGTTGTGAGTAATACCATTAGCGTCACAAAAGCTCTGAATTGCACTTCATTATCGAATTCCCTACCATGATCCGTCCTAATAGACACTATGGGACTTCCTAGTTGTCTTTGGATCTTTTGGCTTAATATTTCAAAATAGTTAAAGGTTTCCGGTTTGTTCTTTAAAAATTTTGTCCATGTATACCTAGAGTAGTCATCCACTATTACCAAAGTATAGTAGTTGCCTCCATAAGTTTGGATAGCGGATGGACCAAATAAATCCATATGTAGTAATTCTAGACACCTAGTTGTGGACACCATGTTTTTAGCTTTATGACTCGAATGAGCTTGTTTTCCTACATTACAAGCATCATAAAAATGATGTTCATATTTTAACTTAGGTAGATCTCTTACTAGATCTTTGGATGATAGCGATTGAAGAAGTCGCATGTTGGCGTGACCCAATCTTCGATGCCATAAGGTCGAAGTATCATCCATAGAGGTAAGACATAGTTTGTCTTTAGGTTCATTCCCTATTTTAATGACATAGACTCCATGTTTCCTAATTCCTCTTCCTATGGTTATGCCATTTTTAAGTATCTTACTACCGGTTTCGGTGAAAAGTACATTGCACTTTTATCACATATTTGTCCTATACTTAAGAGATTAAAGTTTAGGTTTTCTACGTGACACACATCGTTAATGGTTAGAGATTTGTTAGAAATCGTACCTTTACCGATGATTCTACTTTTGCTATTTCCAAACACCACATTACCTCCATTAATGGATTCATATGTGGAGAATAGATCCCTATTGCCGGTCATGTGCCTCGTGCACCCGCTATCCTTGACCCATTCATCGGGGTCTAGGTCGACCTTTAAGCACACCTAACACAATAATAAACTCAAAAGTTTGGTCCCCATTTGTTCATGGGTCCATTAGTGTTAAACATTCCATTCATGTTAGACATGTATGGATAAGATGAGTATGCATTCCATGGAGCAAAGTTTTGAAAAGGAAAACCGTTTTGCATGTTTTGATTCCATCCCATTTGATGGTTACTTTTTGGGTAAACATTATTAGGTCTCCTAAATGAGTTAGGTTTTGAGAAAGATGAAGCTTTGTTTCTTGCAAAAGTAGGATTATATTTTGGAGGTGGTTGTCTAGTGGTGACATGATTTGGTTTCTTCCTATTAACTATGACAAACTCAGTTCTAGATGAAGAAGCTACATTATTGCTAATGTTTGCTACACAGATCCATAGATCCCTTTTTCTACACTAGCCGGTTCCCTTTTTAGGGGATCCGTGGGATCCGCCACAATAGTGGCTGGTTTTTCTAGTTCTTTAACAAATTTTGTTTCTTTACTTTCACTAGTTGATGGATCAAGTTGTTGACTACCTAGACCCTTTTGATTGTTACAGTTTTAACGCTATCTAGTATTGTATCTAAAGTGTTCGTGCTCATTCTAGCAATTTTAGAATCTAAGTGATCCACTAGTGTTTGAAGTTGAACGCATAGTTCACATTCACCACTTGCTATTTTACCTTTCTCTAAACATTTTAGTTTTGCTTTTAATTCTATGACTTCTTTATCTAAACGTTTATTTTGACTTTTTAAAAGCTTGTTTTTGTTAACTAGTTTTAAGCTAATATTGCATAGTTTATCATATTCATTATGCAATGAGTCGTCATCAAGTGATGAGCTACTATAGTATTCGAGACATACCTCGTCATTTGCCATAAGACAAATTTCTTCATCCTCCTCGTCGCTCATTCCCCACGTGCCGCTCACGAACGCCTTTTGATCATCCCGTTTGGGACACTTACTAATAAAGTGGTTTGGGTCCCCACATTTAAAGCAAGTACGATCATCCTTTGGCTTCGCGTCCTCTTTGCTTTTCCGAAAGCCTTTCTTATCGTCATACGGTTGTTTGACGTATCTACCCTTTCTTCTAAAGAACTTTTAAAGTCCCTTACCGCCATAGCGTACTCTTCGTCGTCACTACTCGAAGATGAGTTCCTCATCGCCGAAGCCTTTGGCTTTAAGGGCAAGAGATTTGTGTTTCTCTTTCACCTTTGAGGCTTGAGAATCTTTAGCAAGGACAAGCTCGTAGACTTTTAGGTTGCCTATGAGTTCATCGAGGGTGAGGATTGTCAAATCTTTTGACTCTTCGATCGCCGTCACCTTGGATCTCCACTTCGATGGAAGTGCCCTTAGATATCTCCTAACATGGTTACGGCTAGAAAAAGATTCATCAAGTGCTTGTAAAGATGTAATAATAGTATTAAAGTTAGCAAATGAATGATCTATAGTTTCCTCATCCGATATTGAAAATTGTTCATATTGTTGAACAAATAAATCAATTTTATTATTTTTAACTTGTTGGTTGCCTTGATGAGTTACAACTAAAGAATTCCAAATTTCTTTAGAGGTTTTAAGCATAGAAATTCTTTCAATTCCTTTTTCGGTAAAGCATTATATAAAACCATTTTTACTTCACTATTTTTAGAAAGCTTTTTATTCATTTCATCATTTAGTTTATCATGAGGTATGTGAACTAAATTTCCTTTATCATCATTTGAGGTAGCCTCAAAATCACCTTCAACAATAATGTACCAAAGATCAATATCTTTATACTTCACATATGTTTCGAATCTATTTTTCCAATATATAAAACCATTAGTTTCAAGTAGTGGTGGTCGTTGCATAGATTGCCCTTCCTTATAATTTTCGAAACCCATAGTGATCGAAAAGTTTTTAAAATACAATTTTATTTTAAAACTTTTATAAACTTAGCTCGATACCAATTGTGGAAAACTAGAAGGGAGGGTTGAATAGTTTTGCCGATTTAAGTTGATTTCAAAAACTTTAGATTCGATATTATGTGAAATCGTATGGATGTTGAGAACTTGTAGATCTAATGATAATGCAAGCAAATAAATAAAGTTAAGGGATAGAAATGACACAACCGATTTATAGTGGTTCGGCTACAAGGTCACCTTCCTTGCCCTACTCCACTCCCCGAGTCACCTACTCGAGAGTTCAAGCACTATGTCAACAAACTCCTTCACTTGGCGGAGAAGCCTTCACAACGTTGCTTACACTTTTTCCGGTACAAAGCTAGATACCGAGTCCGTAGCACGGTGGACCAAACCAACACAACTATTACACAACAAATATGTGAAATATCAAATACAAGATCTTCGCTACGAAATCTTGTGAGTGACAAATCAATAAAGGGCCCCTTGCTTGGATGACTTGTAGAATGCTCGTGATCTCGCCTTAGAGAAGGACCTATATGAGGATCACAAATAGAAAGAAAGAAGAACAACTCTCTAGATCAAGTGATCTATATGTTAGAAGAGAATGAGAGTGTATGAGAGATTTAGTAAGAAGAGGGGTGAGTTAGAATGAAGAAATGGCTCTCTATTTATAGGCAAATTTCTCCTCTGATCCCACGGATCCCGTCCACTTGGGATCCGTCTAGTGTAATCCTAGGGATCCGTGGTCCTCTTTGCCCATGGGTTTTTTGGTTATGGGTCATGGGTTATGAGTTGGTCCATGGGTTTTCTTTAGATTCAATGTATCTAAGTATACATTGTATCAAGTCTTCTTTGGTATGGGTTAAGATCCATGGGTTATGGTCCATGGGTTATGGTTTTTACCCATCTTAATAAACTATTACAACAAATGCTTAATTATTACATTTTTTTATTTAAATGGCTATATGTAAATGCTTTACAAAAATAACATGTATCCTTATAATTATACTTAAGATAACATTACATTTGTTATCAACAAAACACAAAGAGATCGCAAAATATTAATAAACGTTTTTACGGTTTATTTGTATTAACAAAAATGGCTCACTATTAATAGAAGAAAAACTCTACTGTTCCCCGGATCCCACGGATCCCTTCCACAAGTGATCCGTCTAGCGTTAAGCTAGGGATCCGTGGGACGCTCCCTTTTACCCATGGGTATTTTGGTTATGGGTCAGGGGTCATGGGTTGAACCATGGATCTTTAGCTAGATACAATGTATCTTTGAGTGCAATGCACTTGGTCACTTGGGTATGGGTTGATCCATGGGTTATGGATATTATCCAAGTATGATATAAGCATGATGTCATGCAATGGGTTATGGGTCAAGGTCCATGGTTCATGGGCTTTGGGTTGTACCCAACTACATTCAATGTATTTGCCCAATGGGTTGTGATACTTAAGTTTCTACCCATTTATATTACCTAAAATACTACATACTAGTTATGTGTATATTATACCCAAATATGTAAACACTAGTTGTTGTACATATGTATTACTAAATCATAAAATCACTTATACTTGTTTTAGTGTTTTATGTGAAAATGTGAATATGTTAGAAACTATTAGTTCAAACCATTTACGTATTTTATTTGTTTCGTTAACATGATTTTAGGTTTGTTATCGACAAAACATTAGAAGATCGTAAAATATAAATAAACGTTTTTACGGCTTATTTGTATTAACAATCTCCTCCTTTTTGTTGATGACAAAACATAAAATTATTTTAAGGAAAATCTAAAATTTGTAAAAGTTTGAATTTGTAGTTTTACTTTCTTCTCCCTCTTTTTGTCGAAACAAAAAGAGCTTTGAAAGAAAGCAGCACATTGTTTTTAAGAAAAACATGTGAAAGAAATAAAAAGAAAATAGAGAGCAAGTAACGGGAAAGGATCTCGTCTTTACTCCCCCTTGACGAGTCCATCCCTATGTAAGGGTGTCAAGAAAATGATACTAATCTAGTTTGTTTGCAAGTAAGTTTGCAAAAGATTTCGTCTAAGTGACAAATGTGCTCCCCCTTGATGATTGCAATTTTGCAAGGGGATGTAACGAAATGTAAATCTAATATTGCAAGTAATTTGCAATGTATTGCTTTGACATAAAGCTCCCCCTAGCTTTAGGATGTCAAAGTCTTCATGTGTAAATTGAATAACTACAAAACAAAGGTTAGATAACAAGTATAATTCACAATTTCCTGCAAATGTGGTCTAAGTTAGTAGAAAATAGTTTTCTGTCTCACGGATCCCACGGTTCCCTCCTAGTAGGGATCCGTCTAGGCAATTCTGAGGGATCCGTACAGCTGATGATCAATTTCAGCAATGGTGATATAACACGTAATGTTATCACAAAAATGAGATTTGAATACAATGTAATCATATGCTCAGAAATATAACAAGTAGCATGTAATTTCATTTAATAAAACTAGAGTTATGATATACAAAAAAACTAAGAAAATACATGACTAGGAATTTCTAAACCAACTATCGCTTGATGCTAGGACACCACTAAAATCTTCTAGCTCAAGTTTTGTTTAGGTTTAATCTCGTCGAAATGTTCGAGGAGATGATAGAACATGAAACGTTGGTCTTCTCGTACTTCATGTATCAAACTTTCAACATGTTGACAATGATAGCAATCTTTGTCATGGCTAGGTAGTGGTGGTGGAAGAAATGAAATGGCTTGATGCGAAGGATCAAGTGAAGCGCCTTGTGGAGCTTCAAACGATGGAGGGATTGGTGGTGGCGCATTTGAGAATGGCTCGACCAAGAATGATGGTGGTGGTAGAGAAGTGTCAACTTCCATATGGTTGGGTGGTTGACTTTGATGATTTCTCATAATCCAAATGGGATTATATGATGGAAACGGCGAAAAGGAAGCCGGAGCAAGTGTTGACTCAACACCTTGATTTTGTACCATTATTCCTCCTAATGAGGAGAATGTTGTCGGCGGAGGCGGATGAGCCGGCCTAGGAGGAAAGTCCTCTAAATTATAGAGGTGTGGTGATGATAGTGGGGATGTAAAAGAGATAGCTCTAGGAATCAATGGTGATGGTTTAGTGGAAATGACATTGTTTGGCCTAGGAGGTATGGTGGTGTTTAGCATAGGTAGTTTTGTGGGTACTATCCTTTTAGGAATTGGTTTGATTGGTTGAGGAAGGATCCTAGCATTTGTTGGCTTGACCGGAGATGATCCGGTTGAAGAGATTTCGTGTATAACACGAGCCTTTTTCTTGGGTGGTTCTTTGTTGGATAAGTTACTACTTGGAGTTTTCCTCATGATGAGAATTTCAAGAGGTTTGTAAGGGTTTATAAAGTGCTGAAGGTTGGGATGAAGGTGATGACTATGGAAGTCCTAACAATGTGGTTTATAAAGCAAGAAATTTGGCAAGTGCATTTAGGCCTTAAGCCACTAAGATTCATTGGAATGTGATGATTAACATGCACAAGAGTCAAATTCAGAGTTTGTACTGATCTAGGAACTCATTTAACATGAGATGGAGTGTTTGAGTTAGAAAGATGAGTTGAAATGATTGTTTAAGCAAGGTTTGACATCAGCTGTCGTCCGGATCCCATGGTTCCCTCCTCAGAGGGATCCGTCTAGGCCAATCCTAGGGATCCGGCTCTCTGCAGCTATGAAAGAGTGGAAATGATGTTTCTAAGATCTAAGATCTATATCATCTTGAGTGTTTCAGTCCTCTTAAGTGTCTTAAATGAAGGGGTGCTTAAGTACTTGAAGGTAATGAGTGATGTAGCTAATGATTGTCTTTTATGGAAGGATTTGGAACTTTCGTGAATACCAATGGATGAGCAAGGATGACACTAAAGATGAGAGTGTCAATTGAAGCTAAAAGATCCTAGAGATCAGGTTATGGCTTAGGATAGTGATTTTGGAAAATATCCTAGAAGCTTTGAGATGGGAAAACTAGAGTTTGATCAACTTTGATCAATTTTGAGGTAAGGATGATTTATGATCAATTTTGCCACAATCGAAATATTTCTAAGGCTAAAGGTGAGGGATCAAGTGAAAATCGAAGTGTGAGTTTAAGAACGGAAGAGTAATGGATTAAAAATGAAACGATAGATCTACAAGCGTCTTAGAGTGTGATCTAGGTGAGTTATGTGTGAGTAGGAAGGATCTACCTATCTTGATAAGGACTTAATTTGCCTTAAGACACTATGTTTAGCTTAGTGTGAGATGTTCTAAAGATATGTTTGAAATATAATGCTTGCAATTGCATTTTCTGTTTGCCTGATCCCACGGTTCCCTAAGTGTAGGGATCCGTCTAGCACAAACTTTGGGATCCTACCATCTCGCCGCCAGAACCTTTACTAAAGGTATGCAATGATCTTGACAATGAATTATATCCTAAGGTTAGTTTAAAAGGAGTTCTAATACTAGGATATCAAATGTAAGATGTTTTATTTCATAATAGAAATTGGATTACATTGATAAAGCACGAGTAGAAATGGATTGATCCTATTTCGAGATACTACTAGGTTCTTTGAGTGTTTTCGCTAGAAGGATCATTACGTGATTGATGAGTGTTGGTGGAATCAAGAATGAAGAAAGTCTTCATGAGAGATATGTTTAGCGGTTCCATCATCTTGTTCACAAGTACGTACAACGGACTTTGAAATTGAGGATGGAAGTGCATAACGTTGTGATAGAGGCGTGTCAAATACATTCCATAAGGGATAATTTTATTCTTGGAGCCTTGAAGATTTACAATTCGCCTTGCGAAGAAGTAGGCGAGATTGTATGGTTGTTGTGTTAGCAAACAGTACAACATGTGAGCCCAACAAGCGGGAAGGATTTCTCGATTTCTCCTAAGACTCCAAACATTCTCACGTAGGATGAGTGCAAGAGGCTTGTATTCTTCTTGGATGTCCCGTGTGAAGATAATGTTTTGGATCGGAGTAATATGGTCGAGGTTTGCATATTATGCGATTTAAATCTTCCGGGGAGGGTATGTGTGAACAATATGGACTATTTTCTTCAAGAAAGTTGAAGAGAGAATCAAGAGACCAATCTTCGGTGAAGGCACATTGTCCATGATTTGGAATTCGGAGGATGTGAGCAAAATGCCCAAGGGTTAAAGTAAACTTTTGGTTTTTGATATAAAACCAAAGAGATAGAGAGCGATCCTCGTTATTTAACGAGTTCAACTTGAAGGAAGAATTCCATTATGAACCTTGGACATATCTTCTCGTTGATTTCAAGAAGTCATTCTAGTACTATGGCTCAGAAGGAGGTATTGATACCTTCTTCGAATTGTAGAGAGGTGTCTATAATACGTCCTTCGTGGAAGTGACGGTTTTCGAGATTATTGAAACCACGGACATGGTTGCCAGGTGTGTTGGGTTCAAGGGAGATGTTCGAAGTGTAGACGCTAGTGAGTGAAAAATCAAACTCATATTCATGCGTCATAGTTGAACCTATAGAAATGATGAGTTAATAGAAAGTGATGTTTGAGATTAACCTATGATCATCTAACATTTTTATTAGATTTTTATTAACAATGGTTTTTAACAAAAAGACACTTAACTCACTTATGGTTTCGACATACTAGTGGAGTATTACTTTTAGAAGATAAGTGGTTTTTGATTTGCATGAAAAAACTGTTTTTCAGTAAGACGGATCCCACGGTTCCTTTACAAGAGGGATCCGGCTAGTGTGTCTTCTGGGATCCGTAAATCTGTAGTTACGGAAGCAGATTTGATAAAATTATAGGTTTTAAAATTTTATACCACGGTATGTGTTTTATCCTACATTTTCTTTTAGCATGCATACATGACTTCTAATGTATCACGAAAGACATATAAATCACAAGAAACAACGAACACATAATAATAGCCTAGATAACTAGGTTATTAGTAATATTTCATTTCAATACTAAGAATGATACAAAGAATTGGGTATATAACCCCAATGTAGATAAACAACACAAAGTAAATGTCTCCGTATGTGAACTTCATCATAGGGAACACAAGTGCGATGAGTGTTAAGGCGATGAGTACAAGGGAGATGTAAACCATAATGAAGACGATCCTTCTTGGTTTTGGTTGAGATGAAATGGAGAGGAAGATGAAGTTTTGAATGAGAGGAAAATTTTGAAATTGGAAGATTTGAAAAAGTGGGGATTGATGGAGTGATTGACGGACGATTTATAAATAGGGAAAGAGGAATTTTTGAAATTTGTGTTTTGTTTTATTATGGGATTAAAAGAAAATGAAACACAAGTTTTATATACCGCGACTTTAGACAAAAGAGTGACACATATGTGAGAAAAGGAAAAGGCTTCCTAATGAAGCTTCATGTAATACATATATATGCACAAAAGATAATCATATAAATACCTAAATAGGCATACTTAATTATCAAGCAAAACAAAAAGAAAAACATACCTCTAGCGCACTTAGGAATGTCTTTACAAATGACACAACAAATGTCACTTAGACGATTCCCGCTCCTTTGCATTTAAGATACCTTCTTAAGGAAGGTATTCTTGTTACCAAGCGATTCCTATAGCTTGGTGAGTATGAGCTTTGACTAATCAACATGACAAAGAAGATTAGTGCAATTAAATAAAAAAGTAAATAAAGAAAAATGTTGTTATCAAATCAACATCCAAACATATAGTTTTAAAAACATCGTGTTTTGTTTTTATGAAAAGCCTTCTTTGTAGTTTTCAATTAACCATAGATCGTATCAAGCTTTTAAAGTACAATATACTTCAATAAACTTGGTAACGAAGCACTGGTGCCAATTGTGGAAAACTAGAAGGGGGGTTGAATAGTTTTGCCAATTAAAACTTCCTTTTAATCTATTTAGATCGACTTATGTCAATCTATTTGGATGTGTGTGTTGGATGTTGATAAACAAGCATATAAAGGTAAGTAATGAAAAGATAAGAGTAAGAAGCACAAAACCACAATGCAAGTATTTATAGTGGTTCGGCTACAAGGACACCTTCCTTGCCCTACTCCACTCCCCGAGTCACCTACTCGAGAGTTCGTAATCACTACACCAATCTCCTTATGGCGGAGAAGCCTTCACAACGTCGCCTACCCTTTTTCTGATGCTAGGCTAACCACCGAGTTCTTTCACTCCAAGGTGAACCACACCTACACAACGTCGCCTACCCTTTATAAGGTACTAGGCTAAGTACCTAGTTCTTTCACTCCAAGGTGAACTACACCTTCACAACGTCGCCTACCCTTTATTAGGTACTAGGCTAAGCACCTAGTTCCATTGCAATGGAGGAACTACTACCACACTACACCAACGACTAATCCCAAAGGAGATCTACTCCTTTACAACATCATCAAGGATATCAATATCCTTGGATCTAAAACTAGTCTATCTTGTACATCGAAACACACCATATCGAATGTACATCTAAGGCACCTTTCACTAATGCCTTTGACTAGATCTACAAGACACCTTTCACTAATGTCTTGTGTCTTGACTTCTAAGCACCTTTCACCAATGCTTCTAGTCTTGACTTCTAAGCACCTTTCACTAATGCTTCTAATCTTGACTTCTAAGCACCTACCACAAGTGCTTATGATTTAGACGATAGATAACCTTCACTAATATCTTCGTCTTGACTCTTGATACATCTTTCACTAATGTCTTCAACACTACACTTCTTTGAAGAAAGAAAGGAATCATCAACAAGAAGACTTCAGTAGCCTTGATGATGAGGAAGCATGGCAACTCATGGACTTGAGCTTGCTCGACTTCAAAGGTGGTGATCTTGCCTTTAAGAGGAACCTAAAAGATCACACAAAAACAAAACTACAAACATAGATCTCTTGGATCTGAGGTTAGTGAGTTTTACACTCAGGGAGAAAGTGTGTTAGAAGGGGGTAAGAAATAATGAAGAAATGGCTCACTATTTATAGAAGAAAAACTCTACTGTTCCCTGGATCCCACGGATCCCTTCCACAAGGGATCCGTCTAGCGTTAAGCTAGGGATCCGTGGACGCCCTTTACCCATGGGTTATTTGGTTATGGGTCATGGGTCATGGGTTGAACCATGGATCTTTAGCTAGATACAATGTATCTTTGAGTGCAATGCACTTGGTCACTTGGGTATGGGTTGATCCATGGGTTATGGATATTATCCAAGTATGATATAAGCATGATGTCATGCAATGGGTTATGGGTCAAGCTCCATGGGTCATGGGCTTTGGGTTGTACCCAACTACATTCAATGTATTTGCCCAATGGGTTGTGATACTTAAGTTTCTACCAATTTATATTACCCAAAATACTACATACTAGTTATGTGTATATTATACCCAAATATGTAAACACTAGTTGTTGTACATATGTATTACTAAATCATAAAATCACTTATACTTTTTTTAGTGTTTTATGTGAAAATGTGAATATGTTAGAAACTATTAGTTCAAACCATTTACGTATTTTATTTGTTTCGTTAACATGATTTTAGGTTTGTTATCGACAAAACATTAGAAGATCGTAAAATATAAATAAACGTTTTTACGGCTTATTTGTATTAACATGATCCTTTGTGAAACATGTCTAGATTAAGTTGTGTCGCAAGACAAATCCACGGCCAAGGGCACGCTAATGTCGAGTTAGGTCGCGAGTTGGAGCACTCGAGTTACCATACCTACGTCTAAAACTTGTTCCACTAAACCTGACTTTTGCAACCCTCCTATCAAATATAGAAATTTCACTAGTCTCATATATTGGGCCACAGTCCAGATTTTTCCCAAAAAAGGGGTACTTGAGATTCTTATGGGCCGAAGCCCATTCTTGTACCCATGCCGCCGGGCCACGTACCTACAGTCGCAATAAGGGTGTTCATTTAGGTGTAATACGAGTCAACAAATAAAACTCGCGACTGTGTTTTCGGGAGCCAAACAAAACTCAACTCGTTCTCGTATTTACATAACCTTTCACCTCCATATGTGGCGTCATGAAATACTTGTGTAAGGATCTTAAAACAAATAAACTTACATAATGGACAAAAGTTTAAAAACGTGAGTTATTTAATAAGTTTCATATCAAATTTTAAAACCAATGTGTTTCGGTTAGTCACATTGTTACCAGTAAGATTATAGGTCGTTAGTTTTAATACTAAAAACCAACCTTTGACAAATAAAAACTACATACTAATCAAAACCTATTTTTGGCAAAATATATTTTTGACACGAGGAAGACAACCTTATAACTTCCACTTTTACTTTCCTAAACACCAGAAATGTATCACGTTTAAATACCAATAACCTAACTCAAAATAACTATATACGAGATAGGCATATATTGACGTCTAAATCTACAAATGAGTATTTTTTCCATATTTCGAGTCAAAGACTTATTCATCTTTGATAAATCTCCAATAGCCAACACTTGCGAATATTTTGAAGAATACTTCAAAACTTTAACGCTGGCACACAAGCAAGCTTTTAAATTAATCACTTACAATTTTTAATCGAAATTATACTTTACAAAGCTTTAACTTAGAACAATGAACTAAAGTATTGCCCTACTTACATAGGTCGCGTGTCGGTGCGGTTCCACAACACACATTGAATTCCACCTTCGGACTACTTGTTGCTGAGGTGAGTTTATAGCCCCACTTTTACTTGATAATTGCTTTATAAATTTTGGGGTGAGAAAATATGCAAATATTTTTATGGACCTGAACTATTGCATGATTACTATTACGTGGTTTATCCTAAGCCCTTAAGTCCCTAGAAATGCCCCTTCCATGAACCGTCAATTCCCATTGAGAAGCGCGAATGTTATAAATAGATTTATTGAGGGTGACTCCTCCGTTTGGTTGGCCATACTGAGGTGAAGGCGAAACGTATACCATGTCGGAATCGAGTATAGATGGACAAACACTCGCATGGGGCCCCATAAATTGTATGACTTCATTTTTCATACAGAAACTATCGTAGCTTCGGTTGCATGAACTTAGTGCTAGCGTGATAGACTTTCATCCATATGTCATTATATTCGTTGTAATGTTCATATGCTTTTGCTTCTGGTCCATACTTACTATAAACCTGTGAACTCACCAGCTTTTTGCTGACTTTTTAGCATATTTTTCTCAGGTGTTTGATTTGATAATTTGATGCAAGGCAAGGCGAGGCAATGGTCGTAGATTTCCTAAAGAAGTGTTTTAACACATGCCTTTGTTTTACTATTGGGACCACAAAACTTATGGGCCGTGCTTTTTATTTGAACAATGATTGTACAACAATGTTTTAAAACAATTTTATGAATTTAAACAGAGTATGTATTCTGTTCTTTATCACTTGTGTTATGATTTCCGATTTAGTAGCACCCCGTGACCCGAATGCTTCCGCTAAACCAGATTTGGGGGTGTTACAGATTGGCATCAGAGCCTAAGTTATAGAGAACTAGGTACATATAAACCCTAAAGTATAACTACTTTTTACAAAAACATCATTCTACGACCGCCAGTTGATCACCTGCCTTACTTGCCATTTTACTTATGGTCTATTTATGACTGCATGTTATATATTTACTATCCCATATGTATTATTAGTAATTTTTCCATATACTTACACATATGCACCGTCTTGTCACAGACCATGCCTTCACCTGCCATTCACCTTGATGTCCAAGAAGACATCTTACTTGCTGATCACTCATCTGCTATTTATCAGACTCCACTCTTGCCTGAATATCCGTGCATCCAAATTGTACGATCAGCCCAGACAGATACTACACCCATTTCACCCATACCTACTCAACCCACTCTTACCATTGCTCCATCTTCCTTACTCACCCGCAGACATAAAGCCCGCATGACTGTTCGAGTACTCGGATATCGTGAGCGGTATTCGTTCTTGCCTGTATCACCTCCCAAGAGGATCCACACTGCTTATATGGGTCCTCTACCACTCCATTATCACGATCATCATCACCTACCCAGTCACCACCTTATCAGAGGCTCAAAAGAGCCAGTGACTCCAATTCAGATAAAGAAGAGCCTGAGGAAGAGTCAGAAGAAGACCCTGAGGAAGAGTCAACAGAGCCTATACCAGTTGAGGGTATTCCTAAGTATGAAGGTACAGATATAGATATGGATACGCAGATAGGACTGGACCAGGGGTTCATGCCACAAGATGGCAAGGAGATTGTTGAGGAGGCTCAAAGCATTTATGAGGTGGGACAGAGCTCGAGAGTTGCCCAAGTTGTGGGAGAGGATATGTATATTGATGTACCGATGGGGTTAGGGTAGAGAGCTGCGATGCTCCGCAGTCGAGAGGAAAGTAATGAGGTTATGTGGAAGGATGTTGATTGTATGATCAGTACTATACCATATATTGCGAGTCCGGAGTACACTCCATCGTCCCCATCATTTGTACCGTCTGCTTTGGATATGAAGCGTCTTGCTTGCTCTACTTGTCAGGTTGAGACTCTTGTGACAGCAGCACCGGGTGATGGATAGCCCGTGCCAGATCCACCATTGTCCTCGGATGATGAGGGATTGACTCTCACTGAGAGGGTGCTCATCCAACTAGACTCCCATGAGAACTTACTTGGAGTCCAAACTGATCAGCACGTCTACAAGCCTATGAGCAGCATGTTGAGACTCTTGATCGCACCAAATATGTTTTGTTTGAGAGCATTGAGATGGAGAGACGAGAGCGGATTCGTTTGATTTTCAAGTTTAAGTCTCATTGTGAGGAGATCAGAGAGCTAGACAGTAGGGTGCGAGTGTTTGGTAGAGGACATGCCAGATTGCATGGCCGACTAGAGGAGCTGGAGAGGACCCAGTGGATAGCCCGAGACACCACTATAGCTGAGTGGCAGAGGACCTCGGCTTTAGAGTCTATGTTAGCCGCCCAAATGAGGCGTATTGAGAGCTTAGAGGCTACTCAGCGGGAGCTTGTTTCCAGTATTGAGCGTTTGTGCGCTGAGCGCGATCATTCCTAGATCTTTGTTGTATGTTGTATTACACTAAACTGAGATGTTAAAAGTTAGTGTTTGATGTGACTCTTGTATTTCAACTTGTATTTTGTGAACTCTATAACCGAATCTTTATCTATGACAAGCTCAATTTCCTATCCGATTGTCTTTCCCTTTCATAATTAATTTATTCATGTGTTCTATTTACAATGTTTACGCTACTACATGATACTTACCTTGTTAAAAGGTCTTATACTCATCATCTTTTCATAATGCAGAAAGATGCCTCCAAAAAGAAGGTCAACCAAAACCACCCGTGGTGGAGCCGCTAATGCTCCCATCCCAGCTAGGGTCACGCGCAACCGAACTACAAACACTGCTACCCCAGCAAGAGTCACACAGGACTAAACTGCTGATGCCCCTACTCTAGCTAGGGCTATACCCAATCAAGCCGCCATGAATCAAGAAATGTTAGACCAATTGGTGAATTATCGAGTGAATGCAGCCCTGGCTGCGGCAAATCACTCATCCACAGAAGCTGGAACCTCAAGACCAGCCACACATAACCGCGGCTGTACTTATCAAGATTTCCGCAAAACCATGACTGGAGGTTTTGGTGGAACTGAAGGAGCTGTTGGTTTAACCAGGTTGATTGAGAAACTTGAGACTGTGTTTTGAATCTGTAACTGTGAAGAAGAAGCCAAGGTTAAGTACGCATTCTTTACTTTCACGGATGCTGCTCTAACCTGGTGGAACAACTACTTGAAGTCTGCAAGCATTGATGTTGCTTACGCCATGCCTTGGGAAAACTTCAAAAAAATGGTACTCCAAAAGTATTGCCCACGCAATGAGATAAAGAAGTTGGAACATGAGTTTTGGAACCTCAAGGTGCAAGGCACTAACATGGCTGCCTATAATCAGCGTTTTCAGGAATTGGCTTTACTGTGTCCCGAGATGGTTCAGACTGAAACTCGGTTGTTGGAAAGGTACATCGGGGGATTGCCTCCATCCATCAAAGGAAATGTCACAACGTCCAAGGCTGTTGACCTACATGAGACTATAGAAGTGGCCAACAAGCTTATGAACCAAGTGATTGAGGATGCCTCGGATAAAGTGGTTGACAACAAGAGAAAATGGGATGATCATTCCCGAAGTAACTACAGCAATAGTGGAAACCACAACAACAACAGTGGGAATCACAACAATTAGAACATAAGACAAACTGTTGCCAGGGCTTAAGCAGCTGGAACTGGAGAGAGAAAACCATATGCAGGGACTACACTGTTGTGCAACCTCTGCAAACTGCACCACAAGGGTCAGTGTACGGTCAAATTCCACAATTGCCAGAAGATCGGACACTTGACCAGGGACTGCAGGTCCAAATCCTTGACAACGGCACAAACAACACCAACTCAGAATCCAAAGGCTGATGTAACCTGCTTTGGATGTGGTGAAAAAGGGTATTATAAGAATGAATGCTGAAAACCTAGGAATCAAGGCAACGGAGGAAATCAAGGTAATCAGGGTAATCAAGGTAACCAAGGCAACCAGGGGAGTCAGGGAAACGGCAGAATTCAGGGAACTGCCGGACAGCAAGGTAACCAAGGAAATGGAGGAGGAGCCCATGCAAAGGTCTATGCAGTGACCAAGGTGGAAGCTCAGGAGGACCCGAATGTCGTGACGGGTACGTTTAACATAAATAACTGTTATGCATCCATATTGTTTGATACTAGGAGTTTTGTTTCTAATGCATTTAGTCCACTACTCGATATTCCCCCAACTACTTTAGGCAATGCATACAATGTGGAATTAGCTAATGGTAACATAGAGAGGGTAGACATCATCATAAGAGGTTGCACCCTAAATCTGTTAAACCACCCATTCAATATCGATCTCATGCCGGTAGAACTGGGTAGTTTCGATGTTATCATCGGGATGGATTGGTTGTCTAAATACCATGCCGCCATCCTTTGCAACGCAAAGCTCATCCGACTACCCTATGGAAATGAAATCTTAACCATAGAAGGAGACAGAAGTGACAGAAGAAGCGCGTCAAGACTAAGCATCATTTCCTGCACTAAGGCGTTGAAGTGCATCGAGAAAGGATGCCACCTCTTTCTAGCACAGGTTACTGAGAAGGAAGATAAGGAACCGAAAGAAAAACGTCTGGAGGACGTGCCAATAGTGAGAGAATTTTCAGAGGTCTTCCCTTAAGACTTGCTAGGACTTCCGCCAGCCCGACATGTCGAATTCCAAATCGATTTAGTGCCTGGTGCCGTACCTGTGGCACGAGCACCTTATCGATTAGCACCCACTGAACTACAGGAGCTATCGAACCAGTTGTCAGAACTTTCAGAAAAAGGATTCATCAGACCGAGTTCTTCGCCATGGGGAGCTCTGGTCCTGTTTGTCAAGAAGAAGGATGGAACCTTCAGGATGTGCATCGACTACCGTGAATTGAACAAGCTGACCATTAAAAATCGATACCCACTTCCAAGAATTGACGATTTGCTCGATCAACTTCAAGGTTCAAGCGTTTATTCGAAAATCGACCTAAGGTCCGGATACCATCAACTTAGAGTTCGAGAAGAGGACATTCCCAAGACCGCCTTTAGAACTTGTTATGGACATTACGAATTTCAAGTCATGCCTTTTGGATTGACCAACGCACCAGCTGTATTCATGGATCTTATGAATCAGGTGTGCAAGCCGTACCTAGACAAATTCGTAATTGTCTTCATTGACGAAATCTTGATTTATTCCAAGAGCGTGATAGAGCACGAGGAACACCTTAGATTGATCTTGGAATTGCTAAAGAAGGAGGAACTGTATGCTAAGTTCTCAAAGTGTGAGTTTTGGATATCAACTGAGCAATTTCTGGGTCATGTAATCGACATTCAGGGTATTCATGTAGATCCCGCAAAGATTGAGTCAATAAAGGATTGGACGACACCCACAACACCTACTGAAATACGCCAATTCTTAGGACTTGCTGGATATTACAGGAGATTTATTGAAGGCTTCTCAAAGATAGCGAAGTCTTTAACCAAACTGACCCAGAAAAATGTCAAGTTCGACGGGGGAGAAAAGGAAGAAGAAGCTTTTCAACTCCTTAAGGAAAATTTATGTAGTGCACCTATTTTGGCCCTACCCGAGGGAAGTGAAGATTTTTTCGTTTATTGCAACGCTTCACACAAGGGTTTAGGAGCGGTGCTCATGCAGAGAGAGAAAGTAATAGCATACGCTTCACGTCAGCTAAAGACCCACGAGAAAAACTACACAACGCACGACTTAGAATTGGGATCGGTCGTATTTACACTCAAGAATTTGGAGACATTATTTTATGGCACTAAGTGTACTGTGTACACCGACCATAAAAGCCTACAACATATTTTTGACCAAAAAGAACTGAACATGAGACAACGCCGATGGTTGGAATTGCTCAGCGATTACGATTGTAAAATTCGTTCCCACTCGGGTAAAGCAAATGTGGTTGTTGATGCTCTTAGTAGGAAAGAGCAACCAAAACCCCTTAGAGTCACATCTTTGGGTATGACAATCAATTCACCTCTTCCATCCAAGATTCTTGAAGCTCAATCGGAAGCACTCAAAGAATAGAATCGCCCAAATGAGAACCTTTACGGCATGCCAAAAAGTGAAAATGGATTCGTAAAGAGGTCGGATGGAATCTTGTGCTTTAAGGACCAAAGTTGGGTTCCACGATATGGGGGAATTCATGATATCATTATGCACGAATCCCACTAGTCTAAGTACTCCATATACCCATGGTCCGACAAGATGTACTTAGATCTGAAGAAATTGTACTGGTGGCCGAACATGAAGGCCGATATTACGACATATGTTAGTCAGTGCTTAACTTGCTCAAAGGTCAAAGCTAAACACCAAAGACCCTCGGGACTACTGGTACAACCCGAAATTCCCAAATGGAAATGGGAACGCATAATGATGGAATTTATTACCAAACTACCTAAGACCTCCAGTGGTTACGACACTATTTGGGTAATAGTTGATCGTCTTACTTAGTCTGCCTATTTCCTGCCAATTAAGGAAAACGTCAGCATGGACAAACTTGCGCGACTGTACCTGAAGGAGATAGTTGCACGTCATGGCGTCCCAATTTCAATCATCTCGGATAAAGATAGCCGTTTCACGTCGAACTTCTAGAAATCATTCCAAGACGCCTTAGGATCAAATCTTGACATGAGTACAGCATACCATCCCAAAACGGATGGACAAAGCGAAAGGACCATTCAAACTCTGGAGGATATCCTACGAGCATGTGTGATAGACTTTGGAAATGGTTGGGATAGACACTTGCCATTAGCCGAATTCTCTTACAACAACAGCTATCACACCAGCATTAGGCTGCACCATAAGAAGCACTCTACGGTCGAAAGTGCAGATTGCCCGTGTGTTGGGCCAAAGTCGTCTCAAGTCAAATTATGCGGTCCGGAACTAATTCAAGAGACTACTGAAAAGATAGTGCAAATCAAAAACCAACTATAAGCAGCTCGTGATCGTCAAAAGAGCTACGCAGACAAAAGACGAAAGCCACTTGAGTTCCAAGTGGGAGATAAAGTCATGCTAAAAGTCTCGCCGTGGAAAGGTGTAATCCGTTTTGGAAAACGTGGAAAGTTGAATCCTCGTTACATTGGACCTTTTATTTTGAGTCAAAGACTTATTCGTCTTTGATAAATCCCCAATAGCCAACACTTGCGAATATTTTGAAGAATACTTCAAAAATTTAACGCTGGCACACAAGCAAGCTTTTAGATTAATCACTTACAATTTTTAATCAAAATTATACTTTACAAAGCTTTAAATTAGAACAATGAACTAAAGTATTGCCCTACTTACTTAGGTCGTGTGTCGGTGCAGTTCCACAACACACATTGAATTCCACCTTCGGACTACTTGTTGCTGAGGTGAGTTTATAGCCCCACTTTTACTTGATAAATTGCTTTATAAATATTTGGATGAGAAAATATGCAAATCTTTTTATGGACCTGAACTATTGCATGATTACTATTACGTGGTTTAGCCTAAGCCCTTAAATCCCTAGAAATGCCCCTTCCATGAACCGTCAATTCCTATTGGGAAGCGCGAATGTTATAAATAGATCTATTGAGGGTGACTCCTCCATTCGGTTGGCCATACCGAGGTCAAGGCAAAACATATACCATGTCGGAATCGAGTGTAGAGGGACAAACACTCACATTTGGCCCCATAAATTGTATGACTTCATTTTGCATACAGAAACTGTCATAGCTTCGGTTGCATGAACTTAGTGCTAGCGTAATAGACTTTCATCCATATGTCATTATATTCGTTGTAATGTTCATATGCTTTTGCTTTTGGTCCATACTTACTATAAACCTATGAACTCACCTTTTTGCTGACTTTTTAGCATATTTTTCTCAGGTGTTTGATTTGATAATTTGATGCAAGGCCAGGCGAGGCAATGGTCATAGATTTCCTAAAGAAGTGTTTTAACACATGCCTTTGTTTTATTATTGGGACCACAAAACTTATGGGCCGTGCTTTTTATTTGAACAATGATTGTACAACAATGTTTTAAAACAATTTTATGAATTTAAACAGAGTATTTATTCCGTTCTTTATCACTTGTGTTATGATTTCCGATTTAGTAGCACCCCATGACCCGAATGCTTCCGCTAAACTAGATTTGGGGGTATTACAGATTGGCATCGTCACCTTCTCTATGGAATTTTTTGTATATATCTGTTCTCTAAATCGTGTGACGAATGAGGATGGTCGTTCCTGTATTTATACTTTCTGGAAACGGCATCGATACGGCGTATCAATTTACTCGATACGCCGTATGTAGGTAACTTCGCGTGGGGTCCAAGATTATTTTATTCTAGAATATTCGTACACCGCCATAAGATACGGCAGATCTTCAGTATTGATACGACGTATGTGTCTTCTAATCTTGGTATTTCTTGGTGAAGTCTTCAGGGTGATACGACGCATATAGAAGTAGTGATGCGGCATATCTTGAGCAGATAAGTCAGATCTCTGTGTTGACCAAGGTTTCATATACGACGCATGGAAGAATTTCATACGGCGTATTCTTCAAAGTCAGAAAATGGTATTCACATTCGTCTAAGTGTTGATGTACGGCGTATCTATCTAGAATGATACGGCGTATCTTCCTTCAGTTTATCAGACTTTAACAATATGATTCGTTTTTCTCTATTTTGCGTCCAAAATAGCTAACTTTCACCAAATGCTTGGTTTTAAATGAGATTTACAAAAGTAAGCGATTGAGTATCAATTCTCATATAAAATAATACAAAACAAACAATATATATAAGATAAATGATGCCAATAAACTGTTTGTTATTTTATATCATCAGCCTAGAAGAAAACTAGTATAACATTATAGTAAAGTCAGTAAGAAAATTCAGAATTGGTCCATGGAAAGTGGACAACATGTGAACATATAGATGAAGTTAGTACTGACTTAGAATTAGGCATGTGATATGAAGTAAATTCCAGAAGTTTCAGATTCAGACTCAAAGTTAGTATATCATGTAATCTTAGATAATATTGTAACAAGTTTTATGGCCAGATAGAACATCTAGAATCAGAAATGAATTAGAATAAGCTCAGTGGGGGAGACCTTAAGGATAAATAGAATGTTAACACATCAACACCTTAAGGGATTCTCATAACTCCTCACCTAACCCTAAAAGCTCTCCCCCTTTTCCCCTCACTCTCATACGATCAAACAAACCAAGAACCAAAGGATCAAACCCTTTGGTCGATCCCTTCAGTCGACCCAAGTGCTGACTTACTCGACTCTCAAGTCGACCAAGAAGCTGGAACCCAAAAGGGTTTAACTATTTTGGTCGATCGCATGTCACACGATCTGTTTAGGGTTTTCCAAACCCTAAACCGAGCCCTACTTTGATCCTTGTGGTTATTAGGGTTTTACCCAAATTCGTACTCGCCTAACTTGTGATAGGTTCGTAACCCTAGTCCTACCTGTGCAATATCGGTGGATACCTTACGCAACCCTAGTTGTGATTTTCCCCAAGAACCCTAATCAATGGCATGGAGGTTAAAGAAGGTAAATAAGTTGTCTAGTGTAGCTAAAGAAGATCAAGAAGCTTACTGACAAGCAGAATTAACAAGTAAGTGTTCTAACACCCTTCTTATGTGTTAAACTTAGGTTATATCACTATTTAGAAGATCTGTGTACAAATTTTTTGGTATGCACGACTTCAATGTTTATTTTACGTTGTGCATGTTTTAATGCCATTCGGGTGACCACCAAAACCCTACACATGGCTTAGACCCATGACCGCTATGGTCCGGGTATTGTAAGGCCAAAATTCGTGGATGCCACTGCCTTTGTACTAAAGGGGCAATTTCTCAAGGAAATCCGAGAGAATACTTTAAGTGGTATGTAAGATGAAGATGCTCACGAGCATATTGACAAAGTGCTCAAGATCGTTGATTTGTTTTATGTACCGAACATGACGGAAGATCAACTCATGTTACGTATCTTCCCTAAGACACTTACCGGATTTGTAAGCAGATGATTGAAGAATGAACCCGGTGTGGAACCATCTGCTTGGGCTACTCTTAAGTCCAAGTTTCTGAGCAAGTATTGTCCACCCTCAAGAGCTACAAAGAAGATGGAGGAGATCAATAACGTTAAGCAGAAACCTGATGAAATTATTTACGTGACCTGGGAACAATTTAAAGATTTATTATTGAAGTGTCTTCAACATTATTTGACTGGCATTCAGGAAGTGATTGTGTTTTGCAAAGGCTTGGATGTATCTACCCGAAAAATACTTTACTCTCAAGGGGTGATCCCTAAGATGAGCGTCACTAATGCCAATAATGCCAAGAAAGCCACTCAAGACATGGTTGACCATTCTAAAATATGGCATGATGGAGCATCAAACATACGAAAAGGTAATGATAATACTGATGGGTTGGCTGCAATTACTATTCAGTTAAATAATCTTGGCAGGGAATTAAAGAAGGTTAACGAAAGGGTGCACGCCTTACAAGTTGGATGTGAGTTATTCAATGGGACTCATTTGTTTAAGGATTGTCCTTTGAAAGAAGAAGGAAAGACACTGGAGGAAGCATATTATACCAGTTCGGTGTACCTTATCATGGCTCAGGTAGATACAGAGCAAGTACACTAGGTTTTTACAAGAGAGACAATATCAATTCATTTAGAAACCAAGGGCCCTCAATTAAGGCAATCGAGAATCAAGTAGGTCAAATCGCGATGGTGCTTCAAGAAAGGTTTCCTGGTACTCTACCTAGTTTGACTGAGACTAACCTACGAGATCATGTCAAGTCGATCACTACTATTGAGGAACCATTTTTTGATTCTTTCTTTATTTTTAATACTAATGTTTCCCTTAGTGTTTCTTTTATGACTTTGCAGGTTAAACATGTTTCTATTCTAGATGATGATGAAGGCAAGAAGGTTGAGTTACCTTAACTAAAGCCAGTGGTCGAACTATATCGACCACCAGTTCCTTTCCCCACCCGGTTGGTGGAAAGGAATCATGTTGACGCGGAAAAGGAGTTATTGGCAAGTCTGAAGGAGTTACAAGTCAACATTCCCATTATGGAGCCTTTGAAGAATATGCTTGAGTACACCAAGTACTTGAAAGGTTTGCTGAAGGAGAAGTCAAGACTTTAGGAGGCGATATTGAACGAGGGTTGCTCGGATGTCTTGAAGAACACGTTTCCATCTAAGGAGAAAGACACATGTATTTTTACTTTACCTTGTATTATTGGTCATATTTCTTTTGATAAAGCTTTATCGGACTTTGGATCGAGTGTTAGTGTAATTCCTTACTCGACTTTCACTAAATTAGGTTCGAGAAAACTTACTCCTACTCGTTTAAATATTGAATTGGCTGATAAGGCTGTAAAACGTCCTAAAGGAATAGTAGAAAATATTTTGGTGAAAATAGATAAATTTGTTTTTCCCGTCGATTTTGTCATTTTAGATATGCGTGAAAGGACTAAAAATACTACTATTTGGGATGACCATATTTTCTACTACGAATGCTAAAGTAGATGTTCATAAAAATCAAATTTCTTGAAGGGTAGGAGATGATAAGGTGGTATTTAAAGAAGATAAATTAATAAGTTTCACCACTGCTTCTGTTTACTTTATGTTGGAAAATTTAGTGCACTTGTGGGATTAGGTCACACCTGGTAATGGGTCAGGAGGTACGAAGTGTACACCAATAAGGTCCCTGAACACCCTGACTCTTATAGTGGTAAAGTATGGTTCAGTCTTTGATGAAGTTCAGGGAGTTTACTCTTTAGTGAGTTGACTATGAACGATATTCATCAGGTTGATGAGTTTAGATTTGTGCTCTTTGAGTAATAAGCTAATGGATCTCATTAGGGAGTGGTTTCATCAGATAGTTCATGTCATCAATGAGTGAACTTCTGAGTGAACACACTCAGTGAGCAATTCTCTCAGGGACTAGCTCATCACTGAATCATGAACAACTTGTAATGGTTTTGACCTATTCAAGTGGCAGTTACAACTGCTTAATGACCACGTTTAATTGGTCATGTAACCACTATTAGCTATAATGGGGATAATTATGAGGCGATTAATGGGCCGATTAATCCTCATAATTCCATTTGACTAGCTATGAGTATTTTCCTATAAATAGGAAATGATATCATGCATGAAAAAGACACAAAAAACATAAACACTAGTAAGGAAATGGTTATTGATTTGTGCCTAAATCATTAACATACATTTGGTCTTATCCCAAGTAGATATTCGTGATACCCATGTATTAGGGTCGAATAGTTTACTTTGGAAAGTGATAACATGATTCCAAGTGATATCCGATAACATGTATTGGTATTTTGAATTGCTATTGATTATCTTCACCCTGTTCTGGGCACATAACCCCCAACAATCAAAGTAAACTATTTGTGATAATCAATGGCTGCTGCTGCTATAAAGAACATGGCTTCAAACTTTGCCAAGCTTGACAAGTTTGAAGGGGTGGACTTCAGAAGATAACAAAAGAAGATGCACTTTCTTCTTTCAAGCATGAGTGTGGTCTATGTTCTGACTACACCTATTCCTGATGATGGGGATGATGCCACTGTGGAATAGATCAGGAAGAGGAGCAAATGGGAGAATGATGATTACATATGCAGAGGTTTAATCCTCAATGATATGTCAGACTCGCTCTTTGATATTTATCAGATTTTTTAATCTTCCAAAGAACTATGGGATTCCTTGGATGCCAAATATATGGCTGAGGATGCATCAAGTAAGAAGTTCCTTGTAAGTAATTTCACAAATTACAAAATGACTGATTCAAGACCAGTTATGGAACAATACAATGAACTTCTTGGTATACTTGGAAGGTTTACACAACACAAAATGAGCATGGATGAGGCTATTTCAGTCTCTTGTGTCATTGATAAACTTCCCCCTTCTTGGAAAGATTTCAAGCATACCTTGAAACATAAGAAGGAGGAGTTAACTCTTGTTGAGTTGGACAGTCATCTGCGCATTGAGGAATCTCTCAGGGTGCAGGATAATGACAAGCCAAAGAGTAGCAATGCTACTGGTGCATCTGTTGTCAATATGGAGGAGCATAACAGCTCCACCAGGTACAATGACAACAAGGGTAAACGTAAACATCAGGATAACACAAGGGCAGACCCTAACAAGAAGGCAACACCTACTTGTTGGAAATGTAGCAAATCTGGTCACATTAAAAGGGATTGCAAAGGTGTTAAGGTTGGTGGTAAAACCAGAGGATCAGGCACTAGTGGATCAAGGAATGGTTCAGTTCCTCTAAAAGGTCAGAATATGTTTAATGAATCTCTTTAGGTTTATTATGTTACATATGTATCTGAATCAAACTATGTGCAGGATGATGATGTTGCATGGTGGGTTGACTCTGGAGCAACTGTTCATGTGTGCAAAGATAGAAGCTGGTTCAAGATTTATGAGTCACTGAATGATGGTTCTATTCTTCACATGGGAAATGAGTCAACAGCCCTGGTGCATGGACGTGGTTGTGTAGATCTTAAATTTAGTTCTGGAAATATTGTAACTTTGTTTAATGTTATTCATATTCCTGATATAAGGAAGAACTTGATTTAAAGTAGTGTTTTGAATAATCATGGTTTTAAACAAGTTATTGAATCTGATAAATTTGTTTTGTCTATATTTATTGGTTTTGGATATTTGTGTAATCAAATGTTTAGGTTGAACATTGTTAATGTTTGTGATAATTCAGCCTTTGAAACCACCTCTAACCTGACTGACTCTATCCTTTGGCATGCTAGACTTGGCCATGTACACTATAAAAGGATGCAAGATATGTCTAAGGATGGGTTAATCCCAACATTTGACATGGACACTGGAAAGTGTAAAACTTGCATGTTGACCAAAATAACTAAGAAACCTTTTCAGGGTGTTAATTGTGAGACTAAGCTCTTGGAGCTAATACATAGTGACCTGTGTGATTTGCATGCCACTCCCTCTTTAGGGAATAAGAAGTACTTTGTGACATTTATTGATGATGCTTCTAGGTTTTGTTATGGCTATCTATTACATACTAAGGATGAAGCATTAGATAAATTCAAAGTGTTTAAAACTGAAGTTGAATTGCAACTTGGGTCCCTGATCAAAAGATTAAGGACTGATAGGGGAGGTGAGTACATGGATACTTTGTACTTTCAATATGTTGGTATAATCCATGAAACAACTTCTCCCTATACTCCTCAGCAAAATGGTATTTTTGAAAGGAAAAACATGGTACTGAAGGAGATGGTTAATTCCATGTTGTCCTATTCAGGACTGAGTCAAGGTTTCTGGGGTGAAGATATGTTAACAACTTGCTATTTATTAAATAGGGTTCCCAACAAAAGGAACAAGGTTACCCTTATGAACTCTGGACTAAAAGGAAACCCAACAAAAGTTTGGGTGAAAGAGGCATTGATTGCATCTTTGTTGGATATGTTGAGCATTCCAAGGCTTTTAGGTTCTATGTTATTGAACATAATGAATATGTTTCAATTAACTCCTTAATTGAATCAAGGGATGCAAAATTTGATGAGAATAGATTCTCATCAGTCCCTAGACCAAGTCAAAGGATTCCTAATGGAACTCATGACATTGGTGTATTAGAGGTCCCTGATGAAGAATCATCAGTGGTCCCTGATGAGGTTGTGGTTCAACAACCTGAACCTATGCTCAGAAAGAGCAAAAGGGTCAGGAATCCAAAGTCATTTGGACCTGAGTTTCATTTATATTTAATTGAAGGAACAAGGGATGAGGTCTCTGACCAATACTCCTATTGCTTCATTGTTGAGGATGATCCCAAGATATTTGAAGAAGCAATGAAGTCCAAGGATATTGCTTTCTAGAAATAAGTAAATAATGAAGAGATGGATTCCATCATGGGCAACAACACTTGGGTGTTGGTTGATCTACCACCTGGTTGCAAACCATTGGGTTGCAAATGGATTTTCAAAAGGAAAATGAAGGTAGATGGAACTATTGAAAAGTTCAAGGCTAGACTAGTCATTCAAGGCTTTAAACAAAATTCAGGGATAGACTATTTTGATACTTATGCCCTCGTGGCTTGTATCAGATTACCATAAGGCCGATTGCTTTGACATCTATGCACAATCTGATTATTCATCAGATGGATGTGAAAACAGCTTTCTTGAATGGTGAATTGGATGAGGAGGTTTATATGAACCAACCTCAGGGCTTCATCATGCCTGGCAATGAAAAAAAGGTGTGTAAACTGATTAAGTCTTTTTATGGACTAAAGCAGGCACCTAAGCAATGGCATCAAAAATTTGATGAAGTGGTTTTGTCTAGTGGTTATGTTCTTAACCAAGCTAACAAATGTGTGTATAGCAAATTTGATGAATCTGGTAAAGGAGTTATCATTTGCCTATATGTTGATGACATGCTGATCTTTGGCACTGACCAAAATCAGGTTGACCTGACAAAGGTATTTTTGTCATCAAGGTTCTCCATGAAGGACATGGGGGAGGCTGATGTTATCCTTGGTATAAGGATTAAACATGAAAGTAAAAGAATTTATATCTCTCACTCTCATTATATTGAGAAAGTGTTGAGGAAATTCAATTACTTTGATTGTACTCCTGTGAGTACACCTATGGATACTTGTGAGAAGTTGATGCCTAATAATGGCAAGGTTGTATCTCAACTTGAGTATTCTAGGGTAATTGGTCACTGATGTATGCCATGACTTGTACAAGACCTAATATTGCTTTTAAGGCAACCGCGAGAATACTAGCAATCCTAGTGCTCATCATTGGCAAGCGTTCAGAGGGTAATGAAGGTATCTGAAGAGAACTATGGATTATAGTCTCTCCTATACTAGTTATCCCTTCAGTGTTAGAAGGATACACAGATGCAAGTTGGATCGAAGTAACATCAATACAATTCGCCTACCAGGGTGGGTATTCCTACTTGGTGGAGGTGCAATTTCTTGGGCATCTAAGAAGAAAACTTGCATCACCAGTTCAACAATGGAATCTGAATTTGTGGCCTTAGCATTGGCCGGTAAAGAAGCTGAATGGTTGAAAATTTTGCTTCTTGAGATTCCATTGTGGCCTAAACCTATATCACCTATTTCTATCCATTGTGATAGTGCAGCTACATTGGCAAAGGCTTATAGCCAGATGTACAATGGGAAGTCTAGACACTTATGTGTCAGACATAGCATGATTCGTGAGCTTATCATGAATGGGGTGGTATCTATAGAGTTTGTTAGATCTCAACAAAATTTAGTTGATCACTTGATGAAGGGTTTGGCTAGAGACTTGGTTTTAAAGTTTGCTAAAGGGATGGGTTTAAGGCCAACTTAGTCACTAAATGCTAAGACACCCAACTCCCTCCTGAGGAAACTTGGGAGCTGAGTTCAATGTGGAAAGTTGAACATTCAGTGGACTGGAGCACATGTTTTATTTACATCCCAAGGTTGTGCTCGAACCCTGCGAAAAGGAGGATGAAGTCTTTACTTCTTAATGGTTAATTTCTTTGAAAAGTGCTTGGCAGGAGCATGAATAAAGAGGAACCACCTATGTGAATGTTGAAGTTTTTCGCTTGAGGGAGCTTTGGACTTTGGCTCTTACAACATTTATGAATTTGGATATGGACACATGGCTTGTATAGTGTCAGGAGCTTTTAAGTGTTTGAAAACTTGTGTGTATTTTATCTTCAGGTATTCAAATGGGTTGAAGGGTTCAATTCTTAGAACACTCTGATTCTCGAATATTTGAATGTGTAATGTACTAAGATGGAAATTCAATCCTAAGGATATTTTCGTTTATGCACATGTTTTGTTTAATGTTTAATTTTCATGCAAAGGAAGTGAACTAAATTTGGGGAGGATTAGTTCACACCTGGTAATGGGTCAAAAGGTACGGAGTGTACGCCCATAAGGTCCCTGAACACCCTGACTCTTATAGTGGTAAAGTATGGTTCAGTCTTTGATGAATTTCAGGGAGTTTACACTTCAGTGAGTTGACTATGAACAATATTCATCAGGTTGATGAGTTTAGCTTTGTTCTCTTTGAGTAATAAGCTAATGGATCTCATCAGGGATTGGTTTCATCAGATAGTTCATGTCATCAGTGAGTGAACTTCTGAGTGAACACACTCAGTGAGCAATTCTCTCAGGGACTAGCTCATCACTGAATCATGAACAACTTGTAATGGTTTTGACATATTCAAGTGGCAGTTACAACTGCTTAATGACCACGTTTAATTGGTCATGTAACCACTATTAGCTATAATGGGGATAATTATGAGGCGATTAATGGGCTAATTAATCCTGATAATTCCATTTGACTAGCTATGAGTATTTTCCTATAAATAGGAAATGATATCATCCATGAAGAAGGCACAGTAAACATAAAGACTTGTAAGCAAAGGGTTATTGATTTGTGCCTAAATAATTAACATACATTTGGTCTTATCCCAAGTAGATATTCGTGATACTCAGGCATTAGGGTCGAATAGTTTACTTTGAAAAGTGATAACACGATTCCAAGTGATATTCGGTAACCTGTATTGGTATTTTGGATTGCTATTGATTATCTTCACCCTGTTCTGGGCACATAACCCCAACACTTTATTGAGAATTTTGATGCACCTAGTAATGTTGATGTGCAGATTGAACAGGTGGAAGATTTCATGGAAGATGAAGAATTGCCAGATCATCGCGAGGAAGGTTTTATTGAAATGGATGATTTGAAACTCGACCTCGAGGTTGAGGAGGCACAATTGGTTGACTCAGATTCAAGCTCAGAATATGGCTCAGATTCAAGCTTAGAATCTAACTCAGATTCAGATTCAAATTTAGATGAAGAACTGGGTGATGGTGAACTTACTGATGAAGACTTTTTTTTTTGGTAAAGAGGAGTAATCCTGCACCCTGGTAAATAAATTAACCAAAAATTTTTAAGTACAATGGATATGAGTGAAATCCCATATCTCAGCCCGTTACATAGGCATAAAGCTTACATAACAAGATACTACCTATTTTCTAAACAAGAAAACAAACCACTACTCAAATGATAACATAGGACATAACGAAAGAAAATTACTTCCTAGGTTCTTGAAGCTTGGTGCCATACATGGCATTAAAGGCATCCAAATTCCCGGAAGATCGAGAACCCGCTTATAGTCATCGTAGTCATAGTTCTCATACTCATCTTCAAACTCTTGGCCACCACCGAATAGATTAGCAGACTCATCAAATGGGTTGGCAACCATCTCATCTTCGTAATCGACACCACGATCTCTCCCACTTTAGAAAAAGGATTAACTCTCTTAGTAGAAGAGGCGGCGAATACAAGAATCACTAGTATTAGGAGCCACACCCGACTCCATCTCTTTCAAATCACTCATAAGGGGTTCTTATGATGCAAGCACTGCCTTAGTAGACTTATCTTCATTAACTTCCATTGTACGACCAGAATCCACATCCTCGTTGGTGTCATTTGAAGGAATATTAAGAGCATCAAACTGATTAGATGTAGAGATCTTTGTTCCACTCGAACTAGCCACATCAGAAGCATTCTTCTTAGTGACTTCCACTTTCTTAGGTTCAGGAGGAGTCTTTTTGGGTTGATATTGAAACCGCTTACCCACAACAAAGGTTTAGTAAACCCTCCTTGACCCGGAATAGTAGAACCACCTTGCTTTCCCTTCTTCTTATTGTTGACCATCTTGAAACCATCATTAACACGCTTAGTAGGCTGAGCAGGAGGTTCAACAACTTTAGGACATTCAATAAGAGTATGACCAAAAATCTTACATTTATCACAATGAAGTGGTCGTCTTTGCTCTGCCGTAGATTTAGGCCCGGTGTGTTGTTCTCTTTGTGTAGGTGTTTCCCCTTGCCTGTGCCTTTGTTTTTGCCCGTAGGTGTTTCCCCTTGCCTGTGCCTTTGTTTTTGCCCCGTGTGTTGCTTTGCTTTGCTCTGTGTGTGGCCTTAGGTTTGTCTGCTGTTGGTGCCTTGGTCCCTTTTGTTTGTCCTTTGCTTTTGTGCCTTTTGCTTGGTTTCTTTCTTCTTGTTTCTTGTTTGTTTGTTTGTTTGTTTGTGTTGTTTTGTGCGTGTTTGCGCGCTTTGTTTGTTTTGCCTGCTACCTTATACCTTTCTTGCATGCTGTTTTCTGCCTTTTAGTCTGCTGTTGGTGCCTTGGTTCCTTTTTGTTTGTCCTTTGCTTTTGTGCCTTTTGCTTGGTTCTTTCTTCGGGTTTCTTGTCCGTTTGTTTGTGCTTTATTGTGCGTGTTTGCGTTTTGTTTGTTTTACCTGCTACCTTATACCTTTCACGCATCTTTGTTTTTCAGCCTTTTGCTCTCTCTTCTTTTTTCTCACCCGACACCGCACTTGCCGGAGGTATCGTTGAAGCAGCTCTCTACTCGGTACATCCCGATAGGGGTACGATCTGTCTACATTTTACCTCCCCCATACCCTGCCTCGGTGGGATTGGGTTTGTTGTTGTTGTTGTTGTTGTAGGTGGTTTCCACTTGTCTTCAACCCGTATCTTCTCAATAGTCGAACCCGACCCATCAAGTAACGGTATCTCAATAGTAAGGTTGTCCCTAAGCACCTCATCCGACTTCACTTCAATCATGCATCTAGCAAAACTACTACGGCCCCACGAGTCCTTGCACATTTGGCTAGTAAAGGCATCTAACCTTTTGGGCGTACCTATCAATGTGGCAAGGAGACTAAGGCCATCATCAGAAAACATAGCAAGAGGAACATCATGGAATTTAACCCACGCCGGGATGTTGGTCAAATCCTCTTTAAGTAAGTTGGTGTTCAATGTCCATGGTTTAAGAATAATAGGTACATTTCTAATCAACCAAGGACCGTTTTCAAGAACATCATCAACACCTTTCTTCGAATTAAACTTAAAGAAGAAGAACCCATTTGCATTTATCATTACCTTTTGTATACCAAACTTAGCCCACGCATTGCGTACAAAGTAATCAACAACAGGAAAAGCAAGGCGTTGACCAAGGAAATACCCATACAAAGTATTCTCAAACCTAGTGTTCACCTCTTCAACCACTTTCATCGGGACATAAAGATCCACACCATTAGCTTTCTTACTACACTCCAACCTACGAAAGTTTGACGTGTGTTTCATTGGTTCAGTAGAAGTAACACCAGCATACGATGAAGAAGGTTGTTTCAAAGCATACACACCAACCTTCTCAATACCAACAGCCCCATGTGCATTCGTATCAACCTTATCATTAGCATTATTATGGACATTAACATTAGAAGCCATAGGACCACTCGTATCATGAGGAGGTTTCGAATAATAACAATAGCAGTAAGCATCTCCTCTAGCTCCTTCTGTGACTGCGGCCCTTAAGATGCTCAAATGGATTAGCCCCAGTTGAAGTAGTAGCATCCACTGTCACGGCTGGTTTTAATGGTTGCCCATCGTCACCCACAAGAACAAGTTTTCCCTCAAAGATTTGTTTTTCAATAGCATGAATTTTCAATAAAATATCATGACCCTCAGGTGTGTCATGACTAGGTGCGTCATGACTAGGGCTTGAACCAAGTGAAACCGGCTCCACTTGTCCATCAGAACGAGAACCAGAAGCAATACCAGTAAACTCATCATTCCTACTATTTGGGTACATTGTCGATTGAAGAATCGACTCACCAAGACTAATAGTAGGCTCATTCTCATCAACGTTTAATTCATCAACCTTGTAGAAAGTTAAACAACGAAAAACAGAAAAGTAATAACCGAAACCCTAAGAAAAACGAAACACCAGGAAAGCAAGAAGATCCACGTCAATCTTCAGTCACGATAACCTTAGTAGAACTAAGGCATGATTATAAGCACAAGATACTATCCAACATCAACCATGATATTCGGTTAAAAATCAGTAGCATTGAGTAATAATAATAAAAGGCCTAACCGACCCACTAATTGATCAATATTATGAATTTGACCACTGACCACGTTGAATCAATAGGGAATTAATAAGATTGACCAATGAGATAGATTGGTAGGTAACAATGATATAGATACCACGTGAATGATTTATGAAGGAGAAGAAATTGGAGCGATCAAATATTATCCTTCAAAAAATCGCATATGAGAGAATCGGTTTAGGGTTCAACGCTTTTACTGATGAAGACTTAGGTGATGGTGAGGTAATTTTTTTTTTTGAACATAGATGGTGAGGTAATTGATGAGGATGGAAACCCGGTAATCTTACCATACCCTTTGTCGGCACATGATGGTGTAGATTTATTTTCCAATTTTTCTCCGTTATTTCGACTATGGTAGAAAAATACAAAAAGATAATCCTATAGCTTCGTCATGGACACATTGCCTATGAAATCGAATGTGATTCTATATTTATCGGGAAATCAAATGGGTCACACCTGGTATATGTAATATATGGCACAAAGATCAATCCGATATATGTGAGGTGTGACACTTTTGTTACTTATACTACTTGGTGATCAAGAAGGATCATGGTTCATTCTCATAAAAAATTACCCAACTTTTCAATGTATATTCAATTGATACACTTGGAAAAGAAGGATCATGGTTCATTCTCATAAAATATTACCCAACTTTTCAATGTATATTCAATTGATACACTTGGAAAAGAAATTACACACAAGACATCTTCGTCACTACATCTTATATATTTCGTCGTTCAATCAACGCTACAATATAGTACACGATAAAAATGTAAGACACTTGTACAAAAAAAATTAATGAGAAGACATACAATACAAGTCATTCTTATGAGCTTGATCACAATCATTTAAATACATGTTTCACAGCACCAGGAAGGTGAATTTGCTCAAAGTAATGATCCCATTTAAGTGTCTTAGGATCAAAGTAGAACATACTGCCTTCAACTTCGTTCTTTCTAACTAGTTGACGTAGTTTTTCAGTATTCATATCATCGTAGCTGTTAAAAGAAAGAGTGGCCATCGTCATAATTGGATTTTGGAAACCAAAAAATATTCATAATTACTGGAAAAAAAGGTTATGAACTTCGATAAACTCACAAGCTCTTTGAGAACAAATACGGCTTGTACAACTCCACCACCCTTAGAACAAAATTGATCTTTCTTTTAAGATCTGCACACGTTCCATTTAAAGCTTGGCATAGTGCCGAGTTCACAAAGCGCAACCCCTGAACATAAACAATAAATTCATTATTGATGCATGGATAAGATTAAAAAAAAAAATACATGAATCATAAAGAAGGGCTGCAATGAGAATGAACCTGTAATGGAAGCAAGTAACGAACAGAAAAGTATCGATGAAAGCTTTCCATGGAGTTCAGCACCTTAATCTCTCCAACGATAACTGGCTTGCCATTTTTGTTGACCCATGGATGCCTAGTAAAATACTTATAGCCACTTTGTTGAATTTCTTTGTACTTCAAAGGGTTTGATACCGAGGATCCAACATGATATATTATTTCACATGGTTGACTTGCATGTGCTACCATCGTCGCAATCATAGCATTCACTACCATGTCTGCCGGTATCTGTCAATGAAAATTGTTAATTAAAAAATGCAATAACTACATAGCCGAGTTTAATGTTCTTTTTTTGCTACAAAAGGTAGTATTAGGCAATGACATTTTCATTGCAGCGTAAGATTACCAATTTCTTTATAACAAATGAAACAATGTGTAGCTACTTCAATTCTAACAAGTTGAACTAGCTGGAAAATATGAAATAAACTTGCTTAATCAACTTACCACATCGATCGTGGATTCAGGATCACCAAGGAAACAAGCTAACCTGCCCTTGCCATAACCAACTGCCAAGCTATCAATTGTCCTGTAGTTTTGGAATACGAATATCTTAGTTTAATTTAACTGGTTTATTCATATAAGAAAAACTTGAATTTGTCTCGAAACGTTTTTGAAAAAGAAGCGAGGAATTACCTTATGCCTTCGATCCATCCAGGGAAGGGTTCTTTATATGTGCTAGTGATGATAGTTGGCCGAAGAATGACCAACGGCATGTTTCCTTTCATGCTTCCTAGAAGCATTTCTCCTAAGGCTTTGGTAAATACATACGTATTGGGCCATCCATATTTATTTGCCCTACAATGAAAGCAACAAATATTCATTGATAACTAATCGTTTAATTAATCCAAAGTAAAACTTATATATGATATGATGGTGAAAGCAAAACAATTTTTTACCTTTCGATACCCAAATCTTTCATGGCCAATGTAATGGATTTATCGGTTGCGGTTTCAACATAACTAAGTTCTTTAAGTTTTTCTTCAATAATCTTCTTCTCTGTGTTGATGTCTAGTCCGGTAGCACCGTTAAGTGCCTCTCCCAAACGATATGGAGTTTCTAGTATAAGACCCGGTGTCTCACCAGAAACATAAGCTGAATCAAAATAATTTAAACTTCATTAGCTATTTAAACACCAACTATTTTCTCCATATACATATACATTTGAGCCATTTCTAGAATCTGCATGCAGAGAATGACATGTGTTCGGTTTTTTCTTATATCCTAATTTTGGTATTATTTCTCCACAAAACACAACAATAATGGTAATTAGGCGGATTGGCCATTATATAAGTTAAGTAATAACAAGAGGGTCTCCGAAAAATAAATAGGCTTTTATGTAAAATCTGAAATGATCAGTTAAGTGTGTGTATATCGCTCTTACCAGTAGATACATGGAGAAGCAACTTTATTCTAGCGCATTTGGCAGCAAAATTGAATACATTTTTAGCTCCAAACGTATTCAAAGCTAACGCAATGTCATATCTGCAAATAATCAAAGAATAATATTTAAAAAAAAATTAGTGACTAATTAAAGGATAAATTATATGAATAACGGTAAACTTAACTATTCAGGGAGTGTTTTTTTTTTTTTTTTTTTATTTTTATTATTATTTTTTTTATAACTATACTCGGATAATTGGATTGTAAGCAACACCAAAAGTTTTTGTGAAAAGGTTCAGAATATATTATCACAAACTCAACTTTTACACATGAAAGTCAATTTGAATGCTAAGGACATCAACACCAAAGTTATAAAAGTTTAGCTTTTAGTTAAAGATATACGAGTATATAAATTAGCTGTAATATAATTTTCAGACCACAAATTAATTTAAACATAGATGTTTCGGAAAATATTTATAAAATACATAAGTCGTTCTTGGAGTATATTAATCCCTTTGGTAAAGTTTCTTTAGGTTTTGCATAACTAG
Organism: Chrysanthemum makinoi; assembly: GCA_910596185.1. Lineage (NCBI taxonomy): Eukaryota > Viridiplantae > Streptophyta > Magnoliopsida > Asterales > Asteraceae > Chrysanthemum > Chrysanthemum makinoi. Next base: position 290,907,720 of record OU343222.1, on the reverse strand, counting down.
CTTGGACCATAACACATAGCTTATAATATAACTTATATTAAATCACTTCCAATAGTTTATAGAAAACTGAAGTAGATCATCTTTAATAAATAAATAGAAGGTAGTTATACCGCTCATCAAAGTTGGTGGTGGCAGCTACATTCACTACAACATCAACATCTCTCCACATCTCTTGGATCAAGTCAGAGTCTTTTACTCCCAAATTTTCATATGTAATGTCCCCGGCAACCGGAGTAACTTTTTCCGACAAGAACGATTGGAGATTTGTACCGTACTTCTCTTTTAAGATTTTGAACAAGTCCTTTGCCACTGCCTATACATGTTCATGTAGAAAATATACAAATTAAATACGTGTATCTAAAGATATATGTTGTCCGATTGGATTTAATGAATTTGATACAACTAATACAATTCAAACTTATAACATAGAATGCACAACTTCATCCGTAATTTTTTTTTGTTAATTTTTACTTAATTAATACATATCATTGCACATATTGCTAGATTAAAAAAGCAAAGCTCTAGTAGGAATAACCGACAGATCTCAAGTTCAATCTCGAGTTCTAATAATTTATGTGTATAACTTTTTCATATATATAGCTTCTTGAGATCACCTTAAAAAAAGAGTAAAGTGAATTCATAAATTTGAACTTGAATAATTATTTTCCTGCATATTTTCTTATATTATTTCTTGTTAATGGTCAACCAAACGCTATCAATGAAGTCTACCATTACTTAATAAGAATTTAAATGTAAGTTGAACTACCATAATTATTTCTAGAAGTTATGAGACAAGAAACAAGTAAAATATCCTTGATTTTATTCAAAAAAATGTCGTATGGAAACACAAACCATTAGTTTTAGGTACAGTGAAGTGAATTTAAACTTTTCCTAACAAAACATGTGCTATACAGACATGCCCAATAATTATATTAAGTGTAGTGACGTAAATAGTGTTTCACGTACGGTTACAACATAATCGAGCTAGTCATAATAATGATGCACATGTCTTGTGTATGACACCCAATGTTATTGGCTCCAATCAAGCTTGTGATTAGTAAATCAACAAGTGATTAATGTTTGTTCTTATATGAGAATATGTTATGTTTCTGTTAAATACAACTGTTGAATGGACCCTATGACACATATATAACAAAAGTTAATGCTTTGATCGTTCGTTTTGTCTTAATTAATTTGAAAATGATGGAAACCTAGTACTGAGTAATCCTTTCACAAATATAGTTTTGTCGCATATATAATGAAAATGTAATTAAAAAATCTGTAATTTGTTGTTGTGTTAGGCATACATGTACTGTATTACTTTAAAGCGATATATACCTCAGTGTTGAAGCGTTGCAATGCGGACTTAGCATCAGTAGCCCTCACAAGAAGATACAACTTCTTCACATTTGGTTGAACCCTGAGTATCTTCTCCACAAATACTACATAAACACAAAGCAGATTAAGTTAAATCCATGGCGAACTATATATGCACGCAAAATTCCCTCAAAAAGGAAATTTTGCTAAATGAACTTTATAACTTAATCATCTAACAACATATATAGACGTCAATGTCGTATTAGTTACAGAATCCGTAACACCTTTTTAAAATAAGAGCACATGTCTCCAAATAGTACTTCGTGACTCAATAACATGTGAGTACGTATACAAAGTTGTAGTTAATATGTTCACTACTTCTCATTGATATTACTGTCCTACATAGGTATATGCATGTCATACATATACATGCACATGTACATTAACATATTATCCTTATAGAGAGAGAGATGGGATACTTTTAGCGAGAAAGCCAGTTGCACCGGTGACCAGAATCGTCTTGTCATCAAGAAAATCGAGAATGCTTCCAAGCTCCATTTGTCACAAGTATGTCTAGTAATCGACTGTACGTTTGTGGAACAAGAATACGAACACCTTAAAGTTAGTAGCAAGAACACAAAATGTTTAGACAAATAGAAAGTAAAGAGAGAGATTGAGAAAGTGGAAGAGAAGAAATTGGTGAACAAGGAGATAGGATACAAGTAATATATATAGATGGGAAAATAGGTATAGTGTAAAAGGAAGGAGGACAAATAACAAGTGGTGATAAATGATAGGGTGCACCCAATCAATGTTTCGTCACATTTGTTTGGTATAGATGGACAGAAATTTCAGTGTTTACATTTGACCCTCAGAATGCTTTCCACGTAAACTTGTAAATAAAAGTATCGGTAAACTATAAGTTTCTGTTTTTCTTAAAATAATGATATCAAATTGTCATAAGTCATAACCAGATAAAACTTAAACCTTAGTCATTTATTTAGATAGTCAGTTCTAAATACATATATTGTCATTCATTTAGAAATAATGACGAGGACAGATATAACTTCGACATGCCTATATAACTTGTCAACAAATACTATAAATTTTTTAATAAGAATGTTTTGAAATGCATTTAGCAAAAAGTTTACTAATTATAAACACATTAACCAGTTCACAAATATATATATATATCCATAGCATCAATGCAGAGCCAACAATTAGTGGAGAATTTAGATGATTGTAATATGTTTATTACTTAAAACATAAAAAGATGTGAAAAAAAATCATTTACTTTTTTGATATAGTTTTTTTTTTTTTTTTAATATGTTGATCAAAGTGTACTACATTGCGCAGTACATGTGAAAAAAGATACCAGGAATAAGGCTATGATACTACATTGTTGCATTAGGATCAAGTAAGTTATGGTCGGCGATGATGGTATACCAATTGGCATTAATTTTCTTTACAAATAATTTAAATGTTTGATCAATTATGTATCATCTGTTTATGTCGAAATTACAAAAAAATATTTCTTAGTATTGGCATATAATTAAATGCATCATTTTTACGAATGTTTATACTCATACATCATGAATAATGAACATTTTTTCATGGAATTATACGGGTTTAGATTTATAAATTTCAATTAATTAAAAAACAACAACAACTAAAATCAATCCAAACATAATTATATTTTTAAGTGATTAAGAAACATTAAAAAAAAAGAAAAAATATATAGACGTGAGAATACGACGCTTGTCAAAAACATTTTTTTAAGTAAACACTACTCATATGTAGAAAAAAATCATGTAGGCAATCTTTAAACTACTCCGTATAAAGTATTTTATAACAATCAAAAATACAAAAAAAAAAAAAAAAAAAAAATAGGCATTTTATTATTTGTAGTAAAAATTTATGTGAAGATGAAAATAGAAATTAAACCTAATAAATTATTGAAAGCCTGAAAATAAAATGAAACATTTACTTATAATCTAAATTATGGGTATTAAGAGTTGATAATGTAATATTTATAGAAGTCTATTTATAATATATAATTATGGGTATTAAGAGTGACTGGTGAAGTTTGAACCTGAGTTTATTGTTTAGAAGTAAGTTACTCTTTTTGCTAGCTTATCGCTGATCCTGCATTTCTCATATTATCTATATTATATTATGACAATCTTTAAACAAAACTTATGACTAGTAAACTTTTTATAATATATATGTATATAAGATAATTTGCTTTGATTTTAAGCTTTTGTACACTTGATTTCTGTTTTTTTTGTTTAATACTTGTTAGTTGCTTTTTTTCTATTGCACATGCAAATGTGTTTCTTATAAATTGTTTATATTAATACTATGAGAAATGCTAATTGTTACTCATCTTCTTGTATGTTATGTGTCAATCATCATAGAGATACTTGACACATATGTAAAAGAGCTAATAACCTATTAAAGCACTATATTTGTCAAGGATGGCAGTTCTGCGTAACGAACTAAAAAAATAACTCTTTTAGACATTAATGTTGACATTTTTGTCTTTCTTTAAGTATTATACCAAATTATGACCATTTTACCCTTCGAAAATATTTCAAAAAATTCGAAAAAAATTCAGAAATTTCGAAAAAAAGTATTTGAAAAAATTCAAAAAAATGTTTTGGAAAAAAATTCGAAAAAAAGTATTTGAAAAAATTTAGAAAGGGTAAAATGTTCATAATACTTAAAGAAAGACAAAAATGTCAACATCAATGTATAAAAGTATTTTTTATTAAATATCTGCTTCACCATTCTTGCAATATCCTACAAGAAAAAAGAGCTTTAGTGACGGAAATTTAATGACAAACTTGAAATCTCGTCACTAAAAACAACCTTTAGTCACGGATAAACAACTCGTCATTAAAATTTTGTCACTCCTAAAAAATAGTGACAAAATAGTTGTCACAAAATCGAACTAGTTTCACTAAGATAAAAAAAATCACTTAATCGTTTAAGAATCTTTAATCTCACATTTTTGGTATATGAAATTCTCAGTATTAAGTAATAACAAAACTAAAATCAATAGTTTTAAATTAACATATACTATAACAAAAATAGTATTAACTTTTAGAAAAATATATATATACAATATTAATTAGCTGAAGTGACAAAACATCTCGTCACTCGGTCAACCAAAGAAAAACAGCAGACATACGCTTAAGACACATTTAAGTTTAAAAAAAAAGCGCAGATCCAACCTGACCCGAATTTAAAAAGCGCGGATCCAATTTGACCCGAATTAAAAAAGCGCGGATCCAACCTGACCCGAATTAGTTTTTAGGGTTCATCATTCATTCCTAATCTTCTTTCTCCTACACATTCACCGTTCACTTCTTCTTCATCACCGTTAACGGTTCACGGTTAACGGTCGCCGCCATGCTTTGTTGTCGTCGCAACGGTCACGGTTAACGGTCGCCGCCACGCTTTGCCGCCGTCGCCACGGTTCACGGTCGCGCTCCACCGTCGCACTTCGCCGCAGTCGAGCACCTCCGCCGCTGGATACAATCGCGATGTAAGCTGATTGATTTTGATTTGAATATACATTTCTAATAATTTGTTGATTTTGATTTGAATCACCTTAACCTAATCAGTGTAGCAACTCTTCTATTATCTGGATTTCTTATTGAACTGACTTATTCCATGTAAAATAATGGTATGCTAGGTTATGTCCTGATATGAGCCTAATCATTAATGTTTACGAACTAGTTTGCGGCGAAATTGGATAAGCATTACTAGTTTAGGTATTTGTGGTTTGGAGTAGGTTTAAATCTTTTGTTATAAGAGTACGTTACAATTCCATTATATATGAATTTGTGGTTTGGATATGTGTTTGTTTTTAATATTTAACAATCACGTATAAAATTGTTTTGGAGCTGGGAAGCCGTCTTGTACCCCGTTATAAGTTCATTTTATGTAGTTTCCTGATGGCTCATCTTATCACAACTGCATTATTGTTGTCTTTGTTTTTAATTATCCATAAACGTTATTATCATTTTGTTATCATTTATTTTTACCTTAAATTTGCTAAAAGTACACATCTACGTAGAAATGTTTGTTCATGCCTGTGTGACATTTTCCAAGACATACTTGTATTTTGTTCATCCGTACAATCCTATTTGATAGTCGTTTGAGGTTAGTTCGCTAGTTAGCTGAAACAAGTTATATATAAAGGGGTAACTCATATAAGTCGAAAGATATATTGCAGAATTACCATATAGTATAAATAAGCATAACTGCAGATATAAGGTCTGTTACGGTGCGTAATGAAACCACTTGTTGAATTACCATATAATATAAATAAGCATGTTAGTCATTGTCACTAGGTAGCTGAAACAAGTCATATATAAAGGGGGTTGTGTATTTGTTTGTATGTGTAGCTAGTTTTTTTGCAGATGATATGAATTTCATAGATGCTCACATGTATATTGATTGCGAGTCTTGTGTATTAAGCACATTGTAAGCTCTATAGGTCTTGTATCCTTTTCTCGTTTTTTTTCTCTTTTGATATCAGTTCATGTTTGTTCCAGGAAATTGCTAGACATCTATGTATTATGCACGAACTGATGTTTTCCAAAATGGTACTATCTTTAATTCATCTATTGTCAAATGATACATATGTGCCATGATAAATTGGCATTCATCACCTTGTGTATGTATTGCAGGCGTCGTTTGATGATAATTCTCAGTTCATGATAGCCATATTATAGTCAGTTTTTATTTGAATTACATTCTCCTTTTGTGTATTTTTCTGTCAATATATAACCCCAACCCCATAAGCTTTAGGGTGTCCCCAACTCCCCATGACAATTACAACATTTAGTTTTAGTTTTAAATCTATTTACTTGCCATTTTTATCATTACAAAGAGCTCATGATGTTGACATGGTAATACAAGACTCCCTGCGTCTCTATCATAGAACATATTTGGTTGAATTGTAACCGTTAGAATATGGGAACAATCAAGCATTTCTATTTAAATGAGATGGAGGAAATACTTTTATTGATTCCAAATTCAGCAGATGACATAGTGTTCTAACTTAATAACGATCTTTATTTCAGAGAATGTAGATTAGCACACAAGACGGTAATATTTGTGTTGGACGAGTTTGACCTCATTGCTCAGGTGAAGTCACAATATACTGATTATAGTTGTTGGGCTGTTTTCTTTCACCTTAAAGTTTAGAATATATTGCTCTTCATGTAATTCTCCTATTTTCTTCAAATTCCTAATATAAAACATATAATTTCAGGGTGTAAGGAAAGATTACTATATAGCTTGTTCGATGCAATGCAATATCCCCTCGATGTCTCGTATATGTAAATAAGCTTCTCTTATACTTCTTTTTTTGTTAGTTAATTACAGCGCTGTGACTGAAGATGCTAACCGTGCCATTGAGTTGAAACACGGCTCATCTGTTGGAGGTCGCACAGTTGGAGTGAAACATGCAACACATAAGGCTCCTCTTGAGCAACGACGACCTAAAGGAAATGAAGGTTCATAATAGCTCTTTATCATTACATTCTTGTGGCAATTTCAACCTTCGCTTCATTTTTTATGCATAGTTTTTAAATAAGCCTTGTTTAACTAACCCCTTGATTTTTTGTGACATGTATTTCAGTTGTTCCATCTGATGATGCTGTCAAAGTTAAGGATGGTGAGGATGCTATGGATGATGACATTACTAAGACAAAGGATAGTAAGGATGATTCATTGTTACAAGTGGATGATATTGTCAAGACAAAGGATGATAATGATAATTCATCTACACCAATAGTAAAGCGTAAAAAGACTCGTGATTCTCAAGAAAAAGGTATCAACAATCACAGTTTATGATATATTGGCACAAGAGTTTTCCACAATTTGAAAACTGATCCCTTTTTAAATATCCAGGGAAAATTGACAAGCCGAAGAAAACAGTGATTGCCTCAGAGGATGAACTAGAGGATGAACTAGTAGAGGATGATTCATCAACACCGATAGCGAAGCCTAAGAAGGCTTCTGATTCTAAAAAAAAGGTTTCAACGATAACACATTTTTAATTAGTACCATTCGAATCTTCTTTCATTGAAGTGACCCTTCTTAAATATCCAGGAAAAGCTGATAAACCGAAGACACCAGTTACTCCCGTGAAGGCCGAACGTGTTGAAGGAATTTCTTCAGAAAAACAGAGGTACTTAAATGTCTTCTTTCTTTGCTGGTTTCATCTTTAGGAGTGTGTGAATCTAATGGTTTACTTTGATCATGCTATGGATACAAGAATAACTGACAAGGTAGTTTTATGAATTCAGTGAGAAAGTGCTGCATTGAAAATTTCTGAAATTAAAAGAAATAACTCAATAAGTGTCTGTACCAAGACATATATCTCTAACAAATACTTCATGATTCATTCTAGATCTTGCAACTAATGTAATGTAAATGTTTAATGTTCTGTTATCCTGATTTTTTATCTTTCAGTTAATGCAATGTAGCATCTTCTTTTTTTAAGCCAAGCTTCACTATTATAGGTCCATAGAAGTCGAATTGCATTGTGATCAAATTTTAAAAAATTGAACCACACATAGTTTCCTTAAACTTTCGTTGGTAATTTGTTTCCATGTTATATTGTTTTTTTTATCGTAGATCACTTGTTGTATCATGTAACGCCATATCAGCATTTGTATGCATGTTGGTTCTTAATAAACGTATACTGAGATTATCAACGTTTACACACACGGTCTGTGATTGCAAGTCTAGTCTGATCTTAGTATATTTTATTGTTCTGACTTTATATATGATGCTTTGTTTTTCGCAGCCTATCAAACTAGAGTTTGAGAAGGTTTATTTTCCGTATCTACTGATCAGCAAAAAGAGGTATGTAGGTCTCTATTGGACAAATCCTGACAAATACGACAAAATGGATACAAAAGGTAAGCATATTATGTCCTCAAGAAATCAGTTTGTTCATCTCTTTTTCAATGGTCTATGACCAGCCTTGCTGCAAAATGTAAAAGGAAGGTGTAATGCAAATCAATTTTACATTTATTGAGAAACATTCAAATTTTACATTATTTAAAGAAAATCAAGTTTTACAGCCGTATGTATTATATGACTGAGCAATTTATGCACCACAGAGAGGGGTATGCAAGTACTCAGCAATTGCATATCTATAATCACTCACAAGAGTTGACCAATAATTTTCTCGTTTGCTTTCTTGTAGTGGTAAAGATCAAACACTATGCTCACATTGCAAAGGAAGGGAAGCTGAACTTTACTGCAAAACCGTAGCTAAACACGAATTAAGTGACCCATTTCTAGGTAAATGGGTTGAAGTCGCCACCTCTGCCTTTACTTTTTCGATGGTTAATTGGTTATATCTTTGGTTATGTAGTCGGGATTGCCCAATATTCTACCGGAGGAAGAAAGCACAGAAAGACATGGCTGAAGCCAAAGTCCAGTTAGAAAGATGGAACTTCTAATAATCTTGTTCCGAGATAGCAGCCAGCACCAGCAGGTACTTTGTGCTCATGCTGAATCCAAAAGTCAGAGAGTGGAAGGACATAATGAAGTTCTGGAGAATGGAAACTTATGGAGAGATTTGTGAATGATATGGATTGTGAGATTAAAGGGGACTCTTGAAGAGTTTGTCAATGCAGAAAATAATATGGTTCTAATTGTGTTTAATTCGGGAATTTTCGGATCCCCTTAACTGATATGACATCTAGAAGTTGTTTATATATGGCTTTAATTTTGTGTAATTGTTTTGTTGACATAATTTGGGGCAAAAGCCATTTGCTTTCTGCATTCGTTAAACGTTTTAAGTGCTATTAGCACAATGTAAACGCGGCGGGCCTTCCACCTTGTTACAGAAGAAATCGAGAACTTTTTTGTCATATGATACGAAGTGACGATGTATTTCGTCACTATTGGATGTTAAGGTTCCGTTGGTTTCAGCCTAAATGACGCCTTTCTTTCGTCACTAATCGTATCAAATAGTGACGACTTTAGCCACTTCAGTGACGAAAATTAAGTGACGAAATGTGTTGTCACACACCTCTAAGTGACGACTTTAGCTTGTCACTAAATATAGTGTCGAATTCCAGTTTCGTCACTATTAACTTAGTGACGGAGCTATAGTGACGACAAGTGACGACCTTGATTTTCGTGACTAAGTTGGTTTAGTGACGAATTTTCCACTATTAGTGACGATTTTCTACTCGTAACTAAAGCCCTTTGTTGGAATCACTCCTAAACAGTATTTCAAGTATTTATATTTCATATGTAATAGGTAGCTTTATTATGGCCTTTATGTTTGTTTAAGGTCAAGCTTATGTAGAAGGCCAATAAGGCCCAAGCCACATAAGAAAGGATGGGAACTAGGAGTGTTGTGCTAGCTTCCTCCTATAAATAATCTTGTAAACCCTCATTTGAGGGTTGGTTGTTCAATTTATTCTCTTTCACATACCCTACGCATAACCTTTCTTTATTTACGTGTGTGTGTGTTTGGATAGTTGTTCAACCGATCTCATCTCCTTCTCTATTTCTTCTCTTGATGCTTGTGTTGTAAAACTAGTGACCTAACAGTGGTATCAATCGCCAAATAGTTGGGTGAACTCGTTTTGTTTTTTGAAGTTTTATGGTATACGCGTAAGGTTTGATTTTCAATCTTTCATACGCTTAAAGCTTTCAATTTTACATGTTACAATCCAAGATTCTTGTACTTTCAAGGTTATTAAGTGTTGAAGTTTAAGTTTTTGGCAAAAAGTTTGAAACTTTATGCGTGAATATCAGTTTTAAGCTTGTTTTTGAACGTGTGTATCATCCTATCATCTCGCGCTTTTTAGAGGCTTTGGTCCATCAAGTTCCACACGTTTGTGTCTTTTGGTGTTATTGAAGCTATTTCATCACACAAAAACTGGTTTAGAAACATATTTGGGCAAAATCACTTTTATGAGTAAACCTCTGGCATTATGAAAACCTATTTCTGGCGTAAGTGTTTCCTGAGTTTGATATTCATTTTAATTGGTTTATTCGTGTTTTCTTACTTGGATAAGTCATCACGTCGACTTTGGATATCTTTTGCCTTTGTGATAGTGTAAAAGATCATTTGGGATAAAACCAAAATTGCAGTAAGTTCAACTTTACAGCGTAGAAATCCTACGCCTAAGATTTTCTTCGCCTAAGCCTTGTCTTCTGCGCAAGCTAAATCCTCGCCTAAGTTTCTCGCCTAACTTTGTTGTCTCGCGCAACGATTTTTCACGCTTGCGTAAGCTAAAACCTACTGGCGTAACTCTCTTAATTGTTACCAGCGGCTTTGGTGTTTTGCTTAAGCTACTACTTGGTTTCTTGTCTTTTTAGGGACACTTCATCAACAAAGGTTCATTCGACTACAAAGATCCATCAACACAAGTTAAAAAAAAAGAAAAAAATTCAAATTTGAGTAAAATTTAATTTTTGAGGAACTAAAGCGTTCAATTTTACGAGATTCAAATTTTGGTTTAGCTGTGAAAATTTTGGTCAAAAATTCAAATTTTTGGGCCTAAATTCAAATTTTGAGGTCAAATTTGGCGTCAAAATTGTCATTACTCAAATTTTTCCTACATTCTTTGAATTGGATTTTATAGTGAATTTCAAATTTTGAGAGTCAAAATTTTTCAAAATTATTTTTGGAGGAAATTGAAATTTACTATATCGACCTACTGTGTGCTATATCGTCGGCGCCTTTTCTCTTTGATTCTTCAGAGAAAGTGAAATGGATTATGATCATAAAGATCCATTTGTGGCATTGCAAGAAGGATTCATGGCTATATCTCTCGGCATCAAACACATCGAGACAGCATCTAATTCCCGATATCCATGATCGTACAAAGTCGCATATGAAGAATGCTCAAATGGGCGTTGAGAATGTTGTGAGTCTCGCATCTGATCGGTATCTGCGGACAATGAGGTTGTAGCATTGGAAAAACAACATGCCGGCGGTCGGAAGATATCATACTTAACTACGACAGAGCCTAGCGTGACGAAGAACAAATGGTTGAGGAAGATATCTTACCCACCTATGACGATGCGAGCGGATGGTCGGGGTACAATCTCGTTGATCATATTACTCTTGCAAATGCGATACAACAAACGACAGCTTTGTTCGTAATGAAGGAGAGGTTGACCGGTATGTTGCACAATGTCGAACAACTTTCTCATGTCGAGCCCTTACTTGTTAACAATTCAAGCGCCAAATCAAACTCTTGAATCGAAAACATTCTTCTCAAAAAGACCATTGCTCAGTTTCATAAGATTTTTCAAAACTAGAGGCACATTGCATCTCTCTTGAACTTAAACTTCAAAACAAATCTTTTTCTTGAACACAATGGTGGGTCTTCAAATGAACAAAGTAATCGTGTGGATACATTACTAAAAGAAAATGAGCATTTAAAGGCTCAAATTCAAGCAAAGGGGCTTGCACATGTTGCTTTACAAAACAAGCGAGAAGATTAGCGACAAGAGTGTGGATACTCATTTTGCAAAACCAACAACCTTGGGGAAATCGTCTCTAAAACCAATCGAGAAATGTCGGTTGTCGGACATCCAAGCGCTTTTAAATCTGACGTTCAAAATCGTCAAAACCGGTTTCCTCGAGTTGTTGAGAATAATCATTTGATAAAACCGTCGTCCACATTCACGGCCTAAGAATAATCCTTACATTTTACATTAAACATGTTTTACATTAAACACGTTTACGTATATACGTTTTGTTAAACCTCAACTTGTGGCTGCTCCTGGCAAATCTAGGATTATTTCGAACACTATGTCTAAATTGAGCATTAAAAGTAAAGATTCATATGATTCACATGACATTACAAAGTGATCTAGAAAAGGCTAGAAAAAGGGCACTTCTTCATAAGGATGGAATCTTAGGTTCACGACCTAGTGTATCACCGCCGAGTGTATTCGAACACTACTGTAGTAGCAAACCAAAACCTAAGTTAACTCAACAAACGGTTAGAAATAAACCCGTTGATCTAAATGTAAGCGTCGTCGAAACCTAATAGGTGGATCCATATAGGGCCTGAGACTCTTCCCAAAAAAGTTTCCACATCCCTTAGATCTAACCTTAGATGGATACCAGCGGGTAGAGTTTTCAAAGCTAGCGGTCTTAGGTGGATTCCTACAGGCAAGGTACTAAGTAGTTGCACCAAAACAAGTGTGATACCCTCACATCCGTGAGAAAGGAAATCATCAAAATAGCATGTTAGGTGTCAAGAGATAATTGACACTACATCTTTATGCCTCTAACACGGAACCCGTTACTTGGGGATCCATGTCTTTCTCTTCCTTGCCCCCCTTCTATCTTTCTTTTGGTACAACGACTATGGCTCTTATTGCAATCTGACATAGGACGGTTTCTCCCGTCATAAATATCATGATCCATCCCGTTTCCACCATTGTACTTATCGTCGCGCATTGGAAGCGTTGCTTGCTCCTCGGTTAAAGATTACGTCCAAAGTCGTGCTTCGGATGTATCGAATGTTTCCGGCTGCAACCGATAATACTCTAATTTCGATACATCCGAATCTACAACAACAATCTGATCTTTATGCTACCTCAATCGAATCTCACAAGCGAAGAACAAAGTGTTTCCTACAACAATGTCACTGGTGATGATCAACTTATTGAAGCGAGATGTTTTCGTCGCCGATTGATTCTCTCAAGATATTTATGGTACTTCACACTTGTTCGGTTGCTTGGACATACATGGTTTCACTATCTCCTCATACATGGTTTCGATGTCTTGATTCATCATCAACATCGTGGTGTATGATTCGATTCATTGTAAACATCGGGGAGAAAGGTAGTAGAAGTCCCTTCTTGTTTGACCCATGATTCCTTGCGAAAACCCAACTCTCCAAAATTTCTTCCATAAGGCGAAGAAATGAGACGATCACGTGGTTCAAGCGTCTTAATTGATTACTGCTCGTCTCAACTTTCACAGGTTATCTTGTGTGAAGTTACCCAAATATAATGTTAAGATGCCTCACACACGGTCTTGGTATCGAGTTGTTGCATATTCCGCGGTGACTAGTATTCGAAGACCACAACATTCGGGGAAAGTCATATAATTGTCTTTCATGGTTTGTTTGGGTGTGATCTCATACATGAGAAGATCTTGTTGATTTACGGCATGTTACCCTCGAGCGGATCTTCCGCAATTTGTCGATTTTCTTTGTGTGGTTTCTTGCTCATCTACAAATTTTTCTGCGTCTTGAAACCTTCAAAGTTAGAGGAAATGTAGACTTCATCAAAGTTTCAAATCAAAGACGCTTATAAGTTTGGGGAAGCTAATTTAGAAACATCGGTCAATTGGGGAAGGTTAATTTGTTTCATACTTATTTCATCTTTTCCTAAAATGTCTTGTGCACGCACATTATGTACAACCCGTACTTGTAAATAAAGGACCACGTAGTGGTACGCTTGATTACCACAATCCTTATAAAAGGAGCGAAAGCTTCTTACTTTTAGTAAAACCTATCAAACCTTTCACTTTTCAAGGTTTTGCTCAAAAGAACAAGTACTTTCCCCTATGATTTTCAAAACCTCAACCGTTTATATCACTCGTTGAGGGGAGTACTTGAATCAAAACTTTGTTCAAAATTGTTCTCAGTGGTCATTCTTCCCGCAACACTCGAAATGGTCATATTTATTCTCAAACGTTTCAAAAATAACACTTTAATATGCCATTTTTGAGGGGAAAAATATGATAAGAAATATGTTATGTAAAATGCAAATGAATTTGTGTGATTCAGACTTAACCAACGAATTGACGATGCTTAACTGTTAGTAACTAGAAAAGACTTGTCCTGGACGGGTAATAATTTCAAGCTAGTTCGCTAGTAATGTAAACGTGTCGCGCAAAGGACTTGTCCGAGTAGAATGTACCATTCGAGAAACTCTTGATAAACATGAACTCGGCGGGTTTGGCGACTTTCGAGGATTGTCTACACCTTTAAGGTAGTTATTAGAGCTAGTTGTCACCTAAAAGCTGACAATGCAACTCTTTAACTATGCCAGCGTAACCGTGTCTCGAGGATTGTCTATCTGGAGTGAATCAATTCAAAATGTGCGCTCTTTCCTCACTGTGCATTTTAACCGTTAAAACACTTAAGCACATGTGGAGGGGGAGTATTTATGCAAAATCTTATCTCAACAGTGGTACTAAAATGTTTTTCATTCATAAACACGGTGAGAGATTTTTCATATCACTGGTTTTATGGCAACATAGGTTAGTCATGGAGTTATAAGGTGACTAAGGTTAGGAATAACCGTCCTATGATCCGCCAGAGCCAGATGGATCTACCCCAGGACACCACAAATAGTTAGTATTTAGAAGTCCTTAGGTATGATTGTAAAAAGGAGAAAATGAGAATCGGAGAAAGAAGGAGTTGAAGAATTAAAAAGAAATGCAAAGAAAAGGGTGAAAAGAAATAGCCCTCCAGATTATTCAACTTAGGGCAGACACCGGGTTCAATTCATATGCTACTGGTTGTCACTTTGTGACTCCGGTATTGAAGATTAAAGTCGTCATGGACCCAGTGACGCATGCACTAAACCTTCTTATCCACTCAAGTTTCTCTTAACAGAAGCTTGTTTCATTCTCACAGGGAACCCTACGTAAACTATCGGCTTTCTCCTAGAGATTGCTGGTATTGAAGAAGGAGACCCTCTCCCTAGTCTCCGCTCAGGAAAACCAAAACGCACTATTGAGTCTAGAGCCACGAGATTCATCAAAAGATCTCTTAGGAACACTTGACATTTAATCACTTGATGATCAACTAATAAGATCATCGGTGGTTCATATCGAGTCCTTCACAGATCTTAGCAATCTGTCGAGAACATTTATGAGAGGTTCACATCTGTGATCCTCGGTGATTGAATGGAAACTCGCCGGGTCAACATCAAGCGAGCCCTATCGGCAGGTCACTTCGGTAACTCCCCGTGGATTACGCGGAGTGTGTCTCAAACGGTCTACAGGCGTGAGGTGATGCTTCGGTGTACCTCAGCGACTCATCTGAACTGTAGATGTACTTCGGTACATCGCGTTATCTCACTTGTGGGACTCCAGTTCAGGAACGGCCTTTGTAAGAATTAGAGTTGTGTCCTCACACTATGATGTTGACACTCTTGAAGTTCAAACTTGTAAGTGCCGGAAACCGCTTATTACTAACCATTTGAAATGTTTTCTTCTTATGGAAGCTCTGGAGCGGGATGATCGTGTTGATTCCTCTCATGCTCACGCCAACATCATCACTAATGGAAGTTCTATCTCAATGCAACACAACGATCGAATGATTCTTCATCAAATCAAAGAATCTACAAAGTCAAAGACTTACAAAACTTCATCAATATTGATTTCCAACGTCAAAGAGCGTGTGAGCATGTTGAAGAATGACGTGGAGACACTGGAGCAGCGGGCAGCACTGAGCGCATGATGCGAACAACAACATACTATAACTTTCACCACAAAGAACAATGATCAAAGAACAAAGTTAAAGATGACGTCAAAGCATAACTGTTCAAAGATAACTATCTCTACACTGGGGAGATTGTTCGAATCAAGGCAATTCCTCTCACTAGAAAAGAAGAATGTCGGAAGACGTCACTGCTACTATTACATCAACGCCTTCACCGTTTACATTCATATATACTTGAGGGGAGATTGTTGGAATCACTCCTAAACAGTATTTCAAGTATTTATATTTAATATGTAATAGGTAGCTTTATTATGGCCTTTATGTTTGTTTAAGGTCAAGCTTATGTAGAAGGCCCATAAGCTTAGGCCCAAGCCCACATAAGAAAGGATGGGAACTAGGAGTGTTGCCCTAGTTTCCCTCCTATAAATAATCTTGTAAACCCTCATTTGAGGGTTGGTTGTTCAATTTATTCTCTTTCACATACCCTACGCATAACCTTTCTTTATTTACGTGTGTGTGTGTTTGGATAGTTGTTCAACCGATCTCATCTCCTTCTCTATTTCTTCTCTTGATGCTTGTGTTGTAAAACTAGTGACCTAACACCCTTTTTTCTTGTAGTGTATAGTGCTTTAAAAGGTTATTAACCCTATGTAAAATGACATGACTCGTGTTTTGCTACGTTTTAACTTGTTTTATTGTGACACGTAAAATAAGATAAATTTATAAATTTGAAAACTATGGATGAAAATAATATTAGCATAGCTTTTAGGAATAACCTCTCTACGATTCAGGTAAATTTCTCATATTGGAGAGTGGCGAATAAAGGCTTACGACTTGATGCAATTAGACTCAAGAGGTATTGACTTACACACGGTGTGTTACCTCACCTGTAATGATGATATTGTGGCATAAAGATATTTTTTTGTCCACTTCAAATTAACAAAAGATACTTGGTTGGAGATTTTAAATGGTGGAATATACAAAACACTCATCTCTAGTCTTGATGAGCTAATCACGTATGCAGATCGAGCAAATCTGCCGACTGCATATATTCTTCTTCTGGGTGTTGTGATTCATACAGAGACGGAGCCAGGAGGGGTCCCGTGAGTGTCCGTGACACCTATGAATTTTTTTTATTTAGCATTAATTTTAAAAAAAAGCATCGATTTTTCTCAAATACATCTTAAATGACTCCGGTTCATTGAAATGTGTTTTTAGTCTTATTTAGTTAGCATCTTAAACTCTATTATATTAAGATTAAAAAAAATTGTGCACCCGGTCATGTTTGTTCTGGCTCCGTCCCTGGATTCGTACTACAATTTGGCCACTTTGGGGTTACAAGAATGATTTTTTTTTATCATCCACAAGACCGAAAAATTGTTGGGATATGTCCATATCACAAAAGAATATATGTCCGGAATATACGTGAGCCTATGGGGTCACACACGTTAACAGATAAATAAAATTTATAATGTAATTAAGATGTTATGTGTAATATTTTAATTATATTTTACGATAAGTACATAATGGTCGTTAACTAATGTAGTTACTTAACGGTAGTTAAACTAACGGTCGTTAAACGTTAATTAAAGGAACTTAAGTGTAACTAATTAGAGGAAGGGTCTAAAATCCCTCCCTAACCCTTTTGGTCGGCCGAATACAAGAAAAAAAGGAAGGAAGGGTTTGTGACTTGTTTCCTAAGTTTTGCTTAGCCTATATAATGAACCTCTTACATTCATTATTCACTAATCTTGAAATCCAAAACAAAGCTTTTCTTCTCTTATTCTCTCCTATTTCTTAACCCGATCGAACACCTCCTAAAGGCAAGGTTTTCAGTATTTGTAAAAGAATCAAAGTGATTCATTTTGCTTATCGTTTACAAAAACTAGTGATACGCGTTGATCAGATCTAAAACTTATAATGTCTCGTCTACCTATTTAGATCAACACTTATACTGTTAGGGTCAAAATCTGACATATTATTCCTCACAAGTATTTGAAGCATTAAATCAGCATAAGTTAAATAGCTGATTAAGTCAGAGAAACAATTCATTTCTCTGATAAAGTCAAACTGTAAACCATGAGCAAAGTTTACTCTATAACAAAGCATCAGCACTGTTGATCACTATCAGCTATCTCGCAAAGGTATACACCTTAGCGAGCAAACCTCCGAAGAGTTACAGTCCAAGATCATTTGATATAATCAAATGCTATTATAAAGAGCAGTGGGGCTGACCAAAAGAACTCTATAAGTATCTTTACATATCATAGTATAAACTACTCATATATGTTGTATACTTCTTGGGGAATACAATCTAGCTTTGTGAAAGTCAAAGACTAAACTGAATGAATACTTTGTATCCTGATGCGGATTCAGCTAACAAAGTACAAGGAGAATACAACCAGAGTCTTGGAGGACTGAAAAATGTCTCTATGACTCTGAAAAAATACTTATCAACTTAAGCCATCCAGAAGAACCATGCAGCCAGACCAGACAACATCTATCAGACGCACTCAGAGTACACTTAAAGATACTTGCTGAAGTATGTCGAAGGATATGCCTGAAGTTCTCAAACACGCTTAGGCGGGAATAATTTAAGATAAAGCAAAGCGGGAAAACCCTTGCGAAGATTAGGACTCATCGAGAGCAGGGAAAACAACTTGCATAAGGTGTCAGCACAGTAAAGCAACCTTAGCCACACAAATGCATGTGTACCTTACTTCCAGTTTGATTCTAGTTTAGATATCATTGTTCTCTTGTAACTACTAACAGTGTATCTCCCTAGTATATAAAGGGGGGTTAGTAGTAGTGATAAGTAATCGATTCCACCACTAGAAACTTCCTCCTCTTCTAAGTGGAATCTTCCTCTTCATAACTTCAAGAGTAACATTTGTCATTGCCAGGGATAGTATTCCGCAACTATCCCTCAAAAAGCCTTCACCTGAACCTCTAAGTGAGACTAATACCATCGTGATGTACGAATGGGTATTATTAGTTGACTCAAGTCAAGATTGTGTAAAGATGCTCTTATTTCTTATGAACATCGGTTATTTTCATTTGCTCAAACTCTTGTTCATACATTTCATGGTTTTACACAAAAATATCGGACCAACAAGAGGTATCAGAATGGGAGGATCTATAATAACCTAAAATACGATGCGGCATTTGATCATTTAGTACGTGTTTAATCTAAAGTTCGGGCTATACGTTATACGTTTAAAACTACAAATACGAAATACTAAAATCTAAGTTAGGCTAAGTCGAAATAAACTAAATGCTAAATATGAGTTACAACTAAATCCCAATAACGTGTGGAATTCAAAAAAGGAAGCAGTTTCACCCCTCCTCTTGACTCGGCAACATTCAAGTACTTCCTCCCCATTTACTTCAACCACATCTCACATTTGTCACTCACTCCAAACCCTACAACAAAAACTGAAAACGGCAAACTAGTTCTCCCCAAGAAATCAAGTGGTACGAAGAGTTAACAAGGTGGTGAGCGGGTCGTGATCAGGTCTAGCTAAGGAGGTTAAGGTGGTAGATCGCGGGTGATTGGATCGGAGGTTTTGGTTTGGTTCGAACATCGTTTTGGTTCTTTGGTTTTTGAGTATTTCGTTTGGTCTTCTTTGAGGTATCTCGATTCTTCTTCGTTTAAGTCCTGAGCATGCAACCTATCACTAATATAATGCACTTTGAAACATGCAAATGAATCAGTTATATGAACAAGTCACATGAATCATGAACCTAAATATCGACTCTTTTAATATGTGTTATCCATCGCTTGTCTTACATTTTACTAACATGTACATCTACTTTAACATTGAATATAACCAAGAGATAACTAAATAATCATGTACATGTGAATTTAAATGGATGACTGATAATATATGTTCGAAGTTGTAGCATATGTATATGATTGTGTCTAGAAAAGGATCCATGTTTTAGTGTCCATATATATATATATAAATATATATATATATATATATATATATATATATATATATATATATATACGTATGAAACCTGATAATATATGTTCGAAGGGTTAAATGAGGTATTTTCAAGGGTGTTCGCGGGATTTATGGGTACGTTTTACGGCTTGTTGCAAGTGTTTCGGGAAATAGAGCCGGGGGTTAATCACCATACGTCTTTATCTAGTTGTGTCGGTAAGCCGCGAGCAAGCTCGAAGTCGGCATGTCAAGATATGAAAACAAGTAAACTGTTACTGTACGCATGGTTGGTTAATAATACATGTTAAATATTTGATAGTATCACTTTCAACCCTCATCTTTAAGAATTAGTTGCATGCAAACCTTGATCTATTATGTATTGACACTTTACACCTTAGACTATAATAGTAATATTATTCAATGTTTTTTTTGGGTAAAGGGGAGTAATCCTGCACCCTGGTAAATATATTAACCAAAAATACGTTTAAGTACAATGGATATGAGTGAAATCACATATCTCAGCCCGTTACATAGGCATAAAGCTTACATAACAGGATACTACCTATTTTCTAAACAAGAAAACAAACAAGCAAACCACTACTCAAACGATAACATAGGACTTAACAAAAACAAAATTACTTCCTAGGTCCTTGAAGCTTGGTGCCATACATGGCATTAAAGGCATCCAAATTCCCCGGAAGATCAGAAACCTGCTTCGCATAGTCATCATAGTCATAGTCATCATACTCATCTTCATACTCTTGGCCACCTCCAAATAGATTAGCAGACTCATCAAATGGGTTAGCAATCACCTCATCTTCAGAATCAGACACCACGATATCTCCCACTTTAGAAAAAGGGTTAACTCTCTTAGTAGAAGAGGCGGGCGGAATAGAAGAATCACTAGTTTTAGGAGCCACATCCGACTCCATCTCTTTCAAATCACTCACAGAGGGTTCTTGTGATGCATTACTTGTCTTAGTAGACTTATCTTCATTAGCTTCCATTGTACGACCAGGATCCACATCTGTTAGGTCACTAGTTTTACAAACACAAGTTATAGAGAAAGAGATAAGGCGATTGAACAAGTAAACAAGCACACATACACGATAAGAGTAGCACGGTTAGGCGTAGGAATATGTGTGAAAAGAAAACTTGAACAACCAACCCTCAAGTGAGGGTTATTACATGGTTTATATAGGCAAGGAGCTAGGGCAACACTCCCTCTCCTTCCCTATTCCTTATTGGGCTTGGGCCTAAGCTTATGGGCCTTCTACATAAGCTTGACCTTAAACAAACATAAAGGCCATAATAAAGCTACCTATTACATATGAAATATAAATACTTGAAATATTGTTTAGGAGTGATTCCAACAATCTCCCCCTCAAGTATATATGAATGTAAATGGTGAAGGCGTTGATGTAATAGTAGCATGGACGCCTTCTCGACATTCTTCTTTCTTGTGAGAAGAATTGCCTTGATTCGAACAATCTCCCGAGTGTAGAGAGATAGTTATCTTTGAGCAGTTATGCTTTGACGTCATCTTTAACTTTGTTCTTTGATCATTGTTCTTTGTGGTGAAAGTGATAGTATGTTGTTGTCGCATCGATGCCTCAGTGCCGCTTCGCTGCTCCAGTGTCTCCACGCCATTCTTCAACATGCTCACACGCTCTTTGACGTTGGAATTCAATATTGATGAAGTTCTTTAAGTCTTTAACTTTGTAGATTCTTTGGTTTGACGAAGAATCATTCGATTGTTGTGTTGCATTGAATAGAACTTCCATTAGTGATGATGTTGGCGTGAGCATGAGAAGAATCAAGACGATCATCCCGCTCAGGAGCTTCCATAAGAAGAAAACATTTCAAACGGTTAGTAATAAGCGGTTTCCGGCACTTACAAGTTTGAAATTCGAGAGCGTCAACAAAGATAGTGTGAAGACACAACTCTAATTCTCACAAAGGCCGTTTCTGAACCGGAGTCCCACAAGTGAGATAACGCGATGTACCGAAGTACATCTACGATTCAGATGAGTCGCCGAGGTACACCGAAGCATCACCTCACGACTGTAGACCGTTTGAGACACACTCCGCGTAATCCACGGGAGTTACCGAAGTGACCTGCTGACAGGGCTGTTTGATGTTGACCCCGGCAGGAGTTTCCATTCAATCATTGAGGATCACAGATGTGAACCTCTCATAAATGTTCTCGACAGATTGCTAAGATCTGTGAAGGACTCGATATGAACCACTGATGATCTTATTGTTGATCATCAAGTGATTAAATGTCAAGTGTTCCTAAGAGATCTTTTGATGAATCTCGTGGCTCTAGACTCAATAGTGCGTTTTGGTTTTCCTGAGCAGAGACTAGGGAGAGGGTCTCCTTCTTCAATACCAGCAATCTCTAGGAGAAAGCCGATAGTTTACGTAGGGTTCCCTGTGAGAATGAAACAAGCTTCTGTTGAGAGAAACTTGAGTGGATAAGAAGGTTTAGTGCATGCGTCACTGGGTCCATGACGACTTTTAATCTTCAATACCGGCGTCACTAAGTGACAACCAAGAGCATATGAATTGAATCCAATGTCTGCCCTAAGTTGAATAATCTGGAGGGCTATTTCTTTTCACCCTTTACTTTACATTTCTTTTTTTATTCTTCAACTCCTTCTTTCTCCGATTCTCATTTTCTCCTTTTTTATAATCATTCCTAAGGACTTCTAACACTAACTAATGGTAGTGTCCTTGGGTAGATCCCTCCGGCTCTGGCGGATCATAGGACGGTTATTCCTAACCTTAGTCACCTTATAACTCCATGACTAACCTATGTTTGCCATTAAAACCACTGTATGATAAAATATCTCTCAAAGGGTTTGTTAATGAAAAACATGTTTGAACCATTGTGAGAGATGATGTTTTGCATAAATACTCCCCCTCCACATGTGCTTAATAGTTTTAATGGTTAAATGCACAGTGAGGAAAGAGCGCGCACTTTTTAATTGATCCATCAAGATAGACAATCCCCCCGCGAGACACGGTTACGTTGCATAGTTAAAGAGTTACATTGTCGGCTTTTAGGTGACAACTAGCTCTAATAACTACCTTGAAGGTGTAGAAAACCTTGGAAGGTTGTCAAACCCGTCCGAGTTCATGTCTATCAAAAGTTTCTCGAATGGTACATTCTACTCGGACAAGTCCTTTGAGACACGTTTACATCACTAGCGAACTAGCTTGAAATTATTACCCGTCCAGACAAGTCTTTTCGAAGTTACTCACAGGTTTAGTACCGTCAATTCGTTGGTTAAGTCCGAGGTACACAGATTCATTTGCATTTTGTACAACATATTTCTTATCACACATTTTCTTCCCCTCAAAAATGGCATATTAAAGTGTTATTTTTGAAACGATTGAGAATAAATATGACCATTTCGAGTGTTGCGGGAAGAATGACCACTGTGAACAATTTGTGAACAAAGTTTCAAATACTCCCCCTCAACAAGTGATATAAACGGTTGAGGTTTTGAAAGTCTTAAGGGGAAGTACTTGTTCTTTTGAGCAAAACCTTGAAAAATGAAAGGTTTGATAGGTTTTACTCAAAAGTAAGAAGCTTTCGCTCCTTTTATAAGGATTGTGGCACTGAGGCGTACCACATGGTCCTTTATTTACAAGTACGGGTTGTACACTGTAATGTGTGCACAAGCCATAGACATATTAAATCACACATCCAAAATTATATGAAGGAAACAATTCAAGGGGTACCAGGAAGTGCAGTGATATTCCCAGGAGTGCGCATTGGCGTTGAAAGCGGTGATGTTTCTCCTGGTCGACCACCAACATAGCTCTCCAATTGTCGAATCGATCCCTTCGAACAACCGCTCATCAATCATGGTGATGATCCTTCTCACATCCCTCCTTTCCTGAGAATTCCAGCGCTTAGGAGACCCAACTTTCAGGCGTATATCCTTCAACATGTACGCTAATCCGTCCCTAACCAGCTTCAAAGTATGATCCCCGAATTTCTGAAGATCACTACACGCCATTAAGCAGTTTCTTTGAAGTTCACTGCGGTAAACAACTCCGAAAGGTTTGCCGATGAGCGTATATTGAGGTAGCTGATTGAGATCGGGAAGAGTAAGCGTTGGAGGAGTGAGGTTGACACGCGCTCGATAAGATTCAACAACCATCCGGATATCTTCAACACGCTCTTTGATCACGATGCGGCTAATGAAGATGAGAACTGACTTGATAAATTCACGTTGAACTTCAGTCGAGAATTGTCTCATATGACCCTGTACTTTGGCAAGGTACATGTCTTCGATGTCGTTGAGGGACAAGTTCTCAAAGTCACCCTCGGAGAATCCATAGTCCTGTTCATCTTGTCGCTTGACTATGATATTCTTTAAGAATGTGTAGTCCCACTTAGACTTGAGATCAATGTGTTTGATGGCCACGATGTCCTTAGAACTATACACGCATGTTGAGACTTCAACCGGCAACGTAGTAGATTCTTCGGCGCTCGTGCCAATGATGAATCCCATACAATGCATCTTGGTCGTATGCTTGCACGTTGTCGGAAAACAAGTGATTTGCACGTTCCTCGATAGCTATGCAGTTTGAGTAAATAGTCGCTGGGAATGGAAGAGTCAATGATGTAGCGTATTTTCGCGAACCATCGCTACCGTGTAAGAGAAAATCCGGGTCTCTGTTAAAGAAGTATCGGAAGGGAATCCGTGGTTCGTCTGCTTGGCCAATGGTCGGTAAGGGTTTGGTCCAATCGGTGTAATATGGAGGGTTGTCCCTTTTGTGAAGTCAATGTTTGCTTCCGGGTTGAGCCAATCCATGTTGTTAGACATGGCTCTAGCAATGTTCTCAAGGTGATATTCCACCTCGATGGCACTTTCGGAGCTGTCTTTTAGAAGTTGAAACGCTTCATTCTTGATTCGCTTCAATTCAGATTTCGTCATTTTCTTCACATGGAACTTTTCTTGCAAGATTATTGCATGCTCCAATGTAGAACCTTCACCAATCTTGACCTTCATCAAGGTAGGGAGTTTGATTGACAAGTGTAGAGAACCATGCAAAGTCTGCGGTTTTATCATCATCTAGCCATGATACGACTCCGTGAGTCGTCTTCTTCTTCTTTTTGGAAGGCCTTGATGATGATTCTGGTTTCTGCACTTGTTTGGGAGAGGTGGGTTGTTGTAGGGGCTCAAGGACCTCTTCATCGTCCCCACCCGTATACTCAAAGTAATCACCTGTGTATGAGTCGGGGTGGTAACTCGGAATCGTCCCGAGGTTTATCAATAGAAGACCG
Organism: Chrysanthemum makinoi; assembly: GCA_910596185.1. Lineage (NCBI taxonomy): Eukaryota > Viridiplantae > Streptophyta > Magnoliopsida > Asterales > Asteraceae > Chrysanthemum > Chrysanthemum makinoi. The sequence goes on along the minus strand of OU343222.1, from coordinate 290,882,671 downwards.
AGGTGGAGGAGACTTTTGTTGAGAAGAAGTTCGTGGTGGAGGAGGTGGCATAGAGGTAGATTTACCGCATCGGCTTCGACGCTTTAGGTGCGTAATCCTTATCCTTATCATCGTCCATCCCTTGGTCGTTTGGGTTGATCGGCTGACTCCTTGCATGATGATCTGAGTTGAAAATCAAGTAGATTTTCGAAAAATTTAGCTTCATCCGAAGTAAACGCTCCAGATCGCTTTGACATTTGTATCACAAGTTTAGCGATTAACTCAGATTCAGAGAGATCGGCTTCTTTGGCCATTGTATTTTTAACCAATGCTACGATGTTAGGGGTGAGTTGTCTGGAAAATATTTCTCTAGTCACACCGGGACAGTGTCGAGAAGAAACTTGTGAGTATGATCTCTTGCTGTCTTCTCCAGTTCCTTTTGGACTTTAGGAACGATATCCTAAAGGTACTTGTTAGTGTAACCTTCGATCATTTCGTTCAGTTCCTTTTTACGATGTTTCTTCATGAACTTGAACAAATTCCTTTCTTTCTCCATCTTGTCTTTCTCATCATTTAAGTATGAATCGTCAAGAAACCAATTTAGTTTTGTAAAGTATGTCCTTCTTTGACTTGTTGGACAGGCTTTTACAATCTTTTTAAGGGACTGAGAAATCCAAGATTTAGGTTGTTTCTTCACGGATTTGGATGATGATTTGGTTGACTTTGTAGATGGTGGTGGTGATGAGTGAGATGAAGAGTCTGATGGTGAGGAGACATGAGGAGACTTCAGGTCCTTAGGAGTTTCTGTGGTTTTCTCCTTTGAGTGTGTTGGACTGTCTAGAAGAAACTTTGTATAGTCATCCTCGTCATCTCTAGACTTTTCTTTCTCATCTTCCAGTTTCTCAAAATCATACTCAATAGTGTCCTCAATAGGCTTTTGTTGTTGCACAAGAGTGGTGGCACCGGATCCCTTATCGGGTCGATTAACCGCATCGATCTGGAAGAGTGAGCAGCACCACTTGATCCTCCTGGGCCACCCATTTGATCTTTAGCAAACTCTTCGGCCTTATGAAGATGTCTAACTGTGAAACTTCTTCCTATATGATTGATCCAGTTGCTCTTCATCTTCTTCAGAGCTTTCATCTTGTGGCACAAGTGCAGTGAGTCTTTCCTTTCCTTTATTAGTTTGAGGACTTGGAGGTTTTGGTGCGAGGATTTTCATCCTTCGCGCTTTGAGTATGTGATCTCTTCATCGTGTCGTAGCATCGAGTCCTCGTCCCAAGCTGTCTTTTGCGGTTCGGTGAAAGGATTGGAGTGGCTTCCTGAGAAGGAACTTTTTCTTAGTGGTAGGCTTCCGCTTTGGAATAGGTTTCTTCTTTGGAACTTCCTCGACTATCGAACTTGTGACACTTCCAAAGACTTCCTTTTCTGGTTCTCCTTACAAGGGTTCCGTAAGATTTTTCATCGAGATGACCAACTTTGCCTTGTCCACCGCTTCCGATACCTTTTGTACGATTCGAGCTTTCGACATCTTCTTAGAAGGAAATCTGGCAAAGACACGCACCTTGTTTCTTTGTAGACGCTTTCCTTGATTCGACAGATAGAATGGGTACCGTCAACATGTCGTGATTGTTGGGGTCATTGAGCCTCTTGGGAATGTCGGGATGAAGTCCAAGTGCTCTCTGGATCAACAATTTAGTATATCTGATGTAGGGAATCTTTGAGCCAAGTTTGTTGAGAAATGACATCATGTCATCCCAAATCGGAGCTTCGATAGCGATGTGTTTCTTGTTGACCAATGCCCAGAATATTTGCAGTTCCATGAGCTTAGGGTGCTCATAGCCATCCACGCACTCGAAATGACTTGGTGAGGAATACTCTTAAGCTCTACGTGAGAATGCTTGGTGATTATTCCTGTAGCCTCGTCATAACCGATATTGATTAAGAATTGGAGAGTGAGCTCTTGGCACAGGTGTGGCATATAGTTTGGTTGGATCGACATCGGAATTAGGAGAACGACCCTTAAGTCTGCAGGTGTAATGGTGACTTGTTTGTGATTCGTGAGTCACCGCACGGCAGTTTGTCCTTTGACCCTTTCCATAGTGTTCCGAACTGTTGGATGTAGATCTCGTGAACAGCTTGCAGTGTGAGTAAGCATGTTCTGATATGGATGAGTCCTCAGAATGTCAATAGCAATTAAACACGAAGATTCAGAGCAAGTGAGGGTGTCAAAGTCAACACGGAGATTATTCTTTCCTATCTTCATTGGATAGCCATGAGGATAAATATCAGCAATGGAGAGAACTTCAGGTGCATCCACATTCATTTGTTCAGCCATGTCGTGATCCGAAATAACATTAGCCAAAAGAACCAACATATCGAAAGACATAATGTTAGTCAACGAAGGTCTTATTGTCTTGTTATTGAATGTACAGTGTCAATGATTGTTACGAGTCCTAAGTCACTTGTATGTTCAACAGTTCAATGATGTCGTGAAATGTTTCATGAGTTAGTTAACTTTAAGTTTTAAAGTTTATTTTATCACTTATTGTTCACAACATATCAAATGATTTAAGTTTATTAGTGACATTTTAGGATTCGTGATGATATGATTAGTTTATTTACAAGTTTGAACAAGTAACAATTCATCATGAAGGTCAATCCAGGGTTAAGCGTAGTTTTGGCAAAGTTATGCGTAGACAGGAATGATATATGCTTAGGCGTAGACTTACGCGTAGAATCCTAACTTACGCGTAAGAAGTGTTACGCGTAGGAAAAGGAGACCTTATGCGTAGGCATATATTAACCTTACGCGTAAGGCTACTCGTAAGAGTTGACCTTATGCGTAGAGGTCACTGTTTACGCATATCCTTCACAGGATACGCGTAGTCCATTGTAGAACCTTACGCGTAGCTGTTATGCGTAGGATTATTCTTACGCGTAACATGACTACGCCTAGGGTAATCCTTATGCGTAGAGTGCAAATGACCTTGATTCTGATTTTCACAAGTAACAAGCATGAAATAAAACCATCACATCATCATTATTAACACATAGATTCATTTTAACAACAGATCATGGCAAGAACAGATGTTACACAGTTATGCGTAGAACTACATACGCGTAGCCTAAAACCCTAAATCTACGCGTACGAGTTTTAGCCATAGATTATGCACAAAACTTTTTCTGGTATGTTAAAGACATGTTGTGAGTATGTAAGCCAAGTTGTAACACTTAATTTGTTGAGAATCAAAAATACCCAAAGTTTATGAGCTTTAAACCCTAGTTTCGAATTGATGACCAATTCGTGTTTCTGGGTGGCTATAAACTTTGGAAATTATCAATTTAACAACGCAAGAGCATAACCCAACTATCTTTTTAACCAAAACACTTCACATTCAAAAAAACCCAATTTGACCTAAGAACCCTAATGTTTGAAAGTTATCAATTCGTGTATCTGGGGATGTTTGGGTAATGAACATGTGTTTATAGATGTAAAAGGAACATTTTGACACAATCTTATTAACCTCAAACGTCCATTCTTGATTTAGCGTTCATACACTTACGCGTAGGACACTAAATCAAGCATAGATCAAGATTTGACCGTTGGATTTGTATCAAAATCAAAACCTATGTTTAAAAACATGTTGAGATCATAAAACCACTTACAAATCGTTGATCCAATGCACGGATTTGTTAAACAATTTCTACGCGTAGGATCTTTTTAGGTGTTGGTAATAAATGTGAGGTGAAAGTGTTAGGTGGGGTGTTTTATCAAAAATAACTTTGTGGTTTTTGCAGTTTTAGTCCCTCCACCTTTTCCATTTTCATCCAAAGCCTCTTGACTTCCATTTTTGGTTACCAATCAAAGATTTTTGGAAAGAAGCATGACGACACTCCCCCTCGTCTTGAGAAAATAATGAAAGGTTATTAATTTAAGTCCGAGGAGTGTCTTTGAACCAGAAAATGTACCACCATTTATAAAAGAGTCAACCGAGATATGATAACATGCAAGTACACAGATGTTTTGAAACAGTTAATAGATTATTTTCTCCCCCTCAACACTTGATCGGAAAAGTACTGAATTTTGAAAGATTAAAGTGTTGACGGAAGAAATGTACTTGCCATGTTGAAAGAAAGATAGATTAGGAGAATATTTTTGTAGTTTTATCGGATTTTATATTTTTGTATTTTGTTTTTGAAAATTTATTTACAAAAGATGTTTTTGGTGTTTGACAGGTTTTTAAGACTGTTTTAAGAGGTCATCCAATTCCTCTTGAGTCAAACACCTCATACCAATTCGGTGGACCAACTCATTAAACCTAGCGGAAGGCAAGGCTTTGGTGAGAAGATCTGCCAATTGGTATTCAGACTACCACAAAGTATAATTCAACGGTACCTGCTTCCACGTGGTCCTTGATGAAATGATAGCGTAGATCGATGTGTTTTGATTTCGAGTCTTTGGCCGAGTTGCACGAGATGGCAATGGCACTGATTGTCGCAGATACATCGATTCTCAAATATGTAACCATGGTCTTTGAGTTGTGTTCTCATCCAGATGACTTGAGCACAACATGCGGACATGGCTACATATTCCGCTTCGGTTGATGACAGCGATGTACAATCCTGCTTCTTCGATTGCCATGACACCAGTTTATCACCAAGAAATTGTAAAGCTCCGAAAGTGCTTTTCCGTGAATCTAAGCATCCTGCGTGGTCGCATCCCAAAAGCGATTAGTTCTAAACCAGAATCCTTCGGATACTAGATCCCCAAGTTAATGGTTCCCTTTATGTATCGGAGGATTCTTTTAGCCTCAGAGAGGTGGGTTTCAGTTGGTCGCGACCGATAACGGGAGCATAGATAAACGGCAAAGACAATATCAGGTATGCTAGCTGTTAGATACATGAGAGACCCAATAATACTACGGTATTTTGTAGGGTCCACCAATTTCCCATGTAAATCGGCGTCTAGCTTCTTGGTATGAGCCATTGGTGTGGCATAGGTGTCACAGGTTTTCATTCCAAATTTGTTTAACAATTCAAGGGCATATTTGGACTGACTCAAGAAAATACCACGGGTGATTGATGAACTTGCAGTCCGAGAAAGAATGTAAGTTCACCCATCATGGACATTTCAAAATTTTTCTTCATTAGTTTTGCAAAGCGATTGAAAACTTTTTATGTGTAGACCCAAAATGATGTCATCCACGTAAATTTGAACAATTAAGATATGTTCCCGTGATATTGTATAAAAAGAGTTGGGTCAACCGAACCTTTGGTGAAATTATTAGCAATGAGGAAGGATGATAGCTTATCGTACCATGCCCGAGGAGCTTGTTTGAGACCATACTGAGCTTTGTTCAATTTGTAGACGTGATTCGGAAACTCAGGATCAACGAATCCATCCGGTTGGCTGACATAAACCGTTTCTTTAAGTTGTCCATTGAGAAACGCAGTTTTGACATCCATCCGATAGACCGTCATATTCATATGAGCCGCGAACGCTAGAAATATCCGAACAGCCTCAAGACGAGCAACCGAGCAAAAGATTCTTCAAAGTCAATACCCTCTTCCTGACGATAACCCTTAGCCACCGGACGTGACTTATTTCTGATAACATTTCCTTCAAAGACATCAATTTGTTTTTCCAAATCCATTTTAGACCAATGACGTAGACTCCTGTTGGTCTTTCAACCGTTCCCCATACTTCAAGACAGTTGAATTGGTTGAGTTCTTCTTGCATGGATTCAATCCAGTTGTCTTTTGTCATTGCTTCTTTGATGTTTTAGGTTCGATTGGCAGACGGTGAGTGCATAAATGCAATGTTCACCGTCGTGTGAAGACGTTGTCTCGTAACGACTGGTTGATTCGGGTTGCCAATAATGTTTTCCGGAGGATGGTCTTTCGTCCATCTATGTGTGGAGGGTTGATGTTGGTATACATTGTGCGATTCGAGGGTTCAAATGGTTTGTTGAAGATTCCGCGACATCCGGTGCAGGCGGTCTCATTAGCAAACGGATTGAAGAACGCATTAGGATCAAAATCTGCAGGTGGGGGTACTTCATTCTAATATCATCACCGGTTCATCATTGTTGGAAGCGGTGTGTTCAACTGTTGTGTTGGAGTCAACGGGTGTAGGTGCATCTTCAACAGTAGTTGTTGTAGCAGTGTATCGGTATAGGAATATTATCGGGTTGTGCAATGAAACAGCGGATACACCTGGAGCACGTTCGTCAATATCGTCCACCGAACACGGAGCAAATAACCTTTCCATTTGTTGACGAGTAAGCTAGGGGCTTTGTTCAGCTGATGATGGGGTTTGAGGGAAGTTTAAGCGGTTGTGACCGGGTTCTAAGCTGTTATACTCGAAGCCATGTCCGTGAGTTCATCAAAATGAGCATGAATCGTTTCCATAACCTCCTTAGTTCGACGATTCCGTTCGAACCCTTTAGAATTGTCACAGTATCAAATAAAGACTCCAATATCAGCTTTGGCTTTGAGCTTTCCAAAATCATCACGATCATTATTCGGATAGCAAAGGAATCCAAATACATGAAAGTGTTTGAGGTTCGGTTTATAGTTGTGGACAAGCTCGAAAGGTGTTTTGTTGTGACGCTTTGTGATCATAGAACGGTTTTGAGTATAGCATGCAGAGATACAACTTCGCCCATAAGTAATCTGAAAGTTTAGCATTGATTAACATTGTTCTTGCAGCTTCCACTAACGCTCGGTTTCGTCTTTCAACAACTCCGTTTTGTTCGGGTGTACGTGCAATAGATGTTTGATGTTGAATTCCCACTTTCTCATAGAATTCACGAAGGGTTTTGTTAACAAATTCAGTTCCTTTGTCTGTTCGATGATTACGGTTGTTGCGGAGCTGAACCAGTATTTTTGTGAGAAAGGTGATGATCATTTGTGGAGCTTGGTCTTTGCTACGAAGAAAGTAGACCCAAGTCCATCGTGAGTAGTCATCAACAATTACTAAGATGTAGCGTTTGCCATTGATCGCTTGCACGCGCATCGGGCCACACAAATCCATGTGAAGAAGATGAAGCACATGCCGAGAGTTGTGTTCCACCTTTGAAGGAAAATGAGCACGAGTGCTTTTCCCTTGTTCACAAGCCGAGCAAAGGTGATCTTTTGAATACCGGAATCGTGGGAGTCCTTCAACTAGTTTGTGTCGAGCAAGGTTGGTGATGGTTTGAAAGTTTAGATGTGAGAGACGACGGTGCCATAGCCGGGATTTTGTTGATGTTGCCTTAGAAAGTAAGCAAATGGGAGAGGAAGCAACCATGTCTTGCATAGAGATAGTGTAGAGACTAGAATTACGCGAGCCGGACATAAGGTCATTTCCTTGTAGATCACTAATGAAACAAGTTTTCTCCCTGAAAGCAACCTCCAAATCTCCATCACAAAATTGAAATACTGAAAACAAATTGTGACCGAGGCCTTCCACATAGTAAACCCTGCTGATTTCGATGTTCCCATTGACATAATCTCCGTAGCCCATGATAGCTGCGAAGTGATCATTCCCGAACCTGACAGTGCCAATGAACTTTGCAATAAAGTTTGATAATAGTTTAAGATTGCCTGTCATGTGTCGGGAACATCCGCTATCAAAAATCCAGAGAATGATCTGTATCACCTGAGACAAGCCATCAGTGTCATACACTGGGCCTGTGTCACTCATGTGTAATGCCTGCATATTAGCCATCAACATAACAGATTGGCAAGCAAGTCCTCCATATCATCATCCAGTCCATTTGCCATAAAGCTCGTTTCTTTGTCCGTGAGAGTTCCACCAGCTTCATCCTTAAGGGCCAAAGAAGAGCTTTTTGAAATAAGCGCCGCCCTTAGTCCTTGGCTTTGGGCATGCATTAGCCAGGTGTCCCTTCTCATTGCGTTGTAGCATCTAAGACCATTAAACCAATTTTGAGCATTTCCCTGTTCCACCACTTGAGCTCTGTTGTTATTCCTACCCACAACATTAAACCCTTGACCACCGCCCATCTGACGACCATAATCACGATTCTGAACTTCAACACGTCCATTGTTCACAACAGCTTGAGTCCGTGTGTTAGATGAGGAACGAATACGATTGTTGGATTTGTTGGTGTAACGGCCAAAAGCATTAGCAATCATCACAAATCCTTGTTGTAATGCTTCGAATGGATCGATGTCCTCAGTCGCTTCACTGACATATGCTTGAGCATTGTTGCTGTATGGAACCAATTGATTGTGTTGAGGTTGTTGCTGTGAAGGTGTGTTTGAAGCAGTTGGTTGAGTTGCTGGTTGAGAGGGATAGTTCTGTTGAGCATACAAGGCAAGTTGTTGATTATCCGGTTGATGCTTTCAATTTGAGCACGGAGAATTATTTCCCGATCAACTTCCTTTTCATGAGGTTTCAAGTAATCGTACAACAATCCGTAGGTAGAATGATGCATGTTCTTCGCTTGACGAGAAAAAATGACATACTTATCCCATTCAGGACCAAGACTACTTAGGAACTTAGTATTCACTGCAATTCTTGGCATGATGATGTTGTGTTTATCCAAATCATTGATGATTTCTGAAAATCGGTGATGATAAGACTCTAGTGTCTCTCCAGGTTCAATCATGAAGTATTCATAAGCCAAGTAAATTTTGGATTCCAAATCTTCTTGATTGAGTACGGATCCTTCCATAAGAAGACGAATGTGATCCCACATTTTCTGTGCAGCTTTTTGAGCATCAACACTACGAAGAATTGGGTTTGGTAATCCTAAAAGGATGTATTCCATGGCAAGCTCATCAGCTTCATAGTGTAGAAGTTCTTGAGGATTCAAGTCCGCAAAGCGGTAGCAATGTTTGTTTATTCATCTCTTGGTGGAATGGCATTTGGATCTCCGGGTACAATGATAGTAGGCATCTCAAATGCCATGTGGCTTCTAAGATAACCTTCTTTAAGAACTTTCCATGTGGCTTTTTCAGATCACAAAACCTAAAGAACCTTATCACCCATTGATCGTAGTTTCCTGGAGTGAGCATTGGAGGTCTATCAAGTGATCCAGCCTCATGAATTGATTGTTGGCTGCTTAAAGCTTCACACATCTTTGCAAACCAAGTGGGTTCCTTCATAGTGTTCCTTGATGGATGTTGATTGAATTCATTTGTGTACGGTTGAACTTGAGGACTTGGTGGTGGTTGAACCATTTGAGGTTGTGGATTTGCAGCAAGTTGTGGAGTATGTTGTTAATTAAATTGTTGTTGATAAATTGCTTGTTGTTGATTCCATTGCTGATGTTGTGGACTTAGTTGTTGTTGTTGTTGAGGATAAGTGTAAGGGAAATAGTTAGAGTATGGTGGTTGTGACATGTTGATAAAATTGTGTGGTAAAAATGGATCTTTGTAGTCGAATGAACCTTTGTTGATGAAGTGTCCTTAGGCTTAGAAAAGACAAGAACCAAGTAGCACTTATGCGTAAAAACACCAAAAGTTACGCTTAACAATGAGGAGTTACGCGTAGGTTTTAGCTTACGCGTAAGTAGGATAAAAACACTAAAGTTATGTGAGACAAAAGTTAGGCGAAAGTTAGGCTAGGATTACCTTATGCGTAGAACTAAGTTTACGCGTAAGTGAATCTTATGCGTAGAATTTCTACGCGTAAGCTTATGCTTATGCGTAATTTTAGGGATTTTTTGCCCAAATGATCTTTTACACTTCACAGTGCAAAAGATATCCAAAGTCGACGTATTTTCAGACTTATCCAAGTAAGAAAACACGGAATAAACCAGAAAATGAAGATCAAACCAAGGAAAAATCTTACGCGTGAATTTAGGGTTTTGATACGCTTAGGATTACTCGTAACTTTGATTTTGCCCAAATGTGTTTCTAAACCAGATGTTTGTTATGGAATAGCTTCAATAGTACCAAAAGAACACAAAAGTGTGAATTTTGATGTACCAAAATTGCTAAACGGGTTACGCGTAGAACGACACCCACAAACAAAACAAGCTTAAAAACGTAAATCCACGCGTAAAGTTTGAAACTTTTTGCCAAAACCAAGTATTTTAACACCTCAAAACATTGAAAGTACAAGAATCTTGGATTAAAAAGTGTAAAAACGAGTTTTTAATAGAACCAAAGATTGCGTTATCTTTACGCGTAAGACCTTAAACCAAAACTTCAAAAACAAAGTGTGCACCCAACTATTTGGCTCGATACCTTAATGTTAGGTCACTAGTTTTACAAACACAAGTTATAGAGAAAGAGATAAGGCGATTGAACAAGTAAACAAGCACACATACACGATAAGAGTAGCACGGTTAGGCGTAGGAATATGTGTGAAAAGAAAACTTGAACAACCAACCCTCAAGTGAGGGTTATTACATGGTTTATATAGGCAAGGAGCTAGGGCAACACTCCCTCTCCTTCCCTATTCCTTATTGGGCTTGGGCCTAAGCTTATGGGCCTTCTACATAAGCTTGACCTTAAACAAACATAAAGGCCATAATAAAGCTATCTATTACATATGAAATGTAAATACTTGAAATACTGTTTAGGAGTGATTCCAACAACATCCTTGTTGGTGTCATTAGGAGGAGTACCAAAAACATCCGTAGATTCCATATTAAGAGCATCAAACTGGTTAGATGTAGAGATATTCGTTCCACTCGAACTAGCCACATCAGAAGCATTCTTCTTAGTGACTTCCACTTTCTTCGGTTCAGGAGGAGCCTTTTTGGGTTGATATTGAAACTGCTTACCCACAACAGGTTTAGTAAACCCTCCTTTACCCGGAATAGTAGAACCACTTTGCTTTCCATTCTTCTTATTATTGACCGTCTTGAAACCATCATTAATAGTAGGTTGAGCAGTAGGTGCAACAATTTTCGGACATTCAATAAGAGTATGACCAAAAATCTTACATTTATCACAATGAGGTGGTTTCCACTCGTATTCAACCCGTATCTTCTCAATAGTCGAACCCGATCCATCAAGTAACGGTATCTCAACAAGTAAGGCGTCCCTAAGCACCTCATCCGACTTCACTTCAATCATGCATCTTGCAAAACTACTACGGCCCCACGAGTCCTTGCACATTTGGCTAGTAAAGGCATCTAACCTTTTAGGCGTGCCTATCAATGTGGCAAGGAGACTAAGGCCATCATCAGAAAACATAGCGAGAGGAACATCATAGAATTTAACCCACACCGGGATGTTGGTCAAATCCTCTTTAAGTAAGTTGGTGTTCAAGGTCCATGGTTTAAGAATAATAGGAACATTTCTAATCAACCACGGACCGTTTTCAAGCACATCATCAACACCTTTCTTCGAATTGAACTTAAAGAAGAAGAACCCCTTTGCATTCATCATTACCTTTGTATACCAAACTTAGCCCACGCATTATGCATCGAAATAATCAACAACAGGAAAAGCAAGGCGTTGACCAAGGAAATACCCATACAAAGTATTCTCAAACCTAGTGTTCACCTCTTCAACCACTTTCATCTGACAAAGATCCACACCATAAGCATTCATACTACACTTCAACCTACTCTAAAGTTTGACGTGTGTTTCTTTGGTTCAGAGAAGTAACACCAAAGATACGATGAAGAAGGTTGTTTCAACACACCAACCTTCTCAATACCTACAGCCCCATCTGCATTCGTATTAGCATTAGAGGCCATAGGACCACTCTTATCTTGAGGAGATTTTGAATAATAACCAATAGAAGTAAGCATCTCCTCAAACTCCTTCTGCGACTGCGGCACCTTAAGATGCTCCAAAATTATTTAGTTATTTGTCGCAATAAACCATAAACTTTAACAAGTTACACTTTAGACCCTAAATTATAATAAGTTATTATACTTAACTCTAAATTGACTAATTAATGATATGAACCTTAAAGCTACTAATTTAGGAAACTTACTAAATATGAAAGTTACTTAGTTCGGAAAGTTACTTAAATCGGAAAGTTTCTAAAAATAGAATGAAACCTCAATATGAACAATAATGAATATGAAATAGTTTTCTAAAACTTAAATCATTGTTATGTAGATCCGCGAAGGAGGGGTTAGCTTATTCTTTGTGCGTTCGAGTGTTTGATTTGCTGTGCTAAGGTACAGATATTCTTTCCCTTTTCAGTAGGGATATCTTTGTACGTTCTGATCCTTTGATATGATCCTTTGCTATGATTCCCCTATGATGATCCTTTGTTGTTTTCTGAATTCATTCGTATACTATGATTCTTCGATATGATTCGTTTCATGTTTGACTTCGATATGATGTGTTATGATATGATTCAGTTGCTATGATTTATACGCTTATGATTAAGTATGATTTGGATATGAATATGATTTGTACGTTCTGCCCCTTTTGTTACGAGCCAACTAGTCATGGAGGTACCATGACCATGTCATTGATGACACCAATGGCATGACACTATCTGGGGTGGTGTGATTAGTCCCCGGCGTCCCCATTATGATTTGATATGATTTGTATGACTTTGGCGTTTGGGCTATGCGTGCCTTGCACCCCCTCTCGCACTTTGGTACTTGTGAGGTCTCCCCTCCCTAGACCCTTTTGTTAGTAGTGTCCTTCATGTGGCATACTGGACGCATAGGATTATTTGCTCGTGGGCATCTTTCATTTGTGATTCATTATACTTCATTGGATTATATATTCGTATGTTCGTTGTGCTCTCCATGTGGCATGTTGAACACCTTTTGATTTGGTATTTCGTTATGTTCTCATTTTGACATGATCCTTCATTGCTTATGCTCTCCCATTTATTTTGATTTGACTATTGAAACTCATTTGATATTATGCTTCCATTCTGTCATTTATGCTTATGATTATTATCAGTTTCTATATATCTGTTCACTGGGATTTTTAAGCTCAGCCGTCTTCTTTTCTTTTCATGACGACAGGTACTAAGCGGGGAAATGGGAAAGAGTGAGAGATTGGACTTAGAGACCACCCAGTGTTGATGTTTCTTATGGACTTATGTTTGATTTATGATGTCGGATTATGATTCTTGGACTTGTATTTCCTTATGTTTCATTTGGATTTTGGTTGTTTTATCACTGTGAGGTTGTGATGTTCATGACTGATTTTATTTATGATAAGACTTCCGCATGCGTAACTTTTTGCTTTGTATAACACCATAATGTGGCATTTTGACCCGTCTCGGGTTGGGGTGTTACAGGATCACTCCTATGATCTAGATCCGTTCTTGAATGACGACTAATAATACAAAGTCGTTCTCGAAGGACGGCTAATAACATTCGAACCAGTTCCTCAACAAAGCCACCCACAAATATTCCCCTTCCATAACATCCTCGAGCGTCTTTTCAAACAAGATCGTTTACCTCAAACCATTCTTGTGCGAAAAGTACTTCCATCTTCATTCTCTCAACTCGTTAATCTACACCACTCATAGCGGACTGTTACTCTAGAGTTTCAAGTACCTTTGATCAAAAACGTATTTATCTGAACAACCAAGTTCAGAATAAACGTTTTAAAATCTCAAAGACAACTTAGATGGCAAGAGCTTCATGAGAGCTCAATCTCTCACAAGCCATAAGACTGGTAATACATAGGAATGTTACATGGTTGACCCCAGTAATAACAAACAATGGAAGAGAGTCTTAAGAAGCTAATAATAGGGGGAATGCAAAAAAGGGGGGAAGAGGATGCGTCTTTAGGATAGGTACAAATCGTACATCAGGGAGTATTCGGATATTGGAATAGTCCCTGTTCCTACACCACCTAAGATGACAATCAACAATGGATGAAATTCAATGATTTTCTCTAAACCATTGTTGAAACTCAACTGAAAATGCGATCTGAAAACTAAAAAGATAAAACATTAGATTTTTAAAAGATTGTTGCATAAAATTCCTATTAACTTAAATATTAATCGATAACAATCCTTGTTAACATATAACAACTTAGAAATACATATTTAACTTTATATCGTAGTACATGAAGCTTAGCATTAACATATACGGGGTACTAAAAAGTAACATAAATGTATAGAGAGTTACAAAAACGTTTTTAGCTTCTCTTCATTTTATGCTAAAAGATAAATCACCAATAGAATAATGAGAGAAAAAATAGCAAGGAATGCTAAAATATATTATAATTACATTACATCTAATACACAAAAAGTGCTACAATATCCAAAGACCCTTAACTATCTAATACACAAAGTGCTTATTATATCAAAACATAAAAAGTTCTTGAAATAAAGCAACCTAAATGCCATATTAGTTGGCATAAATATTCACATAGAATGCCATTTAAGTCGGCACCAATTACATATCAATTGGCAAAATATTCACATTTTATGATACACAAAAATGCATCATATAAGTTGGCATACATATTTACTTTTGAAAATTCTTTTAGTATCCTTAATTAATGTATTTAGAGAATCAAGCACCAATTACATCTATCCCAACTTTTCATAGGTTGACTATTGTTTCTCATCAAGTATTTAGAGCTTAATTTGATCCTTCCACATCCTCTTTCAAGTTTTGTAGGTTCCATATATTTATCACTTATATCATTTTTTGCATAAATCATAAGATAGTCTACTTTTACTCAACTTAACAAATTCCAAATAATTCTACAAACCTCCCTCTAAGAGAGATTTCAGCAAACACTTGGTACTTAGTATTTTTCTCAACAAATTCCAAATCAAAATCATACAAATTAAAAACCTAACTCAATCAATACATACTCTTAACTAATTATTGATTTAAATTCAATTAAATCATAAAATGAGAAGTTACGTCCAACGGATGTTCCTTGATACACGAATTCATTCCTATATTCAAGAAAACATAAGAGTTATTGAAAACCTCTACGATTAATGAAATTAAAAACTTTAAAAAAACTAAGAAAAGTCAAAAGATAAATCTTACCACAATCAAGTATCTAATTTCAATCACTTGGTTGATATGGTTTTCCCGAACATCAAACATCGTTGAACCCGTTTAGGTTAATTGATTTTGGTTATTAACTGATTTCTGCGGCCGTTTTTCTGAACATTTTTAAAATTAGTATTGTGATTATTGCTTTGGGGAAAATGATCGGATCATGATAACTGATTTTGGGGATTTTTTTCGTGGGTAAACTGATTTGGGGAAAATGATTATTATTGTGATAATTGATTTGTGGAAATTATAGGATCATGATAACTGATATTGGGGATGAATTGATTTAGGGTAAACCGATTTTTGGGTATGAATTTGTTAGACCCATTTTCCGGATACAAATAGGCCCCACCCTAGATGGATTGACTAAAGTTTAACGTAATTGACTAGTCAACCCGATAGTCAATTTAATAAATAATGAATTTATGTAACAGTTATAGAAAGAAGGGGACCTAAGTTGCCAAGTTGTAAATGTATTATAACTTGTAGTGTGGCCATATGAAAGAGAGGATTTAAGGGACTAATTATGTCAATTGGCCAAAGATGCAATCAAACTAGTTATATCTAGACTTTCCACACCATTCTTGGGTATGTTTGTGTGTTCGGTTATAGAGAGGGAAATGAGGAGAGATGAAGTTGGAGGACTAACTTATGAACAGATTAAGGTTCCAAATCAGGGGTTAAGTTCTAGAAATGATTTCCCAAGCAAGTAATCTTCCTATTTGGATTCTAATGAAGTTATAGATTACGAGGAAGTAGGTATTCATCATAATCAATGTATGATCATATGATGATGTAGAAAGGAAGATGCGTATGTTGATGAGTTATGTAAACCCTTGTTCATGGTCATGGTTAATTGATATTGAATTAAGTATATGTTATGATTATGTGAATTAGGATGTTATAGTATGGATGATGATGATGGATGATGATGATGGCGAAAGTATGATTAGCTTAGCTTGGATGCTAAGGTAAGTAATTCGGTTACTATGTGCTTAATATGGAAATTGTTATGTGATGCGATTATGAATGTTATAGTTAAGGTTTGTTATAGTTAGCTAGAAGATAGAAGGACCAAAGGATTGGTTAGATTAATGTTATAGAGTTAGTTTGGATGATGGAAGGATTAAGGTATGTGTTGAATGCCTTGCGTGCTATGGTTATGTGTTATAGTTATGTGTTGGTTGTGTGTTATAGTAATGCATTTGTGGTGCATATATGATGATGGAAATATTAATCATATAATAGCCAATTACTTACTAAGCGTTGTCATTTACCGTTATAGTTGACCATGTTTTGTAGGTTCAAGTGTATTGAAGATGCTACGGCTTGGATATTGGATTATGGATTGACTATGGAAGGTAGTATGCGTTAAGAGCTTAGGTAGAATACCGATCTCAAGTGTTAAGTTTGTAACCCCGTTGGTTTTTATTGGTTTTACAAATGTGTCATCACGTGTCAAGTGTATGTCATGGTCGTTATATTACTCGATATGCAATGGTATGTTATAATTATAGATTAAATGGTTAAAGTGTATGTTATAGTTGGTCTAAAAGGGGTGTTTGGATTAAAGTGTGATTGTACCCATTTTGGGTTAGATGGGTCAAGTAAACGTTTAAACACGTCAAGGGATGTTGGTTATAGTCCATAAGATGTTTGGTTAATGTTTTTAAGAGTAGAATGGAATGGTGTTAAAAGGTTTGGGTGAGTAAATGTTAAAATGTGCAGGTCTTGGCTTCAAGGGATGGTTACGGTGTAACTGAATAGATAGTTACGGCGTAACCATGTTTAGGGATAAACCAGCTGTCTGTTTCAAAGTTACGGCTTAACTAATTTATCAGTTACGGCGTAACTACTGTTGTACTCAGATTTTGACTATCTTTGATAAATCATATCATTTAAATCATAAGTCATCATGGTTCGTGCCACCCGGAGTTTCGAAGGTAATTAATTCTAGTTTCATTTAAAAATGGTTTCAAGGTCTGAAATATTATAGATTTTTGTCAATGGTTAAAAGAGTAATGAAAGGTCCGTTGAAGTGAAGTCGTTTCCACGTTAAAGTTTTAAAATTCGGGTCAAGCCGGGAATGGGGCGTAACAAATTAGTATCAGAGCTTTGGTTTAAGTGAATTAGGTTTCCACTATAGGTTTCCTAGTCTTAAACCACTCATAGATGCGATAGATGTGAAGTTAAGAAAAGCGGAAATGTATATGTTAAAGTTATAGAACGGATTATGCGATGGGCTATGCGATTTAAGATGGAAGTGTTATATATGTGTTATAGTTTTAATGTGTAAGTGATGAAGGTCCATGGTGAACTATATGTGTTAAGGTGGTTAGATCACCAGTAAATGTAATGTGATTATGTGACTATGTGTTATAGAAGTAATAGCGAGGCGCGAATAGAAGTGATAAGCAATATGATTGCTTATAGAAGTCGTGATTAGAATATCGTTATAGTAAGGAGTTATAGATAGAAATGCAATAAGGTATGACCCGTATGGTGTTGGTGACCAACTTATGGTCTCATTGTATTTAATGGCTAATGGTTAGTCATAAATGTGGTATTAGAGTTGGGCTAATGGTGAGTTATAGAATGTGATGTATAATCAGGAATGAGTAATGATGATAAGTGTGTTATAGTATGATGTGAGTGCGTGTTATAGCACAACGTGTGAAGGTAAGATAGTAATTGACACATTAATCGTTAAGTGTCTAATAATGTAAAAGTTATAGAATGGAATTAAAATATGATATCATGTAATGATGAGATGAGAATGATATGGCTTAAATGCTAATAACTAAAATGATATAAGTGTAGGTATGTGAAGAAGAGTGTGTTATATTTGGCGACCTACGTAAGGTCTATATGAACAAGAATGAGATGCAATATGGCTTAATAAAACATGACGAGATCGTGTTAATGTTATAGAATGCGTAAAAAGAATAATTGGAATCTAATGAATATGGTATAGTTGATAAACCTACGTAAGGTTTTTGTGGAGAAAAAGTCAGATAGACTAATTTGGTAATAGTAAGAATGTGGAAATGGTCAACAAGGGTTGACGGGTAAATGAGAAAGTGAGGTGAGTAAATACATTGAAAATTTGTAAATATTAAATTAAAATGGATGTAATAGCATGTATGTTAAAGTGTTAATAGCTTGGATCCAATGTGTTGTTACATGCTACTCGGGAAAATGTTATAGTGATTGTTACAGAAATCCTACGGGATATGTGATATTAAATCCTACGTGATATGTGATAGTAAATCCTAAAGGATATATGATAGTAAATCCTACGGGATATGTTATAGTGATCCTACGGGATGTGTCATAGCCCGAGTTAGCAAGTGAATGTTACAAAAATCCTTTGGGATAACTGGAATTGCCTTCACCGGCAAAGATTTCCTACATCCTTGGCATGTGTAATGGTCCCTTCGGGGAAATGTTATAGTGAAATGGATCTAATGCTAAGAAATGAGGATTATGGAAAGTAAAGAGGTGATGGCCTTTTGGGTCATAGAAAGTAAAAGAATGAAAAGAAAAGAAAGTTAAAGCGTGTACCAGATAGGTTCGAGTGTTATGTAATAAGTGGATAAGTAGGCTGATTTACAATTTCATTATTTGAATGGATTGGGACGCCTTTTCATTTAAATAAAGAAATCGTGAATCGGCGAACCATGAGTTTGTATTTCTTGATTTATATCATTTGGGACGCCTCTTTATGTAAATGAGGAAGTATAAATGAGTGGGCTTATGTGTTCCCGACATGACATGAGTAGGGTAGAGGGATAGAAAACGGAAGTCTAAAACCAGTTAGACGTTTTAAGAGAATAAGATAGGTGGAATAGAGAGAGAATTTGAATTGGACCGTAGGTGAGAGTCGTTATGTAAAACTTATGCGTGGTGTTTTAAGTGTAAGATGGAATGAATGTAAACGAGATATGATGTTATAGTATGCCTTATGGCATGTTGTGATGTGAACAATGACCGTGGTGGTCATAAACTTGATGAAAGTTGTGAGAAGTAATAGAGATAAATGAAACGTTATAGTAAGAATGTCCATGGAATAATGGAATGGCTATGGTAAAATGTGAAAGTAATAGCGAGAATGGTGTGATTTGCTCAAGTGACATATAGTACTTGACGGAAAATCTTGAATAAAAGTGGGTAAAATGTTGTGTAATAGTAATAGAGTTGGTTAAGTTGAGGTATTGGTTACAGAAATTGTGTCTAGGATGACATAATGGTTATAGATAAAGCCGTATGTGATAGAAATTAAGCGAGTTATAGATTGGATGAAGAATTTGAATTGTGTTATGTGGCGCCTTGAGTTGCAAGATCAAGGAGATCGTTGTAACGTAATGGTTTGATGTTTGTAAGTGCCAAGTATAGGTGTAAGATGTGACCAAGTTTTGGTTAGTAATAGACCTGAGATTTCGGGGACGAAATCTAAATAAGGGGGTAGAATTGTTAGACCCGTTTTTCAGAATAGAAATAGGCCCCACCCTAGATGGATTGACTAAGGTTTAACGTGATTGACTAGTCAACCCGATAGTCAATCTAATAGAGTAATAGATAATGAATGTTATGTAACAGTTATAGAAAGAAGGGGACCTAAGTTGCCAAGTTGTAAATGTATTATAACTTGTAGTGTGGCCAAAATATGAAAGAGAGGACTTAAGGGACTAATCATGTCAATTGGCAAAAGATGCAATCTAACTAGTTATATCTAGGAATGTCTAGAATTTTCCACACCATTACCATTCTTGGGTGTGTTTGTGTGTCCGGTTATAGAGAGGGAAATGAGGGAAGAGATGAAGTTGGAGGACTAATTATGAAGAGATTAAGATTCCAAATCAGGGGTTAAGTTCTAGCAATGATTTCCCAAGGAAGTAATCTTCCTATTTATATTATAATGAAGTTATAGATTATGAGGGAATGGGTATTCATCATATGATCAAGGTATGATCATTGATGGGTTATGTAAACCCTTGTTCATGGTCATGGTTAATTGATATTGAATTAAGTATATGTTATGATTATGTGAATTAGGTTGTTATAGTATGGATGATGATGATGATGATGGATGATGATGATGGAGAAAGTATGATTAGCTTAGCTTGGATGCTAAGGTAAGTAATTCGGTTAATTTGTGCTTAATATGGAAATTGTTATGTGATGCGAAGTTAAGGTTTGTTATTGTTAGCTAGAAGGACCAAAGGATTTGGTTAGATGAATGTTATAGAGTTAGTTTGGATGATGGAAGGATTAAGGTATGTATTGAATGCATTACGTGCTATGGTTATGTGTTATAGTTATGTGTTAGTTGTGTGTTATAGTAATGCATTTGTGGTGCATATATGATGATGGAAATATTAATCATGTAATAGCCAATTACTTACTAAGCGTTATCGCTTACCGTTATAGTTGACCAGGTTTTGTAGGTTCAAGTGTATTGAAGATGCTACGGCTTGGATATTAGATTATGGATTGACTATGGAAGGTAGTATGCGTTAAGAGCTTAGGTAGAATACCGAGCTCAAGTGTTAAGTTTGTCCCCCCCCCCCCGTTGGTCTTTATTGGTTTTACAAACGTGTCATCACGTGTCAAGTGTATGTCACGCTCATTATAGTACTCGATTGGCAATGATATGTTATAGTTATAGATTAACTGGTTAAAGTGTATGTTATAGTTGGTCTAAAAGGGGTGTTTAGATTAAAGTGTGATTGTACCCATTTTGGGTTAGATGGGTCAAGTAAACGTTCAAACACGTCAAGGGATGTTGGTTATAGTCCATAAGATGTTTGGTTAATGTTGTAAGAGTTATAGTGAGGAATGGTCTTCAAAGGTTTGGGTGAGTAAATGTTAAAATGTGCAGGTTTTGGCTTCAGGGGATGGTTACAGCGTAACAAAATTGATAGTTATGGCGTAACCATGTTCAGGGATAACCAAGCCATCTGTATCAAAGTTACAGCGTAACTAAATTATCAGGAACGGCGTAACTACTGTTGTACTCAGATTTTGACTATCTTTGAAAAATCATATCTTTTAAACCGTAAGTCGTCACGGGTCGTGCCACCCGGTGTTTCGAAGGTAATTAAGTCTAGTTTCATTTAAAAATGGTTTCAAGGTCTGAAATGTTATTGATTCCTGTCAATGGTTAAAAGAGTAACGAAAGGTCCGTTATAGTGAAGTCGTTTCCGCATTAAAGTTTTAAACTTCCAGTCAAGCCTGGAACGAGGCGTAACAGAATTCATGTGGGATAAATTGATTTAGGGTTAATTGTTTCGTTTATGAATTGTTTTTGGTATAAGTGAATTGGGGGGAAATCGTTTTGGGGTGAATGAGGTTGGGAACGAATTTGTTGGGGGTAAATGAAATGTGGACCGCTGGATGAAAATAAATGTCAGGTGTATTTTTTTTAGAATTTTGGTGGGAGACTTGTCTTATTTCAAGCTTGTTTTATATAGTGTGGGATATTAATTACTCCCTCCGTCCCAATATAAAGTTCAGTTTCCTAATTTTGGTTGTCCTAAGATTAATGTCCATCTTCAGTTATAACCAATCAAAATTCTTCTAAATGAGTGACCATGAAATTTTATTGGTTTAATTGTGAAAGGGACTCACTTTTCTTAAACTTTGTGAAATGTGAAGTGGACATTTAATTTGGGAAGGAGGGAGTATATTTTACTGTAAGTACATAATAGTCGTTAACTAATGTAGTCACTTAACGGTTGTTAAACTAACGCTCCTTAAATGTTAATTAAAAGGACTTAATTGTAACTAATTAGAGGAACGATCTAGAATCCCTCCCCTAACCCTTTTGGTCGGCCGGATACAAGAAAAAGGAAGGAAGAGTTTTGTGACTTGTTCTCTAAGTTTTGCTTAGCCGATATAATGAACCTCTTGCATTCATTATTCACTAATTTTAAAAACCTAAGGAAAGCTTTTCTTCTCTTATTCTCTCCTCTTTCTTGAACCATGCGAACACCCCGCTAAAGGCAAGGTTTTAGGTTTTGCTAAAAGAATCAAAGTGATTCGTTTTGCTTATCGTTTACAAAAACTAGCATTCTAATTGTCCTGCTATTAAACATGTTGTGTGTGAGATCATAGAGAATTCTTCTTTTAGAGTCTTTAAACCTCAACATTTTTGCACCAAAAACCTCAACTAAATCGCCATGCTAACCGAAACTTACGATACCGCAAAAGAAACCATTGACAACTAGTTGAATTGCTTTCGTGATTTGCAAAGCGCTTGACTAATTCAAACTCTAGGCATACGACACCAACTCTAACTAAAATAGTAACTTGTGTCAATAAATCACAAAAGGAAAAGTCAAATTCCGCCCCCCAGTTGCTTCACAATTAAAAGCATCGGTAGTAAATATCTTTGCAAATCTGCATCACCGTTGGCTGGTTCGTTGGCCTACGCATTACAGAGAACAACGTGCATTTGTCCCAGTTATTGACTATAAACATTTTGACTTGGTTGTCAAAAGGTAATTTTGCAAACTTCGGTAAACTTTTTGTAGTCTTTAAGAACAAAGCTATTATTTACCTTTTTATTGTATGGCAAGAAAAGTTTATTAGTGACACAATTAAGTAAAACTGATGTATAGCGTATCTGGAATTAGGAGCTAGAGGTGTTTATGGGGCGGTTCGATTCATTTAGTTGTTAGATTTAAACATTTTAAACTATTTATCGCGGAGCGGGTAATTAATTTTACTACCCGAAACCGAACCGTACTAGACGGGTAATCGGACATGCGGCAACTCGAAATGAGCGGTTATCAACGGTTAACCAATTTAAACGTTTAAACAAGTAAAATCTATGAACAATAACATGAACTAAAACGTAAAACGTTATTTTAATATATTAAATAATATTGATAGATTAAATTTATATTAAAGATATTACGGCATAATATTTCCATTCAAATACACATACATAACGCATTAGCAAAAACTATTTATTCGACGTTTATAAGCATTAATCAAATTTCATACATATATGTTTAGTAAATGTTTGCATATGAGCAAGAAAGTCGTTATACAATAAAAGTAGTGGAATAATATAATCAATACTTGCACAATTATTTGAATATTTAGTTAAAAACCATCATATATATTATACGCGGTTCGGTTTGGTTAACCATGAATATTTAAATATAAAAACCAAAACCGATCTGTGATAAGCGGGATTTTTCGGTTTTGATCTTTATCGGTTTCGGTTTTTTCGGTTTTAGGTTATCTCAGTTTCAGACTGAACGGTTCGGCTCGGTTTGTCTGTTTCTCGGGTTTTTTGAACACCCCGTACTAGGAACTAAACTATATTGTACTTGTCTACTTGACATGTTACATATTTTTTTTCTTACTTATCATTGTATCCTAGTCGCTGCGGACGAATTGAAGTCTACACTGTTTAAGCAAGTCTGCGTATCAAATATGCAAAGGTCTTTTAAAATAAATTGATCTTGTTCTCAAATAGATAGAACTATAGAAGTAGTATAATATTAAGAGTTTTAAATTTTATCCCCTCACATCTTTTGGTAAAAGGAACCAAATTGGTCCCAATGGACACCTTTAAGACAGCATCTAGATAACTAACCAAATGCAATGACAATTTATATAACTGCACAATGAGCAAAATTATCAAAGAACCGGTTTTAACAGTACCATGGACAATTCTGATATTAACAAAGAAGGCCGACATGTCTACTACAAGTACATGTTGAAACAAGAGAACTAATGTGTACAAGGTCATTTGTGTTCCAAAGTCTAGTTTATTCTACCGTCCAAGCCGCCTCTAACTTCCAACTACCTAGCATCAGTAATTACTGATTGATGATAAAACCTAATATGACCAATATTCTTTTATGATTAATCAGTTCTAAATATATATGTACGTTAAGTTAACTATCTTAGTTTTGTCACGTCGTTATAAATGACTACACACCTTACTTATTTTCGCTCATTAGAATACAAATTTGTATAAACTTTCAATCTAGTAGATATCCATTAAAGATAAGAAGCAATGTCCGGAAAAAAAAATAGAATAGCTAGATAACATGTTAGAAATGCATATGACATATAGAGGTTGTCAAGATGGGCATGCTAGATACGTTCGAAATTCCAGGTCGGGATTAGAGACCCAAAGACAATTTTTTGCCTACATTAAGGGCCCGTTTGGTTTGTTGCTAGGAATGACAATGGGTATCGGATTTGGAATGAGATGGAATGATAATGGGTATGAAAAAGTGTATGATTACGATTGTTTATGTTTGGTTGATAAAATATGTATTAAAAAGTGTATAGATATTTGAATTTTGTAGTGGTAAAAGATGGCCCCACGGGAATGGATTTCATGACACCAAATGGTGTGTAATGAATCTATGACTATGATATACCCATTTCATTACCGGGCCCACAAAACAAACACTTGCTATGACTTTGAAAGTCATAGTTTCATTCCCTTTTATGGGAACCAAACGGAAGATATACAAACTATATCTTTGCAATCTTATATTGTATATGGTGAATTGGTGATCATAGCATTAAAGTTGTAGTCAAAACATACTGCGACCGCGAAGTCTCCTAGCTAGCTACGTCTTAACTGTATATAAAACACTACAAATAGTCAAGCTCGTAAATTAAACTAAGCAGATCACGAGATGTACATACGGATGTACGAGATATCTATATATGTATTCATACAGTATACTTAAATGCATAGGTATGGACCGTATGGTCAATTGATGGATACTGGTCATGATAGAATTGCATGCACTCACAATGGATACAACTATCATATAAGATTCAATGTTTCACAACTTGCAAAGGCAACTTCGCCTATCCACGTACATCTCATAAATTTTCATTTGTTCGAGCTGATATGTACATGCATCTCAAAACATTTTTTCGTGTTCTGAATAAATATGAATTTATTAAGCGTGGCACACGTATTTTTAGGGCGTAACAAATTTTGAAATAGATCTTTATGGTTAATAAAACTTAGATTAGGTTTTAGCTATATGGATGCATACTTTTTCAAATATCCCGTTATAGTAAGGTGTAAAAAACTACTCGTCTCATAGTTGAACTTTCAGATTTATTTGCCATTAATTGGAACTACGTGCATCTAGCGCATCTTTTACTAAGATCAACGTAATTGTATGTAAATCCAAAGCAATAGTATGATGAACCAAAAAGTCTTCAGGACCTATTGTTAAGAATAGTGAATTTATGTTCTCATTAATAGCATTGCCTAACCCGACAACCAATTATTCGACCCGC
Organism: Chrysanthemum makinoi; assembly: GCA_910596185.1. Taxonomy (NCBI): domain Eukaryota; kingdom Viridiplantae; phylum Streptophyta; class Magnoliopsida; order Asterales; family Asteraceae; genus Chrysanthemum; species Chrysanthemum makinoi. The sequence goes on along the minus strand of OU343222.1, from coordinate 290,857,472 downwards.
ATTTAATGTCGGGCCATTTGTTGAAGATAAAAGTATATTGAACCTATATGAAGTTTTACCATGAGCAAATTGTATCAATTAAGCAAATATAGGTTCATTTAAAATTTGCTTCTCCATAGTACCAAAGGCAAGCATCACATCATTATGAACATAAAGTCCCAAAGTATGGAAACCTAAGAAGAAGTTGGTACGTGCCAATATAATACATGGAAATGTGATTTACCGGCAAAAGTTACCAAGTTATATGTGGCTTTTATGTGACACTTATGTGGCATTATATATTGTTTAAATCAATACAATAGTCTAAATCAATACTATAGTCGCATATTTTTTTAAATGTCCTGTTATAATATGTGTTCTAAAAAGACTACTCATTTTTGCCATAACCACCATGATCATCAACACCTCCATAACTAGCACCTGCTATCACCATGACCATCTTTGTGTAACCTACAACCGTTATCTTTGCCATTACCACTACCCCCTTATCCACAAGCCTACGACTTGTCGAAGATTATGCATAAATTAATAAAATAAATAGTAGTAGTGGGGTGTGGGGTGGTGGTGGGGGTGCGTATGCCTACGATCACCATGATCATTGTTGTGTAACCTACAACAACTATCTTTTCCATCACCATTACCCTGTAACTCACAACCCGACAACCGTTGTCAAAGAGTATGCCTAACTTGTCAAAAAAATGGTGTTGCCGGGGTGTGGGGTGATGGTAGGGGTGCGTTTGGGGTGGTGACGGGGGTGTGGAGTGGTGGTGGGTGCGTGTAAGGAGGTGGCGAGGTAGCGGTGGGGATGGTAATGTGGTGGTAGGTTGGTGGGGGTGATTGAGGTTAAAAAATTGAAGTGTGAATAAGTGGGTAAAAATAATAAATGGTGTTTTGTATTTGAGTTTAAATGCTTTGGGGCCAAAATAGACAAACACAAAAACAAAAATTGAAACTTTTTACTGATTTCAGCTGTTTTAACCGATAGCCTGTATGAAATGGCCATGTCAAAATAAAAGTGAAAATTCACGTATTGGACGAGTAGTTTTTTAGTAAACGTACTATAACAAGACATCTAGAAAAGCATGCATTTATTGTATGACGTAAACTCAACCAAGATTTTACTACTTTGTTATCTACTTTAAATTTTTTGTTATCAAGTGAAAATAATATGAAAATGTAATAACAAGAATTGAATCATATGAAAAATTAGTCCTGCATGCTATGGGGTTTTGCTTATCAAAAGCGTTAGGAGATTAATTTAGGTCATTAGAATATGTGTTTATTGTCTAATACTCATTTTTTTTGAAAAAAGTATGTCGTCATATAAAAGATCTAATATCGTGACTCTAGAAAAGAAAAAGAAAAAAATGAGATCTAATTTTGTGACTCTATGAAAGAAACCTTAAATCAACTTGTGAGTTAATTTATTACAAAGAAAAATTTAAGTAACACATAACGAGAATGTACCCCACTAATATATTGCTTTTTAAACTTTTTAAAATTTAAGTAAATTCTCACTTTTTATAGGGTACCTAACTGAGGTTCAATATTTCACAACTTGCAAAGACAACTTCAATTCGCCTATCCACATCTCATAAATTTTCATAAATATGTTCCAGCTGATACATACATGCATTTTCTAAATAGTATTTCGTGTTCTGAATAAATATGAATTTATCAAGGGCGGCACAAGTATTTTTAGGGCGTACCAAATTTCGAAATAGATCTTTATGGTTAATAAAACTTAAATTAGGTTTGAGTTATATAATTGATGCATACTTTTTCAAATATCCCGTTATAGTAGGTGTACTAAAAAACTACTCGTCTCATAGTTGTACTTTCATATTCATACTAATATAATAAATGGAAACTTGTTTTACCAGCAAAAGTTGACAAGTTATATGTGGTGTTTATGTGACAGTAATCCGACGCTTATGTGGCATTATATATATTGCTTAAATCAATACAATAGGTGCATAATTTTTTAAACATCTCGTTAAAGTACGTGTTCCAAAATGACTACTCGTTTTTGCAATAACCACCACGACCACCACCCGCTACCACCATGATCATCAACACCTCCATAACCAACACCTGATATCAACATGACCATCGTCGTGTAACCTACAATTGTTATCTTTGCCATCACCACTACCCCCTTACCCATAATCCTACGACTTGTAAAAGATTATGCATAACTTATTAAATAAAAGGTAGGGACGGGGTGTGGGGTGGTGGTGGGACGCGTGTGCCTACTATCACCATGACCATCGTCGTGCAACCTACATCCGTTATCTTTTCGATCACCACTACCCCGTAACCCACAACCCTACAACCGTTGTCGAAGATCATGCCTAACTTGTTAAAAAAACGGTGGTGGCGGGAATGTGGGGTGCTGGTAGGGGTGCATGTTGGGTGGTGAAGGGGGGGGGGGGTTGTGGAGTGGTGGTGGGTGCGTGTAAGGAGGTGGTGCGGTGGCGAGGTGGCAGTGGTGCGGTGGTAGGTTGGTGGCGGTGATTGAGGTTAAAGAAGGGACGTTTGGGTAAGTGGGTAAGAGTAATATATGGTGTTTGGATTTGAGTTTAAATGGTTTAGGACCAAAAAATACAAAAAGAAATTGAAACTTTTAACCGATATTATCCGGTTTAACCTGTAGCCGATATAAAATAGCCATATCATAACAAAACTGAAAATTCATGTATTACCTGAGTAGTTTTTTTAATAAACATACTATAACAAAACATCTGAAAAAGCACACGTAAAGCACGCGTTTATTGTATGACGTAAACTCAACTAAGATTTGACTACTTTGTTATCTACTTTAAATTTTTGTTATCAAGTACAAACAATATGAAAATGTAATAACAAGAATTGAATCATGTGAAAAGTCAGTCCTGCATGCTAAAGGGTTTTACTCAATAACGAAGCTAGAAAAATTTTCGTGAGAGGGCTAAAACAAATTTTTTTGGGGAAATACATTAAATGGGAGGGATGGAATAATTTTTTTTTTGGGAAAATACATATGAAATCGCGAAAAAATACACTAACGGACTTAGGCTAGGGGGTCGGGACCCTTCCTGGTCCTTTAATAGCTCAACCCTTGGTTTTGCTTATCAAAAGCGTTAGCGGATTGATTTAGGTCATTAGAATATGTGTTTATTGTCTAATACTCGATTTTTTGAAAAGAGTATGCCGTCTCATAAAAGATCTAATATCGTGACTAGAAAAAAAATGAAAAAAAGGAGATCTAATTTCGTGACTCTAGGAATGAAACCTTAATTCAACATGTGAGTTAATTTATTACAAAGAAAAACATAGAACCAAAATGTACCTGATGACGTATAGTCTATATCCGGGTCACGAACCCGACCAAGGTCCAATACTAACAGGCACAGCACGGACTGGGCAACGCCGATCAGTGTTTGGGCTCACGAAGGCCCAAACCCAAAGCTATTTACGGAATAGATAATGGATATCTCCTATGTTTGGAGATAATCATTCCCCAACCGATTTAGGCGGGATACGCCGAATGTTGAGGAACACGGAACCAACAAGGATTCCGCGGCGTATATAAAGGGAATCACATCCTCGCTTAAGGTACGATCTACAAACCCTAACTCTCCTTAAACCCTAAACCGATTACTTACTCTCACGCCGAAGGATAATCGTGGGAGACAATCCCACGTAAGCCTAACTGTTTTCTCTCTTAGTGCGCAGTCTCAAGCAACGATTCTCACTGGTACGAGAGCCGAGCTCCAAACAAGGAACGTCCGACTTTTGTATCAACAAGTGGCGCCATCCGTGGGACAGTTCACTAAGAACCAAGAACTAGAATGACGAATCATGGAAATCAGCGATCGCAAACCGCACCTTACGAAAAAGACGACAGTGGATCAACTCCTAAGCAGCTTCGGGACAACCGGGCTGCTAAAAATCAAGGATCGCCAGACATGGTCTTCCTCCGGTGGAACCGCCTCGGGACAACCTCCGCCACCACAACCACCACCAGCCGAGATCCACTGCAATCCTTTTACTCCTCTCCAATTGCTGCTAGAAACTAACTTCACAAAAGCACCCGACGCGCCCGATAAGAACAAGGGCATATTGGTGGAAACGGACACCCTCGTTTCTAGAGGGAGTCGTGCCGAAACTAGAGCCAAGTAGTTTTGTCTCTCAAAACTACGAAGCCTTAGCCACTCTCATGGAAGAGGAAGCAAAGAAAAGGTCGACGAGTCTGCATGCTCGACTCAACTTTGGACCGAGTTTGAGGCGCCCACCGCCTCTACAAAAGAAAAGCGCGGAAGGGATAGTCGCCGACCCCCAGTATTCAACAGAATTGGGAGGAGAGTTGAGGGTGAAGAGACACCTAACTCACAAAGATTCTGAAGAAAGTGAGGAAGATGAACGGCGCAACAACGCCCACGCCGTGACTTGGTAGCCGCAGAATCCGTGACGATTTGGGTGACGATACTCCCAAGTGAGAGTCCCTCAAGTACAAATTTGAGACATTCGGCGCAGCGCCAAAGGAGGGAAGATTCGCCTCGATAATTCCTCGACAATGAGGATAGCGAGACCGACACCGGAAGTCCGAAAGAAATACCGCGACCAAGAGGAGGAAGACATGTCTCTCCCATGGCGCCGAAGGTGGATGCGCTCACTAGACGACGCTGATTTCTCAGAAAACAAGAAGAGGCGCATGCCTGCTAATGTCAAAACCTATGACGGAACATGTGACCCTGACGATCACCTAAAATTTTTGAATCACCGCAACTATCTAAAAATCGCCGCAAGCAGTGTGGTGCCACATGTTTAATTCCACACTAGTGGGAAGCGCCAGAATCGTTCAACAAGCTTCCACGTAGAAGCATCAATGGTTTTGAAGAATTGAGAAAGGCGCCCGCCTAAATTTCACTCAACGAAAAAGTGTGCCAAAAACCCCATTGAACTCGCTAGGGTCAAACAATGCGCCAAGGGAATCCACGCAGCTTTTATGGAGCGCTTCAAGGACTAATGTATGCAAGTTAAAGCATGTCCCGAATACTCAAAATTTCGTGGTTTATGAATGGGATCAAGAACCCAACTTATCAAAAGATTGAATGACAAGATTCCCAATCTTTTGATGAAGTCATGAAACGCACACGCCTTCGTCCAAGGAGAAGCCAGCTGCGCGATAGCAAGAAAAGCTATTCAAACTACCGGGCACAGGAACAACCTAGGAGACAATCCACGGACCGGAATAGTAACCGTAACAGGAACTATCGCAACCAAGGGAGTGGGCGCGACAATGACAAGTACACCCCAGAAAAACGCCAAGGAAATACTCGCAACTAGAGGGCTTAAACTTTCCAAGACCGCCACAAATGCGCACTCCAGAGGATCGGCGAAGGGGGAGTGGCTACCGTGACTACCACGCACGTAAGGGCCACACCACTAATGAATGTGTCCAACTGCGCCAGCCATTGACAAACCGGTTAAAGAAGGCGATTGGACCATTTGGTCAAAAATATTAAGGAGGGAAGGATAGACGTAAAAGCGGAAACAAGAAGGAGACACCCAAAGAAAAGGCCGACACCATCTACATGATACAATCATGGCAAATGTCACTAGACGTAAGGTCACCAGAGTTTTCCCGAGGAAACGAAATTTCTTTCCCCGCCTTTAACCGAAAACAACGCAGTGGTTGAGCCACTCACCATTGAGATTAGTGCGGGGGTCATGACATCCATCGCATGTATGTTGATGGTGGAGCATCGGCGGACATCATGTATGAGCACGCTTCAAGTGATCGCGGCCTAAAATACGCAGTCCGTTAAACCCGGGTCGAACGGCGCTGGACGGTTTTACGTAAAAAGATATGGCCTATGGGGCAAATACGATTACTAGTCAAAGATCGGAAACGAAAACACTCGCGACGGCTTGGATGGAATTTATGGTGATCAAATCTCCCTCGCCATACAATGGCATTATCGAGGCCTCGATATCCGCTATGCGCCGCGTTATCAACAACAAGACGGATGCTTAAATTCAAGGGGCATTGTTACACTTTACAATGCCACAGTACCGCATAGAGAATGTAACAAGATTACATGCAAACGGCACCAATCCTGCACGCGCGCAACCAAAGTTCCAAATCCAAGGTTGCGATTCACCCGCATCACCCGAACAGAAATATCCATTGGAGGTCACCGTCGGACAACGCAAAGCGTAGTAGCGCGCTTCTTGCAAAAGAACTTGGACATTTTTGCATGGGAGCCAAAACACATGATCGGGTACCACGCCAATCACGAGCATAGACTCGAGAATCCGGCAAGGGTACTCACCAATACGCCGTAAGAAGCGCCGCCAAGCCCTAGAGCGCGCAAGCAAGCAATTTTGGCAGAGGTACACAAACCGGTGGATGCGGGAATTATGCGTGAAGTCTACTACCACGACTGGCTTTCAAACCCAGTAATGGTCAAAAAGAGCGACGGTAGTCGGCGAATGCGCGACTTCACCGATCTTAACAAAGCGCGTCCACAAGATCGCTACCCATTACCAGAGATAGACTGAAAATAGAGTCTCTATGTGGGTACCCATTGAAGTGTTTCCTCGATGCGTACAAAGGATACCATCAAATCCAGATGGCAAAAGAGGATGAGGAAAAAACGGCCTTTCACACAAGCCAAGGCGCTTCATCGTTACACAAAATGCCTTTTGGCTTGAAGAATGCAGCGCCACCTACCAAGGTTAGTAGACAATGCTTGAAAAACAGGGGGCCGCAACCGAGGTCTATGTTGATGACCTGTCATAAAAGCCATACGAAGATGAGTTAGTGCGCGATATTGAGAAACGCTCAACTCTACGAGAGATCAATATGAAGCTAAATCCCAAAATGTACCTTCGGCGCCAAGAAGGCATGTTCCTGATACCTAATAGAACCCGACGGTATAAAACCATGCCCGAAAAGACAAAAGTCGTTATTGAACTTCCTTCACCGCAAGACGCTTGAAGGAGGTCCAATCTCTCAATGGAAAGTTGGCCGGCTTAACAGTGTTCCCCGCCTAAGTCGCAGATAAGTCTCTACTCTCTTCAAAACACTCAAGAAGTGTATCAAAAGGGAGATTTTCGGTGGACTACGGAGGCGTAAGCAGCCTTCGTACAACTTAAACAACACTGCAACGCCCTCACTTGTCGCACCCTCACTGTGGGAAGAGTTAATTATGTATCTATCCAAGAATCGATGGAGCAAAATAAGCTAGTGCTACTAACAGATAGGGATTCAAGATAAACCCCTGTCTATTTTGTAAGCAAGGCGCTCAAGAAGACGGAGATGAACTATAGCGCCATGGAGAAATTAGTTCTGGCGTTATGTTTGCCGCTAAACGCTACGCAGGTACTTCCAAGCGCATCCAATAGCAGAATCACGCATCAACCAATCAAGCAGATCATCTCCAAACCTCGACGATCAGCCGACGGCGTAAGTGGAGTGTATTTCTAGGTGAGCACAACATATCTTACGTGCCACGCATCGCAATCAAAGGACGATTCTCGCGACTTCCTCGCCGAGAAGCCGCATACACCGATGAGGTACCCGCACCAAGTAGGACGGAACTGCATGACCCATGGATCTTGTTTGCAGATGGATCCTCATGCGTGGATGGCTCAGAGCGTGCCTCATTCTCACAAACCCGAGGGAATGGAATTCACTTACGCACGCTTTGAATTTACAAATGACAAACAATGAGACAGAATATGAAGCTCTAATCGCTGGCTACGACAGCCGGATGGGTGTACGTGAACCTAGAAGCTAATGTGGACTCCGACTAGTGGCCAACCACGGTTGGGCTTAATACGTGGCTAAAGAATAAAATATGATTCAAGATCTCGACAAGACCAAGATCGATCAAAGGCTTTGCAGATTCACCATCAAGCAAGTTCCTAGAGGAGAAAATCGCAGCGATGCACTAAGCAAGATCGCCGACAAGTTTCGCACACCTATCAAAGCAAGTGCCGGTGGAAACACCAAAAGCAAGTCCATATCAGAGATGGAAGTCTCCACAATAATAAAGGAGGAAGGTCCTACCTGGATGACACCGATAACGGAATTCCTAAGCAAAGGAACGTTACCCCAAGAGCAGCAGGAAGCTCGCAGGATACGGCGCACGACAAAGATTTGAACTTCGAGACAACATACTGTACCGACGCTCCTTCCTCCAACCATGGCTCCGCAGTTGGCCCCCTACAAGCAAATTACGTGCGCGATAAATCCATGAAGGTTCATGCAAAGATGCACTCGTGACCACGGTCCGTTGTGGCACGCGCCATGAGATCGTGATACTACCGCCAACCATGCACCGCGATGCGCGAGATTTAATAAAGAAGTGCAACGATTGCCAAGTTCATAGACCCGGCCCCCCGCCAACCACAAAGACGAAGCTAACGCCAATTACATTACCATGGCCATTCTACAAGTGGGGTATTGACATTGCAGGACCTTTTCCGCCGCAGCAGAGGGTTAAAGTTCCTCATAGTAGCTATCGACTACTTCACTAAGTGGATCGGGCAAAGGCGTAGTAACAATCACGGGCAACCGTCAAGCGCTTTGTCCGAAAGTATAGTATGCCGCTCGGACCGCCTAGGAAATCATCTCGACAACGGAAACAATTCGCGACAACCCTTTCAAAGACCGGGTGCGAAGTTGAACATCACACAAAGACTTCGCTTCAGCTAAACACCCACAAACCAACGGTTTAGTCGAACGTGCGAATCGAAGCTTAGGTGAAGGAATTAAGGCACGCCTAGAAAAGCACAAAGGAAGGTGGGTGGAAGAGCTATCACATGTCTTATGGGCGACCAACCTCAATCAAAACCAAAGACAGAGACACCCCTCTCTAGTCTACGGACGTAAGCCGCCATACCACCGAGATCGCATGCCAACTATCCGCGACCGCCGAAATCAATGCGCAACCAATGACGACGAGAGACGGGTCGACTTAGACCTGCTAGAAGAAAGGCGAACGCCAGCAGCTATAACGAGGCAAAATCAAAGTCAAGGATGAAAGGATACTATGACGCTAAAGTGCGCAATGTTTCATTCGCACTGTGACTTCGCTCTACCGCCAATGACGCCGAGCCACGCGGTAAGACACGGGCAAGCTCGGACCAAAGTGGGAAGGACCCTATGAGGTTACCGAAGCACTAGGAACAGGCATAAGCCGCGAGGCTTGGATGGTCGCTAACCGCCAAGACATGGAATATCTGCAACCTCAAACGGTGCTACCTATAGGAATGGCTGAGGCCCAACGCACAAGCGCCAGTGCACTTTACTAAAGTAACCAATAAACACCTATGTATTTAATTTTTATTTCCTTAATGTAATGTCTTATTTGTTTCTCATAAACACTTGCAAGTATTAATAAAACGTCACGGTTTCTAGCTAACTCGTCACTTTTAATTTGTTATTTTCATATACTGTATGTCTTAACAATTTTCTATTTCTTGCCTACATGGCGTGCATGCGCTAAATCAACCCACGATGGTAAAAGGATAAGTTAACCTACTAAACAACTTATTGAGTAAGAGGGTTGCAAACCCATCAACACCGGATCACGTATCCTTGTTAAACACCTTGTTCTCAAGACGTTGGAATAAGTTTGTGCGCATCTCACGATGGGTGCTAACATCGCATATGGTGCACGTTTAACAACTTAGAAACCAAGTCTCTTGATTTCTTAATATGGTATTTACAAGACGCATGCATATCATAACATACACGACTATGGTAATACTTGGGAATTATTTTTTAAGTATTCTATGATCTTCATACATGACTATGAATTTCCTGTATTTTTCGCGCTTGCATATACATTTGACCATTCCACAACTAATACGCCTTTACGCAAAGACGCATGATAAGTATGCACATCACAAATTGCAATAACACTCACACACACTTAACAAAAGGAGATTTATTCATAACTACGAGTTATTACACAAAGATGTTTGCAACACAAGTTACAATCTAGAAGCTATGACTACGCCCAACGAAGAGTTACCCGCACGGCTTGCAAAGATTCCCAATCTCATCTAGCTTCTTCAACAAATCCGATCTTGACGAGCCACAAGGGCAACACTCACCGGCACCCCGCCGTACCGAGGCAGGTGAGCTGCACCAACACCGCACAAAACAGCCTTGCCCTTAATGCCCTCCTTCTTGGCAAGCCTAGTAGCATGCACTTCCAAGACTTGCTTCAAAGGTACTTCCTTCTCCAAAGCAAACGGATTCAAGATATCCTTAGGACGCACAAATACGGGCACGTGAAGTTGGGATTCTTCGTGCTTAAGGTAATGGTCCGGCCGCGAACGCCTCCCCACCATGATGATGCGCTAGAGTCAACCCGCCATAATGACGCCCATGGGGTAATCCCGAACGCTGCTCCAGCTCAAAGAAGAATCATGGGGAGCTCCGTGTCCTTCATCCTATTCATTGCACAACACTGTGTTATCATAGGCCTTTGTATCATAGTCAGGTACCTCCTCAATAGGCACCTTTAAAAGCTTAGCCTCCCGCAGCCTTCTCCACGTTTTGCTTTACCACGCCCAAATACAAGACCGAACCACCTTTCCAAAAGCATCAACCACTTCCTGGACTCAAGAGTACTACTGGGCCGCAGCAGCGAAGCGCAGCCATGGTCGATGAGCCACCGCCGGGCGATTGCAGCATATAAGATGAGGGTATAATTCCTCATCATACTCCGTGACTTAGCTTGCGCAACTTCATCTCCCCGCGCTCAAGGGCACTCTTTCAAAAGCGCCAAACTTTTCAAGCCGGAAGTCATCGCTTTTGCCTTTCTCCAAATATTTCATTGCCCAGTGACAAGAAGACTTATACCTGCGGCCTCTGCACGCTTGATTTATTTGGCACATCACGCCATCTTCTCCTCACGAAGCTTTTGGGCGTGATGACCCATGCCCTTCGCAGCACTTTGCCACTTCAAGTGGACTCAAAGAACGAATAGCTCGATCCTTCAGCGCCACGCTCTCACCATAACTGAGCCCGCTTTCCACCAACGAAGCTTGATGCACAGATACTTGCACCAACTCTTCTACCAGTTCCCAATGATGCATCCCAGACATATCCGATCCTTTTGTCGTGACGAGTTGAAGTGTGAAGATTGCACAGACTATTCCTCATGGCGCGACTCGCGGATTGTTCAAATTGCAAACATGACAGCTATTTAGTAATATCATAAGGCATTGCGGTAAATAATTTCGCCATAACACTTACGCAGAATGGATGTATCGTGATGGTGGGCGATGCAACATCACTAGAGGATGACTCCACATTTAACACAACTGGGCTTCTTTTCGAGGTAGCGCCATCGCCATCACAAGATCCTTTTTGCGCCAATCCATGGCTTTCTTCGCCCTCTTCCATCGTTTCCGCCGCTGCTTGGAGCAGTTGCACCGGGGAGGGAACTATAGGATTTGGCACACTTTGCAAGGGTGTTGCTTCTAGCGAACGGACGAAGCCCCGCCTCCTAGGTCCAAAAGTGGTACGCCGCTGCCGCAACAAGTACGGATCTTCTCCTTCATGGACGCGGTTCCTACTTCCACTTGTATCGGCTTCGCCATTGAACAACGCCAACAAATCCATCTCTCAAGAACAACAAAGAAACACAAATAGTTTACATAAGTACAAGAAAAAACAACCAAGAACTTACAAGAATATAACTCATTGGGTACGAAAGAATGAGCACCCACCTCGACCATCCGCGCTAAGAAGATTGGAACTTCTTCGAATCCGCTAAAATAGTTGCGCTAATGCCAATATGTACCAAGAACTCCTCGTAGGAGTTAACGGGATGCGGTTGGCATTTATTGTGTCCGCGATCCTCCGCATTATATGATCCTGAGGGGCGCCATCCTTTGGCAAAGGTCCCCGGGAGTAAAAATCAAAACGGAAGGAAAGCACGCCCGTCGCACTTAAAAAGGTTTCTCCAACTTCGGAGCGCATCTAATTTTTCCGATAACATTGAGTCGCCTGTGGTGCTTCACGAAGGATACCCACCGCGTGACCACGCGTGTGGTAAAAGGCGCGAACAGTGGATGTGGGGTTAATGGCCAATACGCGTAATTCACCTCAAAATTGTTAGTTTCGCCGCACTATGCAAAGGTACCGGATATGTGTATGCGGTAATAGTTCAATACATCACTCAAGAATAACGATATGGGTATATACGATTTGCACCAAGAAACGCGATATACCCCAATCTTCCCATCGGGAAGTCTCGCTATTGAAGCATTCGCACGAACTTCCGATGTATCGCTACTGAATATAGTAATGACGCGAAACCGTAGAAGTCCTCGTTATGTCCGACGGAAATCCGATAATACCTTAACCATGATCTTGTTTTTCCAACACAACAAAAGCGCATAGCGTTACCTTGTGAATATTAAGGTACGGTGGTCGGAAATGTTTCAAGTCAGTAATAATGATAACGCTTTTTACTATAGGAATGGTGAAAATGGTAAGGGTTATATAACCTCCTCATCCATGCAATGAGTGACACGCGACCCCACCAACCCTAACTATGTGGTTGAGATTGCTTGATGGGACACGGATGCGCAAGAACTTTCCACTTACGAGGCTTATTTTTAATCTAATGTCTAGATACAATGTACCGGCTGTAGTATATTTTATGGCTTCGCTACGCTTCAAGTTTTTGACGACTACGGTTATTAGTCTAGCATCCGCAGCTAGTCACTACGCCAGTATTCGGGACGCATGATGACGATAGTCTATATCCGGTCACTTAACCCCACCAAGGTCCAATACTAACAGTACGACGGACTGGCCACGCCGATCGCTGTTTGGGCTCACAGGCCCAAACCCAAAGCTATTTACCGAATAGATAATGGATATCTCCTATGTTTGGAGATAATCATTCCCCACCGATTTAGGTGGATAATGAAGGTGGAGGAACACTACCACAAGGATTCCGCGGAGTATATAGGGAATCACATCCCTCGCTAAGGCACGATCTACAAACCCTCCTAAAACCCTAAACCGATTACTTACCTCACGAGGATAATCGGGAGACAATCCCACGGTAAGCCTAACGGTGTTCTCTCGGCTCTAGTGGCATGCCTCAAGCAACCATTCTCAATGGTACATGAGTTCTGAGCTCCAAACAAGGAACGTCCAACTTTTGTATCAACACTACCCCAGTAATATATTTCAGCAATTAGAATTCACTTCTACGTCTACGTATGTAAGCGTTGATTTGGTCTGTCTGTGAAAATAAAGGCTCAAATAAATGTTTCGGACCGTCCATTTATTATGTCAGAGATGAATTATGGGTGGATAGTAGTTTAGAATTTAGACTATATCCGAATACAAGTCCGAGAACAAATTACAGGTGGTTGTAAGTTGCAACTACATTGGTTCCTAACTATCTCAACCCTTCTATATCTACTTTTCAGATTCTTTAATGTATCAAAACTAGTATATAATTCCCAAAACAAGTAGAAAAATATGATCCATACCTTAAAAATACTTTTAGATTTCTTTAATATATCGTATCATGTCATCAAAATCTTATAGTGTAATACTTGTTAATGGAAGAATACGTAATCTATAAGTATACTCAAAATAAAGGGTTTACGTGTCTTGGCTTTGTAATTACTAAAGTGAAGCCAATATACAAGAGAACCTTCTTAAAATAAAGACACGGAGTCTAGCTAGTCAAATGACACACGCTTATAACATGTATACCAACAACCCATATCGTTGCTAAAAATATATACATATTAAAACATTATTATTTAATTATTTTTAAATTATATTTAACAAAATTAAAACTTTTAATTGGAAAATAAATATTATTTTGTCCGTATATATCTTTAGTGACGACATATGTTGTCACTAAAAATTGTTGCTAAAGATTTTGGGAAGTGAATTTCTATTGGTGGATGAGATTATTTTAATATAAAATTATTTAATAACGAAAAAACTTATTATTTTATTACAATAATAAGACTTTTAACAACTATTAATGCTCGGTTTAAAAGTGTGTGCTCTGTGTGGTCATACTTAAAAAATAATAATAAAAATAATAATTGTGTTAGAAACGCGACCACATGGAACCTTTAGCGACGACATGCATTGTAAATTCACCGTCACCAAAAATCTAAATTGTTGTAGTGTATCGATCTATATCTGAATTACTAAAAATAAATATAGATATTACCATGTTGACATGAGGCGTAAAATTTATTAATTCAGACATTGCAATTTTTTGAACAACTAAAAACGGCAATTTGACTCCTAATAAGTTATGCACCAACACTTCAGCATTTTCTAAATTTTCTAATTTTGCCACCGTATGGCATATGCTGATATGCACGTACACATACTTGACTGTTTTAATGTTTATAAAAATCAATCTTTAAGAAAAAATATTATTTTTAAAACAGAATTTGATCCCCTATAACATCCAAACTAAATTAGATATTGTTATATTTGGAAGTTTCTGTTGGCCTACCTTCGTTAACTACTTCATGGAGCTTTGTCCCAAAATCATGGCAGCCATGTGTCGTGCACCTGTATTACGTGTGACTTGTGCTTCATTTTTATTTCCCAAAATCATGGTTGCATGCATGTGCTAACCGTAAGACTAAATACTATGTTAAATGTACCATATCTATACACGTGGATGGATCATTGGATTATTTGGACATGTCGGAATAAAGTTTGTTTCGATCTCGAAACCTCCAAGAAAAAAGACACATTTAGGGAGAAAGTTATAGTTTTATCTCACACTTGGATATCCATAAGACCAGAAAATTAAAACCTTACTTGGATTGAGTGAATCTCGAATCCGAAACTTGCTTGCACAACTAGTGTTTTGAAAAAAAAAAAAAAAAAAAATCTAGCGTCTTTTTATTGAATAAATATGGCTGTTCAAAAAATAATGTACCATATAGATGAATGCTGCTCAAATTATAAGGTCAATGATTACACATTTGGGTACAGTACTGCTCTATACTTGGATGGTCCGGTATACATACACGTACAGTACATATAATCAATATTTTTTTGGCCATTGGTCTTACTTTGAAGCTAAATATAAAAATCTTGAAATATATTTGTTATGATAAGAACTACTAACATTACCGTATATCAGTTTACAACGAGAAAGAATCAATTTTCGAGATATAACGAAGTCATGTAATGAGGTATGTCTATCAATATTCAGTAAGTTTTTGTGACCCAGGAGCAATTACCATAACCTATATAAGGTCGTCAATACTTCATTTAACTATCGTTTAAATGTCTTCATTGGCTTCTTCTTTAGTGTATGCTATAATTTTAGGTGTTCACTACATATTATTCTTATTGAATGAAGGGAATATAACCATTTGCATTATGACCTTAATAGAGGTATAACTGTACACACACGTCAACAATGCTAAACAATATTGTCAAAATGCTGTGCCTCGGTTACGGCTGTAGTTATTAGTAATAAAACAATTTTTCAATCTCTGTAAGTACATTGATACGTAGTAAAAATGTTCATACGAACCTGTTGTCTAAGCTCATTCGGTTTCATAAGTTGATAGTTTTATTTAATCCTTTTTCTGAATTGATAACACTGATAGCTAGTATGCAAAATAATAAACCTGCTTATAAATGAACCTAGAAGTAGAAATTTATATAATTACAAATAGATTCGTCATGAAAGGCACTAGATATACATGATACTCATTGAAAAAAAAAAAAACTTTATTATAGAAAAAACTAACAAGAAACTAGTCGTTACTAATGAGCCAACACTCCTACAAAATCAACTTAGGCCAAACCGAACACTGCCTCAGTAACCGATCGTCAACCGCCGTGTCATTTATGAAAAACTAACATTTGCTTTCACATCGCCGTGTCCTTTTTCAAACTTGACAAGCGCGGTAAACATGATAGTCAAGTTATTAAGAATGTCAATAAATTGGTGTCACAAAGTTATCAAAACCTATTTATAGTCATTAAAACATCATTAACTATCACTTACACCTTTTATGCAGTGCCTTTCTTTGACACTGGAGGCCGTAATTTTGGATGTTAAGTCAATTCCTGTGCCAGGAATCATAAAAGCTGGTTGAATACACAAAGCATTTAGGGATCAAACTTATCTAGTTCAACATGTGTCGTAACAGTTAGTCTATTAGCACAAAACTAAATCGCTTATACTACCAATCGTATACCGAAACTGAAATCACTAAAAACTATATATACATTACATGCTGAGCGGGGTGTTAAAGCTCAAACATGTTGTAGCAAATTTAGACACATAAATAAAAGAAAGGATATTTAATAATCCGTTCAACATCGATAGATTGACATATGTTTGAGCACCTTATAAATTTCCAGTTAATTAGAAGAAAATTCTCAATATGTATGCGAATGCAGTACAAACGTTACTAGAAACTATATGTCTATATGGCTGGCTATTTTAGACATCTCATCATCAATGCATACAGAAACACTTCGGCTCCTCCTCCTACTAGATGGAACAAGGTAGTTCCCATAAAGATTAACTACTCATCTTGGTGTGTAGCAAATAAATTGAAAGGTAATTACCAGCGAGAATAAACTTAGATAAATGTGGCTTTGACTTAAACTCGGTGAGGTTTCTGTAGCTCATGACATGGAAATGAAATCTCACCAAAACCCTAAACAATCTTCTCTGATGACTTGCGAATTGCGCTGACCATTCTATTCCTAAATCGGTTCTTTAATTCAGGTCACTTGAATTTTTTAATCGATTGTTAGGAATTTTTTGTGCAATTCTTTTTAATACTATATTGACAAAGGGTACGCCACTAAAAGAATCTAACCTTCATATCTTATTTTTTAATCATTGATTCTTATCTTTGGCTCTAACCTACTATGGTTGTTTAATAATACTTGTGATCGAGGTCGGTGCATTAATTTTAATTATCAAGTTGGAGCCATCTTTATGATGGGTTAGTTGATTTTTTTATGCTTATTAAACCCTAACCGCCAAGTTGGGGTTTTTTCTTTAGTTATTGTACGAAGCTTTTGCTAGTTTGCATGCTTCACTGATTTTTCTTTAGTTATTGCTATTGGGTTTTGATTGGTACTGTCAAGGTCGTGGGTTTTAAAAGAGATGGAGAAGGGTTTTTTAAACGTTAGTAGTGCATCTAAGTCGGCTAAAAAGAATGAATCTGATGTGAAGATGACTGAAACAACTCCTATTAACAGTGATAGTAAGTCGACACAACATAAGGAGGATGATGGTAAATCTGCTTCGGGGTTCAAGTGATACGAGTGTGCCAAAGACTCAATCAGGTTCTACTCCTATATCTTTTGCGGATATGTTTAAGGATAAAACACCTAAGAAGACCGTTAAGATTTCGGAGATGAGAAATGAAAATTGTGTGCGTGGTGCTAATATCACCATTCCTTTGGAAGCTATCGATGAGGTAAGCTCTAGATTCGCTAATACTTTGTATGGTTATTTCATTGGTAAGAGACTCGCTTTTCCGATAGTTGAAAATTATGTTAGAAATACATAGGCGAAGTTTGGTTTACAAAGGGTTATGCTTAATAACGTTTTTCTCTCCAATTTGAAACCAAAGAGGGTATGGAAAGGGTATTGAAAGAGGTTCATGGTTGATACGATTGTTCATCTTTTTGAATATTTGGACACCGAACACTAAACTTACAAAAGATGATATAACTTTAGCCCCGCTTGGGTTAAACTCATAATATTCCTTGTTTGTATTCTGAGGTTGGTCTTAGTTTGATTACAACGCAAATTGGTCGTCCTATCATGCTTGATTCCTACACGAGTACGATGTGCCTTAAGTCGGGGTCGTAATTCCTATGCTAGGCCCCTGTGGAAGTGTCGTCTAGGAAGCTTTACTTGACTCTCTTGTGGTTGCGATCCCTTACCCTAATGGGTCAGGTCATTCATTGGAAAATTTTGATATTGAATATGAGTGGAAGCCGCCAAGATGTGAGATTTGTAAAGTATTTGATCACAATGATGATGGATGTCCTAAGAGAGTGAAAACGGTTGTGAAAGATAAATCGTTGGTTGATGAAGAAGGTTTCGTTGAAGCTTATAAGATGAAAGGAAAAGGTAAGCTTCGTGGTACTAATCGCCGTTGATGGGATTCGCTTTCAAAAGCCTAAATTTTCAGATTACTATAGGCCGGTTACTAAGCCAAAGAATGGAGGAGCATCGTCTAAGCCTTTTGTCCAATCGAATATAGGTTCTCCAACGGTTAATGTAGGTTCTAGTAATGAACCTACTAATCGATCTTACTAGTAGTACCTCCATCCCTGATGACCAAGGTAAGAATAATATTGGGTGATGATATCAACCTTGTTGATTTGAAGAACGCTTTGATGTGCTTATGGAACAAGATTCGGTTTGGAACCTGATTGGCACTACGTATACCCGGTTATCTCTAGTTCTTCCAAAACTACCTCCATCGCCTATGGAGAACACTCCTATTGTCGACATAATCAGCTTGAAAAGCTTATTATTGATGGGAAAGCTACCTTTGTGGATGATAATGGTAAACCTATTCCGGTGGCTGATGGTGAAAGGAAGGGCAACCCATTCTCTGCGCGGTGAAGTGGTTAATTCAGATAGTGATGATGAGGTGTTTGAGCCAAAAGATCCTATGGGCAATTACTTTTCATCGCCAGGAGGACATAACGAGCTTGAAGGCTATTTTTCGATGATTATATGCGCCCGTGTCTATGACTTACCCGGGCAATTTGAGGAATTTAACAATCAGCTTGAATTCAAGCTTCAAGGCCGTTCGAGGAAGTAATCTTTTATGTGGTTTTGTTTATTTGTTTTGCATATCTTTTTATGTTTTTAGTAGTTATTCTAGTTTTTGGTAACTAGTTGTTCATTTATGGCATATCATAAATGATCTAGTGGTTGTTCAAGCCGTTGGTTGAGGTTAATGTGTCATTTCACCACATTCCATTGTACTTTAAACGTTGTTTGGTTAATATATTTTACCGTGGTGGAAGTTCCCTTTACCCAAAAAGAAATGAAATCTCACCTCTTTATTCATTGCTCAATAGCGAAAGAAACTTTGATTAAAGTTCAAAGTACCGTTAGAACTCGACAACACATATATTGAACATCCATGAAATAACCACACTTAAGGATCAAGTCAACTTGACGTGGTCCAGTTAACAGTATGGACCAGTTGGCTTTTTCATAGTGAATACGTACTCAGGATCAATCCTATTCTTTTTCTAGATTTTTGCTAGTTTAAAACAATTGTTGTTCGGGATCAATCCTATTCTTTCTCTAGATTTATAGTTAACCCAGAGAGGCATGGTTTGTCCACTACTTCGCTTTGAGAGGCATTACACATGGTATTAGAGTCGCACCATCTTAAGGTGGGGCACACCTACTCTTATCTCTTGAGGTATGGACCTGGAATATTTAGGCTTGAGAAGTACATCAAGTGTTTATGTGGGGGAGTTTATAACAATTAGTTCCACATCGATAAATTATGAGATATTTGAACCCAATATAAGCTTTAATGTTTGTGTAGCGATAGACTTAAACCTCGCGGAATTAACCACTCAAAATATCAAATTACCCAATATATGCTTCAAGTAATGAACCCTTCTATGATGAGTTTTAGTTGAATATAAATAGTATTCAGTTATACTATTGTTTGGCTTTCGAGATTAAAAAAGAAAAAAAAAAAACGCGATTCCATAGAAATAGTGATTGTATCGCATTTAACCCCAGCTTTATTTATCGAAGTTGTTTCACCCGGTCAATGTAAATTGAAAGGTTCCGCATGCTATATCAATTAAAAATTTCGTGTTTCTCATAATGTTGATCGATCACTCTCGCCACTTGTTTTGTGGTTTTGAATAATGCACGATCACTTATTGTTCTCAGGTTTGGCAAGCAAGATCACACACATATCTTTTCAATTTCAAATGACAAACAATTTCTCATAATCGAAAGTAAACTAAAAACTCACCTCGGGACCAAAAACTCTAAGTTATCGCATACATTTTTATTTTACGAGTATAAAAGGAAAAAGTTGAACTAAAAGTTACGATTTCATTAAAACTATAAGAAGACGTATTTGCATGACACGTAAAATTTCATGATCGATTCATTTCATAAACCGAATTTTTAATAAAAATTGACACTAAACGCAAACATACATCGAAGTTCCTAAGTCACTTGTTTTATATCACTTTATAGTTTCTACTCTTTTTTCTTTGGTCAAGCTGATAGACCACTAGGCACTAGCATATACATTAGTTTTACATGTACATAACACATATATCATTAATTGTGAACACAACCAGTATGAATTTATTGACCACATATAACACTAATAATACTAAGCCACAAACAAATTATGAAATTAATCACATCCCACTAACTAAACAGGTGAAGAAAGTATCATACCACATAGTTGCAAACTCCAATTTCCTTATCAAGTTAATTGCCCACTTACATATCCAAATTTAAATGTCATATGGTATTTAGATGCACACAGAATATCGAACACGTCCTATATGAAGCGCTACCACATATCAAACACGTCCCATACGCGAAATAAGACGATGTCAAAGAGTCTAAAACTCAATCTGGCTTGTGTTTTTCTCCTAATATGGTTTTTACATCTAAGTTAATGATATCTAAAAAAAAACATAAATATTTTTTAGTTTTCATCTTTTGGCCAATTTCATTAAAGCAACATTTTCCTGCCGAAGTTAGGAGATCGATCGGCTCACATCATTTTCTAACAATAGTCATGACAACTATTATTCTATTAAGAGGTCGACTATATCCACACAGAAGCTTAAATCTATTTTGTAATCATCCTTGTATATTGTTTCAGGCATCACATTTTTATAGTAATAATGAATTGGTTTATGTTCGTATTAAGGTCGCAAAACTACCAAGTGTTTTGGTAATCGAATTACACATGTATCAACCTTGGATACTAAGTTTGACTTCATGATCTCAATCATTAAACGAAATCGCAAAGTCACGAAAAGATATATATTGATGTGTCTTACAAAAGTTGAGTATAGTTCAAGCATTTAGATATCATTCACGTAAAACACTTTAAGTTGAAAATGTGGACGACTTTTTGTTAAACCAATTTAAACTCAATCTTAAAGTATTATTTGGTTTGAACTTGGTAATGATATGTAATTCAACATTTTTGCCGAATTAACTTTTTATTAGTCAGATAAAAACTGGCGTCTCAATTTGTGCATGATACAAATGTACACGCATGAAATGTATCAAAATATCTCCCATATTAATTATGTTCTCCACCCTTGATTCTATATGTCGCCATCTTTAAATCTGGTTTACTTGTAAATTTTACTGGGTCCGCCTTATATACCACTTTTGGGTTAAGTCGTTAAATTTCAAAGTTGCTCATTCTATGCTAACATTTTTACTTCACGGTAAAGAAAACATGTCGATGTTAACATTGTTGTCGAGAATGATCGATATGATACTATATGCAATCAATCTATCTTTACTTGTATGAATCAGTAAACATTATACAGGACAAGTTAATAAATGATACATAAACGAACATGCATGTGTTTGTTTTTATTACTAAAAGTCGTCGCACCATATGATTTTAATTGTATGAGAAAACTACCATCACAAGAAATAAGACAAAGTTTAAGAGTAGCCTTGACAAATGCATTAGAACTTAACTTTGATGGTTGAGTCCTACAAGTTACCCATAACTCTACCAACACATATTATATATACTTTTTTATACGTGTTGGTGCTTATTGTCTACCAACAAATATGGATCAACTGTTAGACAACTTTGTATGATAATACTTATTTAAAAGTGATTACAAAGTGTAGCATGTATAACTTTTTCTTTTATTAGTGACGGCTATGAATAATCATGTGCTATAATGATTGTATAGCATAATTTTGATATCTTTCAAACACATGTTAAACGAAAGTATTATTTTGTTTGTGTCATAGCAATTATCATAATAATTTTAGCATGTGCCATTTAATAATCTATAGATATCATCAGAGGTTAGTGATCCTAGATTGCTAACTTATGATATGGTTCACGAAACTTTACTGTTTTATCTAACCACAATTATTATCAAATCAAATCGATGTCACAATTTAGCTTTGATTTGCAGCAAGTGCCACTTTCGTGTGAAAAAACTCATGAACCATCAAAATGATCACGATATGTATATACTCGACACTAAAATGTGATTTAGAAAAATCAACAATTTGTGTGTTTTGGACTTTTTGGGTGACTTATATAAGTAGAAATACGAACAAGAAACTACATTGTCAATATTCAATATAGGTAGTATCTATTTTTAAAACCTAATTAATGTCTATTTATTTTACAAAAATGACATTCTTTAACAGAAGAAGCTGATAACTTTGATAAGTGAACACGATACTCGTAATTATAATATATATGTTCACCAAAACTAGTAACAACATTGGATATATTTTGGGCAAAAACAAGATGACAAAATATAAGGTGGCACCAAACACAAAAGCAAAATAAAACTAATAAAGTATCTTAGGATATGTTCTGAAATGTAAAAATTAAGTTAACTTGTAAATCATACTGGATTTTTTAAAATCGCAATGTTTTGAAATATCGAGAGAAGAATAATAATAAGTTTACAAATAATTAATTTATTCATTCTCCAGTTATATGAAAATTGCAATGTTTGAAATTTCTAAGTAGAGAAACGACCTCATACATAAAATATGAAATGTATGAAATCATACATCACAAAATGCTATAAAGTTTCCAAATATTTCAAGATAAAGAAAATGTCAATAGTCTAAACTCTAAAGACAATACTAAGTAAACAAAAACATGTGGACTTTACCCAAAAAAAGCTTTACCCAAAAAACAAAAACATGTTAACATAATGCCACAAAGTGCTTATGATTATCATACTGGTTTATCCCACATCCTATGGGCAACTTGAGAGAGACAACGAATAGTAGCTATAAACAGGAGTGTTTGACTGTTAAACCATCTTTGTGCTTGGGGCAATGACGCAGCTAATGAGGTAATAACAGAGGCGCGTCTAGCTAGTTTTTTTTTATATATATATATTGCTGCCGTTCCAAAAATAAATAAATAACAGAGGCGCGTCAATTTTTGGTTGAAAACTATTTCCAAATCCCTCCCCCTTTTTGGGCTTGACCTTTGGCCATCAAGAATTTCATCATTACCTTTATACTCAATTTGAAATTGAAACAAACTAATATAAATAAGTTGCTGTAGATAATTTATTATTTGAATATACATGTTTAGTTAGCAATTTTAAGGAGAAAAATAGAATAGTTATTTGTATGGTAAAACAACCGTTTAACGTGTGATTTGTATGTGAAATAATATTTGGTTTCTGATAGAAACATACTCGTTTACTTGAATAATGCTTCGTATATTTGAAATATAGTAGTTTATACTTTATATAGTGACGTTGGACTTGTCTATTATATAGAATGTACTTGGCTAATGGCATTGTATAAATTTGTGGGAAAAATATATATATTCATATAAATACATGATTCGCTCATTGGATCAGAAACCAAATTCATAAGCTTTTGAAAAGAGGAAAGCTATTTAGCCACTTGTAAGATTGAAATTGTATCACGAGTCTATAGAAAATGAAGTTTATATGCCCTACTTATTATTTGGATCAAATAAGAAATTACAAGCTCCTGGAGGATGCTTCAAATGGATAATGAGATTTGACTGAATGATCTTGTCGACTTGTCATAACCATACACTTGCTGGGCTCTAGTGTCTTAATCATTTTTCTGTATTGGGCTATGTCTAATTCTTAATATAGCATTCCATTTATGATATATCGAAATAGCCATATGGGCCATGCATTTGATATTGATATAGGCCATGTACGTACAACTGTACAAGTACACCAAAGAAGAGCAGTAGTATGTGTAAATTAATAGACACTTTTGAACTCGACTAGTCTATAGAGATGATTATATGGTATTACTACTATTGCATTAGGCAGAACTTGTCTGGCGTTTTTGGGCTCTTCAAATGCCGTTTTCTACTTTCATAAATCCTTTTAATCCATCTCAACAAAAGGGCAAAGTTGATGGTGCGCTTAAAAAAAATCTCTTAACAATCTCTTAATCCACTGAGTTAGACGGGGTTAGAGTTTTAGCTTAAAAAGTATGCTTGTTAATTCATGTCATTAAGTTGGCTAAGAAATGATTCAGAGTTCTCAATCACTTATTTATATTAAGATAGAAACAAATTCGACTTTTAACCACAGCCTCATATTAAGATGCGAATGCATATCAAATAATAAAACTCAAAGCCTGTTAATAAATGTCAAGTATTTTATGTTGTCGCAGCTTATCTTTCAAACTTGTGGAATAAGCCTTCTAGATACCGCTAATGAACAACGCTGCTAGTCTCGCCCCTGTGTTATCCGTGACCCTAATTCTGCGAAGAGTAATATGTGTTTTACCAAAGGTCTAGTATAAATGTGTGTGTGAAAAATGATACCGGCCCAACCATCGATAGCTGATTTATACTACTGATGTCACTATCTGGTCCCCGAGACCGTTGTACTTTTATGGGACCACAGTGTCGCCGATCGACACCGCCCCATTATCGCTCGTGGTACTTTCGACATTCGTGAGAATGAGACGAATCAAGGCCCGTGCAGGTGCCAAAGGTACCGTCAGTCACCTCGCCTCTTCGGTGGTAGCCTCATCTGAGTGTCCATCGGCCTTTCGGGTGTTCCAGTCCTTCGTTGTCGATCAAGGACCATATACGCCGCCATGTCCCCCAAGATCATGTTATTTGTCTTTGACAAGTGATGTGATACTTAATCTAGTCGCCTTCGAACCATTCGGTCGGCTAGATCGCTTTAGCTTCAAGGGCCTCCTTGGGATAATGAGCCCGTGCCCACTCGCGAGCTGGTTAAAATTTTTACCTAAAACCGTGGGATTTTGCCACGCTGGACGGTCGCGTGGATTTAGATTCGCTTCGCTGCCGATATCTGACACGATAGGACGTTGCCCCACCTTTTGGCCTATATAAGGCGTTTTCACCTCATTAGTAATTTCCACTTTACTTTTCGACCTTCGCCCCTCGCTTGGCAAACCTTTTCGCAAGTTCAGTGAGTTTCATCCCATTATTCCTCCGCTGTTTTTCTGTGCCTTCTTGTCAATATCCAATGGCCTCGGTTCGTAGCACACCTCCCACATACGTTTCAAGTCCGATATGCATGTGTATTCTTCCATGCTATCCGAAGGGGGACTTGAACATATTATTAGTGAGTATGGTATCCCCGGATTTGCATCCCCGCTACCTCCGCTGAGTTTACTATGAACAACCTTCCCCGTGATGCCATCGGACTTATGAGCAAAGATTTTGCATTTTCCCGGTCCGAAGTTCCTTTTCCACATTTCTCTTGAGCGTGATCCGATACTTTAAGGTGCACATTTCTCAATTGGTACCCATCGGATTGAACAGGTTGGTTATGTTCGAGGTCTATCAGCCGGCTTAGAAATTGAGCCCAGCTGAATTTGTTCCGGTTTTCTATACTTTGAATAAGCAGGGGCATTGGTTTTCCTTCCAGAGGAGGACTGGAGGAGAGTCTCGCCCGCTTTTTAAGGAAACATGTTCAAGTCAAAGAACCTGGGATAGCTTTTTCTTGATTGACCGGAGGGCTATCCCTTATGCCATGCCGTGGAGGCATCCGGATTCAACGCCGATAGTGTTCCCAATCGGAGGTTTTTCGAAGGTGATGTTCGAGAGGTTGTGCGGGTAGTTGAGCTCACCGGTTCATTCCGACTTTTGTTTGAGGTTGGGTTGACTAGATTTGGAAGCATTCCGGTTTCGTGTGGAGTTCAAGGATATTGACAAGAATGGTAATGCTAATCGCCTGTTTTTCTTGTTTGAGGTGGGTTGACTACTTTCTTGCCGTGACCCTTTTTCTTTCTTGTGTAGTTATCACCATGTCCCAAAGATCTTCGCTGAGGTCTGTGGGTCCTGCTGTAGGGGGCTCGCTGACCAAGGAGAAGAGATTCCTCAACACGACTCAACCATTGAGGGCTGATCAACCTGCTCCCTCGGCGCAGCCGACTTCGAGGATTGTAGAGAGGGCCGACTCCGGCGTGCTCAAAGCCAAGGAAAGAAAAGGAAGCAGCGAGAAGAGCCTACCGTGGGCCTCGCCACTGCTGAAGAGAGAAGGTGTGTCCCTTCTATTGAAGTGTTGTCAAGTCCGAAGATTCCCAGACGCCACTCATCTCCCATTAATACCTTGAGGCCGGATGATATCGTGGATGACCGGACGGGATGACGAGGGTGATCAAGAGGGAGGATCTTTACAAGAGGGATGCTATCCGCCGAGATCCTCCGATTCTCTCGATACCCTAATCCCGCCGCCAAGGTATGCCTTTTCGCGTTGTAGCGCGCGTTTTTATTTGACTTCATTTTCTGCAGGTGAAGCCGGGGTCCGGAGTGAATGCGAGGAGACTCACCATCCGCGACCGCATAATCAAGATTATTCAGGAGGTATCCTCGCCCCTGCTTCCTTTATTATTTTTGTTTGCGAGGTTTGTTTGGATGAAGGGTTCGAGCTTTTTATCCCGGATGGGGTTTAACGGCCAACAAGAGCCTAAATGACGCAGCTCAGAGAGACATGATGGCTAACCTTGCTCCCTCTTTATTCGCCGTAACAAGAAGATCGACATCACGAAAGTGCTTTATATAGGAGGTGGTTTGAATTGTGCCACGCCCTCGCTGCTGCAGTAAGTCTTCAAGCCGGTTTGAGCGATTGAACCGCCATTATGCGGAACTGCACTGAGCCCATTCTCGCTTGCTCCGACTTGAGCCATTACTTCCCGAGACCGAGCTAGCCTTCATTCCCAACTGTTATCCATGAGAAATTATCCGCCGATCACCGGGCACCTTCGGAGGTTCACCAAGCCTTGGAGCGAAGGGGATTTGAAGGCTAAGTTAGAGGGTTTGGAGGCGAGGTTGTGATGTGAAGGCTAAGGATACGGGAGCAGCCGAGAGGATCGTCGCCGAGGAGTCGCTGGAGAAGAAAAATTCAGAGCTAGAGGAATCGGTAGAGCCCGGATTTGAGAAAGAACATGCAAGAAAAATTCGTGAGCTAGAGGAATCGAGAGAGCCGGTCGAGGAGATTATGCGTTTAACTATGTTAAAGAGTTGATCCCTACGGTGATTCGTGAGGTTGGGGTAGTAAGGAGTACCACAGTTCGGGGCAGCCAACATTGCGATTGATTCTGGCTGGTCGACTCGGGTCCGGAGGAACGCTCGAGGAAGAGGTCGAAGGATCGCTGCCGCCGAATCGATTTTGATATGGAGGCCGTAGGATTTACCAAGGTGTATGATACGATGTTCACCGGCTACCCATATATAGAAAAATCAAGCGATCCTATCATCTCCCTTTGGCCGATTTGATGAACATCCTTCCCGAGGGAATCCCAGGCTACCCCTAGGCACTTCCTGAGGATCTTAGCTTTTACCTTGCTTTGTAGACTTTTCGATGTTGACAATGTTTTGTTTGTATTGTGGTGGGCCGTGTCCTTTGGGTTGTAATTTGAACAATTTATTCTTGCACCTTGTAATTATTTAGGCCATTCGTATTCGAACGGCCCTTGTGACATGTAATTAAACAATTTATCCTTGCACTTTCGAATATTATGCAGGTTGTCCATACATCCGGACAACCAATTTTGGTTATCTATCCGTGTATGCTTGTGTATTCATTTTGTATTTTTACTAGTGACTTGGCATTTTCGGCATTGAATTGAGTCCGCGGAGTGAATGTACCCGGCCTTCCTCTAGTGACTTAGCACTTTTGGGTAAATTATGCCTGTAGTATATATACCCGCCTTCCCTAGTGACTTAGCACTTTTGGGGGTAAATTATGCCTGGAAGTAAATATACCCCGGCCTTCCCTAGTGACTTAGCACTTTGGGGGAAATTATGCCCTGTAAGTAAATATACCCCGCCTTCCTAGTGACTTAGCACTTTTGGGGTAATGTTTCGCCTGTTGGTAAATCTACCCGGTGGCTCATCCCGGCGTCGTCACGCCTACGGGTATCCGCTGCCCGCTCGGGACGATACTGCCTCATCCCTTAATGTCGTAACATTATCCGGGTATGCGCCGCACCGAATGGTATGTGGCCTTCCCAGTGTCATTGCACTTTCGGGGTAAATTAATTTTAATTGAGGGGTTTTAACACGCACGGGAGGTAGCTAATCTCCGCCGTCCGGCCCCTTAAGAATGAGATATGATCACGCAAATTTTCCTCCTCCGCTAAGTAGGGAATATATATCATTGCATCGAAAGTGAAAATAAAGTAGTTCATGCCCGTAGGCTTACAATGCATGCATTTTTTTAAAGAAAACATTTCTTCAATTCATGGCGTGCCACCTTCCGGCACTTCTCTTCATCCAAAGTTTCCAACTTGTACGAGCCGTTGAGATTAGCCTCTTTGATCCTATAGGGGCCTTCCCACTTGGGTCCCAATTTTCCTTGATCTTCGGCTCATTGGCCTGCGGGATACACAAACTCCCCTGGCTTGAAGGAAACCAACCGTGCTTTCCGTTGTAGTACTTTTCCATTTCG
The DNA here is from genome assembly GCA_910596185.1 of Chrysanthemum makinoi. Classification (NCBI taxonomy): domain Eukaryota; kingdom Viridiplantae; phylum Streptophyta; class Magnoliopsida; order Asterales; family Asteraceae; genus Chrysanthemum; species Chrysanthemum makinoi. Next base: position 290,828,776 of record OU343222.1, on the reverse strand, counting down.
CTTTGTATCGGCCTCCATCACAATGCTTCTTCTCTCCTCCGCCCTCGCAGCGTCGAGGTTGAGACAGATATCTTCTTCATTTTGTTCTATAAGTTCGACGGGACGCCCTCTTGAGCCCTTCCTTATCCTTTACTCGTATGTTGGCATGCCTATCTCGCCGGGTGATGACCGCCGCTTCCATAGGTGAGCTGAAGGGTATTTCTTCGCGTTAGTCTTGATGGATGTCCGTGGGCCCAAAGGACATTCGGTAACTCGTCCACCCATCCAGCTTTTGCACGCCCCAACCTTGTTTTGATTCCCTCCATCAAGCTTTTGTTGGCCCTTTCTACCAATCCGCTGGCTCGCTGATGGGCCACTACCTGATAATCGCTTAATGTTGAGTTTTCGCACCAGCCTTTTGAAGGGGTTGTCTACGAATTGCTTAGCATTGTCTGTGACGCATGATGCAGAAAGGAGACCACAAGACACTATGTTATCCCACACCTAACCTCGTGACATCTTCCTCGTAATCTTTGCCAACGGTTTGGCTTCTTTCCCACTTGGTGAAATAATCGATGGCAACTAAGAGGAACTTCTTTCCTGGCCGATGGTAGAGGTCCACTATGTCCATACCCTATTGGTAAAAGGGCCATGGAGCCATAATGGGTGTTAGCTTGATTTTGGAAGCGCGACCGCTTAATGGATCTCGCAGAGTCACATTTGATTATTTCGCTTTCAGCATCCCTGCATTGTAGGCCGTAAGACACCCTTTGCCGCATGGCCTTCACCACGACCGGCGCCGACCGAATGCATTCCACAGTCTCCATGTGTATCTCCCTATAACGTAGTTTGCTTGTAAGGACCCAACGACCTCATCATGGGTACCAAGTAGGCTTTTTGTAGTATATACCATCTTCCATGACATATTGGCTTATTTTCATCCTTAGGTTGCGGGCTTCATTAGGGTCTTCCTCGCCAGTTCTCTTCCTCGAGACACCGGATGATAGGAGTCATCCAGTTGCTCCTTCTTCTTCAAACGACATTATTAACTTCCTTGCTTCCGCCGACCTTCCCTTTAGCACCTCTTACTAGCACTTCCTTCACAAGTGGTCAGTTTAATCGCGGGCTAGTTTACTAAGGACACCGCCTTTTGATTCGAATTCTCGATGTTCCGATGGTCAAGTTTTCAAAACTAGCTATGTACTCCCTTTGCCTTTGCTAGGTATTTGATCATACTTCGGAC
>OU343222.1:290697618-290827454 GCA_910596185.1 Chrysanthemum makinoi | reverse complement strand
CCAAAATTAGAAAAGTTGTTTACAACAAACCTTTTAACTATTCAAAGCTGCCACTTTCGCCATTAACCAACCATTCTCTTCTAACACACCAAGGGTTATCATCAAAACACTGAAGTCTTCTAATGTTAATCCTGTGATTATGCACAAATTTATGGTCCTTTACCTTCCATCAGTGAAGTAAACTCAAAATCTGAAAATCGAAAAATTCTTAGATATTTTTGACATTTTCATATGGTCGACCTCAAAATTTTACAAATATGAGATAGAATATCGCTCGAAATCAAAATTGATCATTTTCAAACGCTTCTAGATACAGAACAAGACATTTTTCGTAAAATCTTTTACCTAATGTTAAAAATTTGAAAATTGTGCATTAGCCCTGAAAAGGATTTTCATAAGGAACTTGAGGATGAAGGTCGCTTTCGAGAAAATGTAAACATCTATTTCAAACACTAAACGAAAAAGAAAATGTTGAGAAAAGATGTTGATCGACTCTTGGAAGATGTCATCCTCACGATGTCCATAATGTTGTGTTATTGAATTCTTTGTCATATGCATTTGATCATACCTCTCGCCGACATCGTTGATTCCGTGATAAATGTTGAGAACACCGATAATGTGCTTCGTGATCGAGTCCTTAACAGTTGAAAACAAACGATTGTCAAACTAACTTTCAAATGCACACGTCAGCCTTAATTGGTGTCAAAAGATATTCACGATCAACAAATTGCTTTTCAACACAAAATCGCCAGCCATACAAAATCTTCTCGATCCTAAAATTGAGCAACCGGATGATCAAACGCGGTCTTTAAGTGTCAAATCTCAAAATATGAACAAGAACTTTTAAAAGTCAAAAAGGAATATGGTGTCATATTTGATTTACTCCAAAAGACTCGTGATGAAGCATCAAATGAACTTGATCATTATCTTGCACACACTAAATAAGTTATGCATTTTGCCGAAATGTTCGGTTCGAAAATCAAGATCCGATTCACACTATCCTCAAGTTAAGAGAAATGTTAGGAAAGTATGAACAACTTCCACCAACCATCATTAAGAGATTAGCCCCAATAACACTTAGTACTCATGAACCTAGAATCCCTACTGCCAAATCACAAGATGCTAACGCGCTCCTTCTAATGACAAAAAGAATAGTTGCATCTTTTCCAAATGTCCGACTTCACGTTCTAGAGCACTAAATCAAGAATAGGAAGTCGCACCTAAGAAAAGATCAATCAAGAATGCTAAAGTAGAAGAACACCCTAGGACTATGAATAAGACTCACGTTGCCACCACTATAGATATTGGCCCGCAAATGTAATAGAAATAGTGATGTAACGAATGCTAAACCGTTAAGTACTTTTGATATTCAGTCCGATGCACCTTGTGTTATTTGTGGTAAAAGTATGAATTCTGATCGCCATGATAAATGTGTTGCTAAAGCTATCATCTCTCGTTTAAGGAATCCTAAGAACAGAATACCTCTAGGCCCACTAATCTTTCTAAGTCTGTGCTTGGTAGACCGCCTTCTTTAGATTCTAAGAAACGCATTGTCTGTCCCTCAGAGCTCAGTGTCACCTCCTAGGAATGTAGTACCACCTAGTGCATTCACTAAGACTAAAGCAAAGACTAGTTGAGATGGCAAGAAATGGATATATAACACACTAGGATTTAAGTGGATACCTAAAGCTATTGATGTGTGTATATCTACTATACGCTACTAACCCTCTAACATTTCGGTTCCAAATCTACTTCTATTCCATCCGTGTCGCCCGTGGTGTAATGCGTGATACGATCATTCTCTCGATTGTTGATAGCGGATGTTCCCGACACATGACAGGCAATCTTAAATCGTTATCAAACTTTATTGCAAAGTTCATTGGCATCGCTGTTCGGAATGATCACTTCAGCCTATCATGGGCTACTGAGACTATGTCAATGGGAACATCGAAAAAGGTGGTTTACTATGTGGAAGGCCTCGGTCATAACTGTCAAGAGGTCATTTTGTGATGGAGATTTGGAGGTTGCTTTCCCGGAGAAAACTTGTTTCATTCGTGATCTACAAGGAAATGACCTTATGTCCGATCGCTGTAATTCTAGTCTCTACACTATCTCTATGAAAGACATGGTTGCTTCATCTCCCATTTGCTTACTTTCAAAGGAAACATCAACAAAATCCTCGCTATGGCAACCGCCTCTCACATCTAAACTTTCAAACCATCACCAATCTTGCTCGACACAAACTAATTGAAGGACTCCCACTTCCAGGTATTCTAAAGATCACCTTTGCTCCACTTGTGAACAAGGCAAAAGCACTCGTGCTCATTTTCCTTCAAAGGTGGAACACGTCTCAAGATGTGCTTCATCTTCTTCACATGGATTTGTGTGGCCCGAAGCGCGTGCAAACGATCAATGGCAAACGCTACATCTTAGTAATTGTTGATGACTATTCACGCTGGACTTGGGTCTACTTTCTTCCAAGCAAAGATCAAGCTCCACAAATGATCATCACCTTTCTAACGAAAATACAAGTTCACCACTAAACACCGCTCGACTAATCGTATCGTATAAAGGCACTCAATTTGTTAATCAAACTCTTCGTGAATTCTATGAGAAAGTGGGAATTCAAAGATCGACATCTATTGACGTACACCGTAACAAAACGGAGTTGTCGAAAGACGAAACCAACGCTAGTGGAAGCCGCAAGAACAATGTTAATCAATGCTAAACTTCCAGATTACTTATGGGCGTAAGTCGTATCACCGCGATGCTATACTCAAAACCGTTCTATGATTACAAAACGCCACAACAAAACACCTTTCGAGCTCGCCCATACCAGAAACCGAATCTAAAACACTTTCATGTATTTGGATCTCTATCCAATAATGATCGTGATGACTTTGAAAGCTCAAAGCCAAAGCCGACATTGAGTCTTTATCTGATATCGCGGATAATTCCAAAGGTTTCCGAACCGAATCGTCGTACAAAACAAGTGATGGAAACGATTCATGCTCATTTTGATGAACTCACGGAAATGGCTTCGAGTATAACACCTAGAACCCACACAACCGCTAAACTTCCCCAAACCCCATCATCACCGAACAAAGCCCCCACTTACTCGCCAACAAATGGAAAGGTTATTTGCTCCACCGCTCGCTGACGATATTGATGAACGCGCTCGTGTGTATCCGCCAAGCTCCGCCAACCCGATAATACTTTATACCGATACACTCGCTACAACAACCATCAAGCAGATGCACCTACACCGCTTGACTCCACCACAGCTTGAACAAACCGCTTCCAACAATGATGAAGCCGCTGATGATATTCAATGTAGTACCCCACCGCAGATTTTGATCCAAATGCGTTCTTCAACCCGCTTGCTAATGAGATCGCCGCACTGATGTCGCTGAATCTTCAACAAACCATTTGAATCCTCGACCGCGACAATGTATACCAACATCAACCCTCACACATAGATGGACTAAAGACCATCCTCTCGAAAACATTATTGGCAACCCGAATCAACCGCCGTTACGAGACAACGCCTTCACCGACGGTGAACATTGCATTTATGCACTCACCGCCCGCCAATCAACCTAAAACATCAAAGACGAATGACAAAAGACAACCGATTGAATCCATGCAAGAAGAACTCAACCAATTCAAACGCCTTGAAGTATGGGCACTGGTTGAAAGACCAACAGAGTCTACGCCATTGGTCTCAAAATGGATTTGGAAAACAAATTGATGTCGGAAATGTTATCCTAAATAAGTCACGTCCGTGGCTAAGGGTTATCGCCGTGAAAGAGGGTATTGACTTTGAAGAATCTTTTGTCTGCTGCTCGCCTTGAGGTCGCTCGGATATTTCTAGCGTCATGCTCATATGAATATGACGGTTCATCGATGGATGTCAAAACTGCGCTTCTCAATGGACAACTTAAAGAAACGGTTTATGTCACCAACCGTGATGGATTCGCTGATCCCGAAGTTCGAATCACGCCTACAAACTGAACAAAGCTCAGATGGTCTCAAACAAGCTCCTGCATGGTAATGATAAGCTATCATCCTTCCTCATTGCTAATAATTTCACCAAAGGTTCGGTTGACCCAACTCTTTTTATACAATATCACGGGAACATATCTTAATTGTTCAAATTTACGTGGATGACATCATTTTTGGTCTACACATAAAAAGTTTTCAATCGCTTTGCAAAACTAATGAAGAAAAATTTTGAAATGTCCATGATGGGTGAACTCACGCTCTTTCGACCGCAAGTTCATCAATCACCCCGCGGTATTTTCTTGAGTCACCCAAATATGCCCTTGAATTGTTAAACAAATTTGGAATGAAAACTCGTGGACACCTATGCCACACCAATGGCTCATACCAAGAAGCTAGACGCCGATTTACATGGGAAATTGGTGGACCCTACAAAATACCGTAGTATTATTGGTTCTCTCATGTATCTAACAGCTAGCGACTGATATTGTCTTTGCCGCTTATCTATGCTCCCGCTATCACGCGACCAACCGAACCCACCTCTCTCGAGGCTAAAAGAATCCTCCGATACATAAAGGGAACCATTAACTTGGGGATCCGTATCCGGGATTCTCGGTTTTGAACTAATCGCTTTTTTCGACACCACGCAGGATGCTTAGACTCACGAAAAGTACTTCGTGAGCTTTACAATTTCTTGGTGATAAACCGTGTCATGGCAATCGAAGAAGAGGATTGTACATCGCCATTCTCAACCGGCGCGTAATATGTAGATGCCATGTTTGCCTCAAGTCATCCGATGAGAACACAACTCAAAGACTATGGTTACGTGATTTGATGTAATCCCGATGTATCATGACAATCGGAGTGCATTGCATCTCGCAACTCGGCCAAGACTAAATCAAAGCACATCGATCTTCGATATCATTTCATCAAGGATCACGTGGAACAGGTATCGTTGAATTATATTTTGTGGGTACGTACCAATTATGCATCTTCTCACCAAAGCCTTCCCTCCCGCTAGGTTTAATGAGTTGGTCCACCGGATTGGTATGAGGTGTTTGACTCAAGAGGAATTCAATGACCTCCTAAAACAAATTTTAAAACCTCACAAACACCAAAATCTCTTTTGTAAATAATTTTCAAAACAAAATACAAAAATATAAAATCTGATAAAACAACAAAAATATTCTTCTATCTATTTTATTTCAACATTGCAAGTACCGGTCAACACTATAATCTTTCAAAATTCAATATTTTTTCGATCTAAGTGTTGAGGGGAGAAATTAATACTTAACTGCTTCAAATCATCCGTACTTGCATGTTATCATATCCCTGTTGTCTTTTATCAATGGTGGTAAACTTTTCTCGTTAAATGACACTCCTGACTAAAATTTATAACCTTTCATTATTTATTAAGTTGAGGAGTGTCACAAAGTTTCTTTCTAAAATCTTTGTTTGGTAACCAAAATGGAAGTTAAAAGGCTTTGTATGAAAAAGGAAAAGGTGGAGGGACCAAAACTGCCAAAAGATTAAAGTTATTTTAATAAAACTTTCCCACCTAATTTATCACTTCACATTTATTACTCAACCTAATACTATCCTACGCATAGAATTCACTCAAGAAACCAAGTTTTGATCATCAATTTGTAAGTGTTTCGTTCTCTAACATGTTCTTAAACATTGGTTTTGATTTTCAAACAAATCCAACGGCAAATCTACTTATATTGGTGATTTGTGTTCTTCGTGATAGCGTGAAGAACACATGATCATGTGTTATGTGTTTATGGCTAAAAAGATTGTGTCAAAATGCTTTTACAACATCAATGATATATTTTCTATGCTCAAAATACAACTTAAAACACCTAATTAATGATTTTGAAAATTAGGTTTATGAGTCAATTGGGTATTTTCAAATGTGAAGTGTTTTGGTCAAAACGATTGTTGGGTTATGTTCATATATTGATGAATTGATGATTTCAAGGTTGTTAACCACCCGTAAACTCTAAATGTTTAACAATTTGAATTAGGGTTTAAAGTTCATAACTTTGGGTAATCTTGATTCTCAACGAATTAGATGTTATAACTTATTTAATAGACTCTCTCAACATCTTAGACCTACCGTAATTTGTTTGGTGCAAATCCCATGGCTAGAAATCATACGCGTAAATCCTAACCCTTAGGGTTTTGACCTACGCGTATGACTTTCTACGCAGAACTATTAACTAATGATTCATGCCATGTTTTGTTGATAAAATGATGTTTTGTGTTAACTTTGATGACTTGATGAACTTATTTCGTGCTTTGCTACGCTAATATTCGTAATCAAGGTCATTTGCAACTCACGCGATAAGGATTACCCTACGGTGAGTCAAGTTATGCGAAGAATACCCCACGCATAACTATTACGCCAAGGTTCTACAATGGGACTACGCGTATCCTCGTGAAGGATATGCGTAAACAAAGGACTCCTACGCGTAATCTACTTAGTAAGCCTTACCGTAAGGTCTTATACCACGCCGCGAAGCTCTACGCATAAGGTCCTCTTTCCTACGCGTAACACTTCTTACGCTTAGTTAGATCCAGAAGTTTCGCCTACGCCAGATATCATCTCTGCACGCTTAACTTTGCCAAAACTACGCTTAAGCCCGGATTGACCTTCATAATGAATTGTTACGTGTACAAACTTGTAAATAAACTAATCATAACGTCACTAATCCAATAATGTCACTAATAAACTTAATCGCTTGATATGTTGTGAACAATAAGTGATAACATAAACTTTAAAACTTAAAGTTAACTAACTCATGAAACATTTCACGACGCATTAGACTATTGACAAACAAGTGACTTAGGACTCGAACAATCATCATTAATCGCACATTCAATAGCTAGACAATAAGACCTTCGCTGACTAACACTATGTCTTTCGATATGTTGGTTCTTTGGCTAATGTTATTTCGTGATCACGACATGGTCAACAAATGAATGTGGATGCATCAGAAGTTCTCACAATTGCTGATATCTTTCCAGAGGGTTATCCAGAAAGATTGGAAAGAACAACCTTAGGGTTGACTTTGACACCCTCACATGCTCGTAATCTTCTTGTTCATTATGGATATTCTCGTGAATCATCCCTACCGTAACATGCTCTCACACTCGCCACGCTCCAGAGGTCTACATTCAACAATTTCGGGATTCTATGCAGAGGATCACGGTCAAAGTGCAAAGGAATGTGACACTTAAACAAACAAGTCACTATCACTCCCGACTTACGGTCGTTTCTCATCATTCCGACATCGCCCAACCTTCTTTGCTACCCCTACAAGAGACGTCAAATTCTTGATAGATATTGGTTATGATGAAGCTTCGTGAATCATTACTAAGCACTCTCACGAGTCAAGTATATTCCTCAACCATGGAGAACACTCTACATGATCATCACCAAATCGGTCTCGGTCGCGACAAAGGCTATGAGCATCCCAAGCTCATGGAACTGCAAATTTTCTGGTCGTTGATCAACAAGTAGGACATTGAAATCGGCAATCGATATGGGAGGACATGATGGTATTTCACAAGAAGCTTGGCTCCAAGATTCCCTATGTCGATACACCAAAACTGATCCGAGAGCACTTGACTTCATCCCGACATCCCCATGAGGCTCAATGACCCGGATAATCACGACATATTGATCAACCCATACTATCTCCGTAATCAAAGAATCGCCAACAAAGAAACAGTGGTTCGGCTTACCTCGATCACCTTCTAACCACCTAAATCAAAAAGCTTGAAACATATAAAAGGTACTCGCTTAGTCAGAAAAGAAGGCAAAGTTGGTCATCTTGATGAAAAATCTTCGGTAAAAGGATTGTTCCCAGAAGGAAGTCAACCTATTCCCAAACCAACCGCAAAGAAAAGCTTTAAGGATCTAAAGCTCGAAGGTACCGACACGTATGAAGAGATTACCTACTGACCGCGAATCAGAACACCTCCTTCAGCCTAAACCTCCAAGTCCACCACCGACAAAGGAAAAGGAAAGACTCTCGTACTTGTACCGTATGATGAAAGCTCGCATGAAGAAGAAGAGCAATCGGATATATCATACAAGAAGAAGTTTAATATCGTTAGACACCTTCAAAAAGCTCAAGAATTTGCTAAAGACCAAATGGGTGGTCCCGGAGGATCAAGTGGTGTCGCCCACTCAACCTTCCCCGATGCGTTAATCAACCCGATAAGGGAGCCGGTGCCACCACTCTTGTGCAACAACAAAAGCTTGTGGAGGATACTATCGAATATGATTTTGAGGAACCGGAACCGAGAAGTCCTAAAAGATAAAGATGTTGATTATGATACGCTTCTTCTAGATACCCCCGACGATCAAAGGAAGAAACCTCTCAACCGGGATCCGAGTCTCCTCATATCTCTTCATCATCAGATTCGCCTTCTCACTCCTCGCCACCACCATCAAAGAAGTCAACCAAATCATCATCCAACCGCTGAAGAAACCATCTAAATCTTGGATTCTCAAGCTCATGAACGGATTACCAAAGTCACAAACAAGTCGAAAGAAAACGCGCTCAACAAAAGCTAAATTCTTTGCCACACATACAAAGATATGTATGACGAGCATGAAAAGATAAAAGGAGAAAGGAAGTTTGTTCAGAAATTCATGAAAAATCACCGTCAAGAGGAACTGAACGAAATGATCGAAGGCTACACTAAAAGTACCTTCTCGAGTACGCTCCTAAAGTCACAAAGGAGTTGTTCACCAAACAACTTTATCCAAATCTTATGCAGATCGCCAAGCAAACTATTCGATCAACGCTCTTAACCGTCACAATCAATCCAACCGATCCGTAGTTTTCTCGATAATGAATGGTGGCCAAGCTTGTTACACAAATGTCCGCACGATCCGGGACATTTACTCGATGAAGGAAAGTTGTTTCAAGCATTGCCGACTACCAACTTCAAGAAGCTTGTAGATTCGTCGAAAAGTCTAAACGCCCTAGACGATGAAGACAAGGATAAGGATAAAGATTCTCGCACCTAAACGCCGAAAGATTCGGTGAATCTTCTTTGATGCAACCTCCTCCCACAACTCCCTCTGCTCAACAAAAATCTCCCCGCCTTCTATCAAAACCTCAGACGATTCCGAAGTTACCACCCCCGACACTAAAAACCGATGCACTTTGAGTATACGGGTGGTGACGATGAAGAGGTCCTTGAGCCCCTACAACAACCCACCTCTCCCAAACAAGTTCAGAAACCGTAATCATCATCTAGGCCTTCAAAAAGAAGAAGAAGAAGACGCCAGATCGACGTCGATCATGGCTAGATGACGATAAAACATAGGAATTTGAATGGTTTGCTACTTTTGTTAACAACACTCCACCGAAGAAGGTCGAACTTGGTAGACGGTTCTACATTGGAGCATGCTAAAATATTGCAAGAAAAGTTCCATGTGAATAAAATGACGAAATCTGAAGGAAGTTTAATCAAGAATGAAGCGCTTCAACTTCTAAAGACAGCTCAGTGCCCTCGAGGTCTAATATCACCTTGAAAACATTGCTCGAGCTATGTCTAACAACATGGATTGGCTCAACCCGGATCAAACATTGACTTCACACAAAGGGACAACCCTCCATACTACAATCGATTGACCAAACCTCTACCAACACTTGGCCAACCAAATGAACCAAGGATTCCTTTCTCGATATTTCTTCAACAAAGACTTGATTTTCTTCTACACGTGGCGATGATTCAAGAAAATACTACACCATGACACTTCCATTCCCAGCAATGCCTACTCAAACGCATAGCCATTGAGGAACGTGCCAATCACTTGTTCTCCAACACGCTGGAAGCATACTACCCGCATTGTATGGGATTCATCACCGCCGTAACGCCGACGAATCTACTACGTAAGCCGCCAGTTCGTAAGTCTCAACATGCCGCATAGTTCTAAAGATATCGCTGCCATCATACACGCTGACCTCGCTAAGTGGGACTACACATTCCTAAAGAAGATCGTAGTCAAACGACAAGATGAATGAGACTATGCTTTCTCTCGAGTTGACTTTGAGAATTTGTCTCTCAATGACATCAAGACATGTACCTTGCCAAGGTACGTGGTCGCATGAGACAATTTCAACCGCAGCATAACGTGAATTTATCAAGTCACTCTCATCTTCAAGACGATTGTCATCAAGGAACGTAGAAGATCTCCAGGCCGTTGAATCTTATCGACGCCGTGTCAACTTCACACCTCCGAAGCTTGATCTTCCCGATATCAACCAACTATCTCAATATACACTCATCGCCAAACCTTTCGCCGTTGTTTACCGTGAGTGAACTTCAAAGAAACCGCTATGATGCAGCTTAACTCCACAAGTTCGGGATCATACTGAAGCCGGTTAGGATGGATTGGCATACGTGTTGAAGGATATACGTAAAATCGGGTCTCCTAAGCTACGGAATTCTCGTGAAAGGAGGGATGTGAGACGGATCATCACAATGATTGATGAACGGTTGTTTCAGGGATCAGCTCGTGACGATTAGAGTTATGTCATGGGTCCACCCAGATTAACATAACCTTTCAACGCCTGCATACACCCCTGGAACATCACCGCACTTCCCCGTACCCCTTGAATTGTTTTCCTCATATAATTTTGGATGTTTGATTAATTATGTTTATGGCTTGTGCACACATTACAGTGTACAACCCGTACTTGTAAATAAAGGACCCCGTGGTACGCTCCGCTGCCACAATCCTTATAAGAGATTAAAGCTTCTTACTTTTGAGTAAAACCTATCAAACCTTTCATTTTTCAAGGTTTTGCTCAAAAGAACAAGTACTTTCCCTTATGATTTTCAAAACCTCAACCGCTTATATCACTCGTTGAGGGAGAGTACTTGAATTAAAACTTTGTTCAAAAATTGTTCTCAAGTGGTCATTCTTCCCAAGAACATTCTAAATGGTCATATTTATTTCAAACGCTTCAAAAATAACACTTTAATATGCCATTTTGAGGGGAGAAAATAAGATAAGAAATATGTTGTGTAAAATGCAAATGAATCTTTGTGCTATAGACTTAACCCATGAATTGACGAGCTCTAACCAAGTTAGTAACTCGAAAAGACTTGTCCGGGTCGGGTAATAATTTCAAGCTAGTTCGCTAGTGATGTAAACGGTTCGCGAAAGGACTTGTCCGAGTAGAATGTACCATTCGAGAAACTCTTGGTAGACATGAACCTTGACGGGTTTGACAAACTTTCGAGGATTGTCTACACCTTCAAGGTAGTTATTAGAGCTAGTTGTCACCTAAAAGCCGACAATGCAACTCTTTAACTATGCCACGTGAATCTGTCTCATGGGATTGTCTATCTTGAGTGAATCAATTCAAAATGTAAGGCTTTCCTCACATGCATTTTAACCGTTAAAACTCTTAAGCACATGTGGAGGGGGAGTATTTATGCAAAATCTTATCTCAACAAAGGTACTAAAATGTTTTTCATTCATAAACACCGTGAGAGATTTTTCACATCATGGTTTTATGGCAACATAGGTTAGTCATGGAGTTATAAGGTGACTAAGGTTAGGAATAACCGTCCTATGATCCGCCAGAGTCGGATGGATCTACCCAAGGACACCACAAATAGTTAGTATTTAGAAGTCCTTAGGTATGATTGTAAAAAGGAGAAAATGAGAATTCGAGAAAGAAGGAGTTGAAGAATTAAAAAGAAATGCAAAGAAAAGGGTGAAAAGAAATAGCCCTCCAGATTAATTCAACTTAGGGCATAATCGGGTTCAATTCATATGCTACTGGTTGTCACTTAGTGACGCCGGTATTGAAGATTAAAAGTCGCCATGGACCCAATGACGCATGCACTAAACCTTCTTATCCACTTAAGTTTCTCTCAACAGAAGCTTGTTTCATTCTCACTGGAACCCTAACGTGAACTATCTGGGCTTCTAGAGATTGCGGTAGAAGAAGGAGACCCTCTCCCTAGTCTCCGCTCCAGAAAACCAAAACGCACTATTGAGTCTAGAGCCACGAGATTCATCAAAAGATCTCTTAGGTACACTTGACATTTAATCACTTGATGATCAACAATAAGGTTATCAGTGGTTCATATCGAGTCCTTCACCGATCTTAGCAATCTGTCGAGAACATTTATGAGAGGTTCACATTTGTGATCCTCAGTGATTGAATGGAAACTCCCGCCAGGTCAACATTAAAATGTACCGACAACAGTCGCCGGCAACTCCCCTGGATTGCGCTTAGTGGTCTCAAACGGTCTACGCCAGAGGTGATGCTTGCGTACCAACGACTCATCTCAATCAGGTGTACTTCGCGACATCGTGTTATCTCACTTGTGGGACTCCGATTCAGAAACCGCCTTTGTAAGAATTAGAGTTGTGTTTTCACACTATGTCGTTAACACTCTCGAAGTTCAAACTTGTAAGTGCCCGAATCCGCTTATTACTAACCGTTTAAATGTTTTCTTCTTATGGAAGCTCTGGAGCGGAATGATCGCGCATATTCTTCTCATGCTCACGCCAACATCATCACTAATGGAAGTTCTATTAAAAAGCAACACAACAAATGTAATGATTCTTCGTCAATACAGAGAATCTACAAAGTTAAAGACTTAAAGAACTCCATCAAGATTGAATTCCAACGCCAAAGGAGCGCAGTGAGCATGTTGAAGAACGACGGAGACACCGTAGCAAATAAGGCACTGAGGCGCACTTGATGCGCATAACAACATACTATCACTTTCACCACAAAGAACAATGATCAAAGAACAAAGTTAATGATGGCGTCAAAGCATAACTGTTCAAAGTAAACTATCTCTACACCGGGAGATTGTTCAAATCAAGGCAATTCTTCTCACAAGAAAGAAGAATGTCAGAAGACGCCAAAGCTACTATTACATCAACGCCTTCACCGCTTTCATCACCAACACTTGAGTGTTTGTTACTCATATGTAATAACACTTGAGGGGAGATTGTTGGAATCACTCCTAAACCTTATTCAAGTGTTAGTTACTCATATGTAATAGTTAGCTTATTATGGCCTTTATGTTTGTTATTAGCCTTAAGCTTATGTAGAAGGCCCATGATCTTAGGCCCAAGCCCATGGGGAAAGGGAAGGAGTAGGAGTGTTGCCCTAGCTTCTTGCCTATAAATACCTTATGTAAACCTTCATTTGAAGGTTGGTTGTTCAAGTTTTTCTTTTCACAAACACTCTACGCCTAAACCGTATTATTCATATCGTGTGTGTGTGTGTGATACTTGTTCAATCGCCTCTCTATCTATCTTATAAGCTTGTGTGGTAAACCTTGTGACCTAACATCTTTCATTTCTAGTCTCATCATCGAAATCCAGACGGGTTTTGACCCGGTCTAGTTTTTCCTGATGGACCTTTTCTGCCATGGCGGCAAGATTGATGGTAGTGCCTTCGCATAACTCCCTTATTGATGCGCCTCGTCGCAAGATTAGTATGATTGTTCTATGTCTTGCACTTTTCATTTCCCTCGCGGTTTCCTCGACCGTGGACGCTACCGGGGACGGGGAAGGGTTCTCTCGCCAAATTGCTCATTAGAGTTTTTTAAGGGAAACGCAGCTATGTTACCGTCCCACCTGATGGTATTTCAACTTGTTAATACTCCCGCAAGCCCCTCGATGAAGATTAGTGTATGCTAACTTCCCATGAAATAGATCTTGTATTAAGTGAGGTTCTTGATCGCTAGCTGCTAAGAAAACCAACACCGTCCCCACCATGAACGGGTTCCGCGGTCAACCTCCCGCGCAAAGAGTAAGTGATAGTTTTAGAGAGATAAAGTTGGTTCTGCAGAGAGAGTAGTATGTGTTACCGCAATTGAATAGTGGCGCAGGCCTCTATTTATACGGTTGACCTTTCCGTCGCGGTTCTCGTGGATCACGGGTCATGAGAAACGCATGCCTTCGGGGAGCGGGAGTGACGAGGTCAACTCCGCGAGCTTGTCGCAGATTGCGGCGGATAGCGACGCTTTGGGCGGAGTTGTCTCGCTTTCCCTTTGGGACCTGCGTCAGTTGTAGTACATTGAGTCCGGAGCAGATTCCCTACCTTTACGCTGGACGGTTGTGTTCCTCTTCTGACGCCAGCCTATCACCAAGCGAATGGCTTAGTGGCCTTTGCCGGGACAAGATTTAGTCCGCACCCAACCATATGGGTGCTCTGAGTATACATACGCGTGCTTAGTCCGCTGTCAATCCGTATTGGTGCCAGGAGGGTCATACGTGATCAGTACCTAACTGAGGTTCAATATTTCACAACTTGCAAAGACAACTTCAATTCGCCTATCCACATCTCATAAATTTTCATAAATATGTTCCAAATGATACATACATGCATTTTCTAAATAGTATTTCGTGTTCAATAAATATGAATTTATCAAGGCAAGACAAGTATTTTTTTAGGGCTGCACCAAATTTCGAAATAGATCTTTATGGTTAATAAAACTTAAATTAGGTTTGAGTTATATAATTGATGCATACTTTTTCAAATATCCCATTATAGTAGGTGTACTAAAAACTACTCGCCTCATAGTTGTACTCTTTCATATTCATACTAATATAATACATGGAAACTTGTTTTACCAAAGAAAAGTTGACAAGTTATATGTGGCTTATGTGACAAGTAATGACGCTTATGTGGCATTATATATATTGCTTAAATCAATACAATAGGTGCATAATTTTTTAAACATCTCGTTAAAGCACGTGGTTCCAAAATGACTACTGCTTTTTGCAATAACCATCACGACCACCACCCGCTACCACCATGATCATCAACACCTCCATAACCAACACCTGATATCAACATGACCATCGCCTGTAACCTACAATTGTTATTTTGCTATCACCACTACCCCTACCCATAATCCTACCTAATTGTAAAAGATTATGCATAACTTATTAAATAAAAGGTAGGGACGGGGTGCGTGGGGTGGTGTAGGGATGCTGCTAAGCAGCCTACTATCACCATGACCATCGCCGCAACCTACATCCGTTATCTTTTCGATCACCACTACCCCGTAACCCACAACCCTACAACCGTTGTCAAAGATCATGCCTAACTTGTTAAAAACCGTGGTGGCGCATGAATGTGGGCGCTGGTAGGGTGCATGTTGGGTGGTGAAAGTGGTGGCGTGGTGCTGTAAGGAGGTGGTGGGGTGGCGAGGTGGCAAGTGGTGCGTGGTAGGTTGGTGGCGGTGATTGAGGTTAAAGAAGTGGACGCTTTGGGTAAGTGTTGGTAAGAGTAATATATGGTGTTTGGATTTGAGTTTAAATGGTTTAGGACCAAAAAATACAAAAAGAAATTGAAACTTTTAACCGATATTATCCGGTTTAACTCAGAAATATATAAAATAGCCATATCATAACAAAACCGAAAATTCATGTATTACCCGAGTAGTTTTTAATAAACATACTATAACAAAACATCCAAAAAGCACAACAAAGCACGCTTTATTGTATGACGAACTCAACTAAGATTTGACTACTTTGTTATCTACTTTAAATTTTTGTTATCAAGTACAAACAATATGGAAAATGTAATAACAAGAATTGAATCATGTGAAAAGTCACCCCTGCATGCTAAAGGGTTTTACTAATAACGGGGTTGTAAAAAATTTTCGTGAGATGGCTAAAACAAATTTTTTTGGGGAAATACATTAAATGGGAGTGATGGAATAATTTTTTTTTTTGGGAAAATACATATGAAATCGCGAAAAAAATACACTAACGGGCTTAGGCTAGGGGGTCGGGACCCTTCCCGGTCCTTTAATAGCTCAACCCTTGGTTTTGCTTATCAAAAGCGTTAGCGGATTGATTTAGGTCATTAGAATATGTGTTTATTGTCTAATACTCGATTTTTTGAAAAGAGTATGCCGTCTCATAAAAGATCTAATATCGTGACTAGAAAAAATAAAAAAAAAAAAAAAAGGAGATCTAATTTCGTGACTCTAGGAATGAAACCTTAATTCAACATGTGAGTTAATTTATTACAAAGAAAAACATAGAACCAAAATGTACCCCAGTAATATATTTCTGCAATTAGAATTCACTTCTACGTCTACGTATGTAAGCGTTGATTTGGTCTGTCTGTGAAAATAAAGGCTCAAATAAATGTTTCGGACCGTCCATTTATTATGTCAGAGATGAATTATGGGTGGATAGTAGTTTAGAATTTAGACTATATCCGAATACAAGTCCGAGAACAAATTACAGGTGGTTGTAAGTTGCAACTACATTGGTTCCTAACTATCTCAACCCTTCTATATCTACTTTTCAGATTCTTTAATGTATCAAAACTAGTATATAATTCCCAAAACAAGTAGAAAAATATGATCCATACCTTAAAAATACTTTTAGATTTCTTTAATATATCGTATCATGTCATCAAAATCTTATAGTGTAATACTTGTTAATGGAAGAATACGTAATCTATAAGTATACTCAAAATAAAGGGTTTACGTGTCTTGGCTTTGTAATTACTAAAGTGAAGCCAATATACAAGAGAACCTTCTTAAAATAAAGACACGGAGTCTAGCTAGTCAAATGACACACGATTAAAACATGTATACCAACAACCCATATCGTCGCAAAAAAATATACATATTAAAACATTATTATTTAATTATTTTTAAATTTTATTTAACAAAATTAAATCATTTAATTGGAAAATAAATATTATTTTGTCCGTATATATCTTTAGTGACGACATATGTTGTCGCTAAAAATTGTTGCTAAAGATTTTGGGAAGTGAATTTCTATTGGTGGATGAGATTATTTTTAATATAAAAATTATTTAATAACAAAAAAACTTATTATTTTATTACAATAATAAGCACTTTTAACAACGACATGTGTCGGTGCTAAAAGTGTAAGCCCTGTGTGGTCATACTTAAAAAAAATAATAATAAAAATATAATTGTGTTAGAAACGTGGACCACATGGAACCTTTAGCAACGACATGCATTGTAAATTCAATGTCACCAAAAATCTAAATTGTTGTAGTGTATCGATCTATATCTGAATTACTAAAAATAAATATAGATATTACCATGTTGACATGAGGCGTAAAATTTATTAATTCAGACATTGCAATTTTTTGAACAACTAAAAACGGCAATTTGACTCCTAATAAGTTATGCACCAACACTTCAGCATTTTCTAAATTTTCTAATTTTGCCACCGTATGGCATATGCTGATATGCACGTACACATACTTGACTGTTTTAATGTTTATAAAAATCAATCTTTAAGAAAAAATATTATTTTTAAAACAGAATTTGATCCCCTATAACATCCAAACTAAATTAGATATTGTTATATTTGGAAGTTTCTGTTGGCCTACCTTCGTTAACTACTTCATGGAGCTTTGTCCCAAAATCATGGCAGCCATGTGTCGTGCACCTGTATTACGTGTGACTTGTGCTTCATTTTTATTTCCCAAAATCATGGTTGCATGAATGTGCTAACCGTAAGACTAAATACTATGTTAAATGTACCATATCTATACACGTGGATGGATCATTGGATTATTTGGACATGTCGGAATAAAGTTTGTTTCGATCTCGAAACCTCCAAGAAAAAAGACACATTTAGGGAGAAAGTTATAGTTTTATCTCACACTTGGATATCCATAAGACCAGAAAATTAAAACCTTACTTGGATTGAGTGAATCTCGAATCCGAAACTTGCTTGCACAACTAGTGTTTTGAAAAAAAAAAAAAAAAAAAATCTAGCGTCTTTTTATTGAATAAATATGGCTGTTCAAAAAATAATGTACCATATAGATGAATGCTGCTCAAATTATAAGGTCAATGATTACACATTTGGGTACAGTACTGCTCTATACTTGGATGGTCCGGTATACATACACGTACAGTACATATAATCAATATTTTTTTGGCCATTGGTCTTACTTTGAAGCTAAATATAAAAATCTTGAAATATATTTGTTATGATAAGAACTACTAACATTACCGTATATCAGTTTACAACGAGAAAGAATCAATTTTCGAGATATAACGAAGTCATGTAATGAGGTATGTCTATCAATATTCAGTAAGTTTTTGTGACCTGCGGAGCAATTACCATAACCTATATAAGGTCGTCAATACTTCATTTAACTATCGTTTAAATGTCTTCATTGGCGCTCTTCTTTAGTGTATGCTATAATTTTAGGTGTTCACTACATATTATTCTTATTGAATGAAGGGAATATAACCATTTGCATTATGACCTTAATAGAGGTATAACTGTACACACACGTCAACAATGCTAAACAATATTGTCAAAATGCTGTGCCTCGGTTACGGCTGTAGTTATTAGTAATAAAACAATTTTTCAATCTCTGTAAGTACATTGATACGTAGTAAAAATGTTCATACGAACCTGTTGTCTAAGCTCATTCGGTTTCATAAGTTGATAGTTTTATTTAATCCTTTTTCTGAATTGATAACACTGATAGCTAGTATGCAAAATAATAAACCTGCTTATAAATGAACCTAGAAGTAGAAATTTATATAATTACAAATAGATTCGTCATGAAAGGCACTAGATATACATGATACTCATTGAAAAAAAAAAAAACTTTATTATAGAAAAAACTAACAAGAAACTAGTCGTTACTAATGAGCCAACACTCCTACAAAATCAACTTAGGCCAAACCGAACACTGCCTCAGTAAACGACCGTCAACCGCCGTGTCATTTATGAAAAACTAACATTTGCTTTCACATCGCCGTGTCCTTTTTCAAACTTGACAAGCGCGGTAAACATGATAGTCAAGTTATTAAGAATGTCAATAAATTGGTGTCACAAAGTTATCAAAACCTATTTATAGTCATTAAAACATCATTAACTATCACTTACACCTTTTATGCAGTGCCTTTCTTTGACACTGGAGGCCGTAATTTTGGATGTTAAGTCAATTCCTGTGCCAGGAATCATAAAAGCTGGTTGAATACACAAAGCATTTAGGGATCAAACTTATCTAGTTCAACATGTGTCGTAACAGTTAGTCTATTAGCACAAAACTAAATCGCTTATACTACCAATCGTATACCGAAACTGAAATCACTAAAAACTATATATACATTACATGCTGAGCGGGGTGTTAAAGCTCAAACATGTTGTAGCAAATTTAGACACATAAATAAAAGAAAGGATATTTAATAATCCGTTCAACATCGATAGATTGACATATGTTTGAGCACCTTATAAATTTCCAGTTAATTAGAAGAAAATTCTCAATATGTATGCGAATGCAGTACAAACGTTACTAGAAACTATATGTCTATATGGCTGGCTATTTTAGACATCTCATCATCAATGCATACAGAAACACTTCGGCTCCTCCTCCTACTAGATGGAACAAGGTAGTTCCCATAAAGATTAACTACTCATCTTGGTGTGTAGCAAATAAATTGAAAGGTAATTACCAGCGAGAATAAACTTAGATAAATGTGGCTTTGACTTAAACTCGGTGAGGTTTCTGTAGCTCATGACATGGAAATGAAATCTCACCAAAACCCTAAACAATCTTCTCTCTGGCGACTTGCGAATTGCGCTGACCATTCTATTCCTAAATCGATTCTTTAATTCAGCACACTTGAATTTTTTAATCGATTGTTAGGAATTTTTTTGTAAGCAATTCGTTTTTTAATACTATATTGACA
Source organism: Chrysanthemum makinoi (assembly GCA_910596185.1). Classification (NCBI taxonomy): domain Eukaryota; kingdom Viridiplantae; phylum Streptophyta; class Magnoliopsida; order Asterales; family Asteraceae; genus Chrysanthemum; species Chrysanthemum makinoi. Next base: position 290,807,720 of record OU343222.1, on the reverse strand, counting down.
AAGGGTACGCCACTAAAAGAATCTAACCTTCATATCTTATTTTTTAATCATTGATTCTTATCTTTGGCTCTAACCTACTATGGTTGTTTAATAATACTTGTGATCGAGGTCGGTGCATTAATTTTAATTAGCAAGTTGGAGCGATCTTTATGATGGGTTAGTTGATTTTTTTTTTATGCTTATTAAACCCTAACTGTCAAGTTGGGGTTTTTTCTTTAGTTATTGTACGAGCTTTTGCTAGTTTGCATGCTTCTGCTGGATTTTTCTTTAGTTATTGCTATTGGGTTTTGATTGGTACTGTCAAGGTCGTGGGTTTTAAAAGAGATGGAGAAGGGTTTTTTAAACGTTAGTAGTGCATCTAAGTCGGCTAAAAAGAATGAATCTGATGTGAAGATGACTGAAACAACTCCTATTAACAGTGATAGTAAGTCGACACAACATAAGGAGGATGATGGTAAATCTGCTTCGGGGTTCAAGTGATACGAGTGTGCCAAAGACTCAATCAGGTTCTACTCCTATATCTTTTGCGGATATGTTTAAGGATAAAACACCTAAGAAGACCGTTAAGATTTCGGAGATGAGAAATGAAAATTGTGTGCGTGGTGCTAATATCACCATTCCTTTGGAAGCTATCGATGAGGTAAGCTCTAGATTCGCTAATACTTTGTATGGTTATTTCATTGGTAAGAGACTCGCTTTTCCGATAGTTGAAAATTATGTTAGAAATACATAGGCGAAGTTTGGTTTACAAAGGGTTATGCTTAATAACGGTTTTTTTCTGTTCCAATTTGAAACCAAAGAGGGTATGGAAAGGGTATTGGAAAGAGGTTCATGGTTGATACGATTGGTGCCGATCTTTTTGAATATTTGGACACCGAACACTAAACTTACAAAAGATGATATAACTTTAGCTCCTGTTTGGGTTAAACTCCATAATATTCCTGTTGTTGCGTATTGTGAGGTTGGTCTTAGTTTGATTACAACGCAAATTGGTCGTCCTATCATGCTTGATTCCTACACGAGTACGATGTGCCTTAAGTCGTGGGGTCGTAATTCCTATGCTAGGCCCCTTGTGGAAGTGTCGTCTAAGGAAGCTTTACTTGACTCTCTTGTGGTTGCGATCCCTTACCCTAATGGGTCAGGTCATTCATTGGAAAATTTTGATATTGAATATGAGTGGAAGCCGCCAAGATGTGAGATTTGTAAAGTATTTGATCACAATGATGATGGATGTCCTAAGAGAGTGAAAACGGTTGTGAAAGATAAATCGTTGGTTGATGAAGAAGGTTTCGTTGAAGCTTATAAGATGAAAGGAAAAGGTAAGCTTCAGGGTACTAATCGTCAGGTTGATGGGATTCGTTTTCAAAAGCCTAAATTTTCGTATTACTATAGGCCGGTTACTAAGCCAAAGAATGGAGGAGCATCGTCTAAGCCTTTTGTCCAATCGAATATAGGTTCTCCAACGGTTAATGTAGGTTCTAGTAATGAACCTACTACTGATCTTACTAGTAGTACGGCTCCATCCCGGGATGACCAAGGTAAGAATAATAATTGGGTGGATGATATCAACCTTGTTGATTTGAAGAACAGTTTTGATGTGCTTATGGAACAAGATTCGGTTTTGGAACCTGTGATTGGCACTACGTATACTCCTGAAGTTATCTCTAGTTCTTCCAAAACTACGCCTCCATCGCCTATGGAGAACACTCCTATTGCTGACATAATTGGGAAGCTTGAAAAGCTTATTATTGATGGGAAAGCTATCTTTGTGGATGATAATGGTAAACCTATTCTGGTGGCTGATGGTGAAAGGAAGGGCAACCCATTCTCTAAGGTGGGTGAAGTGGTTAATTCAGATAGTGATGATGAGGTGTTTGAGCCAAAAGATCCTATGGGCAATTACTTTTCATCAGCAGGAGGACATAACGAGCTTGAAGGCCATTTTTCTGATGATTATATACCGTGTCTATGACTTACCTGGGCAATTTGAGGAATTTAACAATCAGTTTGAATTCAAGCTTCAAGGCCGTTCGAGGAAGTAATCTTTTATGTGGTTTTGTTTATTTGTTTTGCATATCTTTTTATGTTTTTAGTAGTTATTCTAGTTTTTGGTAACTAGTTGTTCATTTATGGCATATCATAAATGATCTAGTGGTTGTTCAAGCGTTTGCTTGAGGTTAATGTGTCATTTCAGCCACATTCCATTGTACTTTAAACGGTTGTTTGGTTAATATATTTTACCAGGGTGGAAGTTCCCTTTTACCCAAAAGAAATGAAATCTCACCTCTTTATTCATTGCTCAATAGCGAAAGAAACTTTGATTAAAGTTTGAAAGTACTGTTAGAACTCGACAACACATATATTGAACATCCATGAAATAACCACACTTAAGGATCAAGTCAACTTGACGTGGTCCAGTTAACAGTATGGACCAGTTGGCTTTTTCATAGTGAATACGTACTCAGGATCAATCCTATTCTTTTTCTAGATTTTTGCTAGTTTAAAACAATTGTTGTTCGGGATCAATCCTATTCTTTCTCTAGATTTATAGTTAACCCAGAGAGGCATGGTTTGTCCACTACTTTCGGCTTTGAGAGGCATTACACATGGTATTAGAGTCGTACCATCTTAAGGTGGGGGGCACACGACTCGTTTATCTCTTGAGGTATGGACCTGGAATATTTAGGCTTGAGAAGTACATCAAGTGTTTATGTGGGGGAGTTTATAACAATTAGTTCCACATCGATAAATTATGAGATATTTGAACCCAATATAAGCTTTAATGTTTGTGTAGCGATAGACTTAAACCTCGTGAATTAACCACTCAAAATATCAAATTACCCAATATATGCTTCAAGTAATGAACCCTTCTATGATGAGTTTTAGTTGAATATAAATAGTATTCAGTTATACTATTGTTTGGCTTTCGGAGATTAAAAAAAAGAAAAAAAAAAAAAAAAAAAACGCATTCCATAGAAATAGTGATTGTATCGCATTTAACCCCAGCTTTATTTATCGAGTTGTTTCACCCGGGTCAATGTAAATTGAAAGGTTCCGCATGCTATATCAATTAAAAATTTCAGGTTTCTCATAATGTTGATCGATCACTCTCGCCACTAGCGTTGTTGTGGTTTTGAATAATGCACGTATCACTTATTGTTCTGTGTTTGGCCGTAGAAGTTACAAGATCACACACATATCTTTTCAATTTTAGCGGACAAACAATTTCTCATAATCGAGTAAACTAAAAAACTCACTCAGGGGCGGACCAAAAACTCTAAGTTATCAGGTGCATACATTTTTTATTTTTACGAATATAAAAGGAAAAAGTTGAACTAAAAGTTACGATTTCATTAAAACTATAAGAAGACGTGTATTTGCATGACAGAAAATTTCATGATCAGATTCATTTCATAAACCAGAATTTTTAATAAAAATTGACACTAAACGGCAAACATACATCGAGTTTCCTAAGTCACTTGTTTTATATCACTTTATAGTTTCTACTCTTTTTTCTTTGGTCAAGCTGATAGACCACTAGGCACTAGCATATACATTAGTTTTACATGTACATAACACATATATCATTAATTGTGAACACAACCAGTATGAATTTATTGACCACATATAACACTAATAATACTAAGACCACAAACAAATTATGAAATTAATCACATCCCACTAACTAAACAGGTGAAGAAAGTATCATACCACATAGTTGCAAACTCCAATTTCCTTATCAAGTTAATTGCCCACTTACATATCCAAATTTAAATGTCATATGGTATTTAGATGCACACAGAATATCGAACACGTCCTATATGAAGTGCGCTCGACCACATATCAAACACGTCCCATACGCGAAATAAGACGATGTCAAAGAGTCTAAAACTCAATCTGGCTTGTGTTTTTCTCCTAATATGGTTTTTACATCTAAGTTAATGATATCTAAAAAAAAACATAAATATTTTTTAGTTTTCATCTTTTGGCCAATTTCATTAAAGCAACATTTTCCTGCCGAAGTTAGGAGATCGATCGGCTCACATCATTTTCTAACAATAGTCATGACAACTATTATTCTATTAAGAGGTCGACTATATCCACACAGAAGCTTAAATCTATTTTGTAATCATCCTTGTATATTGTTTCAGGCATCACATTTTTATAGTAATAATGAATTGGTTTATGTTCGTATTAAGGTCGCAAAACTACCAAGTGTTTTGGTAATCGAATTACACATGTATCAACCTTGGATACTAAGTTTGACTTCATGATCTCAATCATTAAACGAAATCGCAAAGTCACGAAAAGATATATATTGATGTGTCTTACAAAAGTTGAGTATAGTTCAAGCATTTAGATATCATTCACGTAAAACACTTTAAGTTGAAAATGTGGACGACTTTTTGTTAAACCAATTTAAACTCAATCTTAAAGTATTATTTGGTTTGAACTTGGTAATGATATGTAATTCAACATTTTTGCCGAATTAACTTTTTATTAGTCAGATAAAAACTGGCGTCTCAATTTGTGCATGATACAAATGTACACGCATGAAATGTATCAAAATATCTCCCATATTAATTATGTTCTCCACCCTTGATTCTATATGTCGCCATCTTTAAATCTGGTTTACTTGTAAATTTTACTGGGTCCGCCTTATATACCACTTTTGGGTTAAGTCGTTAAATTTCAAAGTTGCTCATTCTATGCTAACATTTTTACTTCACGGTAAAGAAAACATGTCGATGTTAACATTGTTGTCGAGAATGATCGATATGATACTATATGCAATCAATCTATCTTTACTTGTATGAATCAGTAAACATTATACAGGACAAGTTAATAAATGATACATAAACGAACATGCATGTGTTTGTTTTTATTACTAAAAGTCGTCGCACCATATGATTTTAATTGTATGAGAAAACTACCATCACAAGAAATAAGACAAAGTTTAAGAGTAGCCTTGACAAATGCATTAGAACTTAACTTTGATGGTTGAGTCCTACAAGTTACCCATAACTCTACCAACACATATTATATATACTTTTTTATACGTGTTGGTGCTTATTGTCTACCAACAAATATGGATCAACTGTTCGACAACTTTGTATGATAATACTTATTTAAAAGTGATTACAAAGTGTAGCATGTATAACTTTTTCTTTTATTAGTGACGGCTATGAATAATCATGTGCTATAATGATTGTATAGCATAATTTTGATATCTTTCAAACACATGTTAAACGAAAGTATTATTTTGTTTGTGTCATAGCAATTATCATAATAATTTTAGCATGTGCCATTTAATAATCTATAGATATCATCAGAGGTTAGTGATCCTAGATTGCTAACTTATGATATGGTTCACGAAACTTTACTGTTTTATCTAACCACAATTATTATCAAATCAAATCGATGTCACAATTTAGCTTTGATTTGCAGCAAGTGCCACTTTCGTGTGAAAAAACTCATGAACCATCAAAATGATCACGTATATGTATATACTCTCGACACGAAAATGTGATTTAGAAAAATCAACAATTTGTGTGTTTTGGACTTTTTGGGTGACTTATATAAGTAGAAATACGAACAAGAAACTACATTGTCAATATTCAATATAGGTAGTATCTATTTTTAAAACCTAATTAATGTCTATTTATTTTTACAAAAAATGACATTCTTTAACAGAAGAAGCTGATAACTTTGATAAGTGAACACGATACTCGTAATTATAATATATATGTTCACCAAAACTAGTAACAACATTGGATATATTTTGGGCAAAAACAAGATGACAAAATATAAGGTGGCACCAAACACAAAAGCAAAATAAAACTAATAAAGTATCTTAGGATATGTTCTGAAATGTAAAAATTAAGTTAACTTGTAAATCATACTGGATTTTTTAAAATCGCAATGTTTTGAAATATCGAGAGAAGAATAATAATAAGTTTACAAATAATTAATTTATTCATTCTCCAGTTATATGAAAATTGCAATGTTTGAAATTTCTAAGTAGAGAAACGACCTCATACATAAAATATGAAATGTATGAAATCATACATCACAAAATGCTATAAAGTTTCCAAATATTTCAAGATAAAGAAAATGTCAATAGTCTAAACTCTAAAGACAATACTAAGTAAACAAAAACATGTGGACTTTACCCAAAAAAAGCTTTACCCAAAAAACAAAAACATGTTAACATAATGCCACAAAGTGCTTATGATTATCATACTGGTTTATCCCACATCCTATGGGCAACTTGAGAGAGACAACTAATAGTAGCTATAAACAGGAGTGTTTGACTGTTAAACCATCTTTGTGCTTGGGGCAATGACGCAGCTAATGAGGTAATAACAAAGGCGCGTCTAGCTAGTTTTTTTTTATATATATATATTGCCGCCGTTCCAAAAATAAATAAATAACAGAGGCGCGTCAATTTTTGGTTGAAAACTATTTCCAAATCCCCTCCCTGCCTTTTTGGGCTTGACCTTTGGCCATCAAGAATTTCATCATTACCTTTATACTCAATTTGAAATTGAAACAAACTAATATAAATAAGTTGCTGTAGATAATTTATTATTTGAATATACATGTTTAGTTAGCAATTTTAAGGAGAAAAATAGAATAGTTATTTGTATGGTAAAACAACCGTTTAACGTGTGATTTGTATGTGAAATAATATTTGGTTTCTGATAGAAACATACTCGTTTACTTGAATAATGCTTCGTATATTTGAAATATAGTAGTTTATACTTTATATAGTGACGTTGGACTTGTCTATTATATAGAATGTACTTGGCTAATGGCATTGTATAAATTTGTGGGAAAAATATATATATTCATATAGCGACATGATTCGTTCATTGGATCAGAAACCAAATTCATAAGCTTTTGAAAGCTGAGGAAAGCTATTTAGCCACTTGTAAGATTGAAATTGTATCACGAGTCTATAGAAAATGAAGTTTATATGCCCTACTTATTATTTGGATCAAATAAGAAATTACAAGCTCCTGGAGGATGCTTCAAATGGATAATGAGATTTGACTGAATGATCTTGTCGACTTGTCATAACCATACACTTGCTGGGCTCTAGTGTCTTAATCATTTTTCTGTATTGGGCTATGTCTAATTCTTAATATAGCATTCCATTTATGATATATCGAAATAGCCATATGGGCCATGCATTTGATATTGATATAGGCCATGTACGTACAACTGTACAAGTACACCAAAGAAGAGCAGTATGTGTGTAAATTAATAGACACTTTTGAACTCGACTAGTCTATAGAGATGATTATATGGTATTACTACTATTGCATTAGGCAGAACTTGTCTGGCGTTTTTGGGCTCTTCAAATGCCGTTTTCTACTTTCATAAATCCTTTTTAATCCATCTCGAACAAAAGGGCAAAGTTGATGGTGTGCGTTTTAAAAAAAAAAAATCTCTTAACAATCTCTTAATCTGACTGAGTTAGACGGGGTTAGAGTTTTAGCTTAAAAAGTATGCTTGTTAATTCATGTCATTAAGTTGGCTAAGAGGCAGTCAGATTCAGAGTTCTCAATCACTTATTTATATTAAGATAGAAACAAATTCAGACTTTTTAACCACAGTCTCATATTAAGATGTGCGAATGCATATCAAATAATAAAACTCAAAGCCTGTTAATAAATGTCGAAGTATTTTTTTGTGGGTTGTCGCAGTTATCTTTCAGCCTTAGGAATAAGCCTTCTAGATACCTGCTAAGATGAACAACGCGTTAGTCTCGCCCGGGGTGTTATCCCAGGACCGACCGAATTCTGCGTAAGAGTAAGTATGTGTTTTACCGAAAGGTCTAGTATAAATGTGTGTGTGAAAAAATGATACCTGTCTCCAACTATCGTATGCAGTATTTATACTACCGATGTCACTATCTGGTCCCCGAGACCGTTGTACTTTATGGGACCACGGTGTCGTCCGGGATCGACACCGCCCCGACACGCTCTCGTGTACTTTCGACATTCGGAGAATGAGACGAATTGCCCGTGCAAGGTGCCAAAGGTCTGTCGGTCAACCTCGCCCTTCGGTGGTAGCCTATCGGAGTGCTCCATCGGAGAGCCTTTCGGTGGTGTTCCGTGTCCTTCGTTGTCGATCGAAGGACCATATACGCCGCCATGTCCCCCAAAGATCATGTTATTTGTCTTTGACAAGTGATGTGATACTTAATCTAGTCGCCTTCGAACCATTCGGTCAGCCTAGCGGCTTTAGCTTCGCGGGCCACTCCTTGGGATAATGAGCCCAGGCCCACTCAGTGAGCGGGTTAAAATTTTTTACCGAAAACCGTGGGATTTTGCCACGTGGCGGACGTGTCGTGGTGGACGGTTTAGATTCGCCCGCGTCGATATCTGACACGATAGGACGTTTCGTGTCCCCACCTTTTTTGCCTATATAAGGCGTTTTCACCTCATTAGTAATTTCCACTTTTACTTTTCGATTCCTTCGTCCTCTGCTTGGCAAACCTTTCGGCAAGTTCAGGTGAGTTTCATCCCATTATTCCTCCGTTGTTTTTCGTTGTGCCTTCTTGTCAATATCCAATGGCCTCTGGTTCCGTAGCACCCTCCGGCGATACAGCCCCCAAGTCTGATATGCATGTGTATTCTTCCATGCTATCCAAAGGGGAACTTGAGCATATTATTAGTGAGTATGGTATCCCGACAGATTTGCATCCCCGTTTACCTCCGGCGGAGTTTACTATGAACAACCTTCCCCGTGATGCCATCGGACTTTATGAGCAGTATTTTGCATTTTCCGGGGTCCGAGTTCCCTTTTCCACATTTCTTTTGAGCGTGATCCGGTACTTTAAGGTGCACATTTCTCAATTGGTACCCATCGGATTGAACAGGTTGGTTATGTTCGAGGTCTATTGCCGAAGCTTAGAAATTGAGCCCAGCGTGAATTTGTTCCGGGTTTTCTATACTTTGAATAAGCAGGGACATTGGTTTTCCTTCCAAAGGAGGACTGGAGGAGAGTCTCGTCCGCGTCTTTTTAAGGAAACATGTTCAAGTCTAAAGAACTGGAAGGATAGCTTTTTCTTGATTGACCGGAGGGCTATCCCTAATGCCATGCCGTGGAGGCATCCGGATTCGAACGTTGCGGATAGTGTTCCCACTGGAGGTTTTTCGGAAGGTGATGTTCGGAGGTTGTGTGAAGGGGTAGTTGAGCTCTGACCGGTTCATTCCGGACTTTTGTTTGAGGTTGGGTTGACTAGAATTTGGAAGCATTCCGGGTTTCGTGTGGAGTTCAAGGATATTGACAAGAATGGTAATGCGACCGTCTAAGTTGTTTTTTTTTTTTTTTTTTCTTGTTTGAGGTTGGGTTGACTACTTTCTTGCCGGTGACCCTTTTTCTTTCTTGTGTAGTTATCACCATGTCCCAGTATCTTCGTTTGAGGTCGGAGCAGGGGTCTCGGTTGGGTAGGGCTCGTGATCAAGGAGAAGAGATTCCTCAACACGTGACTCAACCATTGAGGGCTGATCAACCTGTTCCTGAGGCGAGCCGACTTCAGAGGATTGTAGAGAGGGCCGACTCCGGCGTGCTCAAAGCCAAGGAAAAGAAAAGGAAGCAGGCGGAGAAGAGGCCTACCGGTGGGCCCTCGTCACTGTTGAAGAGGAGAAGGCAGGTGTCCCCTTCTATTGAAGTGTTGTCAAGTCCGGAAGATTCCCAGGACGCTCACTCGATCTCTCCCATTAATACCTTGAGGCCGGATGATATCGTGGATGAGACTGGACGGGATGACGAGGGTGATCAAGAGGGAGGATCTTTACAAGAGGGGATGCTATCCGTCGAGGATCCTCCGATTCTCTCGGATACTCCTAATCCTGTCGCTCAAGGTATGCCCTCCTTTTTTCGTTGCATGTTACGCGTTCTTTATTTCTGACTTCATTTTCTGCAGGGGGTGAAGCTGGGGTGTCCGGAGTGAATGCGGAGGAGACTCACCAGAATCCGGCGGGACCGTACACCGAAGATTATTCAGGAGGTATCCCTCGTCCTCGTTCTCTTCCTCGCGCTTTTTTTTTTATTATTTTTGTTTGCGTAGGTTTGTTTGGATGAAGGGGTTCTGGGGAGCTTTTTATCCCCGGATGGGGTTTAACGGCCAACAAGAGCCTAAATGACGCAGCTCTCTGTAGAGACATGATGGCTAACCTTGCTCCCCTCTTTATTCGCTCAGAACAAGAAGATCAGACTGACGAAAGTGCTTTATATAGGAGGTGGTTTGAATTGTGCCACGCCTCCCTCGCGGTTGCAGAAGTCTTCAAGCGGTTTGAGCGATTGAACCGTCATTATGCGGAACTGCACCGAGCCCATTCTGCTTGCTCCGGACTTGAGCCATTACTTTCCGAGACCCGAGCTAGCCTTCATTCCCAATCTGTTATCCATGAGAAATTATCCGCTGATCACCAGGCCCTTCGGGAGGTTCACCAAGCTTGTGAGCAAAAGGAAGGGGATTTGAAGGCGAAGTTAGAGGGTTTGGAGGCGGAGGTTGTGATGCTGAAGGCTAAGGATACTGGAGCGAGCCGAGAGGATCAGTCATGGAGGAGTCGTTGGAGAAGAAAAATTCAGAGCTAGAGGAATCTGAGAGAGAAGCCTCGGATTTGAGAAAGAACATGCAAGAAAAATTCAGAGCTAGAGGAATCTGAGAGAGAGCCGGTCAGGAGGAGATTATGCGTTTTAACTATGTTAAAGAGTTGATCCCTACGGTGATTCGTAGGTTACAGGGTAGTAAGGAGTACCAGCAGCGGGCACGGGGCGCTTTTCAACATTGCGATTGATTCTGGCTGGTTGGGACGGGGTCCGGAGGAACGCTCGAGGAAGAGGTCGAAAGGATCGTTCTGTCGCCGTAATCGATTTTGATATGGAGGCCGGGGATTTACCAAGGTGTATGATACGATGTTCACCCGGCTACCCATATATAGAAAAATCAAGCGATCCTATCATCTCCCTTTGGCTGATTTGATGAACATCCTTCCCGAGGAACCGCGCTACCGGAAATGGCACTTCCGGAGGATCTTAGCTTTTACCTTGCTTTGTAGACTTTTCGATGTTGACAATGTTTTGTTTGTATTGTGGTGGGCCTTCGTGCCTTTGGGTTGTAATTTGAACAATTTATTCTTGCACCTTTGTAATGTTATTTAGGCCATTCGTATTTCCGAACGGCCCTTTGTGACATGTAATTAAACAATTTATCCTTGCACTTTCGTAATATTATGCAGGTTGTCCGTACATCCGGACAACCAATTTTGGTTATCTATCCGTGTATGCTTGTGTATTCATTTTGTATTTTTACTAGTGACTTGGCATTTTCGGCATTGAATTGAGTCCGTGAGTGAATGTACCCCGGCCTTCCCTAGTGACTTAGCACTTTTTGGGGTAAATTATGCCTGTAAGTATATATACCCCGGCCTTCCCTAGTGACTTAGCACTTTTGGGGGTAAATTATGCCCGTAAGTAAATATACCCCGGCCTTCCCTAGTGACTTAGCACTTTTGGGGGGAAATTATGCCTGTAAGTAAATATACCCCGGCCTTCCCTAGTGACTTAGCACTTTTGGGGGTAATGTTTCGCCTGTTGGTAAATCTACCTGGTGGCTCATCCCTGGCGTCGTCACGCCTACGGGGTATCTGCGTTCCGTTCGGGACAGATACGCCTCGGCTCATCCCTTAATGTCGTAACATTATCCGGGGGTATGCAGTCGCCTACCGAATGGTATGTGGCCTTCCCTAGTGTCATTGCACTTTCGGGGGTAAATTAATTTTAATTGAGGGGTTTTCGAATACGCAATGGAGGTAGCTAATCTCCGCCGGTCCGTCCCTTAAGAATGAGATATGATCACGGCAAATTTTCCTCCTCCGTCATAAGTAGGGGAATATATATCATTGCTTACTGAAAGTGAAAATAAAGTAGTTCATGCCCGTAGGCTTACAATGCATGCATTTTTTTAAAGAAAACATTTCTTCAAATTCATGGCGTGCCACTTCCGGGGCACTTCCTCTTCATCCAAAGTTTCCAACTTGTACGAGCCGTTGAGATTAGCCTCTTTGATCCTATAGGGGCCTTCCCACTTGGGTCCCAATTTTCCTTGATCTTCGGCTCTGCTGGCCTCGTTTTTTCGATACACAAACTCCCCTGGCTTGAAGGAAACCAGCTGTGCTTTCCGGTTGTAGTACTTTTCCAATTTCGTTTTGTATCGGCCTCCATCACACGCTTCTTCTCTCCGTTCCGTAGCGGTCGAGGTTGAGACAGGATATCTTCTTCATTTTGTTCTACTGATTCGACGGGATCGTCCTCTTTGAGCCCTTCCCTTATCCGCCTTTACTCGTATGTTGGCATGCCTATCTCTGCCGGTATGACCGCTTCGCTTCCATAGGTGAGGCTGAAGGGTATTTCTTCGTTGCTAGTCTTGATGGATGTCCGGTGGGCCCAAAGGACATTCGGTAACTCGTCCACCCATCCGGCTTTTGCACGTCCCAACCTTGTTTTGATTCCCTCCATCAAGCTCTTGTTGGCCCTTTCTACCAATCCGTTGGCCTGCGGATGGGCCACCGCGTATTAATCTCGCTTAATGTTGAGTTTTTCGCACCAGCTTTTGAAGGGGTTGTCTACGAATTGCTTAGCATTGTCTGCGGACGATGATGGCAGGAGACCGAAGCTGCACACTATGTTATCCCACACGAACTTCGTGACATCTTTCCCCGTAATCTTTGCCAACGGTTTGGCTTCTGTCCACTTGGTGAAATAATCGATGGCAACTAATAGGAACTTGACCTTTCCGGCCGCCGATGGTAGAGGTCCCACTATGTCCATACCCCATTGGTAAAAGGGCCATGGAGCCATAATGGGTGTTAGCTTGGATTTTGGAAGTTCGCGATGGCGAATGGATCCGGCAGAGTCACACTTGATTATTTCGCTTCTAGCATCCCGGTGCATTGTAGGCCGATAATACCCTTGCCGCATGGCCTTCACCACGACCGGCGCGGACCGAATGCATTCCACAAGCTCCCATGTGTATTTCCCTTATAACGTAGTTTGCTTGTAAGGGACCCACGCGCCTCATCATGGGTACCAAGTAGGCTTTTTTGTAGAGTATACCATCTTCCATGACATATTGGTTGATTTTCATCCTTAGGTTGCGGGCTTCATTAGGGTCTTCCGGCCAAATTCCTTCCTCAAGACACCGGATGATAGGGGTCATCCGGTTGTCTCCTTCTTCTTCAACGACATTATTAACTTCCTTGCTTTCCGTCGACCTTTCCCTTAGCACCTCCACTAGCACTTCCTTCGTCAAGTGGTCAAAGCGGCCGTGGCTAGTTTACTAAGGACATCGCCTTTTGATTCGACCCCGGGATGTTCCGGATGGTCAAGTTTTCAAAACTAGCTATGTACTCCTTTGCCTTTGCTAGGTATTTGATCATACTTTTGTGACTAGCCACATAATCCTCATTTATCTGATTAGCCACCAACTTAGAGTCCACCCGGACCTCAAGGCTACTGACCTGCATACTCTCCGCCATCCTTAGCCCCGCCAGTAGGGCTTCGTATTCGGCCTCGTTATTAGTGATGTCGAACTCAAGCCGGATGGCATAAGTGAACTCCATTCCCTCTGGATTGATTAGAACAAGGCCCGCTCTGGAGCCTTTATTATTGGATGCTCCGTCCGTGTACAAAAGCCATTTCTCCTCCTTCTTCTTCATCGCCGGCTGATTGAAGTACTTGTCGTTGCTTTCTCCGATGGGAGCTTCCGATAGGAAGTCTGCTAACACTTGACCTTTGATTGCGTTCCGAGGCTCGTAGGTTATGTTGTATGCACCCGCTCCACCGAAGTACTTAGCCAACTTCCCGGACGCTTCCGCTTGTTGAGGATCTGCTTATTGGTTGGTCCGTGATTACCTTTATAGGGTGTGCTTCGAGTATCTCCGAGCCTCCTTGACATGTGCAATAGACAATTGCTAGTTTCTCGATCGGAGCGTAGTTCCTCTCGGCTTCGTTGAGTGTTCGACTTACATAACGGACTGGTAACTGTCTTCCCTTTCTTTCGTGAGGAGAACGGCCGACCGCTTCCTCCTCGGCCGCTAGATACACATACAGTGTTTCCTTTTCCGTTGGTGTTGTTAGTGAGGGAAGATCCGTTATCAACTTTTTCATCTCTTGGAATGCCGACTCGCCTCTTCGCCCACCGATACTCCTCCTTATTCTCCTTAGTGATGTTCTTGAGGGTTTCGAAGAATGGTAAGGATCTTTCAATTGAACGAGCCAAGAAACGATTGAGTGCCGCCAATTTGCCGCTGAGGCTCTGCATTTCTTTGAGGGTCTTCGACGATTGCATGTCCATTATTGCATTCGTCTTCTTTGGGTTTGCCCGAATTCCTTCTGAAGTTACCATATACCCTAGGAATTTTCCTTCCTCCATTTCGAAGGAGCATTTTTTAGGATTTAACTTCATGTTGATCTTCCGAAGGTTATCGAATGTCTCCGCTATGTCCGCTAGCATTCCCTGCTCTTCCCTGCTTTTGATGACCATGTCGTCCACATATGCCTCGAGGTTCCTCCCTATCTGTGATTGAAAAGCGGAGTCTATCATCCGTTGATAGGTGGCTCCGGCATTCTTCAAACCGAATGGCATCTTGGTGTAATGAGGTTCCTTGCTCGATAGAACGCTTTTTCTTCGCCTTCCCTTGCCATCGCACTGGTGATACCCTTTTTAAGCATCCAAGAAACATTTGTATTTATACCCCATAACCGACTCGATCTTCCGGTCGATCTCCGTGGGGTAATAGTCTTTGGACAAAGGAATTGATGTTCTTGAAGTCAATACACATACGCCGACTTCCATCACACTTCTTTACCGTAAGCGGTTGGATATCCGTGTAGGGTATTTCACCGCCTAACAATGCCGCCTTGACCCATTCTTCTACTTCCTTTGTACTTTGGCTCGATCCGCCACCAACATTCGGCGTTTTTGACATACCGGATCTATTGAAGGGTTGGCATTCGTGAGTGTGCTCAATGATCCCTCCGGGGACTCTGTCATATCCGGCGGCTCCCATGCGAACATGTCGAGGTTCCTTTGTAACAGCTTATTTGAGCGCCTTTGCCCTCAACGGATAGCGCACCTCCTATCGCCACGCTTGTTCGGGAAGGCTGGGTTGATCGCCACTTCCTCCGTTAGACCCACCTCTCTCGTGCTGTTTCTTCCTTATCTTGCCTCGAACAAGAGGTCGCATCTTTCCAATCTCCTACATTCGAAATGATGACGAGCGAGTGACCAACGTAGCAATTCCTTGAGGGGTTGGGAATTTCATCATGGAATGGACCGTAGAAGGTATGGCTCGCAGGATCTTCAATCCGGTCCTTCCTAAGATAATATTATATGGTGACGGTGCGAACGACATTTGTGAACTTCATCCGACCTTCCTGTACAACCCCTCATCTCCGAATGACACATCTAATTCGATTTTCCCGTGGGACGAGTCACCGTCCGGCAAACCCTAGCAGATCTCTGCGTTTGTTTCATTCGAGCCCTTACCTCCTGAGGCAAGTTGTTGAAGCAGTGTTCGAACATTACCTCCACCGAAGCTCCTTCATCTACAAAGACTCTCCTGAATAGGTATCCTTCCATTGTGGCTTCAACTATGAGAGGATCGTCCGATACATCTCCATCGGGGAGAGGAGGGAATGTTATGGGGACATTCATCCATCTTTCCCCTTGTTCCGACGACTTCCTCTTCCTTCGTTCGGGCCGGGTTCGGATCATGTTGATGACCTTGTCTTTGACTCCTGCGTCATTCTTTGGGGTTTCTCTCCCCTTCCGTCGAGATCCTTGACCGGATGATTCGGTTTTCCGACTCCAATGCCGTTCTAATTGCCTCTTTAGGCGATAACATCATTCGTGTAATGCCTTTTTTCTCCATGATAATCGCAGTACCTGTCTTGGTTTTCCATGCGGGGTGGGTCGCGCATCGGTTTCGGAGGAGGCAGGCATAGCTGGTGTTCCGTGGCTAAAATTTCTTTCGGAGGTTTGATGAGCGAGTCCAAGGTTAGGCGGGGATTGCTTCGATTCAAGTGATCACCGCGATGGGGTAAATAGGGCGCTGACCGATCACCGTGACGGTGTGTGCTACCCCTATCTTTCCCTGAATAGGTGTAACGTCCTTCATTCCTCCTGTCCCCTCCATAGTGGTTCCTGGCGGCTCTTTCATCCTTCCGGAATGATCCAGTTGAGGCTCTTCTTGTCGTATCATAATGCTCTCCTTGGGGCGTTCGGTCTTTGCTGAAACGCTTCGATCTCACAAAGTCGTCGACCCTAGTCATCATCTCTTCTATGGTTTTAGGGATCGTATCGGCGAACCGCTTGGCTAACTCGGGACATTTACTCCCGTCCATGAACGAAGAGATTCTCATGATCTCCGGAGCTCCCTGTATGAATCCTGTCTCTGTGGTCCACCTTTCTTTGAATTCCGGCAGCGATTCGTTAGCCTTCCTTACTATTTTGGTGATCTCGGTAGGGTCCTTGACACAGGCTTTGTGCAAGGAGAAACGAGTCTCAAACCGATCCCTGGCGCCCATTCGTCTATGCTCCCGGTGAGAGTCCATCAAACCATCCCCTGGCCTTTCCGTCCAAAGTTTGCTGAAACATGCGGCACCACACGGGCATTGGCCATTCTCCATGCCCTGTGGCCCCTGTGAACCTATTGAGATGATCTTGAGGATCCGTTGACCCGTCGTATAGCTTGATGTGGGTGGGCATCTTGTGTTCCGGAGCGGAGAACTCGATGATTCGCCTACTGAAAGGAGACTTCAAGAGTTCCTTGAAGGGCTTTGCTAGGTCTTCATCTTTTACTTTACTCCCCGTTAACTATTTCCTTTTTCTTATCCGTCGGCTCGCCCTTATCAAGAGTCGCTTCATCCTCAAAATCCAGTCGTATCGGCTCAACAGTGTCCCTCGAACATTTGTGCTCTTTTATCATAGACTTGAGAGTCGTTACATACCCTTCTAAGCGCTCTCTTGTCAATGGTGTGGAACTTCCTTCTACCCTTCCGGAAGCTTCAGGTGGTGTCGAACCCGTCATTCTATAGCTCTAGTAGATTGAATGCGGGTCCCACGGATGGCGCCAATGTAGAAGTATTTTTTTGTGGGTTGTCGCAGTTATCTTTCAGCCTTAGGAATAAGCCTTCTAGATACACCGCTAAGATGAACAACGCGTTAGTCTCGCCCGGGTGTTATCCCGGGACCCGACTCCGGCGTAAGAGTAAGTATGTGTTTTACCGAAAGGTCTAGTATAAATGTGTGTGTGAAAAAATGATACCCGCCTCCAACATCGTATGCGTATTTATACTACTCCGATGTCACTATCGTCCCCCGAGACCGTTGTACTTTATGGGACCACGGTGTGCGTCGGGGGATTAATCGCCCCGACATTAATCGCCTGCGGTGTACTTCGACATTCGGAGAATGAGGCAATTGCGCCCGTGCAAGGTGCCAAAGGTACCTGCCAGTCAACTCGCCCTTCGGTGGTAGCCTATCGGAGTATCAATCGGAGAGCCTTTCGGTGGTGTTCCAGGTCCTTCGGTTGCTGACCGAAGGACCATATACGTCGTCAATAAACAAACAATAATAGTTTAAAACATTAAACCATAAGGAGTCAAGCTCATGAGACATGTTGCATTTGAATTTGGTGGCGTGAATTCTAGTCCCACATACTGCCACATTTTGGCCTAAAAATCAGATTGATTTTTTTATGCATAAATTGACATACTATCAATATGACGTGTAATCTTTTTGGATCAAAGTAAATATACATGAGCCTGAATGAAATCTACTCGAGCAAATCGAACGAAGTTCATTTTGTATTTTTCTTAGCTAGTTTCATGTACTTTGTAGGCTGTTATGATTTAAAAACGCCTCCTATGAATAGTTTCTAACAACACGATACAATTTATACATAAGTATATGCGTGCATGTGATATAAATTCAATGTATGTACGTATTTCACTATAAACAATAGCTGCTTGAGGATCTTGTTGAACTCGAATTATGTAAAATATGTAACTAAAGGTGCCAAATTACATAAAGGTAAGTGTTTTGACAAACAAAAAAAAAAAAGCCATGTAAATATACCTCGATTAACCAAATTTAATATGATATTTACAAACTAAGAAAACAGCTCAAATGCATTATATAATGTTGACGTATCTACTCCTTCAGAGCCATCCAAACGACGTACGCTCACAGCAGAGTATCCTCCAAGAGGATACTATTACTCCAAGCATAGTAGGTAGCCTCCTCCTTCCATCAGAATGGTTCTCCGGATAGTCTATGTCTAACTGAGATTAGCTTAGTTCCAGAGGTATTGACGAGTACCAGAGGTAACTCCTACTATCCGTCGAACGATAACCGTTCCAGATACAGCAAGAATACCCTACGAACAGTGCCTTACCACAATAGTCGATGAGATCGCTGCATAGTAATAGTAAGACAAGCCACGAAAGGAAATGCTCGTGGTCATGAGTGAATCACCTGTTGCACGTAACGACAATCTTACTCCCATTGTATTTGTATCGTGGAGCGTTAACCATGTAGTATAAATAGAGCCATCCACCCCAGTGAATGGAGGACACACACTTCGGCCCTAAGGGCTGACGACCTCTTTCTAAGTTCTCTCACTAGAACTTACACCAAGCATACACTTATTCTTACATCGGAGCTTGGTTTCGGACTAAACACCAAGGGTGAGCTAACGGTGCTTTGTCTTGTTTCAGCTATGGAGCATAGGAGTCCACCTTCGAAGATCCAGAGCTTTAGAAGTTTCTGCAAGGTTCCAAGCTACGGATCACGAAGTCCATACTTGACCTCTGAAGGTCCGGAGCTCCAAACTTCATGGCAACAATTTGCACAAACATTTGATGTCATCTGTGGGACCTGCTATTTCACTATGCCGATTTGCGTAAACGGTTATGTTTGTGACGGGTCTTCATCCGAAAAACGATTTGGTTTGGAGACCGGGGTATAACATGATGCGGGCATTCCTCCAAAAGAGCCACGGGTCATCACCGATGTCGTCCGGAAAAACTTTCTCCGGTACACATAAAAGAGAACGAGGGAGTTTTCAGGATGATGGTTAAAGGGCTTGATCAACGATAGAAGGCCAAGGGACCTCATTTGAGGCTTTCGTACGGAAGAACGGAGGACAAGGAACATGAAGGTTCCTAAAAAGGGGTTCTCCAGAACATATTGGTAGTCGGTCCTTCGATGGTGCTTTCGATGTCGGGTTACAAGCTCATACATTTAGGTCTTGATAGCCAGTCCTCTAACGAAACTTCAGGTATTGAAGCATTGGCCCTCCAATGAAACTTCCAAAGGTACCATGTCGTATAGAGGTATGCAACCATTTATCCGGTATACACTCTTTTCGTTTTACATATCAGTTTAGATCTTCGTAAGTGCTTGATTTTTTTTTACTTTTATGCGTTCTTAAATTGCCATGCGAAGTTTGAAAGCACATTAAGTATGCTGATAGCGCAACTGTTGATATTGTCTTAGCCACTTGTAGATTATGTATATTGTCATATCCTGAGCATATATCTGAGACACATATCTTTAACACATATTGCGCATGAGGAAATACTATGTTAGGCTTTCTAGGAGCTGGTATAGTTTACATAAGTTGAAAAGATGATGCTCCTTAGTTGATTTATAGAACCTCTTTACAATAAGCTTATACTATGCTATTACAAATTAAAGATGCAGACCTGGCACATGCTACCAACGCACATAGTTCATGCATGAATGCTTCTCAGCTCTAGCGTACCTAGGTTGTGTAAGCTACATATATCACTTGTTATGCACGACATATACCTAAGTCATGCATGTTCATGGATGAACATTCTAAGGAACACCCTTTGTTCTTGTAAACCTAAGTAGGAAAGTTCCAATGCATAAGATACAAATTAATACTCCGTTGAATGATAAACCCTGAAGGCAATACATTAGAGGTATCACCCTCTGGTCATTGACATATGAATGTCTTATTCCACTGTCTGGAAGAGAAATCCCATAACTACGTGTAGGAGTTTAGAATTCAAACATTAGCGCCTTAATTGTCGGCTATTGCATAATTGTATTTGTTGGATCCTGATGAGTTATAATTTCATAATCTCCGACGAACTCCAATCCTTAGCTTAATGGATTTCTCCCAACTATAATTTTAAATCACAACTTATGGCTCTAATCTCACGAGCATCCTCGATAATGCGCTCCTCCAAAACAACATGAGCATACTTACCAAAGACACTATGGTTTTAAATCATTAGGATGGATCTATTGAAAGTCCTCATTTTCCAGTTGAGTAACAGAACTTTGACTGGAAAAGAAAGAGCACACTGCAGCATCATTCAAGTTCTCACTTCCAACAGCACTTCCCATTGTACTAGCAGCACTTCCTTCCTTAGTAGTAGGAACTTCGACCATTGTGCTGCTAATGCTATTGGATGAAACAAATGCCAAGTTAGTTGAACCTGAGCTTGAACTTGACTTTTGTTTCATTTCAGCCTCATAAACCTTAAGATTATTGTGAAGATCATCTAAGGTTGATTTCTCCAATTTAGGCTTGTTCCTCCATACAATAGCATGTGTGTCCCATTCAGATGGAAGACTTGCCAGCAACTTTTGGTTTAAGTCTTCTTATTCAGTCACTACTCCCACAAGCTCTGATTGGCTAACAAGCTTTTGCAGCCTATTGCATATCTCATCAAGAGATTCAGTACTTGAAGCAGAAAAGTTTGCATACTGCTGCTTCATAAGATTTTTATTGCTCTTCTTTGTAGCTTCATTCCCTCCAAACTTCTTCTCTAAACTATCCATCAAAAGCTTAGCATCTTTAATAGAGTTGAAAGACAATTGATATTCATTTAGAATTGCCATCATAAGAATAGTTCTGGCCTTCATCTCTAGTCTTCTTTTGGCTATATCTTCTGTAGCAGTGAGTGGAATGATCTTTCCTTCTGCTCTAGTTTTCAAAACAGTGTTGCCAGTTTCAATGATTTCCCAGAGACCAATATTAATCATTTGAATGTGCTGTTGTATTCTCATCTTCCACATCTCATACTCATCTGGCTTGAGCATGGGTACCCTTTTATGTGTCAACGCATGTGTAGAGTCCATCTTTCACAATTTTCAATAGTATTATTCTTGGTATAACATATTCTTGATCACACAAGCTCTGATACCACTTGTTGATCCCAGTTTACCTTGTAAATATAGATCTTGTTAAGCTTTTGTTAAGAAACTGTTTGAATCACAAAGTATCACGTGGAATATAATGCTTTATGAATAAGAAGAACACAATGAATAACAATCAAATGCTTCAATATTATTAGATTAATAATACGAGTGATCTTAATATCACTAGGGTTTACAACCTTGAAGCCGCCTTAAACATATATCTAAACAAATGACCTAGGATCCCCTTTTATAGACTAAGGATTCCTAATCAGTTACAATGACTTCCTATACAATGTATATCACAATCGTGTCTTTTCTATACTTATCTAATATTATATAATAGGAATACGCCATTCCATAAATACAAAACAGACTCTAAGACTCCAGCAGTAGCTTGAAATATACTAGCAGTAAGTACATATGCTCTAACAGTACTTTAGTCTTCAGCAGTAGAAACTTTACACTAGCATTAGTTTCTCCAAGTCTAGCAGCAATTACTACTTAGTATATTCCTTTGATTCTTTCCAGCAACACGTAGCAGTAGGTAGAATACACTAGCAGCAGTTTCAATAATACCAGCATCAGTTAACACTTAGAACATTTCTTCAGGAATTCCATGAGCAGTTGATTCTCCCAATAGCAGTAGTATCCTTAAAACCCAACAAATGTTTTAAAAATGCTTATGTAACTTAACACTTTGGGATCTCTTGTTGTAACTCAAATTTCATTTATTGAATAGTAACTTTTTAAAAATGTATCATATAAAGTCGTTTAATATAACTTGTAACTTTGCTTCAATGAAGTAATGCTCCCGGTTAATCTTCCGTTGCGATACTTTAGGGGTGTGACAACGATAAACATCTCACAAAGTACTTACAAGATATACTTTTAGTGTCTTTTAGCCTAAGTATTATCTTTGATGAGTAACCTTAACAATAGACTCCATGGGAAGGATCGCAACCTCCGCGCGTAAAAAAGGTAATGCCTATTAATTTGTTCCCCATCATGGAATTAATGCCATCGGTGGGGAGGCTGAGCCAACCTTGCAAATTCGCTCCGCAGCAGAAAGGCCGGTAACACCAACCTTTCCTTTCGCGCGTATTGATGGCTACCTGATAACTAGCTACATCAGTAGCAGAATGTATGTATACTCTTAATTACATTCCGGAGTTCACAATCTACGCAACTCAACTGATGGAGATCCGAAATAAAAAGCAAGAATATTTTGTGCGGAACACACATGACATTTTTGTTGTTTGTTTTAAGTGTTGTTGTTTTACTAAAAGCATAAACCAATAATAAAAAGAAAAAAAATTCCTGAAAATGTCATTTTAATTAAACCTTCGTCCACTAAAAGGTCAACAAGAAAACATTTTTCTAAAAAAATCTTGCTAAATCAACGGACCATGCGACTCCGCTGGATTTTTGACATGTGTCCATTACTTAATCTGAAAAGTAATAGTGCTTGATGGAAAGTCTTTGATAGACCGACAACTATTTTTGTGCGACAGATGGTTATTGTACATTCGTGCGACCAATTTTTGTCTTTTTATAAAATAATAAACTAAAAATTCAAAAAGGACAAAATGTGGTCACACGAAAGCACGTTAGCCACCACCGGCACTCACACAAAAAATAGCCTTCTGTCTAGCTAGCGAAAAAACCACTCCAACCCCTTATACTTTTGGGAATTAAAAACAAAACTTGCCAAAATTTGTTCATTTAGAAAATTTTCTCTGATAAAAAGCTGTGACACTCAAATAAGAATAAGGAAAGAAAAACAAATAAATAATTGGATATTCGGATATGCATGAGTGTTTACGAACAAGACTTTAGTTTATTTTCACTTTATTGCACAATCATTAAATCTTGTTGATATTTATTCCTTTAATGAGCAGACAGAATAAAGTAACTTCAATGTTTCATGATTAGGAGGTGATTTGCACACTATCTAAATTGATTGATACACTCTAAATTAGAATGTATTGACATTTATATCGTCACATTACTTTTACAATTTTTAGCCTGTAAAGGTATAAATGTCAATACACTCTAATTTAAAATGTGACAATCAGTTGATGGAATGTGCAAATCACCTCCCACTACAAAAAATCATGTCATTTTACACACTTTATTTGGTAGATCTTCACACATTAAAGTATGTATAATTCTATTCTCCACACTTTCTTCTTGTGTGGGGATTTTCGATGTTACAAAATTATTGTGAATTGCCACATTTATTTTTGTGAATATATAAATAGACTATTCACACTAACATGTGTGGAGAAAAACTATTTTTTTGTCACATAGCTAGTTGTGAACATGAGTAAAGAACCTTCATATTTTAAACCGTGGATAAGGATTGAAAAGTCCACACTTGAAAGTGTGAACAAATAAGAAGGACAAGAAATAAAAAGTTCACACTTGAAAGTGTAAACAAATAAGAAGAACAAGAAATAAAAAGTCCATACTTGAATGTGTGAACAAATAAGAAAGACAAGAAATAAAAAGTCCACACTTAAAAGTGTGAACAAACCAACCAAAAAAGTTCACACTTAAAAGTGTGACAAATTATATGCTCAAAACAAATTATATATCCAGATTTCAAAACAGATTTCAAAACAAATTACTAATTCCATATTTCAATTCTGCAATTACAAATTACAAATTCCAGATTTCAATTATGCAATTACAAATTACAAATTCTAGATTTTAATTCTGCAATTCTGATACAATTCCAGATTTCAATTCTGCAATTCTGATACTAAAAATTCTGCAATATGATTGAACTTGAGACTAAAAATCATAACAATTCTGATACTATAGTTAACAACTCTGCAATTTTGATACTCAATTACAATTCTGTAATTCTGCAAATCTGCAACTCTTCAATTCTTCATATACTCCTTTCTGCAATTCTACTCAGCCACCTGCAATATAACAACCAAAATTGGTGGTTAAAGTTCTCATGTAAACAGTTGGGGCAAAATGTATAGTTTTCCTCACGGGTCATCATTCATTACATCAAAACCAACTTTGGTTTTCTATCTAAAATCATTCATCTGTAACTTTGTTATAAAACTGATAACTGTAATTCTGAAATTATAGAGGGAAAAACGCCGACTTTATAAGCACAAAACTTACAATGGACTGTAATTTGTTTCAAGTTTTATTGTTTTAACGTATGTTAATGACTCAATAATACACGTGAAACAAAGTCAAATCCATGTCACATAATATCATGTAACAGGTGAATAGCACAACGTACCAATACCAATTCAAACTGGTTTAGAGATAAAAGTAATTTCTAAGTGTTTCTACCACACTTAGACCTCTTGAAATAGTTGACACGAGCAACCAAAAAAAAATTACACATAAAAGCTGCTTACTAAAACAGAGATTGGTCAAACGAATTGAGCAGGGCAAGCATATCAAATTGTGTATAAATGCATAAAAACAACCTAAATCATTTCACTGAACAATCGTCATTATTATTGTTAAACTATTTAGCACATCGGCACATCCTAATTGGTGGTCAATTAGCAAAGAAGTGTACATGCCAGCCCAGCCCACATCGACCCAGCCCATCAGCCCATAATATGTGATACATAATTCATTTAGCTTATAAAATGTTGGATTTTGGGGCTCCAAAGTAATAGTTAAAATGCATAGAAGTGATAATCGTAATCTACTACTTATTGCTTCGAGGCAAGTGTTCATGTTCTTAAAGAAATTCTGACTCAAGTTCAATCGAACCATTGTGCAGTGGGTTACACGAGACTTTTCATAGGCAGGGATAGATTAACCAGGTGATAATTGTAATCTACTACTTATAGCATATGAAAAACTGCACTTCTACAACACACCGCCCTGAACCCACACTGTTACTAGCGTCAAAATCTGTACCATTACCTTAAAAAACTATACCTTGGAGCAAAAGTATATTAGGCAACTCACATAAGAGAGGAATTTAATGAAAAGACAAAAAACAAATGCTTCACAAACCTGTGCATTTGATGTACCAGTAGCAAAAAAAGCCGGAAGCGCGGTTTTGAGCTGTCCAAAAAAGTTGTTCATGTTTTCTTCCATCGTCTTCATTTGTATACTTTGTTTCTCTATTTGTTTACTTTGAGCAACAACTGTGTTCAGCAATCGATTTTCACTTGATACACTTTGGCGTCTCATTCTTCTCAATTCGTAACTAAATTTTGTTACTTGGGATTTGGTCACTCCAACCCCATGGCCACAAGGTCTTCCCTTCTTATTAGGTCTAAGTTCTTTCATGACTTCCCTTGCAATTTCCAACCTTTTCTCAGGATCAACAGGTTCTGAATTTCCGACCTCAAATAACTTGTTTTCAAAATCTGCTTTCGCTTTACTCTAGAACATTAAACAAACATTCAAGATCATCTAAGTTTACATTTAAATCTATTTATAACATAACTAAAAGTAGTAAAACTATTTATGTACCGCGAAGACTCTTGACCTAGATAATTATAAAAAGAAAAAATAGGTTTAATTTATCCTAAAAGAAGACTTAAATATGCATCCTTTTTCCGTGGAATACTAACAGCGCCACAGTTGTGAATATGGACTTGGCTACCTCTTGCTTTCTTCCCATTTGCTGAGAATTTCTGTGACTCGGTTAATTAAAAACACATGTTAGTAATTTGTGAACAAAACCATCCGAAGAGTTGGAAGTTAAAGTAGAATCATATCAGTCTGCTAGGACTATGATTGACGTGACAGAAAAGCCATCCGAAGAGTTGGAAGTTAAAGTAGCAGCTACTGTGGTTACGGTTACAACAACAGATGAGAACAAAACCAAAACAAGTCCTAAGAACAAAAACCAAACCCTTTGAACCTGAACATTCAGGTCCTTGAAAACAACATACAGGTCCTTGAAAACCATATTGAGGTCATTAAAAACAAAGTGACTCTGAACATGAGTGTGAAAACAAATGTGACTCTGAATATGAGTCTCTATGTTGTTCAACTCCTTGAACTCAGGGTGACTTTGAACCTAAAACTGACTATAAACCTGAGTCCTTGAAACTAGTTCTAACTCTGAACCTAAGAGTAAATGAAACTAGTTCTAACCCGAGTCCGTTAGTGAACTTGGGAGGCACAAACCAAATTTTTGAAAAACACAGGAACCAAGGAATGAACCAGACCAAGGAATGAACCAATATAAAAAATAAGGCAAAACATGTAAAAGAAATAAATTTGGTGTTTGAAGTAATTGTGAAACTAAATGGCATTTCTTTGTGGCGTACCTTTGTTTTAGGTGCTCTGAGACAACCCTTGTAAGATTCCCATTGGTGATCAACAAATTATGGTGGTGCTTTTACTAAGTCGAGTGCTTGCAAAAGTTCCTCATCCGTGTATTGCACATCTTCATCAACGTTATTAGCTTCTTGTAGTCTTTTGGCAGCTAATGCTAACAAACTCTTTTTCATTCTATGTTTTACAGTCCTAAAATTTTCGTTCAAAAGAGAAAGGACAACCTCGTCCACATCTTTACTTTGAGGAAACTCAAATCTCCGCTGCAAATATCAATAATGACAAATTTCTTACAAGAAAAAAAATCAGAATTACTAATTTGATGCAGAAATTACACTAATCAACTAATGAACCATTAGTATCTATCCTGATCATTCATGACTTGAATATTTTTAACATTAACACTGATTACTCTAGTGAGTAGTGACTATACAAATTGCTTACAAAAAGAAATGTATAGCTACAACTCCAAAAGGTAAGATAGAGGTTACTGTCTTGGATCAAATGAAAACCTAGTACTTCTAGTATATATGCATGTTAACGTTCTTTTCTAGTTGACACTACTAGATAGTCATTTCAAACTTACGTGCGTTTCAATTGTAAAAGCCCAGCACCAGGGTATCATATACATATCATGAACTAAGCCCAAGTTTTCCAAGCCTGGTTTCTAAGTATATATACTAGCATGTCATCGTCATCTGAAACCCAATGCCCGTTATATTGACCCTAGAACTACTTCTATTAGAAAAGATACTTCAATATGGTACCACAAAGATACATATTATTACTTGCTCATCCAAAAATATAAACTTTGTCTCACTATAGCTTACTATGGACACTCCGATGACCACATAAAGAGACTATTACATTCGTTTTTCATTTATATTAGCCTGTACTCTACAAAACCAACTAAAACAAACCAACAAACCCATATCAAGACTTATCAAACCTATATCAATACATATGGAATGTCCTGCTCACTTCTGAAATCTCTCCATGCTTTTCCTACTAAAAACTTTACTTCCTTTATTTTCTTATCAATCCAGACAGCCTTATCCTCTTTAGTGTTCACTTACTGCATATTCTTTACTCAAAACTAGCACCTTGGACAGTAAATCCCGAAATAGAAACTCAAAAGAACAAAAAAATGATAATCAAAGTAATTACCCGTAGTTCCATTAGAAGCTTGATGCCACAACGTTGTTTGCATTCTTTCCAGTCCTTCGCTTCAAGGGGCATAAGTTGGGTTCCTTCACAAGTAGGGTCATGAATCGTGTAAATAAACTTCCTGCAGATTTGATGGGTTGATTGCTGTCATTGAAAGGAACCACAATTATTTCACCCGCGTCTAGCTTATACACTTCTTTTGTGGTCATTGTTTATGTCCTAAGAAAGTTTCCATCACCATCTATAAGATAATTATGCATTGTTAGAATATAATATACACTACAGAAATATGATAAGCACAATGAATCGTGCAAAGTTTACCTATTATCTCAACCTCGCTCAACAACGTCTTCTCATAATCCTCATCCATTTCATCTTGTTCATCCAAAAGAGGTGCTGAAGAAGACAAAGGCTGATGCAAAGTTGACTCATATGCACTTGTGTTAGATCGTAAGGATTGAGAATAGGTGGATGTTGATGAAGAAGAAGAATTATTTTGGCGAATAGTAGAAAAAATGGGAGGTTTGAGAGGTGTGGGGGGGGGGGGGGGGGGGGGGGGGGGGGGGGGGGGAAAGATGATGATTGGTGGGAGTAGTTAAGAGATTGAACATTTACTTGCATATCTGATTGTTGAAGGGTCTGCATACGTGAGTTACCAAGGACCATATCTGATTTTCCAAGTTTCTGCATATGTGGTTGTCTACAAGTATCTATATATTCGACCACATGTTTGCTTATATGATTGTATGAGGTTCTGCATATGTGGTTGTTCAAGAGCCTCCATATGTGACTTACAAGCACTTTGCTCGAGAATTTCGTCCATGGGTATCAATACATAAGCTGACACAGGATTTGCTTATTTAATTGTATGAGGTTACGCATAGGTGGCTCTTCAAGAATCTCCATCAGTGACTTACCAATGGTTTGCTCAGATTCTATAAGTGGCTGCATACGTGGTTGTCCAAGAGTCTCTATACGTGACTGGAACTGGGAGGGGGAAAGTGACTGTTGTGTTTGATTGTCACGGTAGAATCTTGGATGAGTCGTTGCATAAGAATGTAAAGAATAACTTTTACAATGCTGGCTTGTAGGATTCTTCATTGTTATTTGAGATTTCAATATTTTCCTGCTTAAGAACAAGAATAAATTTAGTATATGCACAAACTTTAAGATCGTATGCAAAAGACAAAGAATGTCACTCAGGATTAGAGTTTGAGACAAAGAATGGCCTCTAACCTATAGCCTGTTGCATGCACAAAGAATGGCCTCCTTTAAATCCTTGACTGGTAACATATACATATTATATTTCGGAACGACACCAAGGCTCTAACATATACATACGATTCTAAGTTAAAACAGCCTATCTAGCTGAGTTCAAGCTTGTGCACAGGCTTGATTAGTACAAGCTTAAAGTTAAAACAGGATAATGCAAAATTTATAATGTCAGGATAATGCAAGATACAGGACTTCAAGGAGTAGTACCTATTGAAATATTTAGCATACCACAAATCGAGATTGTGTGAGAACATAATTTGTAATAAAATCACCATACACAGAGCTTTCTCTTATCAGTTATCACCTTTCTAAAACAATCATGCTAGCTGAGTTATGGGGTAAGGTATTATTACATCAAGCTTTCTTCTTATTTCTGCAGTTGCGCTTACAGTTCAAGTATTCTTAAACTCTCCAATATCACCAGACATACTTGAATTACCCCACGAATGCTGTAAAGGGCTTGTGTATGTGTGTGCTTTAGTGGGTCCAGATTTCAGTGGAAACGGGTAAGAATGGATTCAGTGTGTTATTCTGGGTGTATGGGAACACGTTTTAACGACTATGGTGTTACCACACCGTGAGCTCTAAGCAACTCTCAATAAAACATATAACCATAAGTACCAAGTGGTCTGCTAATCTGCTCCTATAAACACTCGAAAATGTTTTTATACCACTAACAACTACAACTACTGCATCACAACTACAATCGCATCAAACAGTTAATATGATACATCATATAGCTATTGACCAGATATATTAAATTGCCTTAATAAAGTGGTGCTACTGATTCAGATCACTGTAAGTGAATGCAAATGAATAATATCAAAACTGTTATAAAGGAATGAACAATACCTGAAAAATTTAGGAGGAACTCGAAAGTACAGCTTGTTACCTTGTTATATAAAATCAAAAGTATATGTCCATTCAAAAGTATAGCTTGTTACCTTGTTACCTTGTTATACAATATATTAACCTTGTGATCTGTCTAAATTCTATACGATCAAATTCCAACAGTATATGTCCATTCTTATTATATAAAATCAAAAGTAATATATCGCTCTAACCATCAGGAGATAAACATTACAGTATTTACAGAACCATCTAGATATTCAGACTAAAAAAGCTAAACATATGAACACAAAGCGCATTTACTTATATCGATCATTCTTATTAAAACACGAAACCCTGTAAATGCAGGCATGCAAAGGTCTTTGTAATATATATCCTACTCGAGTGGCTCCTGTTCCAGTGTCGGAAGTTCCACATTTATTTACTGTCCGAGCCAAATACAGTGGGGTATCCGTTAACACATGGGCCCGTGTTAAAGCTGGAAAATACAAGGGGACCTAGCACAGGTACATGTATTACATGTTACAAGATACTAACAGAAAGAAGGGTGTAAACTTGACAATTTCATGCAACCACTTAAAGTTTTATTATGTGATAAACAGAAATAATTGGATAAAGCAAGCCGATAATATGTTCATTCTGCATATATGGATCAGTCCTTTACTAAAGATCTTAGTCAATAATGTTTTAGTAAAGGACTGATCCATAGTAGCTAAGACATGTGACTATATATAATGCAATACATGTTCAACTGAAACACTAAGATCTGGAAGTAAGGCCCAGACGAAATACCTTCTCTAGCTGCAATAAGAGAAAGAACATGTGCGGGAGATAAGACAACTTCCTCCTTAATTCCTTCAACAAAGGCTCTCTGCAAGCAACAATTATTCCACAAACTAGTTAGATTGAAGCGTAACAGAATAGCATTATATGCGAGGATGGAAAAACAGGCATGCCATCTAGCAAAGAATGAAGTGTAAAATTGAATAATACGAAGGGTCATCACTCATCAGGGTAAAAGACTGCCGCTGGGTTACATAAACGATAACAGATCAGGTGGTTTTGGACCAGTTAACTGCGATTCCAAAATTTCAACAATTTCAATGGTCAGATTCATTAGTAATAATCTGAAAAGCTATGTACAAGCAGAACAGAACAGAACAGAACAACATAAATTTATGAGGCCTAGATAACAGTTATCAAATTATAATGTACTGTTAGATAACAGTTATCAAATTATAATGAACAGAACAACATAACAGTTATCAAAATACATAGAAATTAGCAAATGAATTCGAATTGGCAAATTGGTGTTAATGGTGTTATTCGTCATCTTCAATTTCGATGTCCTTCCTATGCCAAATTGGTGCCTCATTAACATCATAAAGTGTTGGAAGATTATAAAGCATGCATAGGGTATAAGACTCATCATCATCTCTAAGTACTTTGGTCCCCATGTCAAACATATATCTTGGCGACGCTCTAATTACATGTGACCATCCAGCATCTTTTAGATCCTCTATGTAGAAAACTTGTCTTGCTTGAGATGATATTATAAAAAGATCATCTTGCAAGTTTTCACCCGTGTGTATTAACGGCCTAGAAAAGTTTACAAGAGGAAATCCGTATTTATCTTTCTTTAGCCCTCTTGAAGATCGAATGTCAGCCCAATCACAATGGAAAAGCAAAACTTTGTATCCACCAAAATATTCTAGCTCGATAATGTTGGAAAGTTTCCCATAGTAATTTCCTCCTTCGACTTCCACAATGACTCCTGAATTTTGGGTCTTTTTAAACTCTTCACGTCTTCTAGTAAGAAATCTATAACAAATTTGTGATGATGCCATTATATCGTTTAGCAATAGTTCTAGGGCCACTAGCAATGGACACAACTTCTTGATCAAACTTAATCTTTTCTAAGGATGGAACCTATAGTTTTAAATACACTTGTTAGTTTATGCACACTAAAGATGAAAGAACTAATATACTAGCTACAAATTTGGTAACCTGCTCTTGAAGCCACCGTGGAAAAACTTCCACCATCAATTTCTCTTTTGTCTTTAGGTCCATGAGTTTATCCTTAAGAGCTTGTTGTTTAGCCAAAAAATGACTACAAAAAATATACCATAACTTTATATACTTTATATAGCATTAATTTAAACTAAAATGTAAGAAAATGTATACAAATATACTTACTCGCAAAATGGCTGAATTTTACTATGATTTAGTAGAACATAGCGGTGTGCTTGAGCTAATGAATTGTAATCAAGCTCAATAATCTCAACCTTTCCTAGCTTATGACCACCCAAATTAAGAATATACATCTCTTTTTCAAGAATGTGTTCATCATTTCTAGGAGGGCGATTAAAGATAGTCTCGACACCTTCGAAATATCTTGAACAAAAAGTAAGACATTCATCTTTAATATATCCTTCGGCGATTGACCCCTCCGGTTGAGCCTTATTACGAACATATGACTTCAACCGCATCAAATACCTTTCAACTGGATACATCCATCTATAATGAACGGGTCTACCAAGCTTGGCCTCTGATATCAAGTGAATAGTCAAATGGACCATAATTGTGAAAAAACTAGGTGGAAATAATTTCTCCATCTCGCATAGTGTAAGTGCTATTTGAGACTCCATTTTGTCTAATTCATCAAGATCAAGAACTTTCGCACACAACCTTTTGAAAAAGAAGCAAAAATCAGAAACCACTTTAACTACTCGAGATTGTGCTCGTGAAAGCATGGAAACCCTAAGAGCTATCGGCAAAATGTATTGCATTAAAATGTGGCCATCATGGCTCTTAAGGTTGGTAATTTTACGATCTTTCATGCTCACACCCCTTGAAATATTATATGAATATCCGTCAGGAACTTTAATACTTTTTAAAACTTGTAAGAAGTTAGCCTTCTCCACACTAGACAGGGTATAACATGTTGGGGGCATGCATGGCTTTTTGTTAGGACGATTTATAAGGTGGAGTTCATGCCTTATTCCCATTTCCATAAGGGTGCGTTTGGTAGAGAGAAATTCAGAGAAAAGAAATGAAGTAGAGAATAGAATCTCAGAGAATAGAAATCAGTAGAGAATTTTGTTCAGTTTTAATGTTTGGTAACAAGACTTGACCGAAATGAAAAAAAATTATTTAAATTATTTAAAAATATATATTTTTTAATTTATTTTTAAAAATTTATGTACTTTCTTTAAAAAAATTATTTTTAAAATGTATTTATTTAAAAAACTTGTTTTTTAAATATTTTTAAAATATATTTATTTAAAAACTTATTTTAAAAATATTTTTTAAATTATTTTAACTTTTTTAATTATTTTTAAAAATGTATTAAAAACTTGTTTTAAAAATATATATTTTTGAAAATATATTTATTTAAAAAACTTATTTTAAAAAAATTTTTTAAATTATTTTTAATAATGTATTTAAAACAAAACACATTATTTAACAAAATTATAGTTAGAAAAATGCCTTCTCCAATTCTCCACCAAATGGAGTGAAATAAAGTTACAAAAATACAAAGGATGATTCCCAGAGAACAAGAATTCTCCGCCTCCCAAATTCTCTATGCTAACATGGGAAATCATCCAAATTTCCATTTCTTTCCCCATTTCTGTTTTCAAACACACCCTAAGATCCTTGCGAGAGTTTTCGTTATCTTTAGTCTTCCCGTCTAAATTTAATAGGGTTCCGAGCAAATTATCACACACATTCTTCTCAATATGCATCACATCCAAATTATGCCTAATCAAATTATACTTCCAATAAGGCAAATCAAAAAACACGCTCTTTTTCTTCCATAACTGGTGCTCAGCAGCTTCTTCTTCCACAAAATTCTCTATATCCTCAAATGCACTTGATTAGTTGTTCCCTTCATCATGAGCATTTGTTGAACAACTAACACCGTCCCTTGTTCTCTTATTACTGGATTTATCAGACTTCCCATACATAAAACTTGCACCGCTCAAATTGTTCCAAAATATCACATCCTGACAATAGGGTAGGCGGGCCCTCTTTCTCAATTGTACCATCAAATTGGTCCTTTTGAAACCGATATTTATGATTTTGCTCTAACCATCTACGATGTCCCATGTAGCAAAATTTTCTTCCATATTTTAACCACATTGAACGAGTAGAATCCGCGCAAAATGGGCATGCCACACGGCCCTTTGTGCTCCACCCGGATAAATTAGCATAGGCAGGAAAATCATTCACGGTCCACATGAGTGAAGCTCTTAACTTGAATTTTTGTTTTGAAAAAGCATCATAAGCATCCACACCCTTCCATAATAATGGCAGCTCATGTATTAAAGTTTGTAGATAAACGTCTATATCATTGCCGGGAGCTTTCTCTCCTGGAATAACCGATGAAAGAATAAAAGACTGTCGTTTCATACATATCCACGGAGGTAAATTATAAGGAATCAACAACACTGGCCAAGTGCTATGTGTTGTACTCATTGTTCGAAAAGGATTAGCTCCATCACTAGCAAGGCCAAGCCTGACACTGCGCGGATCCGAGGCAAATTGTGAATATCGGGCATCAAATTTCTTTCAAGCAAGACCATCTGCCGGGTGCCTTAACTTTCCATCCATTGTTCGACCCATGTTATGCCACCTCATATCCTTTGCTATTTTCTCAGACATGTATAGCCTTTTTAGTCTTGGAATTAAGGGGAAATATCGCAAAACTTTTGCCGGCTTATTTGACTTTTTCGACTTTGAACTTTCACCCACGTCATCACCCGTATCATCTTTATATCGCGAAGCTTTACAAATATGACAAGATTTTTGACCTTTCCTTGCACCCCAATAAATCATGCAATCATTAGGACAAGCATCGATTTTCTCGTAACCAAGCCCCAGATCTTTAGTTAGTTTTTTTGCTTCACTAACCGAGGATGGTAATGATGTAAGATGAGGAAAAGCATCCCTTATTAGCTCTAGAATCATACCAAAAGTCTTGTTAGATACACCACCGATACACTTGACATGATACAAGTGTAACGTGAAAGACAAGTTGGAATACTTGCAACCGGGGTAAAGTTCTTTATCACATTCTTCTAACAACTTCTTATATGTAGCATCCGCAGCACTATAATCTGAACTTCGAGAAGATTCGCCGACATTCTCATCCTCAACCCTACGATGAGAACTTTGAGAAGATTCACCAACATTCTCATCCTCAACCATTAAATCATGTGCTAGTGGTCTATTTGAAGGTAAATGACCTAAAGCATCATGGACCAAATTTCTTATCTCATCTTCACAAAAAGGAGTTTTCTGAACAAAATTAGGTTGAGATGGTTGTGAAGGTACATAATTCTCTCCATGAACCACTAGTGGGCTATTTGAAGGTAAATGACCTAAAGCATCACGGACCAAACTTCTTATCTCATCTTCACCAAAAGTAGTATTCTGAGCAAAACTAGGTCGAGATGGTTGTAAAGGTTCAGAAGTCTCCCCATGAACCGACCAATTTGTATACCCCGGTAAAAATCCATAACGCAATATGTGGCCATGACAAGTTTTTACGTCCCAATGATCAACGTTACAACATCTAAGGCATGGACAAGCAATTACTCCTCTTATACTTCTAGCACGAGCAAATTCAATAAAAGACTTGACTCCTTCTTTAAAGGCATTACTTGTTATATAAGCTTTAATCCAACTTTTATCCATTTATTCCGCTTACCTAAACATGTCTATACATTTTTAATAATAATAATAATAATAATAATAATAATAATAATAATAATAATAAAATAAATAAAATAAAAAATACACATGTAGATGCTCCTAGTTTCACATACAACTACATTTTCAGTTTTAAACATGTCAACATCAATCTAAAACTTGATTTCATCTTCAAACCAACAATATCACATATCATATTGTAACTAACGTAAACAGTCATCATGAAATCCATTTATTGTTCCATACACTTATATCATATTGTAACTATGTCATATGGAACAAAAATTGTTTACGTTTTAACAACAGAAACTAGCGTTTCACATATTATACTTTAACACTCTATCAAAATTTAATCATGAAAAATAACAAATGACGAATAACACTATTACTCGAAATATCACGTGTAATTACTTAAGTATAAGACTCATGTACTTAACACACTATATCATAGAGATGAAAAACGCTAGTTTCTGTATCATACTTTAATCGAGATGAAAAACGCGTTTTACATCCGCCACTATATCATACGTTAACACACTTTATCATAATACGTTAACATACTATATCAATTTGGCATACTTTAACACAGTATATTTCGAGATGAAATCAATTTGCCACTATATTTCGAGATGACTCACTACATAAACGAACAATATCACTTATCATATTGTAACTAACGAACAATACCATGTATCAAACGAACAATATCACTTATCATACTATATCAAAATTTAATCATGAAAAATAACAGAAATCGTACCAGATTCAAGCCGTAAATGAAGGTAACGAGATTTAACCCTAATTAAGCATCAAAACCCTAAGTATTGAAACCCAAACGAACAACCCTATGTTAAGCCTCCAAACCTTAATTAAGCCTCCAAATCCTAAACGAACAGCACTAATCGAATTGGGGAATCGAATTGGATATGAATCGAATATAAGTACTAATCAGTTTCGAATTGGGGAAAGCTTATTTTTGTTGTGAATCGAATTGGATATGAATCGAATATAAGTACTAATCAGTTTCGAATTGCGGATTTTTGATATGAATAGCATTTGAATCCATCAGGAGTTTTTTTTGTGTGAATCCATGGGTGAGGCGGGATTTTTTTTTGTGTGTGAATTAGGGATTTTTTTTGTATGTCAGGTGTTTATTAACAGAGAAAGAAAGAAAGAGATGGGTGAGGTGTGACACGTGTTTATTTAGAAAAGTTCATACTTAAATGTGTTACAAAATTATATAAAAGTTCACATTTTTGTATGTCTAATTGATTTTTAAAAGTTTTAATAATTTTCTACACTTAAATGTGTTACAAAAAAGTTCACACTTAAATGTGTTACAAGATTATACAATAGTTCACACTTTTGTATATCAAATTAATTTTTAAAAGTTTTAATAATTTTCTACACTTAAATGTGTTACAAAATTATATATATATTTTACACATCTTTATGTGTTAAGAAAGCATAATATTTATCCACACTTGTAATCGTGAATGTTATTTAATCACATTTTTAGATGTATAATTTTTTCTCTACTATTAAAAGTGTGAATTTTTTAATACTATAAGTGTCTATAATATGTACACATTTACAAGTGTGAACAACATGTCACAATTGTTCACATCTTTACAAGTGTGAAAAAAAAAAGTGTGTACTATTGCCACTTTTTTTTGTAGTGTCCCTTCATGAATTGTTAATAAAAGTTCATATTCGTTTTACATCCTTTTAACAGTTTTACATAATTAAAACTGAAAAATATACTTTTTACAAGAAGCGATGGAAAACTTAACTTGAAATCATTATATGTACATCCATGCATTGTGACCCCCGCCAAAATCTCTTTCTTGTTGGTAAGGAGGTGGGGGCGATAACTAGCCCCTTCTGGTGACACATGACATTGAATAGTCTAAAGCGTAGAGCAAGAACATGAAAAAGTGTTTGTACAAAGAAAAAAGAACATGAAAAAGGACGAGTCCTAAGAGCTGACGTTGCATGATTTTGAAGGAGTCCAGTGAGCTATAAATGATACTATATATGTCCACGTTTTACTATACGCCATCAATCAATACTTCTGATCCTGTCATTTTAGCTAACCACATACAATAGCTCCTAAATAAGATGTTTCTTTGACTATATGACCTATAGGTGATGGCTCTTAGGCTGGTGCCAGTGGGCATCGGCAAGCAGCGGCGAGGGAACGTGAAGTGGTGGCATAGGGTTGGGATCACTTTTGTTCTCGGTGGCA
Source organism: Chrysanthemum makinoi (assembly GCA_910596185.1). Lineage (NCBI taxonomy): Eukaryota > Viridiplantae > Streptophyta > Magnoliopsida > Asterales > Asteraceae > Chrysanthemum > Chrysanthemum makinoi. The sequence continues at coordinate 290,769,921 of OU343222.1, read as the reverse complement.
AGGTGTAAGTATATGAAACAGCAAATGTTAATCAATTACACAGAATAACCTACAGTGCTCAAATTTGGAAATACTCAGAGCACATAATATAAGGAATACCGTATGATTTAAATGTTCGGAACTATTGTCCTAACTCCACTAATTAGAACGAGAAAAATCTGTTTATATAATACGATGTACTCAATTGCGAGAGAGTGTGAACTATATGAAACAGCAAATGCATTATAAAACGATATTATTACTATAATCGTTATATGAATGTGAAAGCACAAGTGGTCAAATAGACTATTCTTTTTAGTCTTTACTATACATGAATAGGTTAAATCTTGTGCTTGGGTTCTAAATTGTTTATAGTAAGGTGGCTCAAAAGTAAAGTAAAACTAGGGTTTTAGGCTTTAATTTTTTAAGGCATTTGATTTTCTAACTCCTTCTATATCTATATATTTAGGGTGTGTTTGTTTTTAAAAAAAAAAAATCTTACTAGCCCTTTTACTCTTACCAGTAAGAGGTGGGCAGACGTTTTGGTTGTTTGTTTTTTTTCTTTTGAGTAAGACCCAGTTAGACATATAACATCTTACTCAGTAAGAGGTGAGGAACTTGTCTTACTGCCTCTTACTCGTTTTGCAAACTTTATACAATATATTTGATTGTTTATTAACTATGTTATATTTATGATAAAAAGTCTTGTTTCATATTTACATAAGTTACTTATTATCGCATTGCGTTGGTTTAATAAACAAATTGCAAAAACGAGCACTTAAAATCATTCAGACAATTATACAAAAACAAACAATATTATTTCGTTCAGATTTAGACTTTCTAGCCATCTCTTACCAGTAAGATGCGGTAGTCAGATTCAGACCCAAAACATCTTAATGAAACAAACACACCCTCTCATTCTTTTTTTTTTTTTTTTTTTTTTTTTTTTTTTTAACCATCATCTAATTAAGAAACCCGATTATGTAAGGCCCAAATTTTTAGATAAATGTTTAAAATCAAAATAAAGTCAATCTCATGTACTACATCCGTCCCATATTAATTGTCCTGTTTTGACTTTTTAAGTCTTTTTTTCTTAACTTTGACCTTAAATATTTTTATTTGTGTTATATAATATTCAATAAAAATTATACCAATAAAAAATACATTTAAAACTCAATCTATTCATATATTTTGCATCAAGTATTATATAACACAATTAAAAATATTTAAGGTCAAAGTTAGAAATGAAAGACCTTGAAAATTCAAAGTGGACAGTCAATGTGGGACGGAGGGAGTATCATTTTTCAATCGAAAGTTACTTTCAATACTCATAGTTTCCAAATCTAAAGTTGACTACTTATTTAAGACCGTATATGTCACAAAAATATAAAACGGATCGGCTTATTTGTCGATTGAATTTGAAAATTATACCATATAGATTTGAAAAACTTTTAAATCAAACATTTTGCACTAGAATTTGCTAGAAAAGTAAATTTTATGTAAACAATAAAATAACTTTGATAATAAAAGGCTTCGTGTTGAAGCTTCACTTTAGGATTTCGTGAAAGTTGAGCCGGTCTTGATTTATACCCAATACAACGAAGAAGCTTTTTTAGGGATCCATTAGTCCTTTGATGGCTGACCACGAACATATAAATTAAAGGCTGCACAACGCCTAAAGTATCGTTGTGAAACGGTGAAGGTGAATGTCTTTTACTGATAAACTTTTAAGTGACTCGAAGACAGCGTCACTAGAACATAGTCATATATAAATATTAACACTAGTCTTTCTAAGGCCGGGTAAAATGGTGACCACACAAGATCGAGTTTTCCTCTGCCACATCAGTGCAACTCACTACAATCTTCTTCATGACCAACTTAGTGAAATAAGGCGACCGCGGTCACCACCAAAAACATACATCACTTAAAAACCAATATACCCCGCAAAAATCAATTAAATAAAAAGCCCACACACACAAACACACTGGAATAAATCGCATTCTTGAGGTCATTATTTAATTATCTACTTTTACTTGTTATTAGTTTTTTTAATAAATTTACTTTTACGAGTAACCAGGTAGGTTCACTCGCGTACGTCGTTGCACGTACATTTAATTTAAACCGACTATAGGCTATGCTCAGTCTACATATTTTATGCATTTTGGTTTCCTTACAAACCTATTTTATTTTTCATATTATTATTTTTCCAATTTTACGAACACCTTGCACTTTTACGTTTTACGCGTTTTCTGTCTACGTTTTCAGTTTTAACGACGTTTAAGCACTCCGATAAACTCATGTCTAATCTTAAATACTAAAATAGGTTATGTTAATAAGTTTAACATTTTTATAAGTTTTAGATTTTATTATTATCCGGTTTTACGTTTCGCGTTTTAAAAACTTCACGTTTTCAATTACCAGGATCAAAACTACACTCTATTGCTCAAAACTATACAAAATAAACATGATACCCTCTTACTCATCACATCCCATGCCACATATCTCATGAGATAGGTATCTTACAACATCACCTTACATGTAGTTTCTATTATAATGCATGTAACCACTAACTTATATCGAATCATCTCATTTTCACAAAATAAACTACAAATATTTTTATCCCTCCTCTCCTTGTTGCCATAAAATCTTAGCCCCACAAACACCCTTACATCAAAAGTTTTTACTAGTTTATTGATCTTAGATTGAAAATCATAAGTGCTTTTAACTAGTTCTTGGTTTATTCCATCTCAATCAAAACTCATCATTTCTATGGTTAATTTGGAAGATCACAAGGGTGGTTGCATGTGTTCTTAGATTAGTTTGATCAATATTTTCAAAGGTTGGTTAAAGATTTGAAGATTTGGGTTAAGGTTGTTGGTGATTTAAGTTGTAGTTGTTTTTTATTCTTGTTCTTGTAAAAACCCAAATAAGTGTCACTAAAGGCTGGTTCATTAATCGGTGGCAAAAAAAAAAGCGTCACTAAGAACGGTGCCACTAAAAGGATTTAGTGGCACTTTTCAATTGTGTTGCTGCAACCTTTTTTAGATTTAGTGGCACTTTTACATTGTGTTACTACAGGTTTTTCTGGATCTTGTGGCACTAAATTAGTGCCATTAGATACCTCTCACTTTTGGTTAACGAATTGGACATTTAAAAAGGTAGTGATTATGACCACATGATGCAAGACAATCCAAAACCAATATTTGACATGATTACTATTTAGTTTTACAAAAAATCAAATCAACTGAATAACCTCAAACATAATGCTATTATAGAAATAAAAAAATAATTAACCTTAAACCCAAATCTGTATCTAGCTCTTAACTCTCTTGTATTTGACCAATCTATAAGATTTCAACATTCAAGTGCTACAACGAAGTCAAATCACATGAACAAAGCTACCTTAATTTAAAAATTACAAAGAAATTAACCTCTTTAAAGTAGATTAGTAACATCAAACATCATCATTAATAACAACAACAACAAACGATTTAGAGATAACTAAATAATTAGACAAGATTGGTTCACATCGTTTTTGTAAATGCTACATATAAACATTTGAAGGTGAGTGGGTGAAAATGAAAGGGAAGAACGCTAATTAATAAAGGAAAAAAAAAGTGGGATGGTTAATGGTGTGCTACTATGCGGTGAAAAACTGACAATATGGATTAGAATGACATGAAAGAATTGTATTAGTCTAGGGTTAGTAAAATTCAAAATTTTTAATGGGGTGAAATTGGCCTGCCCATTTTTTAGAATCAGTGACACAATGAAATGATTATTGAAAATCAAAAGAACATTTAATGTCACATATTATTAAAGTGACGCTAAATATCGCGAGTTACTATAGCATATGGTATTTTATTCCATTACTACATATGTACAATTGTGACACAAGATATCAAGTGTCACTAAATCTCGAATTTCTTTTGTGGGACATAGTTTTTGCCACTAGAAACGTAATATAGTGGCACACAAGCTTTTGCCACTAAAAGTGTGTGTCACTAAATGGCCTTTTTTGTAGTGATTGTAAGGAACCATACCATTTTTATTTCACCTCTGTATTTTTTTAGGCATGCAATATATTTTATATTTTTATACACTTATTGGATTTGATTATGCATTGTACATGATTTGTAACACTAGAAAACTTGATTTGGACTTGATTTGTAAAGACAGTTTTGGACCAGGGGCAAAAACGGAATTAACTTATTTAAACATTAGATATTGGACCTTAGATAAAAAACATAAGGTTATAGTACAAGGTCTTGTGGTCATTTTGTCGGGTGGCTGATTCTATAACTCCTCCCGATGATTAAAATAGAAAATAAACGGTAAACTATGTCACAAACTGCACACCGAACTTTATTGGCTAAAATCTCATAAAGTTGTTAGGAACCCTCTATTGGCATTAAAATGAAAGTTGTAGATGATACTTTAACTTAAACGTTGCCGCTTGAACGGGATAAAACGGGGTTGTAGAACTTATGATATTTTAGTGGGACTGATTTGTGCAACCAGAAATCAGCTTGGGTACTTAAAGGTAAATTAGTAATTTCACATAGGTTATGTAAGTTTTAAAATAGTGAGACCTATAAAAATTGATAAAAACATTCAAATACCTTTTCGAGGACATAAAACCAAATAATAACTCCTTACAGTTTAGAAGTAATGAATTTTCAAAGTCGGGATAACTTAAAAAATTAAAACTCAACTTTGACAAATTAGTAACATTTGAACCTATTTGACCTCTTTTACATGAAAACCGAAGCGGTAGGACCCATAATCAAAAAAATAGACTCGTTTAACTATATATAGACTAAATAAACTAAGACTTGACTATTTAATGATTATAACATATGGACTATTAATAGCAACATAAAAACCAAAATCCGGATACCTTATAACTTAGGACTTGTAACTAATTTTAAACTTGTCAAAACTAAACTACGTTTTATAAAATTTATAAACTCTATGTACAATAGCATAATTAATATAAAACTTATTTGCAAATTTACAGTATCATTTTAAAACCTAAGACGCAACGTATTATTTTAGATTGCTTGTAAGGTTTTCTCGGCCTATTCATCACTTTATTTGGACATTGCTTGTCACATTTGCTTATGTCGAGTTTCATAGCCCCACTTTTACTCGTTTTAAACTACTTTTGGTGTGAGAATGCATGCTTGTTTTACTTACATATTTTACTTGTTAACTTGAAACACTTTACTAGTTTATTGAAACACTTGATATATTTTCTGAAACACTGTACTCACTTACTGAAACACTTGATATGTTTTCTGAAACATTGTACTCACTTACTGAGACACTTTAATCGTTCACTAAAACACAATACTCGCTTTATTAAAATACATGGTTTGCATTTACTTACGGACACAAGTGCACTAAACTATTACAAATTGCCTGAGTTATGAACCGTTAATTACGTAATAAGCGCGAATGTTGTGAATAAATGTATTGGGATTGAACTCCCCCGTCCGGGTGGTTTCCTTACTTGACTCGTATGTCAAACGGACTTATAATTATTTGAGGAACTTTAGGTGTCCTAAGTGGACATCTACCAGAAACTTTGGGTGTCCTAGGTGGACATCTACCAGAAATTAGAAACTATAAAACTTAAGGCTTTGGTGTCGGAAACTTAGGGCTATGGTAACAATTATTATATATGACATTGTATTTGTTATAACGGTCATATACACTTATTTTTTGTGATCCGCACTTAATATTTACTTTTATCATCATGAATTTATATATGGACCTAAGATATTACAAGTTTTGTATGGGTGAGATTTGTAATAGGATTAGGCTAACATATACTTGTCATGAGGATTGACTTTAAAATGTTTTCAGCTAATTTACAATAAACCTATGAACTCACCAACCTTTGTGTTGACACGTTTAGCTTGTATTTTTTTAGGTTCGTAAGACATAGCATTGACTTGGAGCATTTGAGTCGCATGACATGTTTTGAAGACTGGGATGCATTAAATTCATCATTCGATATTATTTTTTATATTTTTTTTTATGTAATCTTATACTTTGGGACCTCTTGTTGTAACTCTAATTTCATTTATCGGATGGTAACTTTTAAAAACGTCTCATTTAGAGTTTATTTTCTATGACATGAACTTTGTACTATGAAGTAGCACCCAGTGACACTATTTTCTGCTGCAATATTTTGTGGGTGTTACATATTGGTATCAGAGCTCTGGTTATAGAGAACTAGGTTGCATTTAGACCTAGAATATAATTGTTGTATTATAACATTTCATCATAAACATTCCGCTGCATTTCGCGCACATAATCACCGAACTGTCAAACATGCTTATTCATTTTAAACGATCTCTTTTACTTCTCAAACATTGTGGGCTACACAATGGTCTCATTTACTTCTCAGACATTGTGAGTGATACAATTGTCTCCAAAACTTTTTCATAACTTTACATAATATCGTTTTATATGATATCGAAACCCGTCACATTCTGTCAATCTCACTAGCAATCTTCCTATCCTTCTCCGAATAAGAGTTTGAGCACTTTTCCCACACTTTTAAAACACCTACGTCATCTCGAAATCCATTGTCTTGTAACTTACCATTTGAGTAAGAGTGTTGTGTCAAAAATTCTTAAGTAGGATGATTTATAATATCTTTATTAGAATGGATTGGGACGTCTCTTCATTTAAATAAAGAAACTATTAATCGTCGAACCATAAGTCTATAGTTTTTTACTTACATAAATTAGGAAGCTTCTTTATGTAAGTAACAATTTATAAATGAGTAGGCTTATTTGTATCCGATATGACATGAGTACGAACTCAAGCCTAAGTACCCGCATCTTTTCACGACACCACTCTGGCAGCCAAACCAAACTAAATCCCGGGACGAAATTCCTTTAAAGGGTACGGACTGTAACAAATCTCATTTTTGAGGTCATTATTTTAATTATTTACTTTTACTTATTATTATTTTTTAATAAACTTACTTTTACAAGTAACCAGGTATGTTCACTCGCGTACGTCGTTGCACGTACATTTAATTTAAACCGACTACAGACGATGCTCAGTCAACATATTTTATACATTTTGATTTCTTACAAATCTATTTTATTTGTCCTATTACTAATTTTCAACTTTTACGAAAACCTTGCACCTTTTACGTTTTACGCATTTTCTGTCTACGTTTTCAATTTTAACGACGTTTAAGCACTCCGATAAACTCATGTCTCATCTTAAATACTAAAATAGGTTATGTTGATAAGTTTTAACATTTTTATATGTTTTAACATTTTTATAAGTTTTAGATTTTATTACTATCGGTTTTACGTTTCTCTTTTTAAAAACTTCACCCTTTTAATTTCCGGGATCAAAACTACACTCTATTGCTCAAAACTATACAAAATAAACATGATACCCTTTTACTCATCACATCTAACGCCACATGTCTCATGAGATAGCTATCTTACAACATCACCTTACATGTGGTTTCTACTATAATGCATGTAACCACTAACTTATATCAAATCTAAATATTCATTATCATCTCATTTTTACAAAATAAACTACACATAGTTCATTCCCTCCTCTCCTTGTTTCCATACCATCTCAGCCTTACAAACACCCTTACATCAAATTTTTTTACTTGTTTATTGATCTTAGATTGAAACTTATAAATGCTTTTAACTAGTTCTTGGTTTATTCAACTCAAATCTCAATCAAAACTCATCATATCTGTGGTTAATTTGGAAGATCACAAGAGTGGTTGCATGTGTTCTTAGATTAGTTTGGTCAAGATTTTCAAGATTTGGTTAAATATTTGGAGATTTGGGTTAAGGTTGTTGGTGATTTAGGTTGTAGTTGTTCTTGATTTTTGTTCTTGTTCTTGTGTTTTCACCATCAAAGATTGTAAGGAACCATACCATTTTTATTTCACCTCTGTATCTTTTTTAAATATGAAATGTATTTTATATATGTTTTATACACTTATTGGACTTGATTATGCATTGTACATGATTTGTAACACTTGAAAACTCGATTTGGACTAGATTTGTAAAGAAAGTTTTGGACTAAGGGCAAAAACGGAATGAATTGATTTAACCAATAGATATTAGACCTTAGAAAAAGATATATAAGGTTATATTACAAGGTCTCGTGGTCATTTTTCCGAGTGGCTCATTCCGTAACTCCTCCCGATGATTAAAATAGAAAATAAATGGTAAACTATATCAAAAACAACACACCAAACTTTATTAGCTAAAATATCATAAACATTGCTAAGAACCCTCTATTGGCATTCAAATGAAAGTTGTAGATGAGACTTTAACATAACGTGGCCGCTTAAACGGGATAAAACGGAGTTGTAGAACTTAAGATATCACCATTTTGGTGGGACTGATTTGTGGAGCCAGAAATAAGCTTGGGTACTTAAGGGTAAATTTGTAATTTTATTTAGGTTATGTAAGTTTTAAAATAGTGAGACATGTAAAATTAGTAAAAAAAAAACATTCAAATACCTTTACGAGGACATAAAAACCAAATAATAACTCATTGCCGTTTAAAAGTAGTGAATTTTCAAATTTGGGATAACTTAATAAATAAAAACTCAACTTTGACAAATTAGTAATGTAGGATCGATAAAAACAATGATTCATGTGGTTCGGGGGGTCGGGGAAGCTCAAAGAATGAATAAGACATGGTATTGTTTAGATTGATGTAAAGGGAAGATGTGTGTGTTTCTAGAGAGAAGAAGAAGAAACCACACACACCTTATTTTACAAAGTGAACTTCCTACCCTCCTAGTTGGGACTAGGAGGGGTATTTATACTAAGACAAGCATAACTTATCACTATTGACTAAACTAGTCCTTGTGAATAAGTAAAAGAGAAAACTAATGCAATTCCCGTAATGACTTCACTTTAGCGAGGCTAACAATCTCTCCCCAAGTGATGTCATACGGGAGTTGCTTACAATGTTCCCTACAAGCAAAATTAAATACAACAGATAAGCGCAGTAGCTCCAAGAGTGTCTTCATAGTCTTCAAACTTCATGAATCTTCTCAGCTGCCATCTCTTTACTTGCAGAAGAACAATATGAGCAAATCTAATTAGGGATTAAATCTGACCTTTTTGCTCTCCCCTAATTAGTGCTCTCCCCAAACTGACAACCTTTCTGATGAATTTCCTGAATTCGAAGAAGTCTTTTGATAATTAAATTAGAACCGTCTTTAGTCTTCTAACACGCAGCGGAAAATGTAGAAAAGACTGTCGACTCGACCTTCTTCAAGATTGTCCATTCGGGGGAATAAGATATCAACATCTTCATCTCACCAAATGCATTCCAGTTATCTTGCATATATCAAATCAGCCCATAATGTACACATTTCTCTCCCCTGAAGGTTACGATTTATCGGAATCAGCATATAATTGTGTACATGAAGCATTAACTGGAAGCATTCTATCATAAATCAAATCAGCCCGTGAGAAGATGTCGATGAACAATACCATTTGAAATTGTCTAACTCATCTCAACCCCCTGTATCAAAATTCAACGACTGTCTGTAGTAACCACATGTGAAGATAATCCAATATGACGAACTTGAGAATAAAGTAAAATCTCCCAGACTGGTTACTTAAGCTTGTACTATCCTTGTGAAAAAGAACGGTGTACCCATTGTACAAAACCTCTTGACGTATCCTCAACTACGTGAGACACCGAAGTGATAGCTACTTTGTGGGTTAAGAGAAAAAGAATCACAAAAGTAACTAGATAGCAAGTCTTCATCACACTCAACATATTTTCCCAGACAAGTCATCTTCGCGGAAGGGAAGAAAGAAAGAAGATGAAATAAGTACAGCGCCGTCAAACGTCACTTCAAACCCAAATAAATAATAAAGAGTCATCTCCGTGGTCACGATTGAAATACATCGAAACCTTTAGCCGTGAACATGTATCCTTCCGTGAAAATTTATACCATACAATTTACCACAAATTAAAATTTGTATCCAAAACTTTTGTCAAAAAATTCGGATAGCAAATTTAATTCACCAAAGTGAGGAACCCAATGACCTTCGGTGCCAGCCCATTCCACGATTTATATTCAAAGCCCAACGTCCAGTCCATTTATCATTGTATGTCCATGAAAGAATGAGAAAAACCCGATCCAATTTCCAGATACACTAAGAACCGGTTATAAGAATAGCTTATCCCAAACTTTTAACCTAAAACACCACTTTGTCCTAACCCTAAAATACAGACTCCTGTCCTCAAACACTCCGCCTACCAACATAATTTTTTCTCCCAAACCGGATCTGAGAAAAAGAGAACACATCTCAATCATAAACTAATCTCATCTCACAACACAAATCCCTTGTCGAATCACAACCAATATACGAGTACCCCTTTACTTTGATTTTCTTTAATAAATTCATTCGAATCAAGAAGTTCTTCAAGATCCATTGGGTCTAAGGTAGGTATATGGTTTTCTTTTAAATTAGAACGAACGAAAGAGATAAAAATAACATACTTGTTATTATTTATTTCTTGTTGAGTCGAATATCATTGAAGCTTGGACTTCGAACATGATCTATGATGATAAGGTTCCAAGAAAAAATCTGAAAAAGATGAAATCTTGAACCGTTTCTGAGATTGTTGTTAATACAAGTCGAGTTATTTTGTTGATAGAATGAGAGTTGAAGAGTGATTGTGAGGGTCTTGGGTTGAGTCTAGATGTAGGTTAGTTTTTGGTTCTTGATATGAATTTGTCGGACTGAAGTTGGTACTGAGGTCGCGTCTTTTGGTATAATGGTATGTTTTGTGGTCAGGTCTACGCATAATCTCCTTTTGAGATCTTAAGCGTAAAAAAATTTTACGCGTAACTTTTTCATAGCTCGAACCTTATGCGTAGACTTTCTGGTCTTAGCCTTACGCGTAACGTTATGCTTATGCGTAAGCATACGCGTAAACATATGCGTAGGCCATAGGCGTAAGCCAAGGCTTAAGCGTAAACGCATACGCGTAGCTTTTTCCTACGCGTAACTTCACAGCTACGCGTATCTCAACTGTAGATTCTTCTTACGCGTAAGATTAGGGTTTTGACCCTTTGACTTTTTCCGGCGAGATTTTCCGACCATGTTTATCCGTTCAGCTTCATGAAAAACCCAGAAAATGCATAAAAACTGCTTCTGTTGACTGTTTTGTCCAAGAAAACTGAAGGTTGACCACTTGATGTTTCACGTATATTTGGTACAAAAAGCTTAAAAGTTACCTGTTTGGACAAAATAGACCCAAGACAATATGAAACAATAAAACTCCTTTACCCAAGACAGATGTGTTAACAATAAAAGACGAGTACTTTTTGACCAAAACAAGGATACGAAACATGTATAAAACTGCTTTACCCACAAATCGGAAAAATTTTTTCCGACCACCAAAATAAGCATAAAAAACAGTTAAAAACATGATTCAAACCAACATAAATCAATAAAACAACAACCTGGCTCGTTATACCAATTGTAGGATCGATAAAAACAATGATTCATGTGGTTCGGGGGGTCGGGGAAGCTCAAAGAATGAATAAGACATGGTATTGTTTAGATTGATGTAAAGGGAAGATGTGTGTGTTTCTAGAGAGAAGAAGAAGAAACCACACACACCTTATTTTACAAAGTGAACTTCCTACCCTCCTAGTTGGGACTAGGAGGGGTATTTATACTAAGACAAGCATAACTTATCACTATTGACTAAACTAGTCCTTGTGAATAAGTAAAAGAGAAAACTAATGCAATTCCCGTAATGACTTCACTTTAGCGAGGCTAACAAGTAACATTTGAACCCATTTGACCTCTTTTACATGAAAACCGAAGTGGTAGGACCCACTATTAGACTTGACTATTTAATGAATAGAACATATGGATTATTAATAGCGACATAAAAACCAAAATCCGGATAACTTATAACTTAGGACTTGTAACTGATTTTAAACTTGTTAAAACTAAACACTGACATTTTATAAACTTTATAAACTCTATGTACAATGGCATAATTAATATAATAACTTAATAAAACTTATTTACATATTTAGATTATCATTTTAAAACCTAAGATGCAACGTATTATATTAGGTTGCTTATAGGGTTTTCTCGGCCTATTCTTCACTTTATTAGCACCTTGCTTATCACATTTTCTTAAAGTGAGTTTCATAGCCCCACTTTTACTCGTTTTAAACTACTTATGGGGTGAGAATGCATGCTTGCTTTACTTACATAATTTACTTGTTAATCTGAAACACTTTACTAGTTTACTGAAACACTTGATATGTTTTTGAAACACTGTACTCACTTACTGAAACACTTTATACATATTTTGAAACATTGTACTCACTTACTGAGATACTTTACTTGTTTACTAGAACACAATACTCACTTTATTTAAATACATGGTTTGCATTTACTTACGGACACAAGTGCACTAAAATATTACAGATTGCCTAAGTAATGAACCGTTAATTACGTAGTAAGCGTGAATGTTGTGATTATATCTATTGGGATTGAACTCCCCTATTCGGGTGGTTTCCGCACTTGACTGGTATGTCAAACGGACGTATAATCTTTTTAGGAACTTTGGGTGTCCTATGTGGACATCTACCAGAAACTTTGGGTGTCCTAGGTGGACATCTACCAGAAAAATTAAGGCTTTGGTGTCAAGAACTTAGGGAAATGGTAACAATTATTATATATGACATTGTATTTGTTATAATGGTCATATACACTTATTTCTTGTGATTTGCACTTAACATTTACTTTTATCATAATGAATTTATATGTGGACCTAAGATGTTACAAGTCTTGTATGGGCCGGATTTGTAACAGGATTAGGTTGACATATATTTGTCCTGAGGATTTACTTTAAAATGTTTTCTGCTTATTTACAATAAACCTATAAACTAACCAACCTTTGTATTGACATTTTTAGCATGTATTTTCTCAGGTTTGTAAGACATAGCATTTACTTGGAGCATTTGAGTAGCATGACATGTTTTGAAGACTGGGATGCATTAAATTCACCATTCGATATTATTTTTGATATAATTTTTATGTAATCTTATACTTTGGGACCTCTTGTTGTAACTCTTATTTCATTTATCGAATGGTAACTATTAAAAACGTCTCATTTAGAGTTCGTTTTCTATGACTTGTACTTTGTACTATGAAGTAGCACCTCAGTGACATTATCTTCTGCTCTGATATTTTGAGGGTATTACACATACTCACAAGACTCGGTCTTATACTAGACCGACTTCTAACTTTTTGGGTATAGGACGCTTCTATTTAAAGGGCCGTAGTGGGGAGAACGTGTCTCCTGGTGAGATGACCGAGTAGATAACGATCCATTACCAATGCTCTAACACTCTTTAATAGTTCTTGTAAAAAAAAATAGAAAAAAGGTTTGAGTAGTTACTAGTCTAATGTTTTTGAAATGCATGTGTGGATAAAAATTATTTACCGTGGTAGAGAAAGAAATGTCTCCCAAAAAGGTAAGAAAATTTGCATCTCAGTGACCCAAATTCACACTTATTTTTTAAGTGGCTTAACTTTGTGTCAAATTGTGAAATATGATTTTTTTTTTCTTTTTTTTTCTTCTTAATATCAAGAAAGGCCTTCTTCAACATTGTTGCACCCTCTACACCCATTTTCAAACTATTTACTTCCAAAATTATGCTTTTTCAATTTGTTAATACAAATAAGCCGTAAAAACATTTATTTATATTTTATGATCTTCTAATGTTTTGTCGATAACAAACATAAAATCATTTTAATGAAACAAATAAAATACGTAAATAGTTTGAGCCAATAGTTTTCTAACACACTTATGTTTTCACATAAAATACTAAAAAAAGTATAAGTGATTTTATGATTTAGTAATACATATGTACAACAACTAGTGTTTACATATTGGGCAAATATATACATAACTAGTATGTACTATAAATGGGTAAAAACTACAACCCATGGTATTGACCCATAACCCATGGTTTTGATCCATACCTACTTGACTAGATACATTGCACTCATTAGATTCATTGTATCTAAAGAGATACCCATGGATCAACCCATAACCCATGACCCATGACCCATAACCAAAATACCCATGGGCAAAGAGGAGCGTCCCACGGACCCCTAGTTTTACACTAGACAGATCCCTTGTGGGAGGGATCCGTGGGATCCGAGGAACAGTAAGCATTTCTCCTCTATAAATAGTGAGCCATTTCTTCCTTTTGGCTTACCACTCTTACACATACTTTCCCCAAGTATTGTAACTCTCTAACCACTGATCCTAAGGGATCTTTCTATGTAGTTTGTCTTTTGTTTTCGTGTGATTCTCTAGGTTCCTCTTAAAGGCGAGATCACCACTTCTTGAAGTCGAGCAAGCTCAAGTCCATGAGTTGCCATGCTTCATCATCATCAAGACTACTGAGGTTCTCTTTTTAATAGTTCTTTCTTTCTCCATAGAAGTGTTGTGTCAAAGGCATTAGTGAAAGATGCCGAAAGAGTCAAGACGAAAGCATTAGTAAAGGTGCTTAACGTCCGTGTCAATAGCATTAGTGAAGAATGCTAAAGGTGTCAAGACGAAGGCATTAGTGAAAGGTGCCAAGCGTTGTGTCAAAGGCATTGGTGAAAAATGCCTAAGAATCAAATCAAGTGGCATTAGTGAAGAATGCCAAGGTCGTATAATCGATGAGGTGCATCGTTATACATATAGTATTAGTTTGTTTCCAAGGATGGTGATATCCTTGATGGTGTTGTAATAAGGAGTGGGTCTCCTTTGGGATTAGATGTTGTGTTGTGTTGGGTAGTAGTTCCTCCATTATAATGGAACTCGGTACTTAGCCTAGTACCGGATAAAGGGTAGGCGACGTTGTGGTAGGTGTGGTTCACCTTGGTGTGAAAGAACCCGACGGTTAGCCTAGTACCGGAAAAAGAGTAGGCGACGTTGCGAAGGATTCTCCGCCATAAGGAGTTGGTGTCGTGTAGTGATTACGAACTCTCGAGTAGGTGACTCGGGGAGTGGAGTAGGGCAAGGAAGGTGTCCTTGTAGCCGAACCACTATAAATACTTGTGTCGTGGTTATGTGCTTCTTACTCTTTATCTTTCATTACACGTTTATATATCTATCTATCAACGTCCAACATAAACAACTAAATAGATTAACATAAGTTGATCTAAATGTTTTAAAACGAAGTTTTAATTGGTAAAACTATTCAACCCCCCTCTAGTTTTCCACAATTGGCATCAGAGCTTCGTTACCAAGTTTCTTAGAGTATGTTGTACTTTAAAAACTTGATACGGTCCGTGTATGTTTGAAAACTACAAAGAAGGAGTTTTTCAAGTCATGTTTTAAAAATCATTATAATGTTTGTTGTTGGACAATGATAGAATGTTCTAACACTTTCCTTGTTAAGTATTCTCCATACTTGGATTTGGGCCTACCAAGAAGATTATGAAGAAACTATCTAAATATTTCTCTTCGCGAAAAGAATGTTTAGCATTGTTCCTCTCACACATGAATCTATAGATTCCAAGAAGATCACAAAGCATTTCATCTAAATACTTCTTTCCTTAAAAAGAATATATAGCAAAGGTATGATCGTTAATAATTTACATTTGTTTTTATTATTGTTAAAATCTTAGTTGCATAATTAATCTCTATTAGTAATTACTTAAGTAGTTATCTATATTAAAGTCATCATCAAGAATAGTATTCTTCGATTGATTTGTATAGACTACACTACTAACTTGTAATAATGATATTTTGGTTATTCGATAGCCTCAATCATTATTCATCACAAAGGAATTATTGACACTTCACCTATGTCAATGAATATCCATGTGAAACCTCTTATATTATGATAAAATGGGATTTTATCATAATCTTTTATAAACTTCCCAAGAATTATGACTAATTCTTAAAAAGGGAACCACGTCAAATAGGATTAGTATTAAACCGTCAAAAACTCAAATCACAAGTTATAGAGCTTAAACATCAAACTCTAGGCGTTTTAGAACTCCCAAACCAAAGTTATCAAGGAATGCTTAAACTGATTTTGCTGTCAAGCCGGATCCCTGAGCTTGAACTAGCCGGATCCCAAATGAGAGGGATCGTGGGATCTGTGCAATAGAAGACAGCATAAGTTAGTAATGATCACTGTGGATGTTCCACAATCACTTTCTCTTCAAAGACTCATGAACAAATACACAATTACTATTCAAAGGAGCAATTTGATCATTTCTCTCAAGCATAACAATCACTTGTGTAAGTATAATCATCACTACATTGTTAATTTAATTCCTTGATTTCTAGGATTAAATTTCTTCATTTTTAGAAGTTGGGTTCAAATGGGTTTGTCATAATTTGTCACCACATTGTTTTATAAGATAATCCAAATCAAAGAATTAACATTTTTAATACAAATTAAATTCATTTCTTGAATTCAATAAAAATGATTTGAGCAAAATTCTAATCAAACCCTCTAGGTTACTATTCACAATTAACACCACATTGTGGTTGTATTGTTTAGGAACAATCATGCCAAGCAACCGACAAGAAAACTACCAAGATACCGCTCATTACATACCAATGTACCATAGAAAAGATGGACTTAGTCCCGAAGATAGGAAAGATTTTAAAATGCTCGAAAAGAGACTCTTTCACGAAGGTCGAGTGGTAGAACCATCATTTACTGCCAATACCGACATAAGAGAAGTTTTTGGAACTATTGGGTTTGATTGTTTATTGGACATAAACGAGCAAATTTGCCCGGTCTTTGCATGTTTTCTAATGAGTGGTCTTTGGAAAAAGTTACACACTATGGTTAATCATCATGGAATCTACCACACATTAATCCCGGAAGCAAACACAGTGAGGGACACCATGTTCATGCCAAAAGCATCCCCATCGAGAGTCACTAGGAATTTGAAAGTGATCTATAGGGATCCTTTCCAAATGGAGCTCTCCGAGATGTACGCATTGTATAGGAAATGGGAAAATGTGGTGAGGGAGAATGTGTTGTGCCTAGTAGGAAACAAGGATCACCCCAACGAATGTCTAAGTTTCATGATCTATTGCCTAGTGACCGAGACTCGCTTCAACCTTGCTGTTGGAATCACTCCTAAACAGTATTTCAAGTATTTATATTTCATATGTAATAGGTAGCTTTATTATGGCCTTTATGTTTGTTTTAGGTCAAGCTTATGTAGAAGGCCCATAAGTTTAGGCCCAAGCCCAATAAGGAATAGGAAGGAGGGAGTGTTGCCCTAGCTCCTTGCCTATATAAACCATGTAATAACCTTCATTTGAAGGTTGGTTGTTCAAGTTCTTTTCTTTCACATATTCCTACGCCTAACCGTATACTATATTGTGTGTGTGTGTGTTTGATACTTGTTCAATCGCCTCTCTATCTTTCTTATAAGCTTGTGTGGTAAACCTTGTGACCTAACAGTGGTATCAATCGCCAAATAGTTGGGTGTACTCGTTTGTTTTTGAAGTTTTGGTTTTGGGTCTTACGCGTAAAGATAACGCAATCTTTGGTTATCTTAAAAACTCGTTTTTTACACTTTTTAATCCAAGATTCTTGTACTTTCAATGTTTTAAGGTGTTAAAATACTTGTTTTTGGCAAAAATTTTCAAACTTTACGCGTGGATTTACGTTTTTAAGCTTGTTTTTGTTCGTGGGTGTCGTTCTACGCGTAACCCGTTTAGCAGTTTTGGTACATCAAAATTCACACTTTTGTGTTCTTTTGGTACTATTGAAGCTATTCCATAACAAAAATCTGGTTTAGAAACACATTTGGGCAAAATCAAAGTTACGAGTAATCCTACGCGTATCAAAACCCTAAAATTACGCGTAAGATTTTTCCTTGGTTTGATCTTCATTTTCTGGTTTATTCCGTGTTTTCTTACTTGGATAAGTCCGAAAATACGTCGACTTTGGATATCTTTTGCACTGTGAAGTGTAAAAGATCATTTGGGCAAAACCCTAAAATTACGCATAAGCATAAGCTTACGCGTAGAAATTCTACACATAAGATTCACTTTTCGCGTAAACTTAGGTCTACGCATAAGGTAATCCTACGCCTAACTTTCTACGCCTAACTTTTGTCTACGCATAACTTTAGTGCTTTTATCCTCCTTACGCGTAAGCTAAAACCTACGCGTAACTCCTCATTGTTACGCGTAACTTTTGGTGTTTTTACGCATAAGTGCTACTTGGTTCTTGTCTTTTCTACGCCTAAGGACACTTCATCAACAAAGGTTCATTCGACTACAAAGATCCATTTTTACCAACACAAGTTTATCAACATGTCACAACCACCATACTCTAACTATTTCCCTTACACTTATCCTCAACGACAACAACAACTAAGTCCACAACATCAGCAATGGAATCAACAACAAGCAATTTATCAACAACAATTTAATCAACAACATACTCCACAACTTGCTGCAAATCCACAACCTCAAATGGTTCAACCACCACCATGTCCTCAAGTTCAACCGTACACAAATGAATTCAATCAACATCCATCAAGGAACACTATGAAGGAACCCACTTGGTTTGCAAAGATGTGTGAAGCTTTAAGCAACCAACAATCAATTCATGAGGCTGGATCACTTGATAGACCTCCAATGCTCACTCCAGGAAACTACGATCAATGGGTGATCAGGTTCTTTAGGTTTTGTGATCTGAAGAAGCCACATGGAAAGTTCTTAAAAAAGGTTATCTTAGAAGGTCCATTTAAGATGCCTACTATCATTGTACCCGGAGATCCAAATGCCATTCCACCAAGAGATGAACAAACAAACATTGCTACTGTTGCAGACTTGAATCCTCAAGAACTTCTACACTATGAAGCTGATGAGCTTGCAATGGAATACATCCTTTTAGGATTACCAAACCCAATTCTTCGTAGTGTTGATGCTCAAAAAACGCACGAAAATGTGGGATCATTAGTCTTCTTATGGAAGGATCCGTACTCAATCAAGAAGATTTGGAATCCAAAATTTACTTGGCTTATGAATACTTCATGATTGAACCTGGAGAGACACTAGAGTCTTATCATCACCGATTTTCAGACATCATCAATGATTTGGATAAACACAACATCATCATGCCAAGAATTGCAGTGAATACTAAGTTCCTAAGTAGTCTTGGTCCTGAATGGGAGAAGTATGTCATTTTTCTCCGTCAAGCTAAAAACATGCATCAGTCTACCTACGGATTGTTGTACGATTACTTGAAGCCTCATGAAAAGGAAGTTGATAGGGAAAGGATTCTCCGTGCTCAAATTGCTTCACCCACACATCCGGAAAATCAACAACTTGCCTTATATGCTCAACAAAATTATTCTCCTCAACCAGCAACTCAACCAACTGCTTCAAACCCACCAAACGATCAATCACATCAACCTCAACAAAATCAGTTGGTCCCTTACAACAACAATGATCAAGCACTTCATAATGAGGAATCCGATCCGTTCGAAGCATTGCAACAAGGATTTGCTATGATTGCTAATGCCTTTAGCCGTTATACCAACAAATCCAACAATCGTATTCGTTCCTCATCTAATACAAGGAATCAAGCTGTTGTAAACAATGGACGAGTTGAAGTTCAGAATCGTGGTTATGGTCGTCAGATGGGCGGTGGTCAAGGGTTTAATGCTGTGGGTAGGAGTAACAATCGAGCTCAAGTGGTGGAACAGGAAATGCTCGAAGAATGGGTTGAATGGTCTTCGATGCTACAAGTGCAATGAGAAGGGACACCTGGCTAATGCATGCCCAAAGCCAAGGACTCGGGGTAGTGCTTATTTCAAAGAGGCTCTTCTTTTGGCCTTAAGGATGAAGGCTGGTGGAACTCTCACGACAAAGAACGAGCTTTATGGCAAATGCTGACTCGGATGATGATATGGAGGACTTGCAGGCCAATGCAGCTGTTATGTTGATGGCTAATCTGCAGGAGTTGCACATAGTGACACGGGCCCAGTGTATGACACGATGGCTTGTCTCAGTACCGAACAAACCATATTTATCTCGATCTCATATCTCCGCCAACATCCGAATCCGCAGGCTCGGAATGTTCAAAATGAGTCGTCCACATCTCATTCCGACGATTTTCAACTAGACCCGTAGTTATATTTGACGATCAAGATGACCAAACGGTTTCCCTTGATAATCAAATTGACTTCGTGGTTATACTTGAGGATCTCAGTAATGATCATGTTGTGACTCACATTGAACACGTCAAACTTTTGCCTCATCAGTTTTGCTCGCTTAATACAAGACCAACAAACCATAGTGGAAGAATGTCGTGCAATTAATCGGGACTTGAAAAGTAAAAATGCACTGTTAACAAAGGATTTTGAATGTTTACAAAAGCAACTCAACTTTTCAAAACTCAAGAAAAACGTGAAAACGGTTTTGAAGCAACCTTTGCCAAATCTTATCAAAATGAAAAATATTTAGAAAGACAGATGCGTGATCTAGCCGCTGCGAAGAATGCTTTGTTGTCTGAAATAGAACAACTGAAACATGAACATAAAAACAAATTAACGCTCTCACCTTGGAAAATCAAAAAGCTAAGGCTGAGTTGTTAACTTGTCAAAAACAGTTCTCTGCATACAAAAAGCATTCAACGGAACGAATAGATGATCATCTTGAAGAAATCATCGGCTTGCAAAACAAACTTAAAGAGTTTAAACTGTTGTTTACAAACATGGCGAGTCGGTCACGACCATTGAAAAGTTTACTTTAAAACCAAATCCAAATGGATATGGACCGAATCTTGTTGATTACAAACCTAAGCTTTCAACAAAAGTATTCAAACCAAATCCGAAGTTTCCAGTCGCAGAATATAAAATTGATAATTACATTTATGAATGTTGTTGAATATCATCGTCAAGAGGAATTAGATGCAGAAGACGAGAGTCGATCAAAATTAAAAACTATTGTTTACAACAAACCTTTTAATTATTCAAAACCGGTCACTTTCGTCACACCAACGGCTTCTTCTAACACACCAAGGGTTATCATCAAAACACCTGAGTCTTCTATTGTTAATCCCAAAAATAGACTTTGCACAAACTTATGGTCCTTTACCTTCCATTAGTGAAGTAAACTCACAACATGAAAATCGAAAAATTCTTCGATATTTTGACATTTTCATGGTTGACCTCAAAATTTTACAACATGAGATAGAATATCGATCTGAAATCAAAGTTGAACATTTTCAATCGCCTCTGGCGCGAGAACAAAGAGACATTTTTAAGAAAAATCTTTTACCTAATGTTAAAAACTTGAAAAGTTGTGCAATTGCTGGGAAAAGGATTTTCATAAGGAACTTGGGGTCATGCGTTTTCGAGAAAAAGCGAAACATCTATTTCTAATACTAAACGTAAAAGAAACTGTTGAGAAAAGATGTTGATCGACTCTTGGAAGATGTTATCATCTTTGATGTTCAAAATGTTGTGTTATTGAATTCTTTGTCATATGCATTTGATAATATCTCTGCGATCTTGTTGTACGTGGTAAATGTTGAGAACACGATAATGTGCTTGGTCGAGTCCTTAAAAGTTGAAAACAAACGATTGTCAAACGAACTTTCAAATGCAATTCGTCGTCTTAATTGGTGTCAAAAAGATATTCACGATCAACAACTTGCTTTCCAACACAAAATCAACCGATTCGTGCAAAACCTTGATTCTAAAATTGAGCAAGCTGGATGATCAAAAGCGTGTCTTTTAAGTGTCAAATCTCAAAATATGAACAAGAACTTGTAAAAGTTAAAAGGAATATGGTGTCATATTTGATTTACTCAAAAAGACTCGTGATGAAGCATCAAATGAACTTGATCATTATCTTGCACACATTAAAGAAGTTATGCATTTTCTTTGGAAATGTTCGATCGAAAATCAAGATCGATTCACACTATCATCAAGTTAAGAGGAATGTTAGGAAAGTATGAACAACTTCCGCCAACAATCATTAAGAGATTAGCCCCGTAACACTTAGTACTCATGCACCTAGAATCTCTACTGCCAAATCACAAGTAGCTAAGCGTGCTTCCTTCTCTTGAAAGCAGGAATAGTTGAGCCTTTTCCAAACGTCCGCACTTCACGGCCTAAGAGCACTCAATCGAAGAATAGGAAGTTGCGACCTAAGAAAAGATCAATCAAGAATGCTAAAGTAGAAGAACACCCTAGGACTATGAATAAGACTCACGTTGCCTCCACTATAGATATTGCGTTCGGCAAATGTAATAGAAATAGTGATGTAACGAATGCTAAACCGTTAAGTACTTTTGATATTCAGTCTGATGCACCTTGTGATATTTGTGGTAAAAGTATGAATTCCGATTGCCATGATAAATGTGTTGCTAAAGCTATCATCTCTCGTTTAAGGAATCCTAAGAACCGGAATACCTCTAGGCCCACTAATCTTTCTAAGTCAGTGCTTGGTAGACCGCCATCTTTAGATTCTAAGAAACGCATTGCTGTCCCTGTAGCTCAGTTTCACCTCCTAGGAATGTAGTACCACCTAGTGAATTCACTAAGACTAAAGCAAAGAGTAGTTATAGATGGCAGAAATGGTTATATAACACACTAGGATTTAAGTGGATACCTAAAGCTATTGATGTTTGTATATCTACTATAAGCGCTATGGAACCCTCTAACATTTCGGGTTCCAATCTACTTCTATTCCATCGTGTCGTCGTGTAATGCGGTGATACAGATCATTCTCTGGATTGTTGATAGCGGATGTTCCCGACACATGACAGGCAATCTTAAAGTGTTATCAAACTTTATTGTAAAGTTCATTGGCACCGTCGGGTTAGGGAATGATCACTTCGCAGCTATCATGGGCTACGGAGACTATGTCAATGGGAACATCGAAATTAGCAGGGTTTACTATGTGGAAGGCCTTAGTCACAATCTGTTTTGATGGTCAATTTTGTGATGGAGATTTGGAGGTTGCTTTCAGGGAGAAAACTTGTTTCATTAGTGATTTACAAGGAAATGACCTATATGTCGGCTCGCGTAATTCTAGTCTCTACACTATCTCTATGCAAGACATGGTTGCTTCCTCTCCCATTTGCTTACTTTCTAAGGCAACATCAACAAAATCCTGGCTATGGCACCGTCGTCTCTCACATCTAAACTTACAAACCATCACCAACCTTGCTCGACACAAACTAGTTGAAGGACTCCCCGATTCGGTATTCAAAAGATCACCTTTGCTCAGCTTGTGAACAAGGGAAAAGCACTCGTGCTCATTTTCCTTTAAAGGTGGAACACGGCTCGACATGTGCTTCATCTTCTTCACATGGATTTGTGTGGCCCGATCGTGTGCAAGCGATCAATGGCAAGCGCTACATCTTAGTAATTGTTGATGACTACTCACGATGGACTTGGGTCTACTTTCTTCGTAGCAAAGACCAAGCTCCACAAATGATCATCACCTTTCTCACAAAAATACAAGTTCACTCACGCAACACCGTCGGAATCATCGAAGCAGACAAAGGCACTGAATTTGTTAACAAAACCCTTCGTGAATTCTATGAGAAAGTGGGAATTCAGCAACAAACATCTATTGCATTACACGAACAAAACGGAGTTGTTGAAAGCGAAACCGAGCGTTAGTGGAAGCGCAAGAACAATGTTAATCAATGCTAAACTTCAGATTACTTATGGGCGGAAGCTGTATCTCTTGCATGCTATACTCAAAACCGTTCTATGATCACAAAAGCATACAACAAAACACCTTTCGAGCTTGTCCATAACAGAAAACCGAATCTAAAACACTTTCATGTATTTGGATCTCTTTGCTATCCGAATAATGATCGTGATGACTTTGGAAAGCTCAAAGCCAAGGCTGACATTGGAGTCTTTATCGGATACTGTGATAATTCCAAAGGTTTCCGAATCTGGAATCGTCGTACTAAGCAGGTGATGGAAACGATTCATGCTCATTTCGATGAACTCACGGAAATGGCTTACGAGTATAACGACTTAGAACCGGTCACAACCGTTTAAACTTCCCTCAAACCCCATCATCGGTGAACAAAGCCCCGGCTTACTGCGTCAACAAATGGAAAGGTTATTTGCTCCTTTGTTCGGTGGCGATATTGATGAGCGTGCTCGGGTGTATCCATTTGTTTCATTGCACAACCACGATAATATTCCTATACGATACACACTACAACAACTACTGTTGAAGATGCACCTACCCGATTGACTCCAACACAACGGTTGAACACACCGCTTCCAACAATGATGAACCGGTGATGATATTCTCGAATGAAGTACCCCCACTGCAGATTTTGATCCAAATGCGTTCTTTAACCCGTTTGCTAATGAGACGCGCACGGATGTCGCGGAATCTTCAACAAACCATTTGAACCCTCGAATCGCACAATGTATACCAACATCAACCCTCCACACATAGATGGACGAAAGACCATCCTCTGGAAAACATTATTGGCAACCCGAATTAACAAGTCGTTACGAGACAAGCGTCTTCACACGAGGCGGTGAACATTGCATTTATGCACTCACTGTTGCCAATCGAACCTAAAAACATTAAAGACGCAATGACAAAAGACAAGTGGATTGAATCCATGCAAGAAGAACTCAACCAATTCAAACGTCTTGAAGTATGGGAACTGGTTGAAAGACCAAGAGGCGTCTACGTCATTGGTCTCAAATGGATTTGGAAAAACAAATTGGATCTTTGAAGGAACGTCATCCGAAACAAGTCACGTCTAGTGGCTAAGGGTTATCGTCACGAAGAGGGAATAGACTTTGAAGAATCTTTTGCTCCGGTTGCTCGTCTTGAGGCCGTTCGGATATTTCTCGCGTTCGCAGCTCATATGAATATGACGGTCTATCGGATGGATGTCAAAACGGCGTTTCTCAATGGACAACTTAAAGAAACGGTCTATGTCACCAACCGGATGGATTCGTTGATCACGAGTTCCGAACCATGTTTACAAACTGAACAAAGCTCTCTATGGTCTCAAACAAGCCCCTCGGGCATGGTACGATAAGCTATCATCTTTCCTCATTGCCAATAATTTCACCAAAGGCTCGGTTGACCCAACTCTTTTCATACAATATCACGGGCACACATCTTAATTGTTCAAATTTACGTGGATGACATCATTTTTGGGTCTACACATAAAAAGTTTTCAATCGCTTTTGCAAAACTAATGAAGAAAAATTTTGAAATGTCCATGATGGGTGAACTTACGTTCTTTCTAGGACTACAAGTTCATCAATCACCCCGTGGTATTTTCTTGAGTCAGTCCAAATATGCCCTTGAATTGTTAAACAAATGTGGAATGAAAACCTGTGACACCTATGCCACACCAATGGCTCATACCAAGAAGCTAGACGCTGATTTACATGGGAAATTGGTGGACCCTACAAAATACCGTAGTATTATTGGGTCTCTCATTTATCTAACAGCTAGCACACTGATATTGTCTTTGCCGTTTATCTATGCTCCCGTTATCAGTCGCGACCAACTGAAACCCACCTCTCCGAGGCTAAAAGAATCCTCCGATACATAAAGGGAACCATTAACTTGGGGATCTGGTATCCGAAGGATTGGTTTTGAACTAATCGCTTTTGAGGCCGCTGACCCACGCGGGATGCTTAGACTCACGGAAAAGCACTTCAGGAGCTTTACAATTTCTTGGTGATAAAGTGGTGTCATGGCAATCGAAGAAGCAGGATTGTACATCATTGTCATCAACCGAAGCGGAATATGTAGCCATGTCCGCATGTTGTGCTCAAGTCATATGGATGAGAACACAACTCAAAGACTATGGTTACGTATTTGACAGAATCCCGATGTATTGCGACAATCGGAGTGCCATTGCAATCTCGTGCAACTCAGTTCAGCACTTGAAATCAAAGCACATCGATCTTCGATATCATTTCATCAAAGATCACGTGGAACAGTGCTTGTTGAATTATATTTTGTGGGTACAGAATACCAATTGGCAGATCTTCTCACCAAAGCCTTGCCTCCCGCTAGGTTTAATGAGTTGGTCCACCGGATTGGTATGAGGTGTTTGACTCAAGAGGAATTAGATGATCTCCTAAAAGCAGTCTTAAAACACCTGTCAAACACCAAATTCTCTTTTGTAAATAATTTTTCAAAAACAAAATACAAAATTATAAAACCTGATAAAAACAACAAAAATATTCTCCTAACCTATATTTCTTTCAACATTGCAAGTACATTTCTTCCGTCAACACTTTAATCTTTCAAAATTCAGTATTTTTCCGATCAAGTGTTGAGGGGGAGAAAATTATCTTTTAACTGCTTCAAAACATCTGTGTACTTGCATGTTATCTTATCTCGGTTGAATCTTTTACAAATGGTGGTACATTTTCTGGTTCAAAGACACTCCTCGGACTTTAATTAATAACCTTTCATTATTTTCTCAAATCGAGGGGGAGTGTCGTCAAGTTTCTTTCCTAAAATCTTCATTTGGTAACCAAAAATGGAAGTCAAGAGGCTTTGGATGAAAAAAGGAAAAGGTGGAGGGACCAAAACTGTCAAAAGGTTAAACTCACTTTTAATAAAACACCCTCCCACCTACTTTCACTTCTCATTTATTACAAAAACCTAAAACCATCCTACGCATAAAATTCACTCAAGAAATCCGTGTTTCTGATCTTCATTTTGTAAGTGGATTAATGTTTCTAACATGTTTTTGAACATTGGTTTTGATTTTCAAATGAATTCAACGGTCAAATCTACTGTTATGAGTGATTTTGTGTTCTTCGCTTACGCGTAAGAACACATGATCATGTGTTATGTGTTTATGGTTAAAAGGAATGTGTCAAAATGTTTTAACAACATCTATGATATAGTTTCTAAGCTCAAAACAAACCCAGTTACACGAATTAATGATTTTTGAATATTAGGGTTTATGAGTCGAATTGGGTATTTCTAAATGTGAAGTGTTTTGGTCAAAAAGATTGTTGGGTTATGCTCTTGTGTTATTGAATTGATGATTTCCAAGGTCTATAACCACCCAGAAACATGAATTGGTTAACAATTTGAAATTAGGGTTTAAGGTTCTTGAGATTGGGTATTTTTGATTCACTGCAAATTAAGTGTTAAAACTTGGTCATTATGCTCTCACAACATCTAAGACATACCAGAAAAACTTTGGTGCATATTCCATGGCTAGATCTCATACGCGTAGATTTAGGGTTTAGACTACGCGTATGCAGTTCTACGCGTAACTGTTAAACTGTCCAAATGTGTTTTGATCTGTCATAAAATGAATGATATGTGTTTAACATTGATGATATGATGCTTTATTTCAGGCTTGCAACACTTAATATTCAGAATCAAGGTTGTTGTTAATATACGCATAAGGATCACCTTACGCGTAGCTTGTTATGCGTAAGATTTGTCTTACGCGTAGCTTCTACGCATAAGGTTCTACATATGGGACTACGCGTATCCTGTGAAGGATATGCGTAAACAGTGACCTCTACGCATAAGGTCAACTCTTACGAGTAGCCTTACGCGTAAGGTTAATATATGCCTACGCATAAGCTTTACGCATAAGGTCCTCTTTTTCCTACGCGTAACACTTCTTACGCGTAAGTTAAGACCCTACGCGTAAGTTTACGCCTACGCATATATCATTCCTGTCTACGCATAACTTTACCAATCCTACGCATAGGCCGTGATCATACCTTCGTTATGAATTGTTACGTGTACAAACTTGTAAATAAACTAATCATATCATCACGAATCCTAAAATGTCACTAATAAACTGAAATCGTTTGATATGTTGTGAACAATAAGTGATAAAATAAACTTTAAAACTTAAAGTTAACTAACTCACGAAACATTTCACGACGTCATTGGACTATTGAATATACAAGTGACTTAGGACTCGTAACAATCATTGACACTGTACATTCAATAACTAGACAATAAGACCTTCTGTTGACTAACATTATGTCTTTCGATATGTTGGTTCTTTTGGCTAATGTTATTTCAGATCACGACATGGCTGAACAAATGAATATGGATGCACCTGAAGTTCTCTCCATTGCCGATATCTATCCTCATGGCTATCCAATGAAGATAGGAAAGAATAATCTCCGTGTTGACTTTGACACCCTCACCTGCTCTGAATCTTCGTGTTTAATTGCTATTGACATTCTGAGGACTCATCCGTATCAGAAC
Organism: Chrysanthemum makinoi; assembly: GCA_910596185.1. Lineage (NCBI taxonomy): Eukaryota > Viridiplantae > Streptophyta > Magnoliopsida > Asterales > Asteraceae > Chrysanthemum > Chrysanthemum makinoi. Next base: position 290,741,652 of record OU343222.1, on the reverse strand, counting down.
ATGCTTTCACACTCCGCAACTGTTCCTGAGATCTACATCCAACAGTTCTGGAACACTATGGAAAGGGTCAAAGGACAAACTGCTGTGACGGTGACTCTGAACCACAAACAAGTCACCATTACACCTGCAGACTTAAGGGCTGTTCTCCTAATTCCCGATGTCGATCCAACCAAACTATATGCCACACCTGCTGAAGAGCTCACTCTCCAATTCTTAATCAATATCGGTTATGACGAGGCTACAGGAGTAATCACCAAGCATTCTCACGTAGAGCTTAAGAGTATTCCTCAACCCTGGAGAACTCTCTACATGAACATCACCAAGTCTGTTTCAGTGCGTGGCAGCGGCTATGAGCACCCTAAGCTCATGGAACTGCAAATATTCTGGGCATTGGTCAACAAGAAACACATCGCTATCGAAGCTCTGATTTGGGATGACATGATGTCATTTCTCAACAAACTTGGATCAAAGATTCCCTACATCAGATATACTAAATTGTTGATCCCGAGAGCACTTGGACTTCATCCTGACATTCCCAAGAGGCTCAATGACCCCGACAATCACGACATGTTGACAGAACCCATTCTATCTGTCAGAATCAAGGAAACGTCTACAAAGAAACAAGGTGTTGTGCTACCGATTTCCTTCTAACCGAAGATGTCGAAAGCTCAAACGCATACAAAAGGTATGCGGAAGCAGTTAGACAAGGCAAAGTTGGTCATCTCGACGAAAAATCTTGGAACACTGTAAGGAGAACCAAAAGAGGAAGTGCAGGAAGTACGGCAAGTCTGTGAGTCAAAGGAAGTTCCCCAAGAGGAACCCTCCTTCAAAGAGGATTGTTCCATCTAAGGAAGCTGCTCCCATCCCAATTCCCAAACCCGAACCGCAAAGAAAGCTTATGGACGAAAGCTCTGAAGGTACTGACACAGATGAGGAGATTACCTTCTCTGAATGCAACCGTACCCTCCTCCGCAGCTAAACCTCCAAGTCCAATAGTTGAACATGGCAAAGGAAAGACTCCTGTACTTGAGTCTTATGATGAAAGCTCCGAAGAAGAAGAAGAGCAACTGGATCAATCATACAGGAAGAAGTTTAAATTAGTTAGACAAATTCAAAAAGCTGAAGAATTTGCAAAAGATCAAATGGGTGGCCCCGGCGGATCGAGTGGTGCTGTCCACTCTTCACCAGGTCCCGATGCGGTTAATCAACCCGATAAGGGATCTGGTGCCACCACTCTTGTGCAACAACAAATGCTTGTGAAGGAGTCTACTGATATTAACTTTGAGGAACCAGAAAAGAATAAGACTGAGAAAGAGAAAACTGATGAAGAAGCTAAGGATCAGACGGAAGAAAAGGCTAAATCTAGACATGATGGACGAAGAAGATTATGATGACTTTCTTCTCAGCAGTCCAACTCGTTCCAAGGAGGATACTTCTGCACCTCCAAAGGACCCCGAATCTCCTCATGTACCCTCCTCATCAGATTCTTCATCTCACTCATCACCACCACCATCAAAAGATCAACAAAATCATCATCCAAATCTGTGAAGAAACCACCTCGATCTTGGATTTCTCAAGCTCATCAACGAATTCACAAAGCATCAAACAAGTCGAAAGAAAAACGTGCTCTACAAAAAGCTAAATTTCTTTGCTGATCACATACAGCATCTGTATGATGAGAAAGACAAGATGGAGAAAGAAAGGGAATTTGTTCAGAAGTTCATGAAGAGTCATCGTAAAGAGGAAATGAACGAAATGATCGAAGGTTACACTAACAAGTACCTTCAGGATATCGTTCCTAAAGTCCAAAAGGAACTGGAAAAGACAGCAAGAGATCATACTCACAAGTTTCTTCTCGACACTGTCCCGGTGTGACTAGAGAAATATTTTCCGGACAACTCACCCCTAACATCGTAGCATTGGTTAAAAATACAATGGCCAAAGAAGCTGATCTCTCTGAATCTGAGTTAATCGCTAAACTTGTGATACAAATGTCAAAGCGATCTGGAACGTTTACTTCGGATGAAGCTAAATTTTTCGAAAATCTACTTGATTTTCAACTCAGATCATCATGCAAGGAGTCAGCCGATCAACCCAAACGACCAAGAGATGACGATTATAAGGATAAGGATTCGCACCTAAAGCGTCAGAAGCCGGTAAATCTACCTCTATGCCACCTCCTCCACCACGAACTTCTTCTCAACAAAAGTCTCCTCCACCTAGGTCTTCTACTGATAAACCTCGGGACGATTCCGAGTTACCACCCCTGACTCATAAAACAGTGATTACTTTGAGTATACGGGTGGTGACGATGAAGAGGTCCTTGAGCCCCGACAACAACCCACCTCACCCAAACAAGTGCAGAAACCAGTATCATCATCAAGGCCTTCCACAAAGAAGAAGAAGACGACTCAGCCTGGAGTCGTCTCATGGCTAGATGACGATAAAACCGAAGAGTTTGAATGGTTCTCCACACTTGTCAATCAAACTCCCTCCCCTGATGAAGGTCAAGAATTGGTAGACGGTTCTACATTGGAGCACGCAAAACTTTTGCAAGAAAAGTTCCATGTGAAGAAAATGACGAAATCTGAGTTGAAGCGAATCAAGAATGAAGCATTCCAACTTCTTAAAGACAGCTCTGAAAGCGCCCTCGAGGTCGAATATCATCTTGAGAACATCGCTCGAGCTATGTCTAACGACATGGATTGGCTCAATCCGGAAGCAAACATTGACTTCACACAAAGGGACAACCCTCCATACTACACCGATTGGACCAAACCCCTACCGACCATTGGCCAAACAGACGAACCACGGATTCCCTTCCGATACTTCTTTAATAGAGACCTGGATTTTCTCTTACACGGTAGCGATGGTTCGCGAAAATACGCTACATCATTGACTCTTCCATTCCCACCGGCTATTTACTCAAACTGCATAGCTATCGAGGAACGTGCAAATCACTTGTTTTCCGACAACGTGCAAGCATACGACCAAGATGCATTGTATGGGATTCATCATTGGCCTGAACGCCGAAGAATCTACTACAAAGTGCATGGTTCAGAAGTCTCAACATGCAGTGTATAGTTCTAAGGACATCGTGGCCATCAAACACATTGATCTCAAGTCTAAGTGGGACTACACATTTTTAAAGACTATCATAGTCAAACGACAAGATGAACAGGACTATGGATTCTCCGAGGCTGACTTTGAGAACTTGTCCCTCAACGACATCGAAGACATGTACCTTGCCAAAGTACAGGGTCGTATGAGACAATTCTCGACTAAAGTTCAACGTGAATTTATCAAGTCAGTTCTCATCTTCATTAGACGCATCGTGATCAAAGAACGTGTTGAAGATATCCAGATGGCTGTTGAATCTTATCAGACGCGTGTCAACCTCACTCCTCCAACGCTTACTCTTCCCGATCTCAATCAGCTACCTCAATATACGCTCATCAGCAAACCTTTCGGAGTTGTTTACCGCAGTGAACTTCAACGAAACTGCTTAATGGCGTGTAGTGATCTTCAGAAATTCGGGGATCATACTTTGAAGCTGGTTAGGGACGGATTAGCATACATGTTGAAGGATATACGCCTGAAAGTTGGGTCTCGTAAGCGCTGGAATTCTCCGGAAAGGAGGGATGTGAGAAGGATCATCACCATGATTGATGAACGGTTGTTCAAAGGGATCATTCAGACGATTGGAGAGCTATGTTGGTGGTCGACCCAGGAGAAACATCACCGGCTTTCAACGTCTTGCGCGCACTCCTGGGAACATCACTGCACTTCCTGGTACCCCTTGAATTGTTTCCTTCATAATTTTGGATGTGTGATCAAATATGTCTATGGCTTGTGCACACATAACAGTGTACAACCCGTAATTGTCAAGAAAGGACCCTGTGGTACGCCTCAGTGCCACAATCCTTATAAAAGGAGCGAAAGCTTCTTACTTTTGAGTAAAACCTATCAAACCTTTCACTTTTCAAGGTTTTGCTCAAAAGAACAAGTACTTCCCCTTATGTTTTTCAAAACCTCAACCGTTTAAATCACTTGTTGAGGGGGAGTATTTGAAACTTTGTTCACAAATTGTTCACAGTGGTCATTCTTCCCGCAACACTCGAAATGGTCATATTTATTCTCAAACGTTTCAAAAATAACACTTTAATATGCCATTTTTGAGGGGGAGAAAATATGTGATAAGAAATATGTTGTGTAAAATGCAAATGAATCTGTATGCTTCAGACTTAACCAACGAATTGACGATGCTTAACTGTTAGTAACTCGAAAAGACTTGTCCTGGACGGGTAATAATTTCAAGCTAGTTCGCTAGTGATGTAAACGTGTCTCGCAAAGGACTTGTCTGAGTAGAATGTACCATTCGAGAAACTTTTGATAGACATGAACTCTGACGGGTTTGACAACCTTCCAAGGTTTGTCTACACCTTCAAGGTAGTTATTAGAGCTAGTTGTCACCTAAAAGCTGACAATGTAACTCTTTAACTATGCAACGTAACCGTGTCTCGCGGGGGATTGTCTATCTTCAGTGGATCAATTCAAAAAGTGCGCGCTCTTTCCTCACTGTGCATTTAACCATTAAAACTATTAAGCACATGTGGAGGGGGAGTATTTATGCAAAACATCATCTCTCACAATGGTTCAAACATGTTTTTCATTAACAAACCCTTTGAGAGATATTTTATCATACAGTGGTTTTAATGGCAAACATAGGTTAGTCATGGAGTTATAAGGTGACTAAGGTTAGGAATAACCGTCCTATGATCCGCCAGAGCCGGAGGGATCTACCCAAGGACACTACCACAAATAGTTAGTATTTAGAAGTCCTTAGGTATGATTGTAAAAAGGAGAAAATGAGAATCGGAGAAAGAAGGAGTTGAAGAATTAAAAAGAAATGCAAAGAAAAGGGTGAAAAGAAATAGCCCTCCAGATTATTCAACTTAGGGCAGACACCGGGTTCAATTCATATGCTACTGGTTGTCACTTAGTGACGCCGGTATTGAAGATTAAAAGTCGTCATGGACCCAGTGACGCATGCACTAAACCTTCTTATCCACTCAAGTTTCTCTCAACAGAAGCTTGTTTCATTCTCACAGGGAACCCTACGTAAACTATCGGCTTTCTCCTAGAGATTGCTGGTATTGAAGAAGGAGACCCTCTCCCTAGTCTCCGCCCAGGAAAACCAAAACGCACTATTGAGTCTAGAGCCACGAGATTCATCAAAAGATCTCTTAGGAACACTTGACATTTAATCACTTGATGATCAACTAATAAGATCATCAGTGGTTCTTATCGAGTCCTTCACGATCTTAGCAATCTGTCGAGAACATTTATGAGAGGTTCACACATGTGATCCTCCGTGATTGAATGGAAACTCCTGCCAGGGTCAACATCAAACAGCCCTGTCAGCAGGTCACTTCGGTAACTCCCCGTGGATTACGCGGAGTGTGTCTCAAACGGTCTACAGTCGTGAGGTGATGCTTCGGTGTACCTCAGCGACTCATCTGAACTGTAGATGTACTTCGGTACATCGCGTTATCTCACTTGTGGGACTCCAGTTCAGGAACGGCCTTTGTAAGAATTAGAGTTGTGTTTTCACACTATGCTGTTAACACTCTCGAAGTTCAAACTTGTAAGTGCCGGAAACCGCTTATTACTAACCGTTTGAAATGTTTTCTTCTTATGGAAGCTCCAGAGCGGGATGATCGTGCTGATTCTTCTCATGCTCACGCCAACATCATCACTAATGGAAGTTCTATCTCAATGCAACACAACAGTCAGAATGATTCTTCGTCAAACCAAAGAATCTACAAAGTCAAAAACTTAAAGAACTTCATCAAGTATTGATTTCCAACGTCAAAGAGCGTGTGAGCATGTTGAAGAATGACGTGGAGACACTGGAGCAGCGAAGCATACCTGAGGCAGACTGATGCGCACAACAACATACTATCACTTTCACCACAAAGAACAATGATCAAAGAACAAAGTTAAAGATGACGTCAAAGCATAACTGTTCAAAGATAACTATCTCTACACTGGGGAGATTGTTCGAATCAAGGCAATTCTTCTCACAAGAAAGAAGAATGTCAGAAGACGTCACTGCTACTATTACATCAACGCCTTCACTATTTACATTCATATATACTTGAGGGGGAGATTGTTGGAATCACTCCTAAACAGTATTTCAAGTATTTATATTTCATATGTAATAGGTAGCTTTATTATGGCCTTTATGTTTGTTTTAGGTCAAGCTTATGTAGAAGGCCCATAAGTTTAGGCCCAAGCCCAATAAGGAATAGGGAAGGAGAGGGAGTGTTGCCCTAGCTCCTTGCCTATATAAACCATGTAATAACCTTCATTTGAAGGTTGGTTGTTCAAGTTCTTTTCTTTCACATATTCCTACGCCTAACCGTATACTATATTGTGTGTGTGTGTGTTTGATACTTGTTCAATCGCCTCTCTATCTTTCTTATAAGCTTGTGTGGTAAACCTTGTGACCTAACAGTTGCTTACTACATGATCAAGATAATGGCAAGTGTAAAAAGCATGGACAAAATGGTGCTCCCCGTACGCAATGCTCCTAACCCGTCTTGCTAAATTCATCTTTGCATTAGATCCTTCACCGCAATCCTATGATCATAGCTTTTGCAACAAAGTTATGGTGTCATTGACCGAGGGTAGAACTACAAGGTTTATGGTGGAAGGCAAAAGGCCTCACCCACCCACGGATTCCTCAGATGAAAGGGAGAGGCAAAGAGAAGGTGAAGGTAGTAGCAACCCACTCGGAAATACCGATCTCGACCCCTAGAATACATCAACCAATTGCCGGACGTCCCCAGTGCATCACCCGAATGGCAACAAACCAAGGAAATCTTCAAGTGCTTCACCAACTTCTTGAAGAAAAAGAAGTAGAGATGGTGTGATAAAGAGTGGAGGATGGGTGGAGACGGGGAGTGGTGGAGAAGCAAGGTAAGTTCATAGGACCTAAATTTGTGAAAAACAATTTCAAACAATGGGTTGTAACACTTAAACAATACTTATGTAGAATAGGATGTAGCTTGTAGGTCTTGCCATAACTTGACATTAAACAATCTTAACTTAGGAACATGTAGAATGAGATTTTACGACTCCTTGAAAACATTCAAGTAAGTTGTCGTCACTCATTTTTAGGAACTTTTAGTTCTCCCACATTTGCTATGCTTTATAATTAATTAGTTCTTGCATTTAGTCCTTATAGAAACAACCAGGAGAAGCATTTGCTAAAGAATACAAAGTTGCACATTTGCTGAAAGCCTTCTGATCTGCAGTAGGCGGACCCCAGCATTATAACTAGCCGGATCCCTCCTAGAAGGGAACCGTGGGATCCGTGACTACAGATGAGCAATACAGACTTGCTTACATCAAAATAGCTCACTAGATCACATCACACTAGCCAAACATAAGACAATAGAACCAACTAAGTGTTTCTCAAACATTTGAAAGCATCACACTTACCCATAGCTTACCTAGGATCTATTTCAAAGTGTTTTTGATTTATTAACTCATCAAAACTCACCATATTTCTGCTCCAACGCTCACACATTATTTCTCACATCTCATAACTCTTAGTTTTATATATTTATCAATTTTAGCAAATTGATTTTAGTCACCATTAACTCAAAAATAAGCTTAAGACTAGTTTTTCATTCCTTCTTATTTTTTTAAGATTTTAGTAAATTTTTCTTGAGTCATCATCTGACTTCAAGGACTAATTACCACCATTTTTCCATCTCAAATCAAATGGTTTCTTTCTCAAGCACTTAGTTAGACTATCTAAAGTAAACTTTCCTACCCAAAACCATCATTAAACACCATCACCCCTTATGGTTGAACATTTAAGACATCCACCTCTCATGACATCAAAATAAAGTCAAAACCTTGAGATACATAGACACTAGACATTGCAAAAAGCATAATCATTTCATCAAGAATCTGTCTGACAGACGGATCCCTGGTTTATAACCAGACGGATCCCTGATGAGAGGGATCCGTGGGATCCGTCCATGCAGAAAGCTTTAATCGGCTTCCGTATTCAAAGATAAGTCACCTTTTGGTTTTCTAACCACTTTTAGTTACCATTTAATACCTTCCTAAAGTTGATCAATATTTTAAGTGCATGCTTAATCCTCTTAGTGGCCAAGAATTTAATTCCCTAATTCAAAATTACCCTTTATAAACCAAACACTCTTAAGGTTAAATCATCACTCTCACATAGCTCTCAAAAATCAGTGATTAGAAGCTTATATTGCATCCTTACCATTACCATGACCAAAGCACTTAGCAACAACTCTTCAACCATAGGCACATCCAAAAGAAAGGGTCACATGATTCATGAGATTTCATTCACCGAATCATCTCCCATAAGAGATAATAATGCTAGAATCCCACCTTAACAAACTCATCCAACAATTGCGAAGAGAACCGCAAGAATTAGCATCAAACCTTTTGGGCTAGAAAAAGGGTCATCTAGTTCAAAACCAAACATAGCTAGCTCAGGAAACCATCTAAACTATCATTTCTAGAGCATGGAGTACACTCATTTAATGAGCCTATTCCTCACCCAAATCTATACTCATTAGAGCATTCACCACTGAGAACCTCCCACTCACCAACTTTCTCGTTAAATAGGGAACCACCTACAACACCGACTAGTCCATCATGGGAAACAAGGAACCATCAAGGACTTGATCATATGGAGGAATTTCCAGTACCACCACCCTCATTTTTAGTAGAACCTCATCCTACATCTCAAAATGAAACTCCACAATCATTCGTAGAGCCTCCTCAAAATATTCACTTTCCTCCGGTTCCAAACCAAGACAATAGTTTTCCAAATTGTCTAATCACCCAAGGACTTGTTCAAGAAGCATAAAATGAGTTGCATTTCATGTTTAATCATCTTCTTGAAAGATTGGATCAAATCAACAAGTACACTCATCCCTAGACTCAAGCACATTGTTGCGTTTTAAGTTTTTAGCAACTAATTAGTATTAGTAGATTTTGTATGGCTAGATCATTCTCTTAGTTTTAGAGATTTGTTTGATTATCTCTTTGTTTTATTGAATGACAACTTATTTTCCATATTGCCGTGAGTATATGTTTGCTAATTATATACATATCTTACTTTATTATTAGCATTGTTTGGCATATCACCATTGCTGAAAAACCTGTCACCAGACATACGGATCCCTAGAAAAAGCCTAGACGGATCCCTCCATAGAGGGAACCGTGGGATCCGTGGTACAGAAGAACAAATTTCTACTAACTTGAGCCTTATTTGCAGGAAATTATGCACTATACTCTTGTTTTCTAACCTTTATTTTGTAGATTTTCAAAATACACACGAAGATTTTGACACCATAAAGCTAGGGGGAGATTTGTGTCAAACCATATTGCAAAACCATTTGCAACATAATCCTTATTTGGATTATACTTCATGACACCCCATTGCAACGTTGCAATCTTCAAGGGGGAGCATTTTCGTCACAAGGACGAACCATTTGCAAACATAATTGCAATACATTAGCTTACTTACTTTTATGTACTTGACGCCCTCACAAAGGGATGGACTCATCAAGGGGGAGTTAAGACGAGAACTATTCCCGTCACTTGCTCTCTTTACATTTTTCTTTTACATGTTTTTCTTAAAACAACGTGTTAGTTTCTTTTCGACGCTCTTTTTGTTTCGACAAAAAAGGGAGAAGAGAGTAAAAACTCCAATTCGAACTTTTACGAATTTTAGTTTTTCCTTAAAATAATTTTAGGTTTTGTCATCAACAAAAAGGGGGAGATTGTTAATACAAAAAAGCCGTAAAAACGTTTATTTATATTTTACGATCTTCTAATGTTTTGTCGATAACAAACGTAAAATCATTTTAACAATACAAATAAAATACGTAAATAGTTTGAGCCAATAGTTTTCTAACACACTTACGTTTTCACATAAAACACTAAAACAAGTATAAGTGATTTTATGATTTAGTAATACATATGTACAACAACTAGTGTTTACATATTGGGCAAATATATACATAACTAGTATGTACTATAAATGGGTAAAAACTACAACCCATGGTATTGACCCATAACCCATGGTTTTGATCCATAGCCACTTGACTAGATACATTGCACTCATTAGATACATTGTATCTAAAGAGATACCCATGGATCAACCCATGAACCATGACCCATAACCAAAATACCCATGGGCAAAGAGGAGTGTCCCACGGATCCCTAGTTTTACACTAGACGGATCCCTTGTGGGAGGGATCCGTGGGATCTGGGGAACAGTAAGCATTTCTCCTCTATAAATAGTGAGCAATTTCTTCCTTTTGGCTTACCACTCTTACACATACTTTCCCCAAGTATTGTAACTCTCTAACCTCTGATCCTAAGGGATCTTTCTATGTAGTTTGTCTTTTGTTTTCGTGTGATTCTTTAGGTTCCTCTAAATGGCGAGATCACCACTTCTTGAAGTCGAGCAAGCTCAAGTCAATGAGTTGTCATGCTTCGTCATCATCAAGACTACTGAGGTTCTCTTGTTGATAGTTCTTACTTCCTCCATGAAGTGTTGTGTCGAAGGCATTAGTGAAAGATGCTGAAAGATTTAAGACGAAAGCATTAGTGAAAGGTGCTTAACGTCCGTGTCAATAGCATTAGTGAAGAATGCTAAAGGTGTCAAGAAGAAGGCATTAGTGAAAGGTGCCAAGCGTTGTGTCAAAGGCATTGGTGAAGAATGCCTAAGAAACAAATCAAGTGGCATTAGTGAAGAATGCCAAGGTCATATAATCGATGAGGTGCATCGTTATACATATAGTATTAGTTTGTTTCCAAGGATGGTGATATCCTTGATGGTGTTGTAATAAGGAGTGGGTCTCCTTTGGGATTAGATGTTGTGTTGTGTTGGGTAGTACCTCCATTATAATGGAACTCGGTACTTAGCCTAGTACCGGATAAAAGGTAGGCGACGTTGTGGTTGCTGTGGTTCACCTTGGTGTGAAAGAACCCGGTGGTTAGCCTAGTACCGGAAAAAAAGTAGGCGACGTTGTGAAGGCTTCTCCGCCATAAGAAGTTGGTGTCGTGTAGTGATTACAAACTCTCGAGTAGGTGACTCGGGGAGTGGAGTAGGGCAAGGAAGGTGTCCTTGTAGCCGAACCACTATAAATACTTGTGTCGTGGTTATGTGCTTCTTACTCTTTATATTTCATTACACGTTTATATATCTATCTATCAACGTCCAACATAAACAACTAAATATATTAACATAAGTTGATCTAAATGTTTTAAAACAAAGTTTTAATTGGTAAAACTATTCAACCCCCCCCCCTTCTAGTTTTCCACACAATTGTTTTAATCTTATTTTAGTCCGCAAATCTTCACAGTACATAAAGAGAAAAATATTAACTGTTATTTCCAAAGTCATAACTTATAAAGAATAGCCGTTTCTACAAAGACTGAATTTCTTCTTAAGAACATTAAACATTGAATCAAATAACAATTAGAATTGTTACAGAGAAAAGATCGCAAGTTTTTACTACATATTAAATTGATTTGGAAACATCATGAAATAGTAAAATGAACAAAAAAGTGAAGGTAAAAAAGAAAATTTGCGGTAGAAGTAAGTGTGTTTTAAAATAAAATGGGTGTGTGAGGAGTAGGTTCAAAATGGAGTAAATATTATGAAGGAAATAATGTGGGAGGAAGGAGGGGGTTCATAATATATGTGAGTTTATAATGAGTGTGCAAAAGAGTGTTTACTTTTGGTTTGTAGGAGGAAGAAAGAGGTTCTTTTGAGGAAGGAGGGGTTTGCAATTTGTTCGCAAAGGTTCAGATAGTTAGGAGGGAGTTCTTGGAAGGAATGAGGGAGTCAATTGATAGAGAGAGAATGTCAGTTTATGTATATTTATAATATAAAAGTTGATAACCCTCAAATTGTGCATATTTTTAGTAGCGTTATTAGTACTTTTATGTGTGTTATTTGGTTATATTCATATGCTTTTGTTACTTAATCGTATCAAAGAAAGTTTGTCTAGTGTATGTAACCAAGTGCAGGAAAAAGGAAGGAAAAGCGAATGAATAACAAATAAATGAAGATTCGTAATCATGCAAAGATTTCCTTGTCAAGATACACACTAAGGAGGAATTTCAAGAGCTGTTAATACAAATAAGCCGTAAAAACGTTTATTTATATTTTACGATCTTCTAATGTTTTGTCGATAACAAACGTAAAATCATTTTAACGAAACAAATAAAATACGTAATTAGTTTGAGCCAATAGTTTTCTAACACACTTACGTTTTCACATAAAACACTAAAACAAGTATAAGTGATTTTATGACTTAGTAATATATATGTACAACAACTAGTGTTTACATATTGAGCAAAATATATACACAGCTAGTATATATTATATAAATGGGTAAAAACTACAACCCATGGAAAATACCCATAACCCATGGTATTGACCCATACCTATTTCACTAGGTACATTGAACTCATGAGATACATTGTATTTAATAATAAACCCATAGATCAACCCATGACCCATGACCCATAACCAAAATACCCATAGGCAAAGAGGAGCGTCCCACGGATCCCTAGGTTTACACTAGACGGATCCCTTGTGGGAGGGATCCGTGGGATCCGGGGAACAGTAAGGATTCCTCCTCTATAAATAGTGAGCCATTTCTTCCTTTTGGCTTGCCACTCTCACACATACTTTACCCAAGTATTGTACCTCTCTAACCACTAATCCTAAGGGATCTTTCTATGTAGTTTGTCTTTTGTTTTTGTGTGATTCTCTAGGTTCCTCTTAATGGCGAGATCACCACTTCTTGAAGTCGAGCAAGCTCAAGTCCATGAGTTTCCATGCTTCGTCCTCCTCAAGACAACTGAGGTTCTCTTGTTGATAGTTCTTTCTTCCTCCGTAGATATGTTGTGTTGAAGGCATTAATGAAGGATGCCGAAAGAGTCAAGACGAAAGCATTAGTGAAAGGTGCTTAACGTCCGTGTCTAAAGCATTAGTGAAGAATGCTAAAGGTGTCAAGACGAAGACATTAGTGAAAGGTGCCAAGCGTTGTGTCAAAGGCATTAGTGAAGGATGCCTAGGAATCAAATCAAGTGGCATTAGAGAAGAATGCCTAGGTCGTATAATCGATGAGGTGCATCGTTATACATATAGTATTAGTTTACTTCCAAGGATGGTGATATCCTTGATGGTGTTGTAATAAGGAGCGGGTCTCCTTAAGGTTAGGTGTTGTGTTGTGTTGGGTAGTAGTTCCTCCATTGTAATGGAACTAGGTACTTAGCCTAGTACCTGATAAAGGGTAGGCGACGTTGTGATAGGTGTCGTTCACCTTGGTGTGAAAGAACCCGGTGGTTAGCCTAGTACCGGAAAAAGAGTAGGCGACGTTGTGAAGGCTTCTTCGCCGTAAGGAGATAGGTGTCGTGTAGTGATTACGAACTCTAGAGTAGGTGACTCGGGGAGTGGAGTAGGGCAAGGAAGGTGTCCTTGTAGCCGAACCACTATAAATACTTGTGTCGTGGTGATGTGTTTCTTACTCTTTATCTTTCATTACACTTTTATATATCTATCTATCAACGTCAAACATACACATCTAAATAGATTGACATAATTCGATTTAAATATTTAAAAGGAAGTTTTAAATTGGTAAAACTATTCAACCCTCCCTTCTAGTTTTCCACGATTGGCATCAGAGCATCGTTACCAAGTTTCTTAGAGTATGTTGTACTTTAAAAACTTGATACGATCCGTGTATGTTTGAAAACTACATAGAAGGATTTTTCAAGTCATGTTTTAAAAAAAAATCATTATAGTGTTTGATGTTGGACAATGATAGAATGCTCTAACACTCTCCTTGTTAAGTATTCTCCATACTTGGATTTGGGCATATCAAGAAGATCATGAAGAAACTATCTAAATATTTCTTTTCTTGAAAAGAATGTTTAGCATTGTTCTTCTCACACATGGATCTGGAGATTCCAAGAAGATCACTAAGCATCTCCTCTAAACACTTATTCCCTTAAGAAGAATATTTAGCAAATGTATGATCGTTAAATAATTTACATTTGTTTTTATTGTTAAAATCTTAGTTGCATAATTAATTCCTATTAGTAATTACTTAAGTAGTTATCTATATTAAATCCATCATCAAGAATAGTATTCTTCGATTGATTTGTATATATTATACTACTAACCTGCAATAATGATTTCTTGGTTATTTGATAGCCTTAATCGTTATCCATCACAAAAGAATTATTGACACTTCATCTATGTCAACAAATTTCCGTGAGAAACTTTTTATATTAAGATAAAATGGGATTTTAACATAATCTTTGATAAACCTCCCAAAGAATTGTGACTAATTCTTAAAAAGGAAACCACGTCAAATAGGATTAGTATTAAGCCGTCAAAAACTCAAAACACAAGTTATTGAGCTTAAACATCAAACTCTAGGCATTTTAGAACTCCCAAACCAAAGTAATCAAGGAATGCTTAAGCTGATTTTTGCTGTCATGCCGGATCCCTGAGCTTATACTAACCGGATCCCAAATAAGAGGGATCCGCGGGATCCGTGCAACAGAAGACATCATAAGTTAGTAATGATCACTGTGGATGTTCCACAATTATTTTTCCCTTCAAAGACTCACGAACAAGAACTCAACTACTGTTCAAAGGAGCAATTTGATCATTTCTCTCAAGCATAACAATCACTTGTGTAAGTATAATCTTCACTACATTATTAATTTGATTCCTTGATTACTAGGATTACAATTTCTTCATTTTTAGAAGTTGGGTTCAAATGGGTTTATGATAATTTGTTACCACATTGTTTTCTAAGATAATCCAAATCAAAGAATCAATATTGTTAATACAAATTAAACTCATTTCATGAATTCAATAAAAATGATTTAAGCAAAATTGTAATCAAATCCTCTAGGTTACTATTCACAATAAACACCACATTGTGGTTGTGTTGTTTAGGAATAATCATGCCAAGCAACCGACAACAAGACTACCAAGATACCGCTCATTACATACCAATGTACCATAGAAAAGATGGACTTAGTACCGAAGATAGGAAAGCTTTTAAAATGCTCGAAAATAGAATCTTTCACGAAGGTCGAGTAGTAGAATCATCATTTCTTTCCAATACCGACATAAGAGAAGTTTTTGGAGCTATTGGGTTTGATTGTTTATTGGACATAAACGAAAAAATTTGCCCGGTTTTTGTACTCGAGTTCTACAAGACAATGGGGATTGTTAGAAATGATGATGGGTCCATCTCGATTGTCTTCACTATAAATGAGAATGAGTACACCCTTTCACTTGTAGAGTTTGGAAGAATAATAGGGGTTCCATATCAAGGTGTTTGCATGTATTCTAATGAGTGGTCTTTAGAAGAGTTACACACTATGGTTGATCATCATGAAATCTACCACATGTTAATCCCGGAAGCAACCAAGGTGAGGGACACCGTGTTCACGCCAAGAGCATCCCCATAAATGGTCACTAGGAAATTGAAAGTGATCTATAGGGATCCTTTCCAAATGGAGCTCTCCGAGATGTACGCATTGTATAGGAAATGGGAAAATGTAGTGAGGGAGAATGTGTTGTGCCTAGTAGGAAACAAGGATTACCCCAACGCATGTCTAAGTTTCATGATCTATTGCCTAGTGACCGAGACTCACTTTAACCTTGCCTACTACATGATTAAGAGAATGTCAAGCGTAAGAAACATGGACAAAATGGTGTTCCCGTACGCAATGCTCCTAACTCGTCTTGCTAAATTCATCTTTGCATTGGATCCTTCTACGCAATCCTATGATCATAGCTTTTGCAACAAATTTATGGTACCACTAATCGAGGGTAGAACTACAAGGTTTATGGTGGAAGGAAAATGGCCTCACCCACCCACGGATTCCTCGGATGAAAGGGAGAGGCAAAGAGAAGGTGAAGGTAGTAGCAACCCACTCGGAAATACCGATCTCGACCCCTTGGACTACATCAACCAATTGCCGGACGTTCCTAGTGCATCACCCGAATAGAAACAAACCAAGGGAATCTTCAAGTGCTTCGCCAAATTCTTGAAGAAAAAGAAGTAGAGATGGTGTGATAAAGAGTGGAGGATGGGTGAAGACGAGAGAAGCAAGGTAAGGTCATAAGGACCTAAAAGTTTGTGAAAAACAATTTCAAACAATGGGTTGTAACACTTACACAATGTTTATGTAACATAGGATGTAGCATGTAGGTCTTGCCATAACTTGGCACTAAACAATCCTAACTTAGGAACATGTAGAATGAGATTTTACGACTCCTTGAAAACATTCAAGTAGTCGTTGTCACTCATTTTTAGGAACTCTTAGTTGTCCCACATTTGCTATGCGTTATACTTGATATGTTCCTGCTTTTAGTCCTTATAGAAATAACTAAGAGAAGCACTTGCTTAAGAATGCAAATTGGCACATTTGCTGAAAGTCTTCTAATCTGCAGTAGGCGGATCCCAGAATTATAACCTGCCGATCCCTCCCAGAAGGGAACCGTGGGATCCGTGACTACAGATAAGCAATACAGACTTGCTTACATCCAAATAGCTCACTAGATCACCTCACACTAGTCAAACATAAGACATTAGAGCCAACTAAGTCTTTCTCAGACATTTGAAAGCCTCACACTCACCCATGGCTTACCTAGGATATATTTCAAAGTGTTTTTGATTTATCAACTCATCAAAACTCACCATATTTCTGCTCCGACACTCACAGATTATTTATGACATCTCATAACACTTAGTTTGATATATCCATCAATTTTAGTAAAATTGGTTTTAATCACTATTGACTCAAAATTAGGCTCAAAACTAGTTTTTCATTTTTTCTTTATTTTTTAAGATTTTAGTAAATTTTTCTTAAGGCTTCATCTGACTTCTAGCACTAAATTCCACCATCTTTTCATCTCAATTCAAATGATACCTCTCCCAAGCACTTAGTTAGACTACCTAAAGTGAACTTTCATACCCAAAACCATCATTAAGCACCATCACCTCTTATGGTTGAGCATTTAAGACATCCACCACTCAAGACTTCCAAATTAAGTCAAGACCTCGAGATACATAAGTACTAGACCTCTCAAAAAGCATAATTATTTCACCTAGAATTTGTCTGACAGATAGATCCCTCGTTTATAACCAGCCGGATCCCTGGTGAGAGGGATCCGCGGGATCCGTGGCTGCAGAAAGCTTAAATCAGATTCCCTTTTCAACTTTAAGCCACCTTTTGGTTATCTAACCACTTTTAGCTTACATTTATTATATCTCTAGAGCTAATCAATATCCTAAGTGCATGCTTAATCCTCTTAGTGGCCAAGAATTTAATTCCCTAATTTAAATTACCCTTTATAAACCAAACACTCTTAAGGATAAGGCATCACTCCCACCTAGCTTTCAAAAATCAGCAACTAAAAGCCCATATAGCATCCTTATCATCACCATGACGAAAGCTCTTAGCAACAACTCCTCAACCAAAGGCTCATCCAAAAGAAAGGGTCATATGATCCATGAAATTTCATCCACCGAATCATCTCCCATAAGAGATAATAATGCTAGAATCCCAACTCAACAAACTCAATCAACAATTGCTAAGAGAACCGCAAGGATTAGCATCAAACCTTTTGGACTAGAAAAAGGGTCATCTAGTTCAAAACCAAACATAGCTAACTCTAGCAAGCCGTCTAAGTCCTCATTCCTTGAGCATAGATTTAACGAGCCTCTTCCTCACCCAAATCTCTATTCATTAGAGCATTCGCCACCAATAACCTCCCACTCACCAACTTTCTCGTTAAATAGGGAACCACCCACAACACCGAATAGTCCATCAAGGGAAACAAGGAACAATCATGGACATGATCATATGGAGAAATTTCCACTACCACCACCCTCACCTTTAGTAGAACCTCATCCCACACCTCAAAATGAAGCCCCACAATCATTCGTAGAGCCTCCTCAAAACATCCATTTTTCTCCGGTTCCCAATCAAGACAATAATTGCCCAAATTGTCTAATCACCCAAGGACTTGTTCAAGAAGTACGAAATGAATTACATTTCATGTTTAATCATCTTCTTGAAAGATTGGACCAAATCAACAAGTCTACTCATCCTTAGACTCGAGCACTTTGTTGCATTCTAGGCTTTAGTAACTTATTAGTAGAAAATGTATGGCTAAATCATTCTCTTAGTTTTAGAGATTTGTTGATTATCTCGTTGTTTTATTGAATGATAACTTGTTTGCCATATTTATCTGAGTATATGTGTGTTGTTTGTATACATATCTTGATCTTATATTTAGCATTTTTTGATATATCACCTCTGCTGAATAAACTGTCACCAGACAGACGGATCCCTCCAAAATGCCTAGACAGATCCGTACATGAAGGGAACCGTGGGATCCGTGGTATAGAAGAGCAAAAATCTACTAACTTGAGTCTTATTTGCAGGAAATTATGCACCATACTCTTGTTTTCTAACCTTTATTTTGTAGATTTTCAAAATACACATGAAGATTTTGACACCATAAAGCTAGGGGGAGCTTTGTGTCAAACCATATTGCAAAACCATTAGCAACATAATCCTTATTTGGATTATACTTCATGACACCCCATTGCTACGTTGCAATCTTCAAGGGGAAGCATTTTCGTCACAAGGACGAACCATTTGCAAACATAATTGCAATACATTAGCTTACTTACTTTTATGTACTTGACGCCCTCACAAAGGGATGGACTCGTCAAGGGGGAGTTAAGACGAGAACCATTCCCATCACTTACTCACTTTACATCTTTTCTTTTTACATGTTTTTCTTAACATTTTGTGTTAGTTTCTTTTTGACGCACTTTTTGTTTCGACAAAAAGGGGGAGAAGAAAGTAAAAACTCCAATTCGAACTTTTACGAATTTTAGTTTTTCCTTAAAATAATTTTATGTTTTGTCATCAACAAAAAGGGGGAGATTGTTAATACAAATAAGCAGTAAGAACGTTTATTTATATTTTACGATCTTCTAATGTTTTGTCGATAACAAACGTAAAATCATTTTAACGAAACAAATAAAATACGTAATTAGTTTGAGCCAATAGTTTTCTAACACATTTATGTTTTCACATAAAACACTAAAACAAGTGTAAGTGATTTTATGACTTAGTAATATATATGTACAACAACTTGTGTTTACATATTGGGCAAAACTAGTATATATTATATAAATGGGTAAAAACTACAACCTATGGAAAATACCCATAACCGATGGTATTGACCCATACCCATTTGACTAGGTACATTGAACTCATGAGATACATTGTATCTAATAATAAACCCATGGATCAACCCTTGACTCATAACCAAAATACCCATGGGCAAAGAGGAGCGTCCCACGGATCCCTAGGTTTACACTAGACGGATCCCTTGTGGGAGGGATCCTTGGGATCCAGGGAACAGTAAGCATTCCTCCTCTATAAATAGTGAGCCATTTCTTCCTTTTGGCTTGCCACTCTCACACATACTTTACCCAAGTATTGTACCTCTCTAACCATTGATCCTAAGGGATCTTTCTATGTAGTTTGTCTTTTGTTTTTGTGTGATTCTCTAGGTTCCTCTTAAAGGCGAGATCACCACTTCTTGAAGTCGAGCAAGCTCAAGTCCATGAGTTGCCATGCTTCGTCATCATCAAGACAACTGAGGTTCTCTTGTTGATAGTTCTTTCTTCCTCCATAGATATGTTGTGTTGAAGGCATTAGTGAAGGATGTCGAAAGAGTCAAGACGAAAGCATTAGTGAAAGGTGCTTAACGTCCGTGTCAAAAGCATTAGTGAAGAATGATAAAGGTGTCAAGATGAAGGCATTAGTGAAAGGTTCCAAGCATTGTGTTAAAGGCATTAGTGAAGGATGCCTAGGAATCAAATCAAGTGGCATTAGGGAAGAATTCCTAGGTCGTGTAATCGATGAGGTGCATCGTTATACATGTAGTATTAGTTTACTTCCAAAGATGGTGATATCCTTGATGGTGTTGTAATAAGGAGTGGGCCTCCTTAAGATTAGGTGTTGTGTTGTGTTGGGTAGTAGTTCCTCCATTGTAATGGAACTAGGTACTTAGCCTAGTACCTGATAAAGGGTAGGCGACATTGTGATAGGTGTGGTTCACCTTGGTGTAAAAGAACCCGGTGGTTATCCTAGTACCGGAAAAAGAGTAGGCGACGTTGTGAAGGCTTCTCCGCCATAAGGAGATTGGTGTCGTGTAGCGATTACGAACTCTAGAGTAGGTGACTCGGGGAGTGGAGTAGGGCAAGGAAAGTGTCCTTGTAGCCGAACCACTATAAATACTTGTGTCGTGGTGATGTGCTTCTTACTCTTTATCTTTCATTACACTTTTATATATTTATCTATCAACCTCCAACATTCACATCTAAATAGATTGACATAAGTCGATCTAAATATTTAAAAGGAATTTTTAAATTGGTAAAACTATTCAACCCCCCTTTTAGTTTTCCACAAGAGCGAATGATCCAAGGGTTCAGCATTCCAAAGTTTCAAATCAACGAAAAGATCAAGTTTGGATATATAATTAAGAGATGCGAAAATGAAACAAGCAAAACAAGTGAAGTCAAAAATTCATCTGCTGAGGAGGTCTAGTCGACCGGTCGCTGCCCGAAACCGATTCGGCTAGAGGGTGTTGAGAAAGACCAGCCGATCGGTCGCAACCCACAACCAATTTCTAGCTTGTTTCCAACGATTCTAGGTCCTTCTATGATGTATTCTAATCCATTCTACTCCGCTTGTTGGCCAAGTTAATGCATTAAACACCCTAGGCCTTGAGAATAGTATAAATAAAGCCATTTGTAATCATTTGAGAACACATAATCATCAATCAAATCTCTACTCATCAAATCATTCTCAAAGTCTCTTAATTTCGTCCTTAAAAGTTCAGGAAAGTTTGGAGGACCAAAAAGTCAACATTTAGAAGTCAAACCACCAAGAAGTCAACACCAATACTTTGGGTATCATTACTCAATCATTTGTACTCTTATTCCAATCATTGGAAGACTTTTAATCATGTCTTTTAAAGTTCAAAATTCTGAGTTTATGTTCATGTTTGCGATGAGTGCCTAGTACTTTTGTGCACGTGCTTAAATTATGTTTAATATATAATGATTTGTTCATGATTGTGATAACATGTTTTTAATTCAATTTCAAGTCAACTCTAAGATCCAATTGTGCTTAAGTTTTATAGTAACATTTGTTAATCAAGTTTGACTAGTTAGTAATTTTAAAGGTCGAAAGGATTTATTGTTATTCAACTAGTTATAATCATTTGTCTATGAATGATTATTTTTACCCATTATTCTTGGTTTAACAAAGAAACTTATTTGTGGTTGTAATAAGAACACTTTAGATTATCAAATTGGATTGATTGGAAACTGCTCCATATGTCAAAAGATTAGCTAGTTGTTTACAATCAATTGTAACCTTTTTATTTATGATCGGTTACCTTTTTGTATTGACCATTTTCTTAGCAAATTTGATAAAACAAATGAACGTTTTTGTGTTTAAGTTTGTGAAATTAACATGAATCAAACTTATGAAACTTGAATTGATTGGTTAAACTTAATGCTTGTTTTTATAAACTAAAATCTTGACGAAGGTTTAACTTGTGAGAACAATAGATTAGAACACCAACTAATTCTCGTAACCAACATATTAAGAAGAAGTTATCACAATCATGCTTATCAAAAGTAGTAAACTAGTTTAAGCAAGTGTAGTTTTAATCATTTGAATTTCATCGTCTTTATTTTTGCTACCTTTGGATTTCTTATAATAGATTTTTATCACTTATTTCTCGATTCACTCACAAATCCCTGCGAACGATCCCGACTTACCTTCATAATCTTTCTATAATGGACGAGTTCACTTACTCGTATGTGTTATTAATGGATTTGGTAAATCACCTCTTATAAATTTAAAACTTGTACGCAAGAAACACATCAAGTTTTTGGCACCGTTGCCGGGGATTTTGATCGTGTTTCTTTAAGTTTTAAAAATCCATTTTTTGATCCTTTGTCAAAAAAGAAAGAAAGAAAAATAAATCTTTTATTTTTACCGAGCCGATCAGCCGGTCGATCGACTGATCTAACCGATCGGTTTGATCAAACCCAACTAATAATTTCATCCAACTGATCGGTCGTGAATCACAACCGATTCGTTTAGACCTTCATGTCTAAAATATGTTTTCTTTCTTCGCTCGTGTGTTTAAACGTTGCCTAGATTCTCTTGGTAATTGTATGAACACTCGTTCAACTGGAGAAGAACCGATTTCACCTCTTTCAAATCCCGAACGTTTAATTAGAAGAAGAAGAGAACCTTTTGTACCATTAGAAAATCATGTACCAAGAGTACCAAACCCACTGTTTGATAACCTGCTCGAATCCAAAGTCATTTATAACCCATTCACCGATTTACCTTTTCCCATGGTCAACGATCAACCAATGTGGGCTCTCAACCTAAATGTAGCACCCACTCCTACATGTGCTATTGTTGCTATTAACTTAGGTGACAACTTCACCTTTAAAGGTCACCATCTTTCAATAATCAAAGACTGCCATATCGATGGTCGTGCGCGGGCCGATCCGCATAAACACATTTCCGAATTCATCGAAATTTGTGGCATGTTCCGATATGGCGACACAAATATCGATACCATCAAACTCAAACTTTTTTCATCATCACTCGACAGAGATGCAAAGTTATGGTACAACGAACTAACCCTAAGAATTATCAATAATTGGGAGGAGGTGAGGCAACCTTTTGTTAGCCGATTCTTTCCACCTGCCATGTTTGATCGATTAATGGGGAAAATTCGTGCTTTTTCACAAAATCCAAACGAATCACTTGTCGAAGCATGGGTTCGCATGAAAGATTTACTTCGCAGCTGTCATGGACATGGTATATCCCGTGGAACCATTATCCCAATCTTTTACCATGGACTAGCCGAGATTTCTCAAGGTATTCTTGATGCCGGAGGAATTTTCCGCTATAAAACCCCTAACGAGGCACATCAGCTACTCAAAGACCGAGTACTTCTTAAACTCGATTGGTCTAAATATTCCAAAACCAAACCCTTAACAAAAACCGTTGCTTTTGCCGAAAGTTCCGACACCTCAAAACTCATGGAGAAAATGGAAGCCTTGACTTCTAAAATCGACTCACAATACAAAGATATTAAAGGAAAAATGAAAGAAATGTGAGACGGATGTAACAATTGTGGAGGAAATCATCCATCGTCAGAATGTGACGACAAACCTATGGGTGTACCCAAGGAGGGAGAAGCTAATTATGTTCAAGGAGGATACCGTGGAGGGGGATATCATGGTATCTATTACGGAAGAAATTCTGGTAGTTGGCAAGACCGCCAACAGAGGGATAACATCCATGATTCTCAACCTCGAGAAGACAATCAACCTTCGCAAAACTCTGACAAGAATTTAGAAGAAATCGATTTCGAAAAAACCATGAGAGAATTTGTGATTGCTCAAAGATCAACAAATGATTTTAATAAAATCAATTTTTCAACCTCAAAACCAAAGTTGAGCAAGGTCATAAAAATCATCAAGCTTCTATCCAGGACCTTGAAAACAAATTTGGTAGATTTTCTGACCAGTTCTCTTCCCGACCGTCCGGTTCATTACCAAGTAATACCCAATCAAACCCGAAACCAACACCATCTGGATCAAACGATAAAACTTATCGTCCACCACAAACAAGAAATGAGCATATCAATGTTGTATTCACAAGAAGTGGTCTCTCATATGATCCACCACCAAACCCAAATGATAATGCTACTATCATCCATGAAGATAGTGAAGATGAAGCCAAGGCAACAAAAGAAAATAACCCAATCCAACCTACCCAAGCAAAACCCGTTCCACCAATCAAGGCGTATACACAAAAAATTCCATATCCTCAACGCCTTAGGAAAGAGAAAATGGAGGAGCGATATAAGAAGTTCATTGAAATAATCAAAGAGGTTAGACTCAACGTTTCTCTTGTTGATGTTCTAGCTGGGATGCCCGATTATGGGAAGTTTCTAAAAGAACTTCTGAACAACAAAAGCAAGTTAGAACAAATTTACGCTACCTTCCTCAATGAAGAATGCTCTGCCAATGTTCAAAACAAAATCCCACCAAAACTCGGAGATCCTGGAAGTTTTCTGATTCCATGCACTTTAGGGAACAATATTAAGTGCGATGCTTTAGCCGATCTTGGTGCAAGTATCAATTTGATGCCTTATTCGCTGTATTCCAAACTATCCGTCAATACCTTGAAGCCTACAAGGATGAGTATTCAATTAGCTAATCATTCTTACCAATATCCTATTGGAGTTGCTGAGAACATGCTTGTTTAAGTTGGTAAACTCATTTTCCCAGTAGATTTCGTGATCTTAGAGATGGAGGAAGATACTATAGTTCCACTCATTTTAAGAAGAACTTTTCTCAATACCGCTGATGCAATCATTAAAGTAAAAGGTAAAGAACTCAACTTTCGAGTTGGAGAAGATCGAATTACCTTTTTAATCGACAAGGCAATGCAATATCCACATTCCAGTGGTGACACTTGCTTCAATGTTGACATTATTGATGAAGCCACTGATGAAGAATTAGATGCATTACTTGACGATTCTGATCCGTTCATGACTACTCTGAAAAATATAGTGAAACGAATCTTGACATAGAATTCACTGATTTTATGGAAGTCAAATTTGAGGAAGAAGATGTCGAGCACATTAAAGAAGGAGAAATAATGGAAGAGAATTTTGAGGAAATAAATTTCAATGAGCAAATGAGGATAAAATCTTCTCTTCAAGAACCACCAACAGATCTTGATAGGGATGAGCATTTCGACCCGAATCCCGAAACCAAACCGGAACCGTACCGATTCCCTATATACGGTACGGTACCGGGACTACGAAATAAGATGAAAAAAAAATTGGGACTACTAATTCGGTACGGGACCGGTACCAAATCGGGAAATTTCCAAAAAAAAACGGGGAAAACCCGATTTCCCGGTACCGGTATCTGAATCCCGTTCGGTACGGTACCGGTACCACTAATTTATGCTCGGGAAAAAATCGGTACCACTAACTTAGTACGGGATCGGTACGGGACCGGTATCGTGCTCATCCCTAGATCTTGAGCTTAAATCACTCCCCAATCATCTTGAATATGCTTATCTGGAAGAAAATTCACTTCTTCCTGTAGTCATATCTTCATTACTAAAAAATGAGGAGAAATAATGCCTCGTTTCTATCCTCAAAAATCATAAAAGAGCCTTCACTTGGAAGAATTCTGATATTCCAGGGATTAGCCCCAATTTTTGCAGACACAAAATTAACTTCGAGGAAGGTGCTAAACCCATTGTGGAAAGACAATGTCGACTTAATCCCAACATGAAAGAAGTTGTTAAAAAGAAAATCATCAAGCTTCTTGATGCCGGTATCATTTACCCCATCGAGGACAGCCCTTGGGTAAGTCCCGTTCACTGTGTGCCGAAGAAAGGAGGAATGACTGTTGTGACTAACGAACGGAATGAATTAGTTCCAACTAGGACTGTCATTGGATGGCGCGTTTTTATTGATTATCGTAAATTAAAAAAAGCCACCAGAAAAGATCATTTTCCTTTACCCTTTATGGTTCAAATGCTTGAAAGACTTGCGGGGAACAAGCTCTTCTGTTTCCTCGATGGCTTTTCAGGCTATTTCCAAATTCCAATTGATCATTCCGACCAAGAAAAGACCACTTTCACTTGTCCCTTTGGAACCTACGCTTACCGGCGTATGCCTTTTGGTCTTTGCAATGCACCCGCGACTTTTCAAAGGTGTATGATTGCAATATTTCAAGACATGCTTGAAACCTCCATGGAAGATTTCATGGATGATTTTTCAGTTTTTGGAGACTCATTTGATGCTTGTCTATCTAATCTCGATAAAATGCTCGAAAGGTGTGAAGTTGCACATCTTATTATTAATTGGGAAAAATGTCACTTTATGGTGACTGAAGGAATTGTGCTTGGTCACAAAATTTCCAGTGTAGGAATGGAGGTAGACAAAGCAAAAATCAATGTTATCACAAAGTTACCACCTCCAACTAATGTTAAAGCCGTTAGAAGTTTTTTAGGACATGCCAGTTGTTACCGACGATTTATCAAAGATTTTTCCAAAATATCTCATCCTATGACAAGACTCCTTGAAAAATATTATGTTTTTTACTTTAGTGCAGATTGCATTAAAGCATTCGAAACCTTGAAAACGCAACTGACTAGTGCACCAATTATGGTTTCAACTGATTGGTCATTACCGTTCGAACTTATGTGTGATGCCAGTGATTTTGCTGTAGGAGCTATTTTAGGTCAACGAGAGGGAAAACACTTTCGCCCTATTTATTTTGCAAGCAAAACCCTAAATAATGCTCAACAGAATTACACGGTTACATAGAAGGAATTATTAGCATTTGTTTTTGCTTTCGACAAATTCAGATCTTATCCCCATGCTTTCAAAGACAATTGTGTTTACAGATCACTCAGCATTTAAGTATCTGTTTACCAAACAAGATGCAAAACCACGTCTAATTCGATGGATTTTGCTACTCCAAGAGTTTGATATTGAAATCAAAGATAATAAAGGAGTAGAAAATTTTGCCGCTGATCATTTGTCACGTCTTGAAAACCCAGATTTGGAGGAATTGAGGGAAGAAGAAATCGACGATTACTTCCCAGATGAAACTCTCATGACGGTTGACATGACTGATGACAAAAAATCTCCATGGTTTGCAGATTTTGCAAATTATCTCGTTGGGAAAATCCTCAGAAAAGGATTAACTCATGCCCAGCGGAGTAAATTCTTTTCGGAACTAAAACACTATTATTGGGAAGAGCCCTATCTTTTCAAAATGTGTCCCGATGGGATGATCAGAAGATGTGTTTCTGGTTCCAAAACCCGAAAAATTCTTGATGAATGCCATCATGGCCCAACTGGGGGACACTATGGTCCTTCCACCACAGCTAAAAAAGTTTTTGATTCTGGATTCTATTGGCCAACAATATTCAAAGAAGCTCATACTCTTGTTCAAAACTGTGATGCTTGCCAAAGATCCGGTAGTCTTTCTCTTAGAGATGAAATGCTACAAAAAAGCATTCAAGTCTGCGAAATATTAAATATTCGGGGAATCGATTTTATGGGACCATTTCCTAAATTGCACAAATACGAATACATTCTCGTTGCTATTGATTATGTTTCTAAATGGGCAGAAGCCGAGGCTTTACCCATAAATGATGCACGAGTTGTTATAAATTTCCTCAAAAAGCTTTTTGCTCGTTATGGAATTCCTAAAGCCTTGATAAGCGATCGAGGAACTCATTTATGTAACAGACAAATGAAGAAAATCATGAAACGATATGGAGTTCATCATCGTTTTTCTACAGCTTACCATCCACAAACCAGTGGCCAGGTCGAAAATACCAACAGAGCTTTAAAAAGAATACTCGAAAAAACATTGAAGGATAATCCTTTAGTTTGGTCGAAAAAGCTTGATGATGCTTTGTGGGCATTTCGTACGGCTTATAAAACTCCAATTGGGACAACTCCTTACAGACTTCTGTATGGAAAAACTTGTCATTTGCCATTGGAAATCGAACATCGTGCTTACTGGGCCCTCAGTAGCTGTAATACTGATCTCAAAGTAGCTGGAGAAAAGAGATTCTTGCAATTGCATGAACTCGATGAGTTAAAACTCCAAGCTTATGAGAATTCTAAACTTTACAAAGCCAGAACCAAAGCTTATCATGACAAAAAGCTTAGGATTCGTAAAGAATTCAAAGCCGGAGACAAAATTCTGCTTTTTAATATGAAATACAAGTTCAAAGCTCCTAAGCTCAAACCAAAATTGTTTGGACCATATATAGTGAAACATGGATTTCCATCCGGATATGTAGAACTTTATGACAAGCATGGTGGAAGTTTCATTGTCAATGGACACCGAATTAAGTTATACTATGATAAGGAGCAAATGAACGAAATTTCAATCGACGAAATTTTACCTGAATCTGAATATAAAGTTATTACATTCATGGCACCTTTTCCAGTGGATTACAAAAAGAACACACCATGGGCTACAGAAACTGGATTTATCTGGGATGTTCTCCCTGGATCCTGCAATGCTGCAAAACTATCTGATATCGATGATACTGGTGAAGGAATCGTTAAATGAAACGTAGTGTATATTCTCAAGTCTTCGAGGAAGAAACCAAAAAGTGCACTTACATGAGTAAAAAGAGTTTTGAGTCAGTCTGATGACTCGGTAATAAAACAAGCGCTTCTCGGGAGGCAACCCGTGTTATTTTCAGATTTGGTTTTTATTTTCAGTAATCACACCCCGAAGTTAGACCGAATGTTCAACTTAAGTGTAAGGGTGTGACGCTATTATTTTTAAATAAAACTATTTTGTTTTGTTTGTTTTTTTTTGTATAAGATTAGTGCAGGTAATGATTGCTTCTCATGGACACTTGGATCATTGAAACTTCAGTCGATAGTACCATCAGAAAATTTTGGTTTTATTCTCATTTCCCTATTTTCATATTTTGAGTCTGTTTATCACATTGAGGACAATGATCAACTTAAGTGTGTGTGTGTGTGTGGGGGGGGGGGGTGAATTGGAAAATAAGAGTAAAATCTTAAATTTTTAAAGTTTAATTTTTGTTTGCCCATGTGATCTAGTTATTTTTACACCTTTAGGATTAATATATTAGAATAACTGGATCAATCCACTGGTAAAATCGGTAATTTTTGAAAATTTGAGATGTGTCCTGATTAATATTGCAATCCATTCTGGGACCGATAACATTTGCTAGCACATTTTGTATCCCTTCTACCAAATGTGAGGATTTGAGTCTGTTTAGCATTCATCATACATATTTTATGCTTAGATCTTTTTATGAGTGTGCCGGTGATTTTATTTATTCTAGAACTTATGCTTGTAAATTATTACGAGACCGCTGTGAGATCGCACTTTTGTGTGATATAAGTAGATAGGCGTGATAAGAGGAACCCATAGGAATTCACCCAAATAGCCTTTCGTTTTCCATATATTCAGCTTGCCGCATTGGTTAGTTGCCCTCCATTATAAACCCATTTGTTAGCGCTCATCTTTAGCGCTAGATACCATTAGTTTCACCATCTGAGCCTGTTCACTCTTTCATTTTTGATAAATCCAGAAAAATACAAAAAGACTTTACACTTTTAGCCTAGCCTTACCCATAGTCAAGTCTCGGTTGGTTGCTTGTTACGTGGCAAGGTAGAAGTATGTGGGAAATCATTGAATTTTGTGAAAGTTGCAAACTCCATGTCTCTATGGATGTTCTATTGGAATTATGATCGTTTGTTGAAAAGTTATGTTCCAAAAAAAAATCATCGCAATTATAAGGTGACAAGAATAAAGTCGTTATGAAGTATGTATCAATCGATCAAGTATGAGACTTTCCAAAGTTATGTGATAGTGGTTCGAAGTAGCTAGCAACACTTGAGACTTTGACTATGTTTTATTCTTTATTTTTCACTTCATAAATAATTCCCATGCTTTATCCCTTCTCTGTTGGCTTTGCGAAAATATGAAGTGCATGGATATTTTTAGTGACCATCCGGTTCTTGAAGGATTAAATGGCGCGCCCGCAATCTAGTGCATATTTTTGGTGACCATCTTTTATGCGAATAACGCGCCAGCAATCCAAGGTATACTCTAGTGACCATCCGTTGTTTGACTTAATCAAGAATCCGCGCCAGCGATCTCTTATATTATTTTATGTAATGTTTGAACATAAGCCTAGTTAACCCATTTTAGCCTAAAACCCGAATAAATGACCTCTTTTATATGTATGCTTGGTGCTTACGCCATGTCGGTGTAGTTTTATTTCTTATACAAGTTTATGGTAATATTAAGATCATGACTGAGCAATGAGTGTGATTTCTCTTAATTACTCCACCGAATAATGAGTGATTTGAGTGAATTATACTTCATTCATTTTTAGTGAGGTGAGTAGAAATGTTCATCAAGCAAGAAAATCATTAGGGTATTGTCGAACATCTTGATTTCTCGCCGATAAAGCTAAAATGATGAATCTTATCTTGTACTTGTACTTGGTAGATTTGCATCACATTTTTCTCAATCATACTTGTGTACCATGT
Source organism: Chrysanthemum makinoi (assembly GCA_910596185.1). Taxonomy (NCBI): domain Eukaryota; kingdom Viridiplantae; phylum Streptophyta; class Magnoliopsida; order Asterales; family Asteraceae; genus Chrysanthemum; species Chrysanthemum makinoi. The sequence goes on along the minus strand of OU343222.1, from coordinate 290,711,309 downwards.
GGATTTATATTTTTCACTCCTAGATTTGCTTGAGGGCAAGCAAAGTTCAAGTGTGGGAGAATTTGATAACGCTCAAATTGTGCATGTTTTTAGTAGCGTTATTTGTACTTTTATGTGTGTTATTTGGTTATATTCATATGCTTTTGTTACTTAATCGTATCAAAGAACGTTTGTCTAGTGTATGTAACCATGTGCAAGAAAAATGAAGGAAAAAGGAAATAATAATGAATAAATGAAGATTCGTAATCATGCAAAGATTTCCTTGTCAAGATACACACTTAGGAGGAATTTCAAGAGCGAATGATCCAAGGGTTCAACATTCCAAAGTTTCAAATAAACGAAATGATCAAGTTTGGATATAGAATTAAGAGATGCGAACATGAAACAAGCCGAACAAGTGAAGTAAAAAATTCATCTGTTGAGGAGGTCCAGCCGATCGGTCGTCGCCCGCAACCGATTCGGATGGAGGGTGTTGAGAAAGACCAGCCGATCGGTCGCAACCCGCAACCGATTCGGCTGGAGGCTTCTATTTGCCCAAACTTCATCATTAAGATTTCCAGCTTGTTCCCAACAATGCTAGGTCCTTCTATGATGTATTCTAGTCAATTCTACTCTGCTTGTTGGCCAAGTTGATGCATTAAACACCCTAGACCTTGAGAATAGTATAAATAGAGCCATTTGTAATCATTTGATAACACACAATCATCGATCAACTCTCTACTCATCAAATCATTATCAAAGGCTCTCAATATTGTCCTTAGAAGTTCAGGAAAGTTTGGAGGACCAAAAAGTCAACATTTGGAAGTCAAACCACCAAGAAGTCAACACCAATACTTTGGGTATCATTACTCAATCGTTTGTAATCTTATTCCAATTATTGTATGACTTTTAATCATGTTTTCTAAAGTTCAAAATTCTAAGTTTATGTTCATGTTTGCTATGAGTGGCTAGTACTTTTGTGCACTTGCTTAAATTATGTTTACTATATAATGATTTGTTCATGATTGTGATACAATGTTTTTAATTCAATTTCAAGTCAACTCTAAGATCCAATTGTGCTTAAGTTTCATAGTGAAATTTGTTAATCAAGATTGACTAGTTGTTAGTAATTTTAAAGGTCGAAAGAATTTATTGTTATTCAACTAGTTATAATCATTTGTCTATGAATGATTGTTTTTTCCCATTATTCTTGGTTTAACAAAGAAACTTATTTGTGGTTGTAATAAGAACACTTTGGATTATCAAATTGGATTGATTGGAAACTGCTCCATAGGTCGAAAGATTAGTTGTTTACAATCAATTGTAACCTTTTTGTCTATGATCGGTTACCTTTTGTATTGACCATTTCCTAAGCAAATGTGATAAAACAAATGAACATTTTTGTGTTTAAGTTTGTGAAATTAACATGAATCAAACTTATGAAACTTGAATTGATCTTGAATTGATTGGTTAAAGTTAATGCTTGTTTTTATAAACTAAAATCTTGATGAAGGTTTAACTTGTAAGACCAATAGATTAGAACACCAACTAATTCTCGTAACCAACATATTAAGAAGAAGTTATCACAATCATGCTTATCAAAAGTAGTAAACTAGTTTAAGCAAGTGTACTTTTAATCATTTGAATTTCATCATCTTTATTTTTGCTACCTTTGGATTGCTTATAATAAATTTTTATCACTTATTTCTCGATTCACTCACAAATTCCTGCGAACGATCCCGACTTACCTTCATAATCTTTTTATAACGAACGAGTTCACTTGCTCGTATGTGTTATTAATAGATTTGGTAAATCACCTCTTATAAATTTAAAACTTGTACGCAAGCAACACATCAAAAGTATATTACGAAATTTATTGCGAATTATTGCGATTTTTACATTCTTTAACGAAAAATTCTCAAAAAAAACTTGAAAAGTATATCAAAATGGATATAAATTAAAGAGCATCAAATAATACGTTATTTTATATAACTTGTTTGATTTTAGTTTTTCTTTTTTATTTATTTATTATTTTTTTTATTTTACATATAAACGAGATTAAAAGAGATGAGAGTATGTGTTAATTATGTGAAAGAGTGAAATTTGAGGCAAAAAGTACAACAATCACAATAAATGTGACAATATTGCAGGCAAAAAAGGGTAGTGCAGATAATTTACATTCAGAAGTGTGAGTGTTTTTGTCATTAAGTCTTAGATTTCACAGAATGCTACAGAGTTGAGTCACGTTACACATAAGCGTCGTTTTAAGAGTCACAAATGCAAATTTCTCAAAGGAAAAGACCATGTTCCTCGCACTTATGTGTGTGTGTCGCAAAACTCATAGAGTCACAATAGGTCAATTGTGTGTCACCTTTATACACTAAATACTCCATTGTGTAAATATGATATCCTGACATTTTTAATTAGCGACCATTTTTGGAGGCTTATTGACAGTGTGGCATATTACCGACTACAAGATGACTCAAAAGACAGTTTTGTAGTGAAGGCGATCTTGTGTCATATACATACAAATAATAAATAGATAAAATAACTTGAGGATGAAAGTAAACGGAGGATGAGCTATATTAAAGTTCAACAGCACGCTCTAAAGCATGCGCGAGACCAATTGGTTTACGCAAGAACAAAAGAGAATTCAAACTAAAATATATAATATGGTTTAGGATCAGAGGTGCAGATTGCGTGTTATGTAGTTTAGTTTGATTTTTAGCACGACAAATAACAAAGTCTATGAATATTAGTTAACTTACAAGTTACAACAGTGATGGATTTCAGTAGTCACCAGCTCGTCACAATGCTTCAACAATAGTTATTTTGTTTATATATAAATATGATTGAGATTCTTTCAAGTTAGTATGAAAATGACCGGTCATGTTCCTTTACAAACAAAACTATGACGTTGTGGGCCCTGGTCTTTCTTTTGTTTGTGAGAGAACATGACTCGTTTTCAAACAAGTAAGGTGGCGTTCATTCAATCAAAGATTTTATGCCCTAGCACTAATGACTGTCTTTGGAAAGAAAGGATTGCAGGGAACAAGTCTTTCCTTTCCATCGGTTCTTGAAAGCTCTCAATCCCCCCTTCTCCCATATTGATTCTCCCTCTCGCATCGGTTATACATTAAATAATGGGCCCATGCGCAAACTTTCTCTTTTATTGTATTGGCGCCCGATAGGTAGGTTATTAGATTTCTCTGTAGTATTGTCACACAGCTGGCCGCCTAAAAGAGCCACTCGCTCTGTAGCGTTGTCACACAAGATAAGCACGTCGCCCGCCTGCTGGCCGGGCGAATCTATATTCTCTTTCGGTCAACTGTCCACCCAGTCAAGTGCAAAAAAATATTCATTCAAACTTGAGAGAATCTCAATCCATATAAACATTGTTTTAGACCTTTAATAAAAAAGAATGTACAAATATTATAAATTCTTTATGTTTTTCTCTCTTTCGTTTGCTTGAATATTTAGTGACTTCTTGCGTTAATTACTACAATAAGAATTTCATGTTACCCACATCACCATGCGTGCCACGGTTGAATTATCTATACTACTTTATAATGCATTTAGGCCTTCTAAAATTAGAAGGCTTAAAAATTCAGACTTTTTTACTTGCTTATTATGGAAAGAGTTTTTCTAACAAAAAATTAAGATAAGTAGCTCAAATCATGAGATGACATGTGTCACTTCTTAACAAATTCTAAGCCTAACTTCTAACAAACTCCAAACCTAACTCCTAACCACTAAAAATTAAGATAAAGAGCTCCAATTATAAAATGACATGTGTCATTTCTCAACTAAAAATTCATCTTTATTTTTAAATTAAAATATCTTTTTATCCACTTATTTTTTTTATAATATAATTTCACCATATTTTCTAAAATTTTATGCTCTTTAATTCAACATCCATTTTGATATATTTTTATGAGTTTTTAGTTTTTATATTTTTAATGGGTTTATTTTATTTTAATTCAAATTTTTACAACTTTAACCTTTATTTTGATTTATTTCAATCAATACAATCTTGATTCGTTAAAATCATATACTTTTGGGGTAGTGTTTGACGCGTAAGAGATTGCGAGGGTATTTCTATATGCGGGAATAATGATGTCGCGGGAAAGCTACAGGAAAGTTACGGGTAACCCAAACAAACACTTACAACTAACACATATACATTCGAAGTGTTGTAAACGGGTAAGCAAACACATATAACTATACTTATCGCCGCCGCTGTGCGCGGGTACCCGGCTAGTTGTATTAAAGAGTGATATCCCATACACGATTCAAGGAATTGTCTAAACAACCTTTTTGTTATCAACACCCCAAATCAAATCAAAGAGATCAAAATAATTGAAAAATTAACTAAATTGACCACTAAGAAGAAATATTAAAGAAAGAAGATCCTCACAATTAGGCCAATCAGCAATACAATACAAGCAGGTTCACAATCATTTTCTTTTTATTCTAGACGCCCCCTTCTTATGATACATGCACACTAACAGTAATCATACATTAACATCCACGTTATTGTTTGATTATGAACTACATATAATCGTTGTTTATAAGTAAAATGAGGTGAATAAACAACGTGATTAACGTCTTCTGGCTGCAGTTTCCCTTTGGCAGTTGAAGAAGACACCGGCAACAGGCGATCCAAGTTGATTCTCAAGGGCGAAACTACGAGTGTTGAAATTGTGCCTTGACGATGGGCTCGTAACACTTTGCCTTCCATTTTGTTTAAAAAGCAGAAACACAAACCTGTGGATGCCTATGTTTGGCCTTGGTATTTCATAGCCAACTACCTCATTTCCTGTTTAACAACATTAATAGTAACAAGTGTGTTACATAAACAATCCATTTTCAGTCAGAAATGTCACTGTAATATACGTACATCATTAATCCTTTATCTTAAATGCGCATTTCATTCACGTGTCATAAGAGTGGATATGCATACAAAGTATGCAAAAACCCTCTCAAGTGATTGAAGGGTCAAGTTAGTAAAAAACTTAGTTACTTTTTATTGTGTATCTGAAAATTCGCAGAATATAGTTTTGGCATGTATGTGTGAATGTATATCAAGGTCACCAAAGGATATAGGACATCTGAAAAACGAGTATTACAATGTAGGTCTTAGGAGTAAGGTTTTAAATTAACCTAGGCCATGTAAGGGACCATGATGTCGAGTAATCAAGTCTAGATCGAAAATGTATTTTTGCGCTGGATGCGATTGAGATAAGTGATGAAATATCTAGGTAGAAATATATGTACGTGGTCCATCAACCAAAAGATCACGAGTCTAAGTCTCAATTGAGACTTAGTGTGCTATTACATATGCATATTTGTTTTCTAAGATTCTTTCTATCGTCGCATATTATTATTTCACTGGGGAAAGAAAATGACATACTCTATCACATTCTAATGTTAGAGCATTAGGTAAATATATACGTAGTATATCATTTATCTCTTTGAAATAATTTAAGGGTTCGTGAACTAGATCCAGATTGATCTTGACACAGTCACATCTATATCAAGGTATACTAGATTCATGGATTCAGAGTCTCGAAAACATAAATGATAGATAAAGAATTGAATGAATAGGTACCAAATGAGGAGTCCGTTGTGCCTGGGATGTTTGTGACAATCCTGTGAAAGAAAAAAATGGTTGTCAACATATTATTGGTTGCTCTAATGTTAAAACTGGTAAACAACATGAACCTGACATGTTGCTTTTTTAGTAGACCCCCTTTAAACTACACAATATAATTGCTTTTTATTTGCCTTTGTTCAGATATGTTGATGTGGTCAGTATCAAATTCCCTGGTCAATATTCCACGGTTACTTGAACCATATCTTAGCTTCGTCCTTGTTTTCTATTATTAAACAGTTGCTAAATGACCATCAAATATCTTTCCACGTTTAGAATCCAAAACCATTTTATCAAGGGACAATGCTGTTTTGTAGTAAAAATTTACTATGGATATATATTTGATAACAGGTTGGAATAAGCTTTCGTGTTCGTGGTGTGTTTAATTAGGCACGCCAAAATGTATGTGCAATCTTAAGTTCTGATTAATTTTCTAATTAAGAGTGAGCAAGAACTAGATCGTTTGTCCTAAAACTTACTTTCTGTTAGAAAACTAATCAGAATTTAACTTGACCACTCATTTACATCGTATAACAGGAACAAGTTCAATCTAGCTAAAGACTGTAAAGTGGATGAGGAAAGAGTGTAAAGTGGATTTTGTTGGGTCTACAATAATTTTCAGAGTTATACATGTTGTGCTTTATGACATCTTGGTTTTCAGTCAATATAAAGTGAAAAAACTAATTCATTTAACTAGTAGAACTTATTAACCGTAAAAGTAGTTATATTATTTGATTTGATTTATGATTCATTAAACAAATAAATTAACAAATTGTCTAAAATAGTTCTTACTTCTCAAAAAAAAAAAAAAAACCTTGGAGCACCAAATTAAAGGTTAAAAGCAGTGATTTTTTAAAAAGCAAAAGAAAACTTGCACAAAAGTGTTTGATTTTATATAGACGAATGTATTGGAGTTGCATCCTTTTTAAGAGGTTTAAAATGTTATTGTACGTACATAGTGATAATAATACGGAGTAATTAATAATTTTTTTGAACGGTGATAGATTATATAAATAGAACTTAGCAAGAAGATAGGGGAAAGATGTAATCACGAGTTAACATTACAATGGTTATTGTACCAAGGCTTAATTGCATTTTTATATATTTTACTTCTCACATTTTCTAACTTTGTGTATCGCGTTTTTTTTTTTTTTTACACCTCGAATTTTGTCATCTTGGTGTATAATAGACTAATTGTGTGTGTGTATATATATATATATATATATATATTTTCATTTTAACTCTACCCAACTAATTTAAGTGTGTAAATGATAGGGGTATAATGGTCAAGTAGTACATACAAATATACAATTGGTCTATGGTACACACCAAGAAGACGAGTATGATATACCAAAAAGAAAAAAAAAATTAATACGCTACACAAAATAAAAAACGTGACAAATAAGATGTATAAAGATGCAATTACCCCTTATACCAACTAACCAACTAAACGAAGTTTATCTTTATCTATTTGAGATCTACGTGTAGGTATTTTTTTAAGTAAAATGTTTTTACACCCGGTGAATATAGATCTACGTGTATGTAAATTGCTTGATGTAGGGATTAAATGTCTTTCTTTTTGAATGATCGCATTTCGATCCAAATATAACTTTGTTAACATATGACGCCATGAGGTGAGATCTTTGCAAAACATGTATATTTTAAAGAACAAATAAACCAATCTCAACCATCCATCCACCTTTCATCTAATGGCTGAAATGAAACCAAAAATAACAAAGAGATGACAAAATTGCATTTTAGCTCATTTAATATAAAAACTCATTTTTCAAATTTTTTTAAAAAAACAACATATCTTGCAAACGGTAAATCTTAAAGCTACGAAAAATACGTCATCGCGACGAGAATTAAATCATCTTTCTATAGATATGCACTTTTATATACTTTCGACGAACTTTTTTTTCAAAATTTCCGTCCAGAAAAATCTCACGGGATACATAAAAAAATCCCACGGGATTCGTAAAAAGACGAACTTTTTTTTTCAAAATTTCCGTCCAGAAAAATCCCACGAGATTCGTAAAAAAATCCCACGGAATTCGTAGAAAGACGAAATTTTTTTTTTCAAAATTTCCGTCCAGAAAAATCCCACGGGATTCATATAATGTTTGTTAGTTATATTATGTTTGATCTCATGGGTAATCTGTATAAATCTCATGGGATTCTGTATAATCCCATGTGATTCTGTATAAATCTTAAGGGATTCTGTATAAATCTCATGGGATTCTGTATGAATCACAAATGATTCGTCAAAAGAATCACTAGACTAGATACAATACATGACATCCCTCCTAACAAGATAATTAAAAAAGAAAGGATCCAAGAAAGAACAAAAAACAACCAAAAAGTAAACTAATAAACCCATGAAGCCAAAAACACTTATGCAACGCTAAATCAATGATTAAAGTGTGTGTTTGATTATATTAATCTCGTGGGTGAAGTGAGAAATTACAAAAACGCTCTTTTATGTTTTATTAATTTAAATTTATGATTAAGTTTAGCCATTAGATCAAAGTTAAATCAATGGTCATGATTGGTTATTTTGTTCTTTAAATAAATCTTGTTCTGCAATGAACTTTTCTTATGACGCCATTATCAACAGCTTCTTATAAACGGTCAAATTTTGATACTTCTGGAAAGGTTTAAATCAATATAAAGAAGATTTATTTTTTTCTTTCCTAGGTGCACAATACATGCAATTTACCACTAGAACCAACAAATCAAGTTCTATTATTGCATGGTTTTGAGTCTTTATCCTGAAGTCTTGCTCAGGTAAGTATTAGACAATAGGTTGGATTGTGAGTATAATTATATTATGGATTAGTTAAGCCAAGATTCAAAGCCATGTTTTATTTTCTTCATCTATGAATGTACATATTTTGTACCTGCTACTATCACAAACAAAATGTTTTAAAACAATTAAAATTGAGAGTATCAGGTTATGAGTTACACAACATGCATGGTGTACATAATAGAAAGATAAATCTTTTAAGAAATCTATCTACTAATTAACATTAATGTTTATCATTTAACTGAATAGTTTAAGTAGAACTACATATATAATAAGATAATCTACACATAGCTTTTAGCTACCATAAAACTTAAGGATTCCATCTCAAAATCAAGTTTTTTTCTATTAACATCTCAAGAGCTAGTTCAAAACTTCAAATGAAATCTCGAGAAGTTAATTTATGTTCTTTATTTCAAGGTACAAAAAAGTATAACCACAATAGAAAGTAGTACTCTATATCTTTGTATGATTAACCTTCCAGCCCCAATCCACAAGATTTTTGAGTTTTAAACACCCTTTTAAATGATTTCTGTAATTAGTATAAGATCTTTGAAATCATCTTACGTATCCAAGGTTACATGTGAAATGAATTGCCGTTGCTTTTCTCACTAGCATCTTGCTAGTTATTTTTAATGAATTGTCGTTCAAAGAAAACATAAGAATGAATCTTTTGCATACATAGATTAGTAACACACGCATGGTGGCGATATATACTTTATTTGGTTCCCATAAGAATAAATGCAAATTTTATGAATGTGAATGAGGCCACTCTCTAGGGCACATCCAATCAATGTAGACTTCCAAAGTTTCAAATTAAAATTTTCATGAAGAATGGAATTCAAGTAATGCATAGTTAAGTATTATAATCTAATCATATGCTGAAACAGTTTTTAATTTACTATACCAGTGCAAGTGCTCTCTCAGATATGGATCACTCGGGCCAGGAACATCCGGGTCTGTCATAATCTGAAAAGTAAACACATTTATATATGTTCAGTTTAGCAACACAAAATTCAAAAACTTTTTGATGGAAATTTAATTCTTCAAGCTCATAGCTAGGTTTGTTTACAATATGCATATACATGAAGATTTGAGTTTAAAAAGGGCTCCACTTCCGTTTCTAAATTTATAATGAACGAAAATTTTGCACGTACCAGCGTAAAGAAAGACCTCATATCACCACCACGAACTTCAACCTTAGGTTTAGCTGTGACAGATGAAGGAAAGAGCTCATGACCATTATAAACTTGCTTTGATGAGTTGTATGTTACAGACATATCAACACATGGAGTGAAAGTGTCCACTACATCACCCACAACCCTACCAATCACAAGAGGATCTGACATTTTTGCCATTGTACCTCACAAATACTTGGTATAGGGACTTAATTGATAATAATTTGAGACACTGGCTACCCCTTTATATATATTTCTGGTGCTGGGAAACAACTCTAACTTTAACTTCCCACAATGAGCTTTTAGTCATTCTTTGTTTTATTATTGGTTTACTTATCCTTATTTTATTCTCTTAAAATCATAAAATGTTGGTTTTATGTATATATTTATAAACGTGTATGTTCGGATTCGAACTCGTGATCACGGGATTGCATCACATTACTAATGAGAATTAAAGTTAAATTATTAATGTGAAATGATTACGATTAATTGTTATACAAAACCGATTAACGATCGTTAAGCATTTAACGAAAAATGACTAACGGTCGTTAAATGTAAAGAGAAGGACTAGTAGTGAAAAATCTAAAATAGGAAAAGATTTGGGTATCCCTTGGGCTCTATGTGACCGGCCATAGGGAGGGGTTTTCAACCCAAAAACCTAACTTGTTCTCTAAGATTTTCATTCACTATATAAACAAATCAAGGGTAAAGGTTTCGAGTTAACTTTTATGCACACACATTAACCTAAAACCTAAACTTTTTCTCTTGCAAGTTTCGGCCGAATTCCCCACTATAGGGTGTTTGGTTTTGTTTATCTAAAACAAGTTTTGTAGATCTAGCAATCTCTTTAATTCGTTTGTTAATTCGTGTGTACAAGAGCGTGGTGTAACACACTATTGTTACATATGTGGAAAACTATTTGGATGTGTATGTTGGATGTAGATAGATAGATATGTAAATGTGTAATGTAAAAGAGAAGAGTAAGAAACACAAAACCACGACACAAGTGTTTATAGTGGTTTGGCTACAAGGACACCTTCCTTGCCCTACTCCACTCCCCGAGTCACCTACTCGAGAGTTCGTAAACACTACACGACACCAACTCCTTATGGCGGAGAAGCCTTCACAACGTCGCCTACTCATTTTCCGGTACTAGGCTAGACACCGGGTTCTTCCACAAGGTAGAACCACACCTATCACAACGTCGCCTACCCTTTATCTGGTACTAGGCTAGATACCGAGTTCCATTACAATGGAGGAACTACTACCCAACACTACACAACACCTAACCCAAACGAGACCAAATCCTTGTAACAACTTCATCAAAGATATCAATATCCTTGGATACAACCTATATCTATTTATACATCGATGCACCTCATCGATTATAAATCCTTGGCATCTTTCACTAATGTCACTTGACTTGACTTCTAGGCATCCTTCACTAATGCCCTTGACACGGACGTTTGGCACATTTCACTAATGCCTTCGTCTTGACTCCTTTGGCATTCTTCAATAATGCCTTTGACACGGACGTTAAGCACATTTCACTAATGCTTTCGTCTTGACTCTTTCGGCATCCTTCACTAATGCCTTTGACACAACACTTCTTATGAAAGAAGAAAGAAGTATCCTCAAGAGAACCTCAGTAGTCTTGATGATGACGAAGCATGGCAACTCATGGACTTGAGCTTGCTCGACTTCAAGAGGTGGTGATCTCACCTTTAAGAGGAACCTAGAGAATCACACAAAAACAAAACACAAACTACATAGAGAGATCCTTAGGATCTGGGGTTAGAAGGTTTACAATACTAGGAGAAAGAATGTGTGGGAGTGACAACACAAAATGAAGAAATGGCTCACTATTTATAGAAGAAAATTAACTATGTACTGTTCCACGGATCCTACGGATCCCTCACTTGAGATATCCGTCCAGTGTATTCCTGGGGATCCGTGGGACGCTCCTCTTTGCCCATGGGTTTTGGGTCATGGGTCATGGGTTATGGGTCATGGGTCGTAGACTTTGGACCATGGGTCATGGGTTAAAATCATGGGTCATGGATAATACCCATTTATGACTTATGCATGATGTCATACAATGGGTTATGGGTTAAGCTCCATGGGTATGGGTCATGGACTTTGGGTTTTACTCAACTACATTCAATGTATTTGGTCAATATGTCAAATACTTAAACTTCTACCCATTTATATTATCCATTATAATACATACTAGTTATGTATATATCTACCCAATATGTACACACTAGTTGTTGTACATATGTAATACTAAATCATAAAACCTCTTTTACTTGTTTAGTTGTTTTATGTGAAAACGTAAGTGTGTTAGTAAACTATTGGTCAAACCATTTACGTATTTTATTGTTTTTCGTTAAAGATTTTACGTTTGTTATCGACAAAACATTAGAAGATCGTAACTATAAATAAACGTTTTATGCTTATTTGTATTATAATCTCCCCCTTTTTGTTGATGACAAAACATAATTATTTTTAGGAAAACTAAATTCGTAAATGTTTGAATTAGTTTTACTTCTTTCTCCCCTTTTATCGAAACAAAAGAGCGTCGAAAAGAAACTAACATCTTGTTTTAAGAAAAACATGTAAAATAAAGAAAATAAGAATAGAGAGGTGACGGAAAGTGTTTAGTTCCCCTTGACAAGTCCATCACTTTGTAAGGGCCAAGTAGGAAGAGATACTAAACTAATGCATTGCAACTATGTTTGCAAATGGTTTCGTCTTTGTGACGATAATGCTCCCCCTTAATAATTGAAACTTTTCAGAGGGACGTCATGTAACGTAATCCTAAAATATATTGCAAGTGAGTTTGCAATGTATCGCTTTGACACGAAACTCCCCCTAGCTTAGGGTGTCAAAGTCTTCATGTGTATATTGAAAATCTACAAAACAAATATTAGAAAACAAGTATATAATGCATAATTTCCTGCAAATAAGACTCAAATTAGTTGAAAATAAGTCTTTTGTTGCACGGATCCCACGGTTCCCTCCTTGGAGGGATCCGTCTAGGCAAAATAGCGGGATCCGTCTGTCTGAAATCTTAAGACAGCAATGGTGATGTAACAAGTGATGTTATCATCAAAGTGAGATATGTATTCAAGCAACAAACATATACTCAAAACAATATGGCATAAAACATGTAACTTCATTCAATAAAACTACGAGAAATGATCTACAAATCTCTAAAACTAAGAGAATGATTAAAAATGAAATGTGATTCCTAAACGATCTAAGTTAAGCTTAAGACTAGGACACCAATTGAAACCTTAAGCTCACGGTTGTTTAGGTTTGTTGACCTCATCGAAACGTTCGAGGAGGTGATAAAACATGAAAAGTTGCTCTTCACGTAGTTCATGTATCAAGCCTTCAACGTGTTGACAATGATAACAATCCTTGTCATGGATTGGAAAAGGTGGTGGTAAAAATAGATCGGCTTGATGTGGAGGATCAAGTGAAGAGGGTTGAGGATCCTCAAACGAAGGAGGGATTGGTGGAGGCACATTCAATGATGGCTCAACAAAGGATGATGGTGGAGGTAGAGAGGTGTCAACTTCCATGTGGTCGGGTGATTGACTTTGATGATTCTCATAACCAAAATGGACCATTTGAGGGAAATGGAGAAAAGGATACCGGTGCAAGTGTTGATTTAACACCTTGGGTTTGTTGCACATTCTTGTCTATTGAAGAGAGTGTCGGCAATGGTGGAGGATTAGATGGCCTAGGAGGAAAGTCCTCTAAATTGTAGAGATGTGGAGATGATTGTTGGTGGTAAATGATATGGCTCAGAATCAAAGATGATGGTTGGGTTGAAATGGATGTGTTTGGTTTAGTAGGAATTGTGGTGTTTGATGATGATATTTTTGTGGGAACAATCCTTTTCAATTGGTTTGATTGGTTGAGTTGGTGGAGGAGAAATCCTAGCATTTGTGGATTTAACGAGAGATGATTCGGTTGAGGAAATTTCGTGTACAACACGAGCAAGTTTCTTAGGTGGTTCTTTAGTGGATGATAGCACTAGGAGCTTTCCTCATGATGAAATGACTTT